>JALIGW010000001.1:34726358-35326358 GCA_023053685.1 Diadophis punctatus similis | reverse complement strand
TGTCCAATCTTTTCTTGAAGTCCTCCAGTGGTGGAGAGATTACCTTAATATGAATGAACCATAATGAGAATAGAATAGAATAGAATAGAATAGAATAGAATAGAATAGAATAGAATAGAATAGAATAGAATAGAATAGAATAGAATAGAATTCTTTATTGGCCAAGTGTGATTGGACACACAAGGAATTTGTCTTTGGTGCATATGCTCTCAGTGTACATAAAAGAAAAGATACATTTGTCAAGAATCATGAGGTACAACACTTAATGATTGTCATAGGGTACAAATAAGCAATCAGGAAACAATATTAATATAAATCATAAGGATACAAGCAACAAGTTACAGTCATACAGTCATAAGTGGGAGGAGATGGGTGATATGATTGATGAGAAGACTAATAGTAATAATAATGCAGCCTTAGTGAATAGTTTGACAGTGGTGAGGGAATTATTTGTTTAGCAGAGTGATGGCGTTCGGGGAAAAACTGTTCTTGTGTCTAGTTGTCTTGGTGTGCAGTACTTTATAGCGTCGTTTTGAGGGAGGGAGTTGAAACAATTTATGTCCAAAATGCGAGGGGTCGGTAAATATTTTCACAGCCCTCTTTTTCACCCATGCAGTATACAGGTCCTCAATGGAAGGCAGGCTGGCAGTAATTGTTTTTTCTGCAGTTCTGATTATCCTCTGAAGTCTGTGTCTGTCTTGTTGGGTTGCAGAACCGAACCAGACAGTTATAAAGGTGCAGATGACAGACTCAATAATTCCTCTGTAGAACTGTATCAGCAGCTCCTTGGGCAGTTTGAGCTTCCTGAGTTGGCGCAGAAAGAACATTCTTTGTTGTGCTTTTTTGATGACGTTTTTGATGATAGGTGACCATTTTAGGTCTTGCAATATGATAGAACCTAGAAATTTGAAGGTCTCTACTGTTGATACTGTGTTGTCTAGTATTGTAAGAGGTGGTAGAATGGGAGGGTTTCTCCTAAAGTCTACCACCATTTCTACGGTTTTGAGTGTGTTCAGTTCCAGATTGTTCCGGTCGCACCATGAGGCTAGTTGTTCAACCTCCCGTCTGTATGCGGTTTCATCATTGTCTCGGATGAGACCAATCACTGTTGTATCATCTGCAAACTTCAGTAGTTTAACAGATGGATTGTTTGAGATGCAATCATTGGTATACAGAGAAGAGAAGTGGTGAGAGTACACAGCCTTGGGGGGGTGGGCTGTGCTAATTGTACAGGTATCTGATGTGATTTTGCCTAGCTTCACCTGCTGCTTCTTCCTGTCTATTAGGAAGTTTGTGATCCACTTACAAGTGTGTTCAGGTACTGCTAGCTGATTTAGTTTAGTTAAAAGAATGTCTGGTATGATGGTATTGAATGCTGAACTAAAGTCTACAAAGAGGATCCTTGCGTAGGTCTTTGGAGATTCAAGATGTTGTAGGATGTAGTGCTGAGCCATATTAACAGCATCATCTGTCGATCTATTTGCTCGGTATGCAAATTGCAGGGGGTCTAACAGTGGATCCATGATGGTTTTCAAGTGAGACATCACTAGCCTTTCAAATGTTTTCATAACTACAGATGTTAGAGCAACTGGTCTGTAGTCATTCAGTTCCTTGATGGAGGGTTTCTTCGGCACTGGGATGATAGTGGAACATTAGAAGCAAGAAGGAACATGACATATCTCTAGTGATTTGTTGAAGATTTGGGTGAAGATGGGGGCCAATTGGTCAGCATAGACTTTTAAGCAAGGAGTTATCTTGTCTGGGCCTGGTGCTTTTCCTGGATTCTGTCTGTGAAATAGATCTGTGAAATAGATGAGAGGCTTGGAGAAGTGATTACATAATCCAAAAGTTGAAAGAAGTCTAAGAAGAAAACTCAGAATAACCCTGTCTTTATTTTGTTAAAATAAGAGAGGCAGTGAGAAACCTGGAGAGATTTTCAAGACTGGCATTAGCCCTTCAAGACAAGCCAGTTTAAAAGACAATGCAGAGATTACAGAAATGCTGCTTTATTATAGTAATATATAATAGCAGAATCTTGAAAGCCTGTTGATGAAAGTATGATCCTATCCACTCCTTGTCATTGATTCAATGTATTTTAAAGTAAAATGTGGTAAGTAATATGCACAGATGTCCTTCATAATTGATATGATGTACAAGGATTTGTGCTCAGGTGCCCCATTTGCAAGAGAAGACACCACCTGTCAAATCATTGCAGATTTGCATACTGCCAAACTCCTTTTCAGCTCTAGCAGGCTGTGATCACAAGAACGCTTAAAGATGACAGTTTAGAAAATGACCTTCCCATGGGAATAGTAATGTCTTCTGAACTGCTGAGACAATTCAAAAACAGATTGAAATTGAGCAAGAAGCACACAGGTTTCTAGCACAGTTAGCTGAAATGGATACTCCATTTGCTCAGGAAATAAAATATTTTCTTGGTCTCATTTGGACTGAAACCAAGATGGCTGGGTGTGGGAGTAAAGGAATGTCTTCTTGATTTTTTTATCACTACTACTGTTGTTATTACTATTATTGTTATTACTATTACTGTTATTTATTACATTTCAACAAATTTATTCAATAAAGGGAAGGAAGGAGAGAGACACAGAATGAATGGCTATTTTTCCCCCAATACTCCCTTTCACAATTTAGCCAAACCTGGCTTCTTACAGCCAAGTTTCACTTCTAAATGCAGTTGCAGTATTGCACACTGGAATTCTGGCAAGGCTGCAGCTCTGTGGAATGAAATTGTCCAAGCCTAGCCAAACAATTACTGTTTTTAGAAGCGCCTTCTACAAACTGGGTTCCTCAGTGTAAATGTACCTGTTGTAACTCCTAATGTCCATTAGACAAAGGAAATGGACAATAGGCAACAGATGTGGAATGAAGCATCTGGGCATCTTTAAGTCCAGTTCTTATATCAATCATCACCAAATGGGTAACCTTCAAACATTATGGGATTTAACTCCCATTCTTTATGACACAGAAGGTGGTGGTAATTATAGTCTAATGCATTAAAAGGATCCTAGGTTGGAGAAGCTATCTGAAAGTATTCATGCAAATATTTCTTTAGACTCATAGAAACTTTTCCATTTGGAATGATGTATACCAGGAATTGAATTAGTGTATACTACAGCAGACAAAAAGGATGAAATACTAGATAACCTACTTTTGGAAAACAGCCACACAAAAATTTCTTTAATGGGTGTTCTGTCTGGTGGAAATTCATCTGGAAGCCAATGTCAATCCCTAAGGAGAGTGACTTAGAGAAAAAGCAATCTAACTGACCCAGTAGCAAAGGGAGTACCATTCCTTGGAGACTGATATTTCCTAGTAGTTGACCAAAAATAGCCAGAGTTTAGAAAGGCCAGGAAAGTAGAAGTTCATAATATACTCAGGCAATTGGTGGACTTTGACATCCCACCACAGTACTAAACTGCCATTTACCTCAGCAGTCCCATCACAACAAGATAAAGCAGATAATATCAAGATGACCTTGGTTTATTTCAAAAAGACTAATCAGGGTCAGGAAAATCCCTCAGAAAATCCCAAAGCTATAGACTAAATTTGAGCAAGTTAAGGGAAGCAAGCAGAGCATAAATTCTGGAACTCTTTCTAATGCCCTTTATCAGGAAAGGCTATAGTGGTGGCTAAAAGAAACATTTGCAATTTCTTATGCACTGAAAAGTGCAAAGCAGATTGCCTCTGCTCTGCTCTGCCATCGGTCATGTGACCAGGAGGGAGAAAGAAGGGGAGTTTAAAATGAAAAAGTTGACAGCGCGTTGCACCATTGCACACTTGCCTCTCCCAACTGTATTTTTACCGAATGTTGTTCCTCAGAGCTCCAAACTAGATCTATCCCATTTTCAAAGTTGATCTTTTCTTTTTGAAGTTTCTCTCATCATTTCAAAACTTTATTGGAAGAGTTATGCTGCTGACTGACAAACTATTCCTCTATATAATTTCTTCTGTTGGGTTGTTAAAAAAGAGAAAACAACTTCCCAGAAGAGGACAGTGGCAGATTACTACCATATTGTTGCCAAGAAAATAGGCTTCTAGATCTAGTTGCAAAAATCCAGACAGCCATAAGAGAGCAGCAAAAAGGGAATCTTCTATAGCTCTGGTCCCAACTAATACGGCTCAGAATTTTGCATCCCAGATCTACCTAAGTCTACAAGAAGCCACATGCCCACAATGTCACCAGGAGTCAAACTCAACTCAAGGGAAACTTTTGCCACTCAGTATTGGTTATGACTAGAATGCCATACAGCACGGGTTCAAACTCGATCACATCACGTGACATATCATGGCGTATCGTGATGTTTTTTGCCTTTGCGGAGCGGGAATGGACATGGCTGGTGCGTGATACATCTGGCTGCGGGCCACCGTTTGACACCCCTGCCATACAGGGTTGGTCAAACAAATAAACAAAGCAATAAAAAGAAACATCAAAATGGTCAAGTGCTATCACTTCAATTACTCACAATGCCACAAAACAGTTTCATGTTGAGAGCATGACAGAAAATTAAAATGACCATCACAGAACTGCTCAAGATATCTTACTGCTACTGTCCACCATCCATAGGTCAAAGCAGGAGGCCACTCACTGTCTGAAGGGCTCAACTATAAAGGCCCTTCAATGTATTTCAGACTTTAAAGTTAATAAGCCCTTTCCCAGGTGGGAGAAACTGTTAAAACTACTGTAAGCCAGAAATATTGAATTGTCCTTAAAACTTTTCTAGTTTTACCCAAAGAAAAGAATATAACTGTAACTATTTGTTTGGTACATTTTCTCTTTGGGCTCATCCTAGAATAGCTTGTTATTTTCCAACAAAAGCATTATAAGACAGAGACTGATCAAACTATGGACAGTTCCTGGCAAGAATGCAGATAGTTACACGATGCAAAAAAGAAAGCACAGAGCAGGTTTCCCTCACTCCTGTTTCATTACCAGTTTGCCCAGGGGATAATGATCCAAAAGGTTACTGCAGTGGAAGCAAATGGTTCACTCATTCAATTCAGACTAAGCATATAGCTTGGCCATTAAAAAAATAATTAAAAAGCTTAAGGCAAGAGTGCAGACTAATCCCACAGGCACTAGAGTTGTTGGGGGTTTTTTTTTAACCCTTCATCCTATTTTTAAAATATCAACAACAAAGTTAGAGTGAGGGGCCAAGTCAGCATCCAATAGACCAGAAAAAACTGGGTTCAAATGACCACTCAGCCATGAAGTTCTCTGTAGTATCAGGGTATAGTAGTTCTTTACTTCACACATTTCACAAGGTTGCAGTCTTTAGAACTGATAGCAGCTCTGTCTATGCTGCAGGGCATATATTAAAAATTTAGTTCCTTTCAAGGCAATTTCTATTCAAGATGACTGGAATTCTGCACAGAGATGCCTGGAAGCAAGCCCTGTTTAACATGCAACATGCTAAATTTCAAAACTCAGGTTAGCAAAATATAACTAGTGTTTCATATGGTGTTCCAGTCCCCAACAAACTAACCATATTATGATTTAATTCAATGGCTTAGTTCACACAACGTCTTCAGATTATAACTTGGTTTCTACAATATGCAGGCCAGATTTCAAATAATGCAATTCCTAATCTTACAGGCAGGGCATACAAAACAAGTTGGGGTTGAGTGTAGAGGTATAGATTTTTCATTTTATTGAGGGAACTAATGATGATGATAATGATGATGATGATGATGATGATGATGATGATGATGATGATGATGATGATGATGATGATGATGATGATGATGAAAGAAAATTAGTATTGATGGAGTCTCCTTTAATTTGGGTCACAATTATTTTGCAAAATACATATACCTCATTGGCAAGAATGTGATTAAAGGTCACTCCCACTTCCTATTCCAAGAATTGTAAATTGGCTTCTAACACTTTTAAATTGTATGTTTTCAGATAAATTTTTAATCAGAATTAAAGAAAATGAGAAAAGCATGTTTCCTACACCACGATCAGGCTGTTGCATTTTGTAAAGCTACTGGATCTGCTGCAGCAATCAAAATTCTATGTCAGCATGCATTTATGCAAAAGTCTAAGAACTTCAGTCCAACATATATCAGACACTAGATTAGTAAGGTCTACCTGAGCCATGCATGGAGGTTGCTTGAACCCTTGAACTGCAGGAATTATTTTCTCAATGAATTACCCTAAGATCCAAGACCAAGACACTGATAGCTCAGTTACTTTAGGGGGGGGGGGGAGAGAGAGAGAGAGAGAGAGAGAGAGAGAGAGAGAGAGAGAGAGAGAGAGAGAGAGAGAGAGAGAGAGAGAGAGAGAGAGAGAGAGAGAGAGAGAGAGAGAGAGAGAGAGAGAGAGAGAGAGAGAGAGAGAGAGAGAGATTAGCCTATAGGCCATATCAATGTACAGGTTCAAACACATATAGAATAGAATAACAGAGTTGGAAGGGACCTTGGAGGTCTTCTAGTCCAACCCCCTGCTTAGGCAGGAAACCCTACACCACTTCAGACAAATGGTTATCTAATCTCTTCTTAAAAACTTCCAGTGTTGGAGCATTCACAACTTCTGGAGGCAAATTGTCCCACTGTTTAATTGTTCTAACTGTCAGGAAATTTCTTCTTAGTTCTAAATTGCTTCTCTCCTTGATTAGTTTCTACCCATTGCTTCTTGTCCTCCCCTCAGGTGCTTTGGAAAATAGCTTTGCTCAGGGGTGGGTTGCTCATTTACCTTGCTACCAGTGCGCTGCATGTACATCTCCACGTTTTGTGCATGCGCACTCGCTATGCACGTGCGCCCCCTTGCGTGATTTTGCTTCCGTGCATGCGTGGAAGCAAAATTGCTCTGAAATCTCGCAAGGGGACGTGGGCATGCGTGCGATTTTGGCAATTTTTTGCCAAAATCTTGCACATGTCCCCTCACGAGATTTCAGCGCGATTTTTCTTCCGTGTATGCGTGGAAGCAAAAAAATCGCCGAAAAATTCAGGAAAAAAGGTGGCGGTTCCTAGGCACCTTACCAAGGCATTATAAAGTGGTATTAACACTTCACGTGATCTTGATTCTATCCCTCTGTTTATGTAGCCTAGAACTGTGTTGGCTTTTTTGGCAGCTTCTGCACATTGCTGGTTCATATTTAAATGGTTGTCCACTAGGACTCCAAGATCCCTTTCACAGTTACTACTATTGTAATAGTATTGTATACTATTGTACTATAGTAATACTACTACTACTTACTTTTTTCACCATTGAATTTCATTTTGTTAGATAGCACCCAATGTTCAAGTCTGTCAAGATCCTTCTGTATTTTGAGCCTATCTTCTGGAGTGTTGGCTATTCCTGCCAGCTTGGTGTTATCTGCAAATTTGATGAGTTCCCCATCTATCCCCTCATCCATATTACTAATAAAATTATAAAAAAAAACAATTTAAAATGATAGTATGGTAAAATACAATAGTTATTGGATAAAATACAATAATTTAATACACAAACATGTAAAATAGAATAAAATGAGATAAAATTATATTTCTGTATCACTGCTGCAATCTACCCCAATCAGGCTCGCATATGCCGATCTCAATCGGACCATTTTAGTCAGAAATTGTGCTGTATTAAATGTCATTTTCAGATTCTGCCCATAGATGAGGTATGTTGTTTTAATATGAGCCTCCCACTGGGCATATGTTTAATATGTGGATCAAGGTATTTATCTCTCGCCCCCTTATACAAACAGCAATCAAATAATATATGAGTCAGATCTACCTCTTCAGCTCCACAGATACATGTATGAATATAATATACTTCCAACACAGAAAGATCTAATGGCCAGTTTTCAAAGTCAACTACCTTTTTAAAACAAACCAAAAAAGTATAACCATATTTTAATCTCATAAACAATCTAATGAGGGAGAGGAAGCTTTAACACTGTGTCTCCCTCTGCTGGCCCAATCTGAGTAGGACCCCTTTGCCTGTAATTTACATTCCAAAAAAAATCGGTGTTATGGAATCAGATTTTGTGTGAACATCCAAGACTTCAGAACTCTTGATTTTTTTATCACATTTATATACAGTAGCTGCCCATCTCACAGAACATGACTCTGGGTGGCATACAATAAAAATGTATCATAAAAAACTAACAATTACAAAAAGCAGTTTACAATTAAGAACATCAGTCAAAGACTTGTTCTTGTCATCGAGTTAGAAGAGTGGCCACATTACCAGTTTTTGACATATAGCCTGAGGACTGTTCAATAAGCAGATGCAAAATCAATACAAATCCATTTCAATTTAATTATATGACTGATTTTAATTAAAAAGTTCATGGCAAAATAAGATTGACTCATATTATAAATGAATATTGCAAATGGGAGAAATTTGCATTTATGTTTCTGAGACTTCAGCAACATTTGCCAACAACTGTGAGTGGTTGATGCCAGTTTAAGAGATATTGCCAGTTGAACATGTAAGAGGGGAAATGTGTTAAGTATGCGTGTGCATCTCTTTGCTGTAATGCTGCTTTTTCCCCCCATACATATTTCCTTTTAATCAAATGCATATAATATGCTTAAGTAACTGACTTATCTCATTCATTTCACACTTTTTGAATGTGGCGTTGATAAGCACTTCTTTTCCTACAGTAAAGTGGTATAGAAATATATAACAAACCAAACTGTGGATGGTTTTTGAGAGCACCCCAGGAGGATGGCTAAGGCACCAAGTTATTTATCATGTTTTATTGTTTTTTAAATAGTTTTGTGGTTTGTTTGTTTGTTTTATTGTGAGTCACCTGGAATTGTGCTCCAAGGGGGGAGGGAGGAAGTGGAGGGAGAGAGTGGAGGGAGGGAGGGAAGTTATGAAAAAAGAAATAAGGAAATGTGCAAGCATTTCTTGTTTTTCCCTTTATAAAAATGTGGCAATGAGTGTGAACAGTAAGAAAGGGAGTTTTTTCCCCAGGCATTATTTTATTTGTATATTGTCCTATGAAATGTACTATTGTAAAATGAAGTGATCTGTAAATAAAGAGAATCTCCATTCCCTTTTTATGACTAAAAACTTGCTTTTCAGCCCTGGAAAAAACATAATCCTAACTATTCAGTGGACTTCAGAGTTAATGTTATTAGCAGTTTAAGAACAAATCACTTATTGACATATTAGCAATAGATGTTTATAATGAATACAGCTACTATTCATTATTTATGAAATGCTTATGTAAAATTTTTATATAAAATATGTGTACGTGAACATATGTCCAATATGCTTGTAGTTTTCTTCCTTGCGGATTTTTCCATTATTATGTTTTTGCTTTGTTTATTTTTCTTTCTCTTTGTTTTTTGTACTCAAGTAATAAAAGGAAACAAAAATGATTGCTAGATTAAAGCATTTTAAAATGGAATAGGTCAGTTCAGTATATCTGCTTCTATTAACAATTATACTGCCTTGATGAATCCTCAAAGTAGAAATGCTCTGAAAACTAATAGCTGGAACAAAGAACAGAGAAGGAATCTTATCTTCAAATGTGCCTGGAATGTCTATAGATGAAGATGTTCTTTTGCATACCGGAAGGTTGGACTGCTGTCCTAATCTCACAAGGTAATGATTAGATCTATGGCAGGGGTGTCAAACTCAAGGCCTGGGCTTCCGGTTTCGGTTCTTGGCATCGCGGACACTCCTCATTGAGTGCCTTTCCGATTCCTTGCCAAAGCTGCCAGAACAGCTGTCTGGCAGCTTGGAAATCTCTGCCCTGGGTAAAGGGGAGAGATGAGAGCTTGACAGGTGGGGTAGAGCCCCCTTGGCGCCCTAGGAGTCATCCAGGGGCGCGAAGGGTGAAGGTTCCCCAGGCAGCCTGTCTCCTGCTCCGGGAATCCGGAAACTTCCGCCTTTGCGGAGCAAGATGCCATGACCACTGCTGCTTCCAGAACGGGACTTATAATTATTTTATGGTTTAAAGAAGCAGACAGAGAGAAACAGGAGTTTAGATGGGCAAGTATCGAATTTTCGTTTTTTTCAACCCCTCTGCTAACCTCCACTTTGGAAAAGAAACAAAGTAATAGTTAACAAGCAACAATATGGCGTTTGAAGAAGCTGGGAGGAGAAGTGAAAGTGACTTCCGTTCTGCTTGTGGCTTTTTCTCTTATGGAAACTTTTCACTCTGAAAACTGGCTTTTCTCTCTCTGTCTCCCGATTTTGGATTATAATATCAACTGATAACTTTTAAAAAAATAAAAGACTATCTGCCTTTGAAATTGGAAAGAACTTTTTAGAGATCTGGCTTTTCTTTGTACTCCTCTGGAAATACAACAATGGCTTCAAAGTCTGGAAAGATTGTTTTGAATAAAAGAGTTGGCTATTCCTCCGGTTATACTTCCAAAATGCAACTTGTTACTGAGTCAACACCTCCACAGTCTTTGACACCTGAAAATTTACTAAGTACTTTAAAGATTATGAAAAATGACCTGATTTTGGAATTTAACCAAAAAATTAATGAAATAGAAAAAAAATGCAGGCTGCTCTAAAGAATATGGAACAACAACTTAGGACGGATATGTTAGAGGTTTGCAAAGGATTAGCAACAAATATTGAAGTTTTTGGAGGATTGTATTGAAACAAATAAACAAGCTTTGGCAACCTCGGTGGAATATATAAATAAATTTCAAAATGATATTGTAAATTTTGAAACAGAGGTGTTGATGACACAGTTCAGAAGAATGGAATTTGCTATAAGAGTGAGAGGATTGAAGGAGGGATTATATGATGATTTGAAAGGAAGAATGGTCGAGGCCTTGGAGCAGGTGTCTGGAATGTCTAAAGAGGAATTGGCTACACAAATTGATAAGATATATAGGGTCAACTTGTGGTATGCAAAACAAAAACATCTACCAAGGGACATTGTTATATATTTCACTACAAGAGCCTTACGGAACAGAATTATACAGGCGACGTTTAAGAATAACCTTCAGGTGAATGGTCAGGAACTTATGATTTGGAAAGAAATTCCCTCTAAAATGCTTAAAGCTAGAAAAGAATTTACTTTTCTGATTGATGAATTTAAAAGACTAAATTTACAATATAAATGGGAAGCACCAACAGGAGTAGCGGTGAAATTTTTGGGAAAAAGATACCGGCTGAATACCACAAAGAAAGCTACTGAATTTTATGTCAATGTTTTAAAGGCTGATATATCTAAAATTCCAGAAGAAAGACGTATGAAAGTAGAAGAGGAGGAGGAGGGAAAGCCATCTTTACCGGATCAAACTGAAATAGTTTTAAAGAATCAAAGTGAATGGCAGAATCAGAAAGATGTGGAAAAGGAGATGGAGGATCGGGATCAGATGGGAGGCGAGCTGATAAATTTAAAATCATTAAGATACAAAAAGATGCAACTATCAAGATACAAAGAGATGCAGTGTTGAAATGTATTAGATGGATGGAGATTAATATGATTGTATTTTTCCTTTTTCTTTCTTTCTTTATTTTTCTTTCTTTAACTCTTTCTTTTTAATATTTTTTGAAGACTTGGAATCTTTAATCAAAATTATTAAGTTATAAAGTATTATAATTAGACCTGAAAATTTGTTTCAAAGGAAGGATTTTCTTTTGTCTTAGGTTTTCCTTTTTTCTCCTCTATGTCCTTTTATTATTATTATTAATAATACTCTTTAAGGATAATTTTTTTTGAGTTAATAAGTTGATGTATAATAATATTATGCCATTATGATGAAGTTTAAAAGTTTTTCTATTTAATATTTAGTTATTATCTATGTAATACTTACTCAAGTTTTATTTAATTTTGAGATCACTACTACTGTTAATACTTTTTAAAGATTTAGTATTTTTTGGAAGTATATTTATGTAATATTCATCTAAGTTTTATTTAATTCTGAGTAGATGCCCTAGGGTAGATGATTGAAAGGAGGAGGAAGAAATTGTTCTTTTTCCTTTGCATATTTGAGATCGTTACTATTATTAATACTTTTTTAAGATTTAGAATTTTTTTGAAGTAAATAATTTGATGTAGGGTAATATTATGTTATTAATATTTTGATGAAGTTTAGGATTTTTGTAATTTATATTTAGTTATTATTTATGTAATATTCATTTAAGTTTTATTTAATTCTGAGTAGATGCTGTCTAGGGTAGATGATTGAAAGGAGGAGGAAGAAAATGTTTTTTTTCCTTTGCATATTTTTCTTCTTTATTTTATCTTTGTTTTTCCTGTATTTTTTTTGTATCTTTATTTCTATTCTTTTCTTATTTTTTATTATTACTTTATATACAGATGATATAAAAGATAGAGGTTTAATGATGTAATTTGTCAATGTACAATTTGGAGTTGAGGGGGTTTTGTGGTTTTTTTTCTTTTCTTATTATTTTTTTATTTTTTTTTAAAAAAAGTTTTCCTTTTAAATTTATTTTATTGATATTATGCCCTGTATTCTCTCTGGGAAGTCTGGGGGGGAGGGAAGGGGGTGGGTGAGGGGGGAGAAAAATAAAAAATGTTTGTACTCTGTACTAATAAAACTTTTTCAATTTAAAAAAAAACTCAAGGCCTGTGGGCCAGATCTGGTCTGTGGGGTGCTTAGATCTGGCCAGCAGGGACGCCCTGGAAACAGTGAATGACTAGCCTGTGGAGCTGGGTCTCTGCCAGCTAAAATGGAGCTCAGGAGGGCTGCATACGGCCCTCCTGAGCTCTGTTTTCATTGGCAGAGGGTTGCAGGAAGCTGTTGCAAATGAAAATGGAGCTTGGGATACAGTTTTTTCTGGCAGAGCACTTGGCTCCCCCGACACGAGTGATGTTGAGCTGGCCATGCCTACCCTGACCATGCCCACCCCAGCCCCCCAAGGTCAAACACAATCCTGATGCAGCCCTCAATGAAAATGAATTTGACACCCCTGATCTACGGGATCTAGAAATTTTCTCAAAAATTATGTTGGATTGGAGCAGCATATAAATCTGAGTAAATCTGTAAGTGAGTGCATTTCACAATATTATTTGTATGTAGTGGTTTTCAAGGATCATTTCACTGACTTTTCCTGCAATGCCTGCTGGGAACTTACTCGCAATTAACAGTGACAACCATGGGTTTTGTGTATCAAGATGACAGTCATGCATATGCAAACAAAGCCCCACCTTTTTTAATGTACCTTTAGATAAAAAGGGGCATGCTGGCCTCTTGACTTTTT
This sequence comes from Diadophis punctatus similis, assembly GCA_023053685.1. Lineage (NCBI taxonomy): Eukaryota > Metazoa > Chordata > Lepidosauria > Squamata > Dipsadidae > Diadophis > Diadophis punctatus. The sequence continues at coordinate 35,313,196 of JALIGW010000001.1, read as the reverse complement.
AAATATCTCTGCAGAAGCATCCATAGGGGGAACCAGCAATTTCAAAATGGTGGACATAATTGGGGCAATCAAAGTTCCACCCTGTTTTATAAGCCTTCAATGCATGTGATACGGATTATAAAGGGGTGAAACTCAAATAGCCTAATTGAGACCATCATTTTGGTGCTATTGATGCTCCATGCAGACATCTCTGGCGCTCAAAAATCTGAACAGCTACTCTAATCTAGTTATTACCATATATCTTGAGAAAAGTTAATAGAATAGAATAGAATAGAATAGAATAGAATAGAATAGAATAGAATAGAATAGAATAGAATAGAATAGAATAGAATAGAATAGAATAGAATAGAATAGAATAGAATAGAATTCTTTATTGGCCAAGTGTGATTGGACACACAAGGAATTTGTCTTTGGTGCATATGCTCTCAGTGTACATAAAAAGACAAGATACATTTGTCAAGAATCATGAGGTACAACACTTAATGATAGTCATAGGGTACAAATAAGCAATCAGGAAACAAAATATAAATCGTAAGGATACAAGCAACAAGTTACAGTCATACAGTCATAAGTGGGAGGAGATGAGTGATAGGAATGATGAGAAGATGGCATTCAGGGGAAAACTGTTCTTGTGTCTAGTTGTCTTGGTGTGCAAGACATTTAGTTATTAGATATTTAGTTATTAGCTCAGCAAATTTTTAAATATAGTTCATCTCTTCACTTGGCATAATGCCATAGTGTCTCCGTGAATGACATATAATTTACTTTAATGTAATAGTAGTTTTGCTTATCCGTTCTAGAGCATTGTTATATGAAAAGGAATAGTAACATGTGTAAAATTATACTGTAAATAAATAAAAAATAAACCTTAATGATTTGATAACTGAAGATGGTTAGTGAATGTATGTTTACCCAGTTGTCCTGTGTAGTATGAAACATTAATCACTCTTATATGCAAGCTAAACCAGCATGTACTATAGACTGTGACTAAAGCTAAGATATTTAAAATCCTTTCCCCTAGCTCCTAAATTTAAATTAAAGAAACATTCTAAAACCTGTATTTGACTTTCATGAAACTGTACCAGCATCATAAAAGAGAGAAATGTATGTTTTATTTTTAGCTTATAGGTCAAGATGCAAAGAGAATCATCTACAGATTTAGTCCCATGTTTAAAGCTAAACAACACTCTACATGAATGAAGAATGTCTGGAAATAATTTTTGGAAGGAAATATGGTACATAGACCCAATCTAATGAGCCTTTAGAGGGGAGTGGAAATACCATAGAAAAACTTCATAAACTGTTATTCCCCGAGTGTGATGGGAAACACACTGAAACTATTTCAAAACTTCCCTGTTTGTTTGTGTGTATGTATGCATGTATGAATGAATGAGTGTGCGTGCGTGCGTGCGTGCATGTGTGTGTGTTTCCCCCTGTACTCAAGTATATGTCCCAGCATAACTCTACATTTATGCCGTTATGAAAAAACCCAAATAGTGAGGAAAAGATGTTGTTCCTTCCTTCCTTTCTAAATTGATTGTGTATTTCTTGACCTGGATAGAAACAGTTTTTACAGGAGGAAGAAGACCAAATACCTGCATTTTGCAGTAGTCTGCTGCTGCATATTTGTTTGATTTGGTTGGAAAGACTGAAAACATTGCTTACTCAAATAGGTATGCTCACTGGCTATAGAAGAGCAGGAGCAGAGATATAATATCATAAGTATTCACTCAGTCATGTTCACATGTAGTCCTTAAACAACATTCCTATTATTTTCCCCAGAGGCCAAAGAAGAGAAAATACAGAGTGATTCATTAGGACAATTTTAAGAAATGAAAGAGTATAATTTTTCAACTAGATTTACCATTTAATGGATGACCTATGCTCTTGTTTTGAAGTAGAGTTTTGCTTAATGAGGTTATGAACGTTGTCTGTACAACTCTAGTTTGACAATAGTTTATTAATATATTTATAGGTTAAATAGCTTTGCCAATGAGGAATTAATGAGTGTTGAAAGCATAGTTTTCACAAATGAAGAACTACATGGATGACCAACAGATCCCCAGAGAATAGCTGAGTCTGATGCTTTTCTCATTTCAGCAGTCATAACTTGATTCAAGTTTGATACCAAGATATTGCATGCTGCCATATCATACTTCAGTAGCCCCTAATATATGAACCTGCTATCTGGATAACTCCCATCAGAATGGAGGGACTATCTCCTCCACTCACAAAAATTCCTCCTTCACTTTAGAAGATGGCATATTTCTTTACCCATACAACCACCCAATGAGTGGTTTCATGCTGAGATGTGGCCAAGCCTGGTTGGTGACCCAATAAATCAAATCCAAGATTCACTTGTCCAAGTTTAATGCTAATACCCAAATAAGTTTTTCTCGCTAAGATCTGCATAATCTTGTTCAAAACTTGTGGTAAGCAGAGGAATTATCTAGAACCCAAGTTGGTAATACTGAGGCAAAATGGGCATCCTGTTATACATGACAATTTTTCCACATCAGTTAAAATCCTACGCATGGAGATGCAATCTTTCTTTTTTTAGCCTGAGGTTGCACTTGGGTTTTAAATGGTTTACTGACATCTAACAACTCATCTAACAACTCATGTATTTTCTTCTACTGTCATAATAAAAATTAAATTAGGTGTCAACATTTGAAAAAGCTCTATCTTGTATTCTAAGATTTCTGACATAGGCTCCATAAGTGAAAAGATGTCTGTTCTGTCATGTATTGTCAGCTGTGTAAGATCTCTTAAATGCTCAGAAAGAAATTAGTTGTTTGAACCCACAGGAAAGAATATTTTAGCAAGTGGCAAAAAGATTAAAAGAAAACTTAATTGAGGATTCCCCCAAAGCAAAAAAGATGGTCAAAGAACAATTGGAACTTTTCACTCTAGTGGTCAGTTCCTTGAACATTTATCTGCATGAGGCATGAAAAACCTGTGATCTTTCAGAAGTTGTAGCATTTTCCCATTTTCACAGCCTTTGCCAAAAAGAGGGGGGGAAATCACCTGATTTTGCCAGCTACTCTTTACTTATGTTTGAAATTTATTCATTTGTATTCAAAAAAAATGGCAGTCCACAATCTGTAAGGCTCTGAAACCCAACAGTATTAAATGAAGGTCTTTTCTATGCATCTCACCATGTAACTCACATCAAGGTGAATACTGAAAGGTGATTCCAAATCTCTGTCCTTCTGAGTCTAGAGGGATTTATTATGTAGTCAATCTGCTTAAGGCTGCAATCTTTGTTATTATTCTAAGCACAATATTCATGAAGTGGCTCTGAGGATGATTCATTAATGAAAGTTTATGTTAAAAGTTGAGAATGTTGTATGTTATGCAGCCTTTCTAGAACATGAGGGGATATTTCTTAAGATAACGTAAAAGCATATAAAGGTCTAAAAAAAAGATGTGTATTCCATAGACTGCCATCTCCAGAAATTAAATGCAAGGTCTCAGTTTTGAACTAGAGTTAAGTACAAATTATCTCTTGAATTCTCCCTTCTGCACCAAAAAATTGAAATGATATTTTCACCAAGTTTTCCTAGAGTCTTTTCTAATACACCAACAGATTATCAGGGGCCATCTTCAACAGTGGCAATGATGTGTTATCTTTCTTTCCTAATATGCTAGCTATGGAGATACCGACCCATCTGCCATCTGCCAGCTATAATTGTTGTATGCAGCATTTTGTTGAAAAAAATTGCTCATAGAACCTTCATGAGCTAGGTCCTTATGGAGTAACTGGGAACTATCTGGTCATGTTAACTGGGATTCCATTTGGTTTCTAAATTCCAAGTGAATAGAATTCTTGCTAGTATGTACCATCCCATCTGAGCTAGATCTTGCAGAGGACAGTAGATGGTGGGGTCAAATGGCCCTGGGAGTAATCAAATTTCATTGCAGGAGCATTTCCTATACTGTAGAAAAGTCCTATTGTATACTTTCTCATTGGAGATACCCTCCTTTGATCCAGTAGTATTGAGCAAGTATTGATTTATACCATCTCTCACCTTTCATTTTAGGGACTGTTGTCAACTTCAGAGCATTCTAGAAGAAGTGTATTATCTGGACTCCTTTATATTGAGATTCAGCCTTCAGCATGGGATAAAAATATTTTGGTCACACTATTGATTACTTTTCTCAGAATTTGATGAAACAAGGGCACCCTTTCTGATTGTATTAGTTGTTTTGGCAATATTTCATATTATTGACCATATAAGGTATCTTCTTATATGTGGAATGCACAAGGTTTCAGTTGTTCACCTACACACACACACACACACACACACACACACACACATACACACACACACACACACACACACCTTAATATCTACATGAAACCACAATGGGGTCAGTTTAGTTCACAACTGGTACCATTAATATGCTGATGACATGCTGATTATTAATATGCTCATCACCACTCCATGCAGCAATGTTTGTGCAATAGTCCCACTGCTGGGAATAAATAGAATGAAGTTGAACCCAAGCAAGACATAGTTGATGTGTCTTGAATGAGGGTTCTCTGGCAGCTTCAGTAATCTCTCTCTCTCTCTAGGGAATGTCACTGCCTCTGAGGGAGAAGGGCTATACCTTTGAGTATTCCTTTACTCATAGCTACTGCCAGTGGACAAGTAGAGGCGATGGGCAGAGGACCTTTGGCTATCTTTGGCTGCTACATCAATTAGAACCAGAGGTGGGTTCCTCCCGGTTCGGACTGGTTCACCTGAACTGGTAGCAAACTGCTGGTGACATAATGATGACATCATGGAACCGAATTGGTCAGTGCCGTTCCATGGGTGCCGCCCAGAGGTGGGTTCCTGCCGGTACACTCTTATCTGTTGGTCGCCGCAGAGCCGAAGAAGCCGGTGGCATTCGCAGCACGGGGCTTCCCCCGCCCGCTTTCCCCTGCCCGCCTGGACACCGCCATTTACGTTCTTTTGTCCTCTGCTCATGCGCAAAACGTTCTGCTTGCGCAGAGGGCAAAAGAATGCAAATGGTGGCATCCAGGCGTGCAGGGGAAAGCGGGCGGGGGAAGCCCCGCGTTGCGAACACCACCGGCTTCTTCGGCTCTGCGGCAACCAAGTAAGAGCATACTGGCAGGAACCCACCTCTGGTGCCGCCATCCTTTTTTGAATTTCTTTTGAATTGGGGGGGTGGAATTTTTTTGTTTTTTGTTTTCTTCTGTGCATGCACAAAAGCTGAGTTTCTGGCACTGCACATGTGTCGCCATCTTGTTTTCAACTTTTTTGGGGGGCAGAATTTTTTTGAATTTTTTTGCATTGTGCATGCACATGCGCATGCGCACAAAGCGCATGTGTGCCTATGCAGCATGGCTACGCGGTGTGGGAGGAAGCAAACCGGAAGCAAGGTAAGTTAGAACCCACCGCGGTTAGAAAACTAAGAACATACAGTAGAATAATAGAGTTGGAAGGGACCTTGTCATCTAGTCCAACCCCCCGCATGAGCAGGAGACCCTATACCATTTCAAACAAATGGCTATTCAGTCTCTTCTTAAAAGCCTCCAGTGATGAGACACCCAAACTTCTGAAGACAAGCCATTCCACTGGTTGATTGTTCTCACCATTAGGAAATTTTTCCTTAGTTCTAGGTTGCTTCTGTCCCTGATTAGTTTCCATCCATTGGTTCTTACCTTACCTTCTGGTGCTTTGGAAAATAGTTTGTCCCCTCATCTTTGTGGCGGCACCTCAAATATTGGAACACTACTGTCATGTCTCCCCTAGTCTTTCTTTTCATTAGAGTAGAGAGGGTTGTAAAGCACTATGAAGTGGTATATAAGTATATAAGTACTATTGCTGTTTAGAGCATGACTAGATACTGTGTGGGAGCAAAATTAAATATTAAAATCTTCCACTTTGAGTTTTGGTAATCAGCAATGACGATCATGGAAATATTGATCAGGTGCATATCATGTCCTTTCTGTATGATAATTTTTCCCCCTCCAGAGCTACTATTAATTCTTAATTCTGCAAGAGAATGGGGAATAATCCTGGTCTGAGAGAACCAATGCCTTGAGACTTCATGAAAACTATGGTTCGCTCCTCTAAGGTCAAAAATATCAAGAGGGCTATAAAGCACTATGAAGCAGTATATAAGTCTAAGAGCTATTGCTATTGCTATTAGTCATTTTGTCAAAGAATGAAATAAGATTTGTTTGGCATGATCTGTTTTTGACAGTTTCAGTTGCAATCCAACTGAATCAGAAATACGTTGTGACACTAAATCATACTATTGTCACTTCTTGATTGGAAGACTGCAATGTAGAACTGCATTAAGGACAAACTGCAACTTATTCAAAATGCAGCAGCCTGTATTTAACTAGAACTAGATGTCATCAGCAGATTACATATGTGCTGCAAACCTGGCATTGACTGTTAGCAGGGTACCAGATGCAGTTTAAAAGTACTGTTTTTGACCTATAAATCCATATGGGATTTGATGCCAAAGTCTGCTCAGCATAATTGTTTCAAGTACAATTGATTTACTCAATAGTAACATCTCAAGAAAAAATTGCTTGTAACTCACAATTACCATGAAATCAGAGGGACTGAAGCCAGATGAAAGTTGACTGAGGGTTCTCTGTGATGAATTCCCAAAACTGAGGAACAACTTTCCTAGGAAACTAGATTAGCTATTGGTCTTCTACCAATAAGTTAAGGTGGTGATATTCCACAGGATCTTTTGAGTTTGTGGACAAAATGCCATGCAATGGGAATATTTATGGTATATTCCTGTAATTATGCTGTTAGATTTTTATTATATTTGTTACTATTATAGCATGGATAATTTATGTTTATATTTATAATTATGTTTCCATACACCAGCCAGTGTTATATGTTTCAGCAGCTTCAAAATCTAATCAATGACAATAACAATTATTTTGGTCATTTGGCAGAGTATTTGGTATAGGCTGTTGATTAAAAGAGGTAATTTTATCTCTTTTGCTGGTCTAACTTTGTGCTTTTCTATGAATAATTTAAAACTTCCAGCCTTCTGAAGATGGAATCCTCTGAGACTTTTAACCTGCAGCATTCTATGGGAAATCAGCTGTATAGTATCAGAGGAAACAATGGCAAAAGAGAATATCTCTTACTATATTTTCTGTGTCTAGTCCAGGGGTGGGTTCCTCCCAGTTCAGACCAGATTGCCCGAACTGGTAGTGACCTGCTGGTGATGTCATGATGACATCACCGACCCGGTTCAGTCAGTGCCAGTCCATGGGCGCCGTCATCTTTTTTGGGGAATTTTTGGTCAATTTTTCCGTGTTTGGATGGCTTCTCCTCTTCCACGGCTTGAAAAAGAGCCCACCCGCCCACAGGTTAATACTGACCTTTATTTCTTTGCCTGAAGCACAGCTGATGAGCTACTCAGCTGTGTTTCGGGCTGAATCCTGCTACTGAGCATGCGCGGAAGTGAAAATGCACGGGGGGAACGCGCGCAAAATGTTGTGATCCGAACCGGTGGCGAAGGTAAGTGGAATCCACCCTTGGTCTAGTCATCCTTCTCATTCTACTGACTTTCAAAGACCTGCCACAGGAGGAAGCAGTATGAGTCAGCCAGCCAGCCAGCCAGTCAACCAGCCAACCAGCCAGTCAACCAGTCAAACAGCCACTCAAACAGTCAAACAGCCCAACAGCCACTGAACAAATTAAGAATTCTATCAAGCTTTTCAAGAGTCTTCTGGCAATTCAGGTGCACACAACAATCCACAAGTCTGTGTAGCCTGTTCTACTCATCTCCCTGTAAAACATCTCCCTGTAAAAAAACATTTCCAGGCTGAATCAAAAGAATCTGAAAGAGGTCTATATTCCTGGCCTACAACCTCCAAATATTAAGTTACTTTCAAGCTTTTTCTTTCCAGCTATTCAAGGGTCGTGGAAAACAATGTGATTTCTGGCATTTCTTCCAAAAATGTCATCATCAATTGTTATGAGGTGGGTGAAAATAATGTGCCACCATTTATTTTCCCAGGTTGCTACTTTAGATTGGTAGAGGGGAAAAATAGGCCATCGCTGTGGGGGTGACTTTAAACATCAAGCAGAGCTGTGATACTGCAATGGATTCTTGTTTGATGTGTTCACCTTCCTGCCATGAGAATTACTCCATTTTATACAGTAGCCTGCCACCTGAGATGGGGAGTTATCTCTTCTATTACCTTTGCCTTTTCCCTGTAATGTTTCTCCATCAGCTAAGAAGTTGCTCTAGACAGCAGCAAATAGAAGCCTGTGAATCAGGAGACAGAGGAAAGAAATCCTGGAATCTCTGCTGCATTTTGCAAAGAAAGCATTAAGATGATCGGAGGGAAATTTAAAGTCAAGGCAGACATAAATTAGAAAAGATACACCTTTACTCATTACCAAAGTTGGCTTTTTTAATTTTTAATTAAAATTTTTTTTGGTGTGGTAGCATCAGTAGAAAGGAGCAGTCCGAACCATGAATTTTGATTTCATCCACATTTCTTTTTTTTTTTAACCTAAACTAGCTGGAGTTACTTACTACTTCCATAGTAGCAGTAATATACTATACTTGGCTGCCATGAAGCTATTAAAGATACTGAGCGTGCCATGAAAGAGTAAATGAGAGTTTAATTCATCGCCACAAGCATGGCTAAATGTCCAGAGATTAAAAATCAGAGTTGTGGAACCCAGCACTCAGAGTCATCTAACTACAGTAAATTGGCAAATCTTTCCATATTTTTTTCTTCCAGATCTGATTTTTAAAATTTAAAATTCTTTGCCATCTTACTTACAAAGATATGAATTTGGTAAGTGCTTACAACAATAACAAGGAGGACACATTCATTTTCTCCTAACCAGTACCAGCTAAAGATGGCTTGTTAGCTAAATTAGATCCCAAGTGATTCCTATTTCAACTAAGGCAAACGTGAAGAAAATGCTAGTCTTTCCCTATTGCCTTCCCCTATGATGCACTTTAGACTTTGCTTCATCTTCCTTTAAGAGAGAGCTGGCCCTGAAAATTGTTTTGCCAGCTAGACAAGTCTTTGTTTATTCATTAAATGCCCCAGCCTCCATATTTCAGGACAGATAGACATACCCCAATTACACAGGAACAAAATGTCTCTGGCCACCTTAAATACTAATATATTTGTAGTAGTCATATCTCCTTTGAGCAGCAATCTGAACACTGATATATAAAGATAATCCACAGAGAATCAGGAATACAGAGGTTAGAAGCAATGAAACATAACAACATAGAAAACTGATGGCAGAAAAAGACCTGGTGGTCTATCAAGTCTGCCCTTTGGGTGGTTTTTTAATTGTTGTTTTTATTAATTTTTAATTATTACTTTCATTTATCTTTAATTTAAATTTTGTGTTGGATGATGGACATGTGTTTATCCCAAGCATGTTTAAACTCAGTTACTGATGATTGACCCACTACTTCCACTGGAAGTCGGCTCCAAGCTTCCACTACTCTTTCTGTGAAGTAATACTTTTTAACATTAACTTTTGAACTTCCCTCCTGTTTGAGGTTATGCCCCCAAGTTCTTGATTTTTGCTTAGTATTAAAAATACTGCCTTCTAGAAAATGTGTATGGATACCAAAAACACAAGCAAGGGGGTCTTTGCATCAAAAACAAAAGCTGGATCAAAACCATGGCAGCTCTGAAATCCACTTGCAACAGAGATATGAGCATTTTCACATTCTAGGATATCATGCAGGACCTACAGTAGTTGCCAATACAAACAGGATGCATCATGAGAAACAGGGGGAAAAACCACATATATTGTGTCAGACTGGTAAAGTGTCTCTTTAAAGCAGAAATAGGTAATATTTGCATTCAAAGGACCACAATTTGGGGTGAAGGGAACAGGATGAAATAGTGTCACATCATGCCAGTAAATGGAGTAATTTTCAGAGTTTCTTTTTATTTGATAAAGGAGATGGGTTAAGTTCAACAAACCTATCTGAAGGTTTGATGAACCTTCTTTAACTTCTTGCTTGACACTGGAAATATTTCAGCCTTTCCAAACCTCAGTTCTCTTTCCCAAGCCTCTATATCAAGGTGTCAAACTTGCAGCCCGCAGGCCAGATGCGGCATGCGCTGGTCAAGCCCACCCACCCCGGTTTAGCAAAGGGGAAAAAAGTTGCGATACATCACATGATGACAACGTGTCGTTGTGAATTTGACATCCCTGATCTACATCTATTAGCTCACTACAGTAGCTTGAATTGTTATAGTTCTATTTATTTGGGACAATGTATTCCAAGACCTTGTCCAGGGTGCTGAAATATATTTTTCTCTGCAGCATGCTGGCTGGAAAATTCTGGGGATTGAAGTCCACACATCTTCAAACTGTCAAGGTTGACAAACACTACTCTGGAATCTTGGCACTGCTTCTTTGTTCTAGTTCTAGCAGATTAGACTACAGAGAGGACAGCAGTCTCTAACCACAGAGAGATACTACATTTGATTTTTTTTTATGCTATCCATTCTTCAGAAAAGATTTTTTTCCACTAAAAAAATCATTTGCTCACTCAGCAAGGTAGGAAACTTTTCATTCCTAGGCTATAATTGTGGAAATCACAGAGAAGCCAGTAAGTAAAACATAAACAACAGGTTTAATGTCCCAAAAATGGAACATTACCTTCTTCCCCGGTGTCTTTTTAATTGTTAAATTTAAAGTCTTTTAGAGTAAGTCTCCATAAAATTTAATGAGCTCCTCAGCTGGGCTTCAGTAATGTTCCAGGCCATCTAAAGGAATGTGTATATATCTATATCTATATTAAAAAGAGCTACTTTTGTTTGCTTATTTGTTTTTCTTACCACCTGAGTTTCAAGTCACAAAGTTCCTGTTATATTATTGTTGCACTTATTTAGGCAGGGGGAAAAATGGCTTGCAGAAATACTCAAACTTGCTCTTACTTCTGAGACACCATCAGCAAATTGCAGATAGCTTCATTTAATTATTGCTTCTGCCCAGGGGTGGAATACCTCGCTGCCAGTTCGCTTCCTCCCACATGACTGCACCGTGTGGCTGTGGCCACGCTTCACGCACATGAGCATGCGCAGTACAGAAAACCCCCCAAAATTTTAAAAACTGCCAAAAACAAAATGGTGATGCATGTGCAGTGCTTCTGTGCATGCGCAGAAGAAAAATAATAATAAAAATTCAGAAAAAAAATAAAAAAAATTCAAACAAAAGATGGCAGTGCTCACAGACCAGCATTAACCAATCTGGTTTGGTGACATCATCATGATGTCACCAGTGGGTCACTACCAGTTCGGGCAAACTGGTCTGAATCGGGAGGAACCCACCCCTGCTTCTGTCCAAATTAATTCTTGCCATAAAATGAAGACCAGTTCTTTCAAAGCTTGCTAACTCCATTGCTGTTGTGCAATGTGAGCAGAGGAGAAAATTGGCTTGAGAAGCCAGAGATTGTCTTAGCATATTCTATGACCCAGGCTATTAGGTTCAGCTATAATAAACTTATTTGTTTAATCACAGTTAGGTACTTGTGTTTTCTTGTGGTTTAGCGTGTTGGGCAATGAAGCCAAAATTTAGGGGAGACTAAAGAGAAACCTATATATTCACAGAGGCAATCAAAGCAGATAGAGAGATAGAGATACAGATACATACCTATTTCCATTTGAAGTTACACTTCTTTAATGTGCCTTTGATGTACATACTTAATAAATGAAATATCTGTCAAATACATGATTGACATGGACACATCATTAAAGTTTTTGGCAACAATATTTACTTATTTAATTTTATTGTGGTCATTAACCAGCACACTTGGCAACAATATGAAAACAGTTTGACATTGCTTTCTTCCCAGATGTCAAGCTTGGCTAAGTGCTACAACCTTCTGTGACTCAAAGTACATAGGAAATATTAATTATTATTTTACCAAAATGTATAATTGCACCTAGACAGAATTCAGTGTGACTCATTCCTGCTATCTACCTACTACTCCAAACCCTTGGCTATGTCACTGTAGAAAATAATTAATGCAAAATAAAATGCTCTCAGCCTTCTTTAACAAAGTGACTAAATTAATGGATAAGGGAAACTGTGGACATAGTTTACTTAGATTTCAATAAGGTATTTGACAAAGTAGACTCCAGTCTACTTCTTGGTAAGATAGAGCAATGTACACCACCAGATGGATTCACAACTGGCTGATCTACTACACTCAGTGGTAGTCCTCAACGGAACTACATCTAGTGGCTTGCCCTCTCAGTGTTAATGGGAGTGGTTTTGGAGGTTTTACATCTACATTGCAACTATATCTACATGGAATGAATGTAGTGGGGTATCTCAACATTCTGTACCAATTCATTTTCATAAATGATCTAGAGGAGGGGATAGAAGGGTAACTCATAAAAATTTAAGATGAAACCAAGCTGGAATGAATAATTAACACTTTAGAAGATAGATTCAATATTCTTGAACACTGGGTCCTATCCAACAAAGTTGTGAGAAAAGTAATGTCCTACACTTAGGCAAGAAAAACCAAATGCACAAATATAGAATAAATGATACATGATCAATAGTAGCAACATCGAAAAATCTAGGTGGTCCTAGTAGACCACCTCTGAAGTATCAATCAGCAGTGTGCTACAGCTGCCAAAAAAATCTAATGCAGTCCTAGGTTTCATCAACAGATGGATAGTTTCAAGATCACATGAAGTGACAGTACTGCTTTATACTGCATTCATGAAACCACACTTGGAATACTGCAGCCAATTCTGGTCACCATAATATAAAAGATATGTTGCGACCTTAGAAAGTGTGCAGAGAAGAGCAACAAACGATTCTATTTTTCCGCTCTTATTGCGTCCGCAGATTCTCGCCCAGTCGCCTTGTTTAGGGTGACTCGCTCCCTCCTTGCTAAAGGGGGGAGCGAGGAACACTTGCAAGGTAGAGCTGAGGAATTCGCAGAGTTTCTGTTGGATAAAGTTGCTCAGATCCGGTCGAACCTGGACTCTGGCTGGGCAGAGTCCATGGAGTTGACAGGGGCAAGTCTTAGTCCACCATTGTGGGAAGAGTTTGGGCCTGTTTCTCCCGAGGATGTGGACAGAGCCGTGGGAGCGATGGGTGCCTCCACCTGTTTATTGGACCTGTGCCCCTCCTGGTTGGTTTCGGCCAGCAGGGAGGTGACACGTGGCTGGATCCGGGTGGTGGTCATCGCTTCTTTGGAGGAGGGATCCATACCGCAGTCATTAAAAGCTGCGGTGGTGAGACCCCTCCTGAAGAAGCCTTCCCTGGATCCAGCTGACTTGAAGAACTATCGTTCGGTCTCCAACTTACCATTTTCAGGGAAAGTTGTGGAGAAGGTGGTGGCTACTCAGCTTCTGCAACTTTTGGATGAAACAGATCATCTAGATGCCTATCAGTCGGGCTTCAGGCATGGCTACAGTACAGAAACTGCCTTGGTCACTCTGATGGATGATCTCTGGTGGGCCCGGGATGGGGGAAATTCCTCCATCCTGGTGCTACTTGACCTCTCAGCGGCTTTCGATACCATCGACCATGGTATCCTTCTGCATCGTCTCGGCGAGTTGGTGTTGCAATATTGTTTTATATGTATAATATATCCTTGTAACAAAATGCATTGTATTTGCCCTTTTTTGCTTCACATGTGAAAAAAGTATTGGCTTGTTAGCTTGTAAGCTAAAACACTGTTTTAGGGTCTGGCACAAAGATACGTGACATTCCTCAAGACCTCACATCCTGTCAGCGTGCAAAAAGGCCAGCAAAGCCCTCTCTGTATCTGGAAATTATCAGCTCCAATGGACATTGGAATGCGAGCTGTGCCTGACAGATACCAGTTAATGAGCATCCATAAATCACCCCCCCTCTGTACCTGTCTCCCACTCATACCCCCCTGAAAAGGGGTTGAGTTTGCCATGCTGTAACATTATTATTGGGTAAAGTTTACCATGTGTGTTTTGATGTAATTATGTCCATCCCTTCTTTGTTTGAACCTAATAAAAGAACCTACCCAAGTGTAACTTGGGGCCGTTCATCCCCAAGGAAAAACTGTCCGGTGTCTTTCCTTCTATTTGGTTACATGGGCGGCCCACCAGAAGTGCAACGTTGCATCGAAGTGCAAACGTTGCATCTGGTGCCCCGTGAGAGGCTGATCAAGCACATGGCTTCATCTGTCTCATCGCTTGGCATTTCCACTCTCACCGGCGAAGGAACGCCTCTTGCATACCAGGGCCGGCCGTCGTGGACGGAGCACCCTCCCAGATTCGTGAGTATGGAAACAGAATTCCCTATGCATCAGGTAACAGACCTCCACAAACTTAGGGAATTGTCCAAGTCCTCTATTAAAAACAATGGTAGAAATTTTCCCATCCCAACCAAATCTGATTTAACATCCCTTCTGAAATTTACTTATCTAAATTGTCAGACTTACCCAGAGAAGGGATCAATTAGCATTTCCACATGGAAAAAATTGGGAAAGTATTTTTGTGAGGCTTCTCCAAAAGTTCTTTCTACTTGGCGGATTGTCATGGAATGTTTGAAAGTACATGAGAATGCTTTGAAGGGGGAACCGGACCCCCCCCCGCCTTATCTATTTGGTGACTAATTATCCCCAGCAAAAGAGACTTTGCTTGCTGTCTCTTGAAGCTTCGGCTCCTAGCGAGGAAACAGCTAATTTAAAGTTAAACAACCCAGTGATCTGATCTCCTCCCTCAGGAAGCTGATTTTATTTTTTACTTTAAGTAATTTTACTTCTCTTTGCAGATTTTAATGTTTTGTGATTTTTTTCCATGAAATTGTGTTCCTTTGTTTTTCCTCATAAATATTTTCATGGATATTTTCAAAAATGCAAGGTTTAATTGTTTTTGCCAACAGCCCACATTCCAAGGGAAGCATTGGCTGTGTTGTCCTTGCAACAAATTGAGTTTTGTCTTTTTTGTTTTTTCAAATAGCCATAGAATGGATTAGAACAACAGAGTTGGAAGGAACCTTAAAGGTTTTCTAGTCCAACCCCCTGTGCCTAGACAGGAAAGCTTAGAATGCTTCAGGCAAATGGAAATCCATTCAGACAAATGGTTGTCTTCTTAAAGATTTTCAGTGTTGGAGCATTCACACCTTCTGAAGACAAACTTTTTACTGATTGATTGTTTTAACTGTGAGGAATTTTTTTAGTTTTAAGTTGCTTCTCTCCTTGATTAGTGTCCACCCATTGCTTTTGTTCTCAGATGTTTTGGAGAATATTTTGATTAAAAAGCTTCAGATTTTGTAGGGAAATTTACTTTTAATCTTCCTAAAGATCTTTGTCTTACTTTAACTGTTTCTGCACCTGTGCAATTATTTCTGATTTTCATAATGTCTGTAAATTAGTTCATGATTCTCCCTGGAAGTTTATTTAGCATCTGGGATTAATGCTAATCTTATAGATGTTTACTAGGCTCTTCCATTCCTCTCGACTCAAGTTTCCGCATCTCTTGATGATAATCTTCTCAGCTTATTTTTTAACCTTACAATCTCTCCTTCATGCTAGGACTTTGCCTTTTTATTCCTGGCCCATATCAGAAGTCACCAACCCTTTCCTGGTGTCATCCAGGAGGGGAATGGGCAGACACTATTGCAGCTGTTGCCTTTCTTGCCCCCCCCCTTGATCTTTCTATTCTTTCCTTGTCACCCATTACTCCGTGGACTAGCCACTCTTATTTTCATCAAAATAAAAAAGCGCTCATGAAACAATTTGGCATCACTCCAAATGAGGCCTCTGCCATTGTTCAGCAGTGCCCTACTTGTAGCCAACAGGCAAACTCTCTTCCCATGGGGGTAAACCCCAGGGGGACAGAGTGTTGCCAAATTTGGCAGATGGATGTTACTCAATATCCTCCGTTTGCTCATTGGAAATATTTGCATGTTACATACTTAGGCTATATCATGGCATCCCCCCAGAGGGGCGAAGCCACCAAACATGTTATCAGTCATTGTATTTGGACTTTTGCATCGCTGGGACGCCCAAAAGAACTAAAAACTGACAATGGTCCTGCTTGCACTAGTGCAGCATTTGCTGCCTTTTGCAACCAATGGGACATTGTGCATAAATTTGGCATACCAAACCTTAAAACATGCCCTGGACAGGTATATTGGCAAAAGGGGAAAAATGCCCCCTGGTCTCCCGGCATTGCAAAACACGCTTAATCTTTGTCTTTATACTCTGAACTTCTTGAATATTACTGGCAGCCCACCATCCTCAGCTGCAACTCACCATTTTGCAGCTGCTCCAGTTGCTTCACCTCAACCTCCTGTTTATTATCGCTGCCTTCCGGACCTGACTTGGCGAGGTCCTGCTGATCTTATTACCTGGGGAAGAGGATACGCAGCAATCCAACTTCCTGATCGAGTTCTCTGGGTTCCCGGAAGACACGTAAGACCTTTTCTTCCCAAATTACCACCACACACGCCCAGAGATGCCAAGCATCAATCAACTTCCGACTGAGGAAGAGCTCAAAGAGACTGTTTCCTGCCCTGACCTGGAGAACAGGGCAGGCCATCCTCTGCTGTGTGCACCATCAGAAGGATGTCTTTTATTTCGAAGAAACCCTCCAGATTATCCCCTGTCATGTTGGCAGGAGTTCATGAAACCTGTAGATTGTAGAACTTTTTCCTATCATGATGTTATTTTCCTATTGTTTGGTTTAATATTAATATTGTTTATCTTTTTAATACGCTGTGAAGCTTCCCCCATAGAAGATGGCCCGTGTATTTTGCAAAGCCCCAAAAGGGTTGAGCAACATGAAAACACACCTTTGACACTTACGTGCACAGACATAAGGGGCATTGCACATTTGCCATGTTCACATTGGCTTAAAGACAGAGAGATTATTACACATAGGATAGGAAGGTTAGCTCCTTCCCATGATTTGCACACCCGTTTGACATACAACCTGTGGATGCGGTTAGCAGAACAGGTAAATGTTTCAAGTTCTTGTTTAAGTGAAACCCTGATATGCATACATTATTAGGGAGTTGTTTAATACCAGTTTGCACGCCTTTATCTGCCATATTAAATGACACCCAGCTGGCTATGTTTACAAAAGGGGAGAAAATAGATTATGGCAACTCTCCACATTGAGGCCCCCATCACAAGGAAGCTTCCAGTCAATGCCATGTCTCTTACCACACCCTTTGTAGCCAGCGGAAACAACGTTCCATGTGCACGCATTGAAAACTGCACTGCTTCTCTCACACAGAATTGTATGCCCACGGGAATTTTTCCTGGTAACTGTTCCTCTTATGAGAACATTTCCTACAATTGGGCTCATGTTTTGCTTCCTGCTGGTTGGTTTTTCACATGTGGTCAAAAAACCTTCAACTATATACCTGCTAATCTGTCAGAAATATGTGTTGTTTCAACTTGTCAGACACCTCTCAGTTGGTCAAGCATCAGATCGCCTCCCTAAAAGAGCTGGCTTCTCAGACTGCCAGCCTGGTGGGATGGTCTGTGGTCTGGCTACCGGATAGCTCTTGGTTAAGGAGCATTTTTTCATCCATCATGTGTATCATTGTCCTACTTATCTCACTGTGTTGTTTCATCCAATGCATACCTTCTCTATTTCAGCTATGCAAAGCCTTTTTTCCCTCTGCTAGGAAGGACGTTCATGTCAGCGAAAGCAAGTGCCTTCTGGATGCAGAGGACAACAGTGATTGTATGGACTCTGGACAGTCACCTGTGAAGCGTCCTTTTTGTATGGACAATGGAAAAAACTTTGTGCTTTGATATGTTTGTTTTCTACTTATGTTAGCCTCTCTCCTCATTTAAAAAAATAAAAATAGAGGAGATGTTGCAATATTGTTTTATATGTATAATATATCCTTGTAACAAAATGCATTGTATTTGCCCTTTTTTGCTTCACATGTGAAAAAAGTATTGGCTTGTTAGCTTGTAAGCTAAAACACTGTTTTAGGGTCTGGCACAAAGATACGTGACATTCCTCAAGACCTCACATCCTGTCAGCGTGCAAAAAGGCCAGCAAAGCCCTCTCTGTATCTGGAAATTATCAGCTCCAATGGACATTGGAATGCGAGCTGTGCCTGACAGATACCAGTTAATGAGCATCCATAAATCACCCCCCCTCTGTACCTGTCTCCCACTCATACCCCCCTGAAAAGGGGTTGAGTTTGCCATGCTGTAACATTATTATTGGGTAAAGTTTACCATGTGTGTTTTGATGTAATTATGTCCATCCCTTCTTTGTTTGAACCTAATAAAAGAACCTACCCAAGTGTAACTTGGGGCCGTTCATCCCCAAGGAAAAACTGTCCGGTGTCTTTCCTTCTATTTGGTTACATGGGCGGCCCACCAGAAGTGCAACGTTGCATCGAAGTGCAAACGTTGCAAGTTGGGAGTGGGAGGCACCGTTTTACGGTGGTTCTCCTCTTTTCTTGCCGATAGGATGCAGTCGGTGTTAACAGGAGGGCAGAGATCGTCCCCTAGGCCCCTGTTATGCGGGGTGCCTCAGGGGTCGGTTCTCTCGCCCATCCTGTTCAACATTTACATGAAACCTCTGGGGGAGATCATCCGCAGACATGGGGTGCGTTTTCACCAGTACGCTGATGACACCCAGCTGTACATCACCCCCCCCCTCTGATTTCAGTGTGGCAGTTGATGTAATGTGCCGGTGCCTGGACGACGTTAGGATCTGGATGGGGAGGAACAGACTCAGACTCAACCCCGACAAGACTGAGTGGCTGTGGATATTGCCTCCTAAGGACTATGACAACTGTCCCTCCTTGGTCCTTGAGGGAGTGAAACTGACTCCCTCAGATCAGGTCCGCAACTTGGGGGTCCTCCTAGATCCACAGCTAAAATTGGATCATCATCTTTCTGCTGTGGCTGGGGGGCCTTTGCACAGGTTCGCCTGGTGCACCAGTTGCGGCCATACTTGGAGAAGGAGGCTCTACTCACGGTCACTCATGCCCTTGTTACCTCCCGCTTGGACTACTGCAACGCGCTCTACATGGGGCTACCCTTGAAGAGTATCCGGAGACTCCAGTTGGTGCAAAATGCGGCTGCACGTGCTGTGGTGGGTGTGCCAAGGTACAGCCAGCTGCATTGGTTGCCCATTAGTCTCCGGGTCCAATTCAAGGTGTTGATCATCATCTTTAAAGCCCTTCATGGCTTAGGACCAGGCTATCTCCGGGACCGCATTCTGCCTCATACTTCCCTCTGACCGGTTAGGGCCCACAGAGTTGGCCTCCTCCAGCTCCCGTCAGCCAAGCAATGCCGACTGGCGGGCCCTAGGGGGAGGGCCTTCTCTGTGGTGGGCCCCGCGCTCTGGAACCAACTTCCTCCAGAGACCCAAACCATCCCCACCCTGCTGGCCTTCCGAAAAGCCGTTAAGACATGGCTTTTCCTGCAGGCAGGGGGTAGAGTTTAATTCCATCTGAACTCTCCCCCGGGTATGTTTGGTTGTTGAATGGCTTTTTATATTGTAATTGTAATTTTTATATTTTGATTTTAACTCAACTGTTTATTGGTTATTCTTGTATTTTTCTTGTGTTGTACGCCCCCCTGAGTCCCTCAGGAGTTGGGCGGCATATAAGAAAATCAAATAAATAAATAAATAAATAAATAAACAAAGAAGTTAAGGGGTCTGGAGGCTGATCTATATGATGAACAAATTATCTATTCTAACAAAAAAAGGACCAGGAGTGATATTATAGCAGTCTTGCAGTACTTGAGAAACTGTCATAAAGAAGAGAAAATCAACTTATTCTCCATAGTGGGTGGCGCTAGCCTCCAAGATTGGGATGACCTCATCCATCAGCCAATCAGGACTGAGTCTGACCTCATATAAAAGCTGTCACTGTGCCATAATCCCCCTCTTTTGACTCAGTCCTAAGCCTAGGATTTGTGTCTCCCCAGTCTTCAAATACCACAGTTCTTCCAGAACATCAGAATCTACTATCAACATTTTTGATTGAGTGTGAGTGCTTATCCCATCTTCCCTATCCATCGGGGTGTGGGGTATAGCTGGACAGGCTGCGGCCTGGTCCACTGCCAGCTGTCCACGCTAATGTGACTGGCTGTCTCCCTCAATTGCGGCCTGGCATTCCTGTTATTGACTACCTGTCACAGAAGCCTGGCACTTGAGTGACCAGCTGCCAGGGTGGCCTGTGCCACTTCCGCGTGGAGTGAGGCCTTGATCCTTGGGTGACTAGAACCGCAGAAGCCCTGCGCTTGAGCGGCCGGGCCTCACTCCTACCAGATCTATTGAGCCAGGGCCCCAGGGTCAGGATCACTATTGCGTGGCCCCGTGGGTTCCAGGAGAATTGAGGGCGAGTGCTGGCGGTCACTTCGGCGGCTCATCGGCCTGCGTGACCGCCCCTCCTCATTGTCGGCTCTAGATCGCCTCCGCAGCGTGTCCGAGCTCCACCTGCTGCTGCCCCAGCTCATTGGTGCCTCAGCTCCACGCCGCGGTTTTTCTCCGGCCCATCCCACCACCCCTGGGCAATTTGGGCCTTGTTGGGCGAGCGGCGGCGCTTCTCCCTCAAAGCGCTACTTTTAAGCGACAACCGTCGGCTTCTTTGAAGCTCCGCCTCTCAGCTGGCTCGCGGCGAAGGTTGACAGGTCCGCTCAGCCGCATTGAGCCTCCGACGTCGATTCCAGCGAGCTCCGTCTTGGTTTCCTCGGCACATGCGCTCTCGCTCCGGCTCTCCCTGACGTCATCGGCTCGCCCGGAATTTCGCTTGCAGCAGCCCCGCCTCTCAGCTGGCCCGCGGCGCTCCAGGAAGTCTCCTCTTAGCTGCGCTTCTTTTCGGGGCATCTGACAGCTGCCGTAGACGTCCCGGCCGCAGCTCCAGCTGGCCTGCGGCCTCCACGGACCCTCCGTGGGAGGAGATTACAGCGCGGCGGCTGTTTCCAACCCCTCTGTGCCGTAAAAGTGCACGAGGGACAGGATGGGACTGCTTCCTACGATCCACCCACGATGTCCTCCAAGGGGTCTAAATCGGGCAGGGATAAGCCCAGACAGGATCGTAGCAAGGAGGGTGGGGCCAGGTCATCCTCTCCCCCCCACCAAGCCATCGGGATCGCTCCCCCATCAGGCACACCTCGGACAGATCCCGGTCTGCATCAAGGGGTGCCCAGTCGGACAAGGCCAAGCAGTCCAAGACTCCGGAGCGCTCCACGCTGCCCCCTGCGCCAGCGCCCATGAGCTACTCTGCTCACCATGAGCCCTCTGCCAGCTTAGCTCAGAGGGACAGGCGCTCATCAGGGGCTCTCTCCCTGGATAACCCTGATCTCTGTTTAGATGAAGGGGACATCTGGGAGGACCCCAGGGCTACCTGCAACACTGTCGCTGTTCCTCCGCCGCCTGCTGCCCCAGCCCAATTCTACACTCCAGAGGTGCAGGCCATGATCCAGGCGGCCATCGCGCAGGGCATTGAGGCAGGACTCAGGCATGTTGCATCCACGGCGCCCCCTGCAGCGCCTCCATTGCCTCCTCCTACCCCTGTCCTGCAGGTCGCTCCAGCAATCGACCCACCTGCGTTAGCCCCTGTGAGCTACCCACAGCAGGGATCGCCTCTCTCAACCCATGGCCTGGAGGATCAGGGGCAGGACTTGGACTTGTCTGCGGATGAAGACCTCGCCCCGGAGGCCCCAGTGGTAACGGGGTTATTCAACCCTGCCTTGTTTAAATCTTTGCTGCACAAGGCCAAGGCCACAGCAAAATTCACCTCCAAGGAACAACCGCCAGCAGAGGCCGAATCCGAGGACCCCCTCTTTGAGGAAACCATCTCTCAAGTGGAGGTGGTCCCAGCCCCAAAGCTGTTTGTTGACTCGGTCATCAAACAATGGGCAGCTCCATCGGCCGGTGTAGCTCCCTCCGTTTCAGACAAACGGTTCTTTAATGTGGCTTCAGCGCTTGCACAACACCTACCTGTTCCCCCGGTGGATCCGGCCATCAAGGCCTTGTACTCCTCGGCCCAAATGCCTGGGGACTCGGAGGAACTCCTGCGCCCGGAGGACAGGCGCACCGAGCAGGCACTGCAGAGGACTCACCAAGCCGCAGCTTGGGCGGTCAAGGCCTCGGCAACGGCTTCTTTCTTTTGCCGCACTTCTATCCGGTGGCTGAAGGCGCTCCAGGAGCATCTACCTCCCTCCGACGTCAGAGCTAAACAAGACATTAACAAGCTCATCGCGGCTTCGCAGTTTACCTTGGACGCCACCCTCCAGGCCACTCGATTTGCTGCCAAAGCCATGGGGTCATCCGTGGTGGCGCGCCGGATGCATTGGCTGCGCAGCTGGCCCGCCGACTGCCGTCACAAATGGCGTCTTGCCGGGGCTCCGGTCAAGAACCAATCACTTTTTGGTGAGGCTCTGGACCCTTATCTTATTGAAACCAAAGATAAGAGGAAGGTATTGCCCAACGCCACCAGGAAGGCCCAGAGCAAACCACCTGAACCCCCCGCAGCCACGTTTACTAGGCGCCCGTTCCGGGCATCCACCTACAACCAGGGTAGACGGCGGGCAGGGGCTCGGCAGAATCAGGGGCAGGATAGGAACACCACCCAAACCTCCAAGTGCCCTTTTCGGAAGGCAGGTGGTCGCCCCTTCCGCCGCTACAAGTAGTGGACCCAGCTTTTCCCATTGGGGGTCGCCTGCGTTTCTTCGCTAGGCGGTGGGAGGAGATTACTATGGACGCTTGGGTTCGCGAGACCCTAACACTCGGACTCGCCTTAGATCTCCTCTCCACCCCCCCCCCGACTCCTTCATGAGGTGCTCCCAGTCCTCCAACCCGCAGAAATGGGCCCAGATGCTTGAAGCCATCCAGCATCTGCTGGAGATTGAGGCCATCCAGCGGGTCCCGGAGGACCAGCGGGGGCAAGGATTCTATTCCAATTTGTTCCTCGTGGAGAAATCGTCGGGTGGGTGGAGAGCGGTCTTGGACCTTAAGCGCCTTAATAAGTTCTTGGTGTACAAGAAATTTAAGATGCATACTCTACAGTCCATATTGGACGGCATTCGTAAGGGTGACTTTATGTGCTCCATCGACCTCACTGAGGCATATTTGCATGTCCCAATTCGGCCTTCCCATCAAAAGTTCCTACGGTTCTCATATGACAACGAACACTATCAATATTCGGCCCTGCCATTCGGCCTCTCCTCGGCACCCAGGGTCTTCACAAAGATTCTGGCCTCCCTGGCAGCTCACTTGAGGGCAGTACCGATTCGAATGCAGTGTTATCTCGACGACATTTTAATTCAGTCGTCCTCCCTGGGCCGGGCGCAACTGGACCTGCAAACCACCATGGATGTTTTGCAATACCATGGCTTCTCCCTCAACCTGGAGAAGAGTCACTTAATTCCCTCCACTCGCATCACTCACTTGGGGGCCATTGTGGACTCTCTGGAGTGCAGGGTGTATCTGTCGCTGGAAAGACAACTCAGTCTTTCTTCTCTGACCCAACAGGTTCTTGGACAGGGGCGGGTTCCGCTGAACCTCCTGTCCTCCCTGTTGGGAAAGATGATATCCGCCATACATATAACACCTTGGGCACAACTGCACTCCAGAGACCTCCAATGGTTTCTTTTGCCATTTCAGCAGGCGAACAAGTCCAACTCATCGGCCAAGGTCCAGCTCCCGACGGCGGTCCGGCGGTCCCTACATTGGTGGCGGTCCCCAGCGATCAGCAAGGGTTCCAGCTTCCTCGAGCCTCGCCGAGTGACGGTGATATCGGATGCCAGCCTCTACGGGTGGGGCGCTCACACATCATCCCACGTGGCACAGGGCACCTGGACTGCAGCGGAGTCAACAGCCAGCATCAACCTCCTGGAGCTACGAGCGGCGTTCCTGGGCCTCTGGCAATTCCAGCATCTCCTGTCTGGGCAGCATGTCCTCCTGTTGACGGACAACGTGACCACCAAAGCCCATGTCAACAGGCAAGGTGGGACTGTCTCGCGCCGCCTGCTTTCCGAGGCCAAGGAATTGGGCCTCTGGGCGGAACGGCACCTCCTCTCGCTCCGGGCGGAGCACATCTCGAGGGTGTCGAACTGCACAGCGGACTGGCTCAGCCGCCACGACGTCGACACGGCAGAGTGGGCCCTGCACCCAGACATTTTTCGGGAGCTGACTGCCCGGTTTGGCGACCCGGTGGTCGACCTCTTTGCGACCCCGCTGAATACCAAACTCCCGCGCTTCATCACGCGGTATCGGATGCCCGGCACGATGGACACGGACGCCCTCCGTTGCCCGTGGCCGAGGGGCCTACTCTACGCATTTCCGCCCCTTCCACTCATTCCCTGAGTTATCAGGAAGATGCTAGACGAGCAGGCGGAACTGATCCTATTGGCCCCCCACTGGCCGCGACGGGCATGGTTCGCGGACCTCAAGTCGCTCTCAACCGGCCCATCCTGGAGGATCCCGCAGACCGCATCGTCGCTCTCCCAGGGGTCAGTTCAACACCCGGATCCGCAGTGGCTCCAACTGACCGCCTGGTGCTTGAGCGGCGCACCCTAACCCTTCGCGGGGTCCCCGAGTGCATTATCCGTACTTTGCTTTCCTCACGCCGGGCCTCCACCATCCGCATCTACAACTCCACCTGGCGGACGTTTCACGATTGGTGTGTCGGCGCCGGCTTTAACCCGATCGACCTTTCCGTCATACAGGTCCTCCAATTCCTGCAAGCGGGCCTCAACAAGGCTCTCTCGCCCAGCACCTTGGGGCGACAGGTGGCGGCGCTTTCAACGGTCCTCTCCTGTCACTCTTCTGCGCCTTTGTCAACGCATCCCTTAGTCATTCGCTTCTTGAAAGCGGCGGTCATTATCTCGCCTCCAGTGGTGCATAGGTACCCCACCTGGGACCTGCAGAAGGTTCTTCTAGCACTGACCGAGGCCCCCTACGAGCCCCTCCGGACGGTCTCGCTGCAGCACCTTACGCATAAGGTTGCCTTCTTGGTAGCGATTACTTCAGCCCGGAGAATATCTGAACTGGCAGCCCTATCCGTCCGCGACGATCTCTGTATCTTTCATCCGGACCGGGTGGTGCTTCGCCTTGACCCCCACATTCCTGCCCAAGGTCAATACCTACTTCCACAGAGCACAGGAAGTGGTCCTTCCTTCCTTCTGCTCTCCACCTACCATGCCAACTGAGCTCAAATGGCACACTGTCGATGTCCGGCGGGCGATAAAAATTTACAATGTCCGCACGGTGACATTCCGCCGCTCAGAGTCATTATTCGTGGGTTTCCACGCCTCGTCCATGGGTCGCAAGGCTTCAGCGGCGATGGTCGGTCGCTGGATATGTGCAGTCATCGCGGACGTTTACCAACAACAGGACCTGCCTCGTCCGCCACGTCTGACGGCGCACTCGACGCGCAGTGCCGCCACCACGGCAGCTTGGACTACTAATGCCTCCTTGGAGGAACTGTGCCGAGCAGCGACGTGGTCTTCTCCGTTGCCCTTTATCAGACATTATAAAGTAGACTCCTTTGCCTCCGCTGAGGCGGATTTTGGGCGCAGGGTTTTGCAGACCATGGTGGCTCCTGACGGGGTCTGCGATTCTGGTGACAACCCCCCCTAGGGGACGATATGGCTTTGGTATGTCCCAATCTTGGAGGCTAGCGCCACCCACTATGGAGAAAGGGCGTTGTTTCTTACCTGAACGCCCATTCTCGTAGGGTGGCACTAGCCTCCAAGTCCCTCCCTTTTGGGTGTTGTACATACTGAAGGTGTGCGTGGGGAATACACTATGGGTCTGACCTACTCCTTCGTCTCAAGAGGGGGATTATGGCACAGTGACAGCTTTTATATGAGGTCAGACTCAGTCCTGATTGGCTGATGGATGAGGTCATCCCAATCTTGGAGGCTAGCGCCACCCTACGAGAATGGGCGTTCAGGTAAGAAACAACGCCCTTTCTCCACAGCACCTGGGGGCAGGACAAGAAGTAATGGATGAAGATCCAAGGTGGTGCAGTGGTTAAAAGCAGCACTGCAGTTCAGCAGTTCAGCTGTTCAAATCTCACCAGCTCAAGGTTGACTCAGCCTTCCATCCTTCTGAGGTCGGTAAAATGAGGACCCAGATTGTTGGGGGCAATATGCTGAACTCTGTAAACTCTGTAAGCTGCTTAGAGTGGGCTAAAGCACTATGAAGTGGTATATAAGTCTAAGTGTTAAGTGCTATTGCTATCATTAAAGTGAGATCCAACCTACAACTAAGGAGAAATTTCCTGACAGTGAAAAAAATTAATCAGTGAAATAGGTTGCCTCCAGAAATTGTGGGTGCTCCATCACTGGAAGTTTTTAAGAATGGACTATTTGTCCAGAATGGTATAGGACCGTGATGGCAAACCTATGTCACGCATGCCCAAAGTGGCACATGAAGCCATGTTGCCTGGCACGCGCGGCCTTGCCTGTTTGTCTTCTGGGTTTTAGGCGCACCTGCGCATGCGACAATCAGCTGTCCACGCGCGCAGCAGTGCCAAAAACCAGTGTGCGCATTCATGCCAGCCAGCTGATTGTCGGGTGCGCATGCACGCCAAAACCCAGAAGTTCGGCTTTTCCAGAGCACGGCCATGATGAGTGCGTGCACACATTTCCACGTGATCTTTTAGGCACTCGGTGCTGAAAAGGTTCGCTACCACTGGTATAGGATGTCCTGCCATGGGCAAGAGTTTGGACTAGAAGATCTCCAAGATCTCTTCCAACCTTATTTTTCTATGTTCTATGCTCTATCCTATTACAACAGAGCAGAATATTGTGTTAGTTGCCTTCCCCACCCCTCCTCTTGCCTACCTCACTGCTACCATGATGACATGGAGGGCCTTGGTAGAAGCCTCTTGATCCCTATACAAGAGGGTGATAAGGACTCTTTCACTGTATAAACTGAGTTTCACAACCTGCCAGTCAACTGATTCATTTTAAAAGCCATGTGTGGGTTTTTTTAAAGTAACACTGTAGAAAGAGTATTTTGTTGAGGAATGTGAATCCAAAATGAGAAATCAAAACATATTCAGTAGTTAAAGTACTCAGCTTCAACTCATTTGTTGTATTTATCTTTCTATTTGCACAGTTTAGATTAATATCCCTAAATCTTTTGATTTTTCTCTTCTACAACCTTATATCTAAAGTTACTGCAATTGACAATTTGTATATGTAAATAAATTTAACTTCACAAGCTGCTTCCAGAGACTCATACTTTTTTCCAAATAGGAAATAGAAAAGCATTTTTAAATAGGCAAGGCTTGACTCACACATCAGTGTACATTAGTTATTATCAAAACTTACTCAGCTGATGATAAATAGCTGAAAAGAACTGACTCTCCTGGAAAGTATTTTGCCTCTCTTGCTAATATCACGGATTATAAAGCACTCTTCTATAGGTTTTGACCTGGAAAATGGTGTTTTTACAAGGTGGTTACCATAAGGCAGAGGTCTTCAAACTTGGCAACTTTAAGACTTGTGGACTTCAACTCCCAGAATTCTCCAGCCAGCTGATCCTAATAAGATTTTATCTATAGGTTGGTTTTCTTTATCAATGCCAAATTTTTCTATATCTTTTTTATACCTTGTTTGCAATTGTATATATGGCCACCAATCAATGATTATTCCTTGTTCTTTCAGTTCCTGATTAGATTTCAAATTTCAAATTTGTTTATCTATTAATTGATTATATCTTCTCATTTTAGTTATGTCTAAGGTGTTTGGATAAATCATTGCTTCCATTGTGGATAGCCATCCCGGTAGTCTAATATAGTGCTTTTTCCTGACCTTTCTCCACACCTGTAACAACGCATCTCTTATTAAATGGTTTTGGAAAGATGACTTTTTTGTACTTTTTTTCCTCCCACAAATACGAATGCCACCCTGCTTGCATATCATGTCCTTCTAATATAAGTGTTCTCCTATTGTTTAATAGTATCCATTCTTTTATCAAAGGAGTGATACTGACTGATAATATAATTCCCAGTCGGGAAGTCCGAAGCCACCTTTTATCCTACTGCCCTGTAATAATTTAAGTTTGATTCTGGGTTTCTTTCCTCCGCACAGGAATTTGGTTATTGTTTTGTTCAATTCACCCAAAAAAATTTGGTCTAGTTTTATTGGGATTGTTTGAAATAGATATAGCCATCTTGGAAGAATATTCATCTTAATTGCCGCAATTTTTCCTACTTATGATAATTGTAATTTTCCCCACTGTTCCAGATCTTTTATAGTCTTTTGCATACGCTTTTTATGGTTATCCCTTATTGACGAACATCATTTAGTCAACCAAATTCCCCAAAATTTAACTTTTTCCACTGTTTGCAAACCAATTTTCTCTGTCAATTCTTTTTTTTTTTTTGCTTACTCGTAAGGTTTTTAGTTAATATTTTGGTTTTATCTTTATTTATTTTGAGACCCGCCACTTTGCCAAATTCTTCTATTTCATTTAGTAATTTTATCCCTGATATCATCGGGTCTTCTATAAAGAAAACCATGCCATCCGCAAATGCTTGAGTTTTATATTCCTCCTTTTTTATCTTGATTCCTTTAATCTCTGTTTTTTTGCCTGATCTGTTCTAATAATATTTTTATTGATAGAATAAAGATTAGAGGTGACAGCGGACATCCCTGTCTCACTCCCTTGGATATGTTAAATTTTTCTGTGAGGTCCCCATTTACTATCACGCTTGCTTTTTGAGTTGAATATATTGCAATCATCATTTTTTCAAATTTTAATCCAAAATTCATATTTCGTACTTGTTGAATGAAAAAAAACCCAATTCAGGTTATCAAAAGCCTTCTGGGCATCTAGGAATAGGAAGGCTACTTGTTTCTCTGTATGTTTCTCATAATATTCTATTGCGTTTAAAACTGTCCTTGTGTTATTTCTAATTTGTCTGTAGCAGAAATCCATTCTGATCTGTGTGAATTATTATTACAATCAAGCAACTTTTAAATAGACTATTATAAGTCTTTTAAAAACCATGTGCCAGCTATTTCCCTTTTGCATAATAGAGCTGTGTAATGCAATCCAAAGAGATATTTCACAGAACATATTAGTGCATATGAAGCACCCTTTCTTGAAGCTCGAAGTTTGGCATGGTGACTTTGGTTTTTCCCCAGTTGCCTGCATCATTGTGTGTACGCACAGATGCTTCACATCACTAACAATCCAAGCAGAAGTGTGTGCTTATTGATGGGCATGCACACACATACAGCTGACAAGGAAAGCCTGCAAAGCAGCTTCACCAAGATGTCCAGGTGATGTAACGGCAGTAACACTTCATGGGGATGCTTTGCTTGCACTAAAACGCTTTCCAAAGCACTCTTTGGAATATTTTTACAATTGCATTCACAATCTTCAACAGTAAACAAACTTCTGAGTGTCTCCACAAATCAGAAAGTTATATTTGGAATATTGCATGTAATTCCTTTTGCTTCAACTCAAGGAGGTTATGGAATAATTGAAAAATGCAGTTGGGAAGCAAACATCATAGGGCTCTGAAATACCACCACTACGTGGAAAGGATACCAGGATTAAATCTGAGGGGGAATGGAAGACATGGTAAGAGTTGTTGTGGCAGTATGTGTGTGTTGTGGGGGGGGAATGACACAAGAATATTTTTTTCTATCTCTCTTAAGGCTAAAATGCTCCAATTATGATTGACAGAGGACAGACAAAAACAAAAGGGGGAGGGTAAGGGAAGGGATCCAAATCTGGAAACACAAACTGCAGAAAAGGAATTACTTCCAGCCCAGATCGTTTTAAAAGGGCATTTGACACATCCAAGCATGACAAATCTGCCAATACAAGACATGCTGGCAATATTTATTTATCCATTCATGTGTTTTAATAATTTCTACATTGGTCATAATTCAAACACGGACAAGGACAAAACATCAACAATTGATTATATTAAATGCAATACAAAAGTACAAGAAATTCAAACAGTCAAATACACCATAAAACTATGAATCAAGCAGAGGAAAATGAAAAAAAAATTGTAACACTAGAACAGATTTTCTTAAGGACTTTACTTTCATCATTAAATAGTTCATATTTAAAGGGTCTCATCCTAAGGATAATGCACATTACAAATTGATGTTAGAAGACAGAAAATATTCTTTACTAGCAAACTTTTGGTAAACTTCTAACTAGTTTCTCTTGTATTCTCCTCCTACCCTTCCCATTTGCTTTGTGCTATTTCCTATTTCATTCTTTCTCTGTTATGAGCTCCAGCCCACAAAATCTTTTAATCCTCAACTGGATTGAAACTAGCATAAAGTAGACTCTTCCCTATTGGAATTGCTGCTGGCTGCATTTTAAAACTTATCTTTTAAAAATAGCCTATTTTATCAGTAAGGAAAAGAAGTGTGTTAAGATGGAAGAGAATCATTCGGCATGCCATCTGCAGAGTGCTAATTATACATACTGTTGTTATTTGTCAGGATAAGATATTTCAGAATAATATCTGGAAGCCATCTGCCGACAGCCTTATTCTCATTCCGCAGATCATCGGCAAATACACACACACACACACACCCATCACCAGTACCACCTTAAGTAACCATCTGCATTTTGTGGAAGTGGCTAAATAGAAAGCAGCTTTCTCAAAGTGCATTGTGGATGCACAAAGCAACAAGGTTCTCTCTTAATGAGTTATTTTGAAATGTTTATATCTAACACTTTCTAAACAAGCCTTTAAATAGTTGAATATTGGGTATTACTTAGCTAAAATTCTCCCCAGATTGCACAAACTATCCCCACCTCACCTCTCTTACACAGTTTTTCCAGGCTTTGAAGAAACAAAACTCCAAAGGATGTACATGTGGAAAATTGAACCATGTTGAGTTATTTCTGTGGATTAAAAAACATGCTGTCAATCCACAGATACCCTGAAAGTATTTTTAAAGTGGGAGGAGGAGGAGGATGGGTGCTCCAGGCAATGGAATATTAAATTAAAAGTTAAATTCCAGAGGAATCCCAGCTGTACACAAAAGACACAGTTCATAAATATTATAGAATGGCAGAAGAATTAGAAGTAGAGTTCTCAAGGTGTAATTGCCAACAGAATTAAGTTCTGTTGCCTTTGCTCTCCTCCACTTACAGCAGAAATGTGTAAATTTTTGTCTGGAGAGGCCTATCTTATAACTTAGCGATGGACAAATCTCTACTTCCTTTTTATCTTTTTTTTTCTTGCAGCCCAAGATGGTCTGTGTAACCACCATGGCTGAAAATGAACAAAATAGTTTCCTGCAAGAAATGCATAAACATAATAACATAAGCCTTAGAAATAGGCTTAACCTTTAAAAGAAACAAACAAACAGCCTCTAAAACTATATGCTTCTTAAGGTTAATCTTGACTAAATATATAAATATAATAAAAAAAATTGATACCTCTTAATGTTTCTTTTATCTGCTAAGCAGGGGTGTCAAACTCAAGGATGGGAGGCCAGATCCGGCCTGTGGGGTGCTTAGATCTGGCCCATGGGGCTACTCTGGAAGCAGCAAAGTCTGGCCTGCAGTGCCTCTGCCAGCAAAAATGGAATTCAGGAGGGCTGTAGGCGGCCCTCCTGAACTCCGTTTTTGCTGGCAGAGGGTTGCAGGAGGCCGTCGCAGCCAAAAACGGAGCTTGGGAGCCCATTTTCTCTGGCAGAGTGCTCAGGCCACCACAGGGACCCCCAACACGAGTGACATCCAACTGGCCACACCCACCCTGGCCACACACACACACACCTCGAGGTCAAACACAATCCTGATGCAGCCCTCAATGAAATCGAGTTTGACACCCCTGTGCTAAGGGTTCTTGCATTCCTTGTCAATATTGTCTCACTTTCCTCTACATAGGTGCACAGAAATGCAGCATATAAGCACTTACCCTGATTAGGGCTCTCATACAGAGAAATATGCAACATACATATTGCTCCATTACTCAGAAAATTCCAACAGTGACTTTCTAATGTCACTGTTAATAAAAGTGTTTTTATTATTTTTATTATAAAAGCAACTTTTCTCAATCTTTTTATCAGTTAAGTTACTTAACTTAAGTATGATTGTAACCTTAATTACCACAGCAGTCCCTTTTCAATTATTCTCAGGAATAAATTCATTCCTTCTTGCCAATAATAGGGGGAGAAGGGACGTTGGTACTCACCTGTGAACGTCCTTTCTCGTAGGGTGGAGCTAGCTTCCAAGAATGGGTTAAATCAGCCCTCTAGCCAATAGGACCGAGTCTTAAAAAAGGTATAAATAGTGCCCTCTGAGATTGGCACCCCCTCTTTTATCGAGGGATAAAACAGACTCAATGTGCTTTTCCAAAACAACCAGACCCTTTATTAAATATGTACAATAATAACTAGAGAAGTTAGGAACTATATATATATATGCATAAGGGAGCGTACCCCTGGTCAAAGAAGTGAATAACTATGTACAGTATAGCACCCAGCCAGGCCCAAAACAAGGGAGGGACTTGGAGGCTAGCTCCACCCTATGAGAAAGGACATTCACAGGTGAGTACCAACGTCCCTTCTCCATAGTGGGTGGAGCTAGCCTCCAAGAATGGGACATACCAAAGCTAACCGTCCCGTGGGTGGGCCGAACCATCCTGGCTGGGAAGAGAGCTAGCCGGCAGTACCTGGCCTAACACACGCCTGCCAAAGTCCGCCTCCTCAGAGGCATAACTGTCCAATTTATAATGGCGTATAAATGGCATTAGGGAGGACCAGGTGGCCGCTCTACAGACCTCGGCGATGGACACCCTGGCATTCCATGCGGCTGTGGTGGCCGCACTACGCGTGGAGTGGGCAGTAAGACCCGTAGGCCTGGGCAAAAACAATCGTTCGTAAGCCAGAGAAATGGCCGCTCGAATCCAGCGACCTATCGTCGCAGAGGACGCCTTGCGGCCCAGAGAAGAGGGGCGAAAGGTCACGAACAGGGCCTCCGTCCGTCGGAAGGGAGATGTGCGACTCAGGTAAATGTCAAGAGCACGTTAACGTCCAGCATGTGCCATGCGTGTTCGGAGTCAGTGGACGGATCTTGAAAGAACGTTGGCAAGATGACTTCCTGCGCTCTATGAAACTGCGTATTTACCTTTGGAACAAAGGTAGGGTCCAAGCGAAGAATTACCCTGTCAGCATGGAAGACACACAGCTCCTCCTGTACCGACAGCGCTGCAAGTTCCGATATTCTGCGAGCTGAGGTGATCGCAACAAGGAACGCCACCTTATATGACAGATGTGACAAGGGAACCTCATCTAGGGGTTCGAAAGGGGCTGCAGTCAAGACTGAAAGCACTTTGGAGAGGTCCCACGTGGGGAATCGATGAATTGCCGGGGGGCACAGGTTAGTGACCCCCTTGAGGAATTGCTTCAGCAGCGGGTGAGCGGAGAGGGAGTCCAAGTTCTGGCATGACAGGACAGTCGAGAGCGCCGCTACCTGTCTGCGCAGGGTGTTGGGGGAGAGCCCCTTGGCGAGCCCCTGGCGCAAAAACTGGATTACGCCAACGATTGAAAGCTCAACCGGCGAGTAGCCCACCTGTTCGCACCAGAAGCAAAAGGCGCGCCAGGTGACTGAATAATTTTTTTCTGTTGATGGCCTCCTGGAAGCCAGCATGATTGAGGCGAGATCGTCCGGAACGAGTCTATGCCTTAGAGTGAGCCGCTCAAGCTCCAGGCGATCAGTTGGAGCCAGTGCGGCTCTGGATGATGAACTGACCCCTGGGCAAGCGACCACTCTGTCGGCGGGATCCGCCAGGGAGGCAACGCGGACAGGGAAATAAGGTCCGCGAACCAGGTCCTCCGGGGCCAGTGAGGGGCCAGAAGAATCATCTCCGCTTTCAGGATCAGGACCCTCCGGATGACTCTGGGGATCAGCGGGAGGGGGGGAAAAGCGTAGACGAGCCCCTGTGGCCATGGACAACGAAGGGCATCCGTGTCCTCTGCGCCCGGGGTCCGGAACCTGGTGACGAACCTGGGCAACCTGGCATTCTCCGGGGTGGCGAAGAGGTCGATGACTGGCAGACCGAATCGATCGACTATCTGCTGGAAAATGTCCGGATGTAGGGACCACTCCGCCGGGTCGATGTCGTTCCGGCTGAGCCAGTCTGCAGTCGTGTTGCTCACCCCGGAGATGTGCTCTGCTACTATGGATAACAGATGGCGCTCCGCCCAGAGACCCAGCGTCATCGCCTCGTCCATGAGGGCCTTGGAAATGGTCCCTCCCTGCCGGTTTATGTGGGCTTTTGTCGTCACATTGTCTGTTAGCACCAAGACGTGACTGCCCGTCAGGTGATCCTGAAAATGGACCAAGGCTAACCTGACTGCCCTGAGTTCCAGGAGGTTGATGGGAAGAGTTCGCTCCGACCTGGACCAGGTGCCCTGGGCAACAAGGGAGTTGGTGTGAGCCCCCCAGCCCATGGTGCTGGCGTCGGTAGTCAACGTCAGCCTCTGCGGTTCCAAGAAGCTGGTGCCCTCGTTCAGGGCGGGCGAAGACCACCATTGGAGGGATTTCCGCACTGTCATAGGGATCCGGACCCTTACGGGGGAGTTGCTCCAGTTTGCCCGCTGGAAAGGGAGAAGAAACCATTGAAGGTCTCTGGAGTGCAGGTGCGCCCATGGGGCGATATGTATCGCAGAAATCATCTTCCCCAGGAGGGAAGACAGCTGGTTCAGGGGAACCCGTGTTTGGGCCAGAACGTGCTGGACTAACTCCAATATGCTGTCTCTCCATTCCTGGGACAGGTAGACCCTGCACTCCAGAGAGTCAATAATGGCCCCCAGGTGGGTGACCCTGGTAGAGGGGGACAGCTGGCTCTTTCCAAGATTTACAAGAAACCCGTGGTGTTCAAGTGTGTTGAGGGTTACCTGGATATCCTGCTGTGCCTGGGACAGGGAAGAGGACTGGATGAGTATATCATCCAGGTAACACTGAACACGCACGTGGAGAGCCCTGAGATGGGCTGTCAAGGCGGCCAGAACCTTGGTAAATACCCTTGGCGCTGATGACAGACCAAAGGGTAACGCCTGGTATTCATAGTGCACCCCTGCATAGCAAAATCTGAGGAATTGGCGATGGGATGCGTGAATTGGGATATGGAGGTAGGCCTCCGTGAGATCAATTGAGGCGAGAAAGTCGCCGCACCTAATTCCTGCCAAAATCAATTGCAGGGTGTGCATTTTGAATTTTCTGTACCTCACGTATCTGTTAAGGCATTTCAGATCGAGAATTGCTCTCCACCCACCCGAGGATTTTGGAACCACAAATAAGATGGAATAAAATCCTAGCCCCTGCTGGTCCTCAGGCACCCGCTGGATGGCTCTAATATCCAGTAGGTGCTGAATGGCCTGATCTACGAGGACCCGTTTGGAAATGTTTGAAGACAAGGGGCAGCGTAAGAAAAACCTCGGAGGGGTGGAGATAAATTCCAGGTACAGTCCTGTCGACAGGGTTTGCAAAACCCATGCGTCATTGGTGATTTCCTCCCACCGACTGGCAAAGGATGCCAGTCGACCCCCAATGGGAGGGATCGATCCGGGCTTACTTATACCGGCGGTAAGGGCGACCACCAGCTCCTCTAAAGGGCCATTTGGATTGCCCACCCCGGTATGGTCTATCGGCAGCCGAGCGCTGTCGTGGGGCATACGAACTCTGAGGGGCAGAGTACCGACCCTGTGAATTGCCATACTGCCCCTGGCCGGATGAGTACTGTCCCTGGTAACGATTGTAAGATGTGTCTGGGGCCTTAGGGGCCCGTCGGAAAGGGTTTGACCTGTAAGATGACTTTTTTGAGTAAGTGGGAAGCACTTTACGTTTGTCTTTCGTTTCTGTGGTAATGCGATCAAGGGCTGGCCCAAAGAGGGACTGACCAGTGATCGGGGCTGCGGCCAGCTTCCACTTATGGCGTAGCTCAGCCTGCCAACTGCGGAGCCAGTGCATACGCCTGGCCACTACTGCGCCTCCCATTGCCCTGGCTGCGAAGCGGCCCGCCTGTAGGGTGGTATCAGAAGTAAATTGGGCGGCCGCGATCAATTTGTTAATGTCATTGTGCGCCCTGGTGTCAGCCTGTGGGATGTGACTCTGGAGGGCGTGCAGCCATTTCAAGGAAGTGCGGCAAAAAAAGGACGCTGTAGTAGACGCTTTGACTGCCCAGGCAGCGGCCTGATGGGTGCGTTGCAAGACCGCCTCCGTGCATTTTTCCTCCGGCCGTAGCAGGTCATCTGGGTCCCCTGGAACCGGCGCGTTAGAATATAGGGCCAGGATTGGAGGGTCCACCGGAGGCACTGGCAGGTGTTGGGCCAGTTGTGAAGAAATGTTAAAATAGCGTTTATCAAGAGAGTTCGGGAGTGGCCCGGAGGCAGGGGAAAGCCATTGCTTGGTGATAGACTGCACGAAGAGGTTAGGAGTCGGTATCACCTCCGAGGGCGAGGTGGAAGCCTCGCCGAAGATAGGGTCCCCTGAGACGGCCGCCCCTTGGGGATCTGCCGGGGAGATAGGGATGTTCGCCGTAGCCCTGGCCTTATGTAGTAAGGACCGGAAAAGGCTGGGATGGAAGAGGGCCGTGGAAGTGGAAGGTTTAGGGGCCAGGTCCTCATCCTCGGAGAGCTGGGGTTGAAGGCGGTCATCTCCTAGTGTTTCCTCCTCCAGTTCGCCCTCCTCTTTGTCTGGGTCCCCCATGGGGATGGGGGAACTGTGGACTGAAAAGTCCTCATCCTCCAGGTCATCAGATGACGTTGGGGGTGCTGGGAGGGGAGTAGGCGAATGCGCTCTCCTTCCTGAGTGGTCAGCCATGGATTGAACAGCCGCTGCAATACCCCTGCGGATGGCCTCGTTCATTCTCTGCTGGACAGCTGGATCATCCAGTGGGTCATGACAGGCTTCCCTGGTGACCCCTTGGTGGCTGGACAGTCTGCTAGGCCTAGAAGAACCCCAGACATCCCCTTCTTGTAAACAAATGTCTGGGTTGTCCAGAGAAACATTGGCAGGAGAGGCGGAAGCGGTGCTGTGGCCCAGAGCCAATGAGGAAACATCCCCCCCTGCTGGAGCACCTGGAGCCTTGCGGGCCCCATGGTGATGTGAATCAGAGCCCCCAATGTCCTTGGAGAGGGACTTATGCTTGTCCCCCTTGGATGAAGGCTTATTGGATTTGGGCTTCTGAGAGGGGTGTGTGGCAATGGGGGATCTGTCCCTGTGCACGTTGGTGGTACGTGATTGAGAGCCCTCAGTAGCGGCATCTTCTGCAGGGCAGGGCCTGGAGGACTTGGCCCTTGCCTTGCCCTGCTTAGCAACGGGCTCTGCCATATGCCTCGCTGCTGCGGCACTGTTCTCCGAAGCCGCTGGAGGCCTTTGGCTTGTAAGTGACTGACAGGGAGAGCCCTCTGCACACAGCCCCGAAGCTGGAGGTGCGGCCTCGATCGATAGGCACAGAGTCCGAGTGCACACGGCACGTTTATTGAGGCCGGGGAGGCTGCGCGCGACTCAGGAGGCGTCTCCGAAGGGCCTCAGCGTGTTCTACGAAGCCAGCCAATGAGAGCGCAGAGTTTTCGGCAAACAAAATGGCCACCGCGATGACGTCTTCGTGGGTGAGTTGCTAACGGCTCTTCCCGCCAACCGTTATCTGCCGCTCCAGAGGCCTGACAGGATCGTCTGTCGGTGTCGGCCGGCAGTTGGAGGATAGGCCTGACAGAGAAATCTCTGTTGGAGGCGGCCTGCCTCTCGGCAAAATGACGGGCTTGACAGTTCGTAGCCAAACGGTATTAGGCGGCAAGCTCACAGCGGGCCTGACAGAGCGAACTCTGTTGGGGGCGGCCAATTGACAGATGGAACACCGGAACGGCTGTGGCTGCAATTAAGGGGCCGATAATGAGGGAAAGGTGGCCGCTTAGGCGCACGGTCTCCTCGACGTGCCGAGGGAGTTCAGGTGTCGTTCACTCGGCTAAAAAACAGTCCGGCCAGGCAAGCTGTCAAATTTCAGTAGTGGCCCCCAGCTGTACCTTCGGCCTGTCTCACACACGTTGGTAGAGGTGGAGACGTCAATTCCTCGGCTCCAGGAGCCGGAGCGACCGGGCAGCCACCCAGATCGCGCTCTGCCCACAGGACTGACAGGTGTCACTTTTGGGGAGACTTGGTGATGGAAAAATAAACTCACAAGCACTGTAGATCTGGAAGACTCTTTCACTGGATGGAACTAGCCTCCAAGACTGGAAAAGCACTAGTCCTTTGGCTAGGACCGAGATAAAAGAGGGGGTGCCAATTTCAGAGGGCACTATTTATACCTTTTTTAAGACTCGGTCCTATTGGCTAGAGGGCTGATTTAACCCATTCTTGGAGGCTAGCTCCACCCACTATGGAGAAAGAGAAGCACATGCTAGCAAAGAGGCAAATCTTCTTAGCAAGTTACAGAGTTTTGAAGAGATGAAATGATCTAAAGCAGAGGTCTTCAAATTTGGCAACTTTAAGCATAGCTGGCCGGATAATTCTGGGAGTTGAAGTCCACAAGTCTTAAAATTGTCAAGTTTGGGGACCCCTGATCTAAAGAATCATGCTTAGAATTTTAAGGAAAACAAAGCATAAAAGTATTGTCAATTGCATTATACTTTTTAACACGACATTGGTCATGAAATTCAAGATGATTTAACTAGTTACAAAAAAGTCAGCTCTAATGCAGTAAGTGATAGTGCCCTGAAGAAATAAGTTATCGAAAAATTTGCATTGCTTATTTGAATACAAATCTAAACTCAAGGAGATCTTAAGATAAAGATAGGAAATATCTTGCTCATGTCTGTCCTGTTCCAGCCCTCAAGACCCCTAACCTCTGCTCCAAAATTCTACTTGCCTTCTATGTCCACACTTGTCCTTTCCCTACAAATGGGATAAGAAGAATGCAGTTGAATCAAATTAAATCAGTCTTAATGGCATTTCTGCAGAATTTTGGCCACCTCATCTCTGTTTTTCCCAGAGATTACTTTCCCCCTTAATATGGGGGGGGGGGAAGAGTGCTAATGAATTTCCACCTGGAAGAGCAGATAGGATGTGATGGCTTCTCATTCACCCAAAAAAAAATGGTGTCAAGAAGCAGGACTTCTCTCTCTCTACTTCATCTGACCCATCAGGAGAAGGGGGCTGAACTACTTGGCCTCCCGACCAGATTCAGTTGCCTATCCTGTCTTAAACATTAAAGAAATAATATTTCTTGCTACTTTTTTAACCTGTCATTATCTTCTTTGGATACTGTAGAATTTTATATGAGTTTTGTGTGCACGTCTGTCTGTCTCTGTGCGTCTTTGTTTCCCATGCATTTTTAATTAGTCTGTTAGTCTCATTTGCAGCATGAGGAAAATTCAGCAAACATTTCCAGCACTTTACTTTGAGTACCTCATTTTAAGCAATGTTTATTTAATCTCTTCGTATCTGATGCAGAATAGTATGGTTACAGTATAATGGCAATAGTCCAGCGGTTAAAACAGGGGTGTGAATCACTGACATATATTGAATTTGTATTTGGACCGTTTTATTTTGTGCTTTATATTGGGAAGCAGAACGCTTCAAGATTCACCACATCCAAAGATTCTTTCCATATAAAACTAATTTGTCACTTTCAGCTTTCTATATTATCTCTCTTTCTTTGCCAAGCTCAAGTCTTCATCCACTGAACTTAAAAAAGAAAAAAGAATGCAGCTGCATCACAATGCATGCAATTTGTACTGAATGTACAGTTTCGTGCACAAGCTTGCTAAAACACATTTTATAAGCAGTTTTCTGTAATAGGAAGACAGTTCTCTCCCTAATTCTGACTAGCATACCAATTTATCCCTTTTTTGTTCAGGGAACCATACTACAAAAATCTGAGAAGTGCAAATATTGAAGAAAAACTTCATTCCGGTTCATAGATGGATTTGGAAAATATGATTTGGGTTTACTTTTATTGAAATGTAAATTGAACGGACTTGTCTGCACACTGGAGAGCATATTCTTTATATTGTATTTCAGTACAATAAACTACCCCCTCTATTATTCTTGCATAAGGAATATTTTATTGTTGTCCTTCATTTAAAGATGGAGATACAATGGCAAACTATGTAGTTTCTTCTTCTAATGTATTTGGACATTTCATAACATCCATTTGTATTACTGAGAATTTAATTGGATAAACAAATTGTACATTTCCAAATTGTGCACTGGAAAAATTAAATTGAGCACTTAATACAACAAATAAACCAAATAACATCTATGCCAAAATGCTGCTTATGTGGAGAATAAGAAGACCGGAGGTGAGATATTCCATTATTTTAGTGGTAAGGACTTTTTTTTTACCTGTGATGCAGCAGAAAGAAATAGCTGCAAATAGGTTCATTTGTCTTTGTATATAAAAAGGTTGTAGCCAGAAAAAAAACAAAGAGGAGCAAGAGACTCAGAACTTGAAGTTTGCTTGCAAAAATGTTAATTCAACCTCTCAACAAAAGCATGTTAGGCAGAAGGAAACTGCTTGCAATTCCTGCTTATTGCCCTGTATGAAGAATACTGAAATATGAATGAAGGCAAATACAAAATACAAAGACCACTTGGATGTGGGAGAAACGTCTAATGTAATTTCCCAAATTCCCTACATGGATTGTCCCTGTGACTATGTAGGAGAGATGGGGAGAAAGCTAACCATCAGATTGCAAGAACACAAGTGAATTCTTAGGTGAAGAGACCTGAACTTATTGGTAGCCTCACATTGCAATGAACAAGGACATAACATTCAATTTTGCAGTTACTAAGATTGTTGTCCAAGCT
Organism: Diadophis punctatus similis; assembly: GCA_023053685.1. NCBI lineage: Eukaryota > Metazoa > Chordata > Lepidosauria > Squamata > Dipsadidae > Diadophis > Diadophis punctatus. The sequence continues at coordinate 35,272,449 of JALIGW010000001.1, read as the reverse complement.
GGGACAAAAATAGCTCATCAACCAGTTCTCCAACATCCAGTCTCAGTGGATATGATCTTTTTTCATGCCAGATTGATCAGAAATCCAGGAGGGAGGGCACTTTGAAAATACCTATAGTAGTTAAGTCATTCTATATAAGGTACCTAAGTTTCATCCCTAAGATGAGATACATTTCTTTCACATGTACGGTATATTTACTGCTATAACATTGCAAAATGTGGATAGGTAAATTCCAGACTTCTCAACTTTAGCAACCAATCCCTAAAAAAGTTGTAGTGAAAATTTAGGCTGCTAACTTGATGCTTTAAGCAAATAGGTAAAATCAAACAAATTAGTCAAACTCAAACATTCTAAGCCACATCTTCAAAGTAAAAAGATAAAAAATAATGGGGAAACTCCAGAAAGAACAATAAATAATCAATTCCAAACAAACCATAGAGGGAGACCTTCTCTATATATTCTCAGTGGCAGTGACCTTAAAGCAGAATGTATTTGATGGATGCAGACTCAGCATGGGCTCTGCCTTGAAGAGGAGCTGCAGTGATTCACTAGGCCAGTGATGGCGAAGCTTTTTTCCCTCAGGTGCCAAAAGCGCATGTGTGCGTGCTGTCACGCACGTGTGAGTGCCCACACCCATAATTCAATGCCCGGGGAGGGCAAAAACGCCCTCTCCCGCCCCCGCAGAGGCCCCCTGGAGGCCGGAAATGGCCCATTTCCCGACTTCCGGTGGGCCTGGTAGGTCCGTTTTTCGCCCTCCCCAGGCTCCAGAGGCTTCCCTGGAGCCTGGGGAGGGTGAAAACACCCCCCTGAAGGACCTCTGGAAACCTAAAATGCCCTCACAGAGCCTCCACACGAACCAAAAATCAGCTGGCCAAAAATCAGCTGGCCAAAAATGCATGCTGGAGTTGAGCTAGGGCAATGGCTCGTGTGCCGGCAGATATGGCTCCGCGTGCCACCTGTGGCACGCGTGCCATAGGTTCGCCATCACTGCACTAGGCAAATGAAATCACAAACATTTTCAAACTACCCCATGTTGATGCTATGTTCAGGGAAAAGAGGTGCACATGTTTGGAAATTCACATCTATACACAGAACTGATCACTCTTAACCCCTTTCCTGCCCCCTGAAAGTGGCTTTAAAAGATTTAAATCTGAGGTGATTATTTTCCTCTCTCACCAGAAGTGTTAAGTATTCATTTGGTAGCATTTATCTTTCTTACAGAGGAAATTTCACTGTATAACAAAGAGTTGGGGTTTTGTTGTTTCAGATATTCCTGATTTAACTTTAGAGTAATTTTTTTCCAGTTTTTCCCCTCTGAGACAGAAATAGTGAAGGCAAATATAACATTGCCGTAGTTGTAATGACTGAAGTAAAATGGTGATAGACAAGAGGAACAGGAGAGAGAAACATGCTGGCAGGCTTCTTGATAAGAGAATGGCAGTCAAAAAGAGGATAAACATGTTGGGTTAAAATATGACAGTATTACTGAAATCTCCCCACAAGGCTAGTCAGGCCTAATATAAATGTGCAAGAAAAAGAGGTTGGAGATTTCTCAAAGTGAAGTATATTACTTCAGATCCAGTTCTCAACTCAAAAAAGATTCTTGCAACCCTCCCCTCCAAATCAGCCTAAACTGCCCTAAACTGATACTATATACAGAAACAATCTCTAGGCCTTAGTAGGCAACTGAAATATTCTCCTGCCTTATCAGTTTCTTGGGGTCACAGGTGAGATTCAGTGATATCCATTTTAGTTAGAGGGAATTTCCAAAAAGGACTTCTTTACATTATGAATTAATTTGCTTATGCAAGTAAACTTCTCAAGCATTTATTTGGTAATTATAAATTACTACCACTGTGGAAATCTGGACATGTATGTGTCCACTTTAGTTGTAGGTCATCAAGTTAGATGGCTATTGTGGACAATGTTGAGTGGCCCCTTAGCGTGTGATGCCCAGAGCTGTAAACTGTGATTTAAAATTAGATAAAGAGCCCACCTTAAGCATGAAAAACCAACTGGATGACTTTGGGCCAGTCACTCTCTCTTGGCCCAATCTACCTCACAGGGTTGCTGTCGAGGGAAAAGTAGGAAGATATATATTAAGCATGTTCACTGCCTTTGGTTACTTATGAAATGATAAAGGCAGGATTAAAATCTAATACATAAATAAATAATACATTGCCATAGTTGATTCCCACTGCAAGCAACAAAATACTATATCAACTAAATCAATAAGTAGCCTACAGTAAATGAGAATATGGTCAACAGTTCACACACCTGGATAGATTATTTTATATTCAACCCTACTGATTTATTCTTGCACAACAAATATTTTGTTATCAACCCTACCAAATTATCCCCATTTCAGAATACCTTATTATTCCACAGAAATCCAATATCTGGTATACTGGAACCAGACTTTTGGGAGAGCGGGGTTTTGCTTTTCTTGCTGCTAGACGGGCTAAAGGCTAAGCATAAAACATGGCCTCTCTTTGCAACAGCACCAATAATCTAAATTGATGGGCATTCCACCAGCAGATGTGACTGAAGAATTATGTGCAGTAGTGCCTAAAGACATTAAAGGGAGGAATTTATCTGTCAATGTGACATAGGGGGGAAAAAATGCTGGGCAGCCTGATGCACTCCCAAGATATTCATAAGGTTTTATGAGCTCCTGCCCCATTTCACCTGACCCCAAAATAAAGAATTTTCTTAACAGATAAACTATAGTTCTTTTTCTATTCAAAATATCAGCAACAAAATTGCAGTAACATAAATGTCAGACCACACATATGGAATTTCCTATCATGGGGTTTGATCACTTTATCTAACTTAAATAGATTTAACCCCAAAATTGGATGGAAGGTTTGCCTGTCAATGGCTCTTCACAATAATAACTAAAAGGGAAGTATGTCTTCAAAGGTGGCAATATGAAATGGCTAGGTTTAAAACCCAGTGGGCAAACATACATTTTTCAGAACATTCTGTAGATGATCTACCAGCCTACCTGCCTTTCTTTCTCCCTCCCTCCCTCCCTCCCACCCACCCTATAAAAGTATTCAAGGAAATATACATTGGATCACCCATCATTAAATGTCTCATCTGAGAGATAATTGGTCCAGAATCATCCAGTGAGCTTCACATTAAAGTTTGGATTAGAGTTTGAATGTCTTTAGTCCAATTATATATTCGCCCCTATGCCATGCTAGTTATCTACCGCATCACCCTATTGGCAACAACTGCAAGTTAACTCAAGGTTTCTGAAAGTTTTATATGGTTCACAGACTACAGTTTGCTTTTCTATTATTCTCTTCCATGTCCTACCGTAGTAAAGTACTACAATTCTCAGTTCATCCCACATGACTTTTTAATTCTGAATAAGAAGTCATTCTTGAAGATACATTTGGCCATTTGCATCTTTTTGATTGCCAGAGCTTTTCTCAGGACAAAGTAATAATTCTGGAAACATATCCTGCACTCAGGAACTAACAGTGGATGAGTCAAGAAAAAGGTTCAGATAAGTAAGGCCTAAGGCCTTAAACAAGAAGGCCTAACCATAAGCATCAGTTCTGGGAAAATGTAATTATCAAGTCTGATACACTGTATGTAACAGTCCTCAGATTTTAGATTTATAACTTTTTCTCCTGCCCTTACTTAGTATGTGGAGGGTGCCTGCACCATGTTTTCATAACATTCATGTCTGATCTCTGGTTTTTTGCTTTCAGATTTGGTAGGTTCAGCCTTCACACTGACCCTACATTAATTGCATTGACCCTTGAAGCTTGAAAGGAATTATTTTAAGTAATTTTTATAAATATTTTATAATTATAGATAAAGATAAAATAAACAAAATCTGGAAAAAAATATCTGCAGTATGAATGATGGAAGTGATTTTGTTGTGTTGTGTTTTTTTTTCAAATAAGAAATTAGCACAGCAAATATTTTGATCCAACATAGAGTAATCCAAGATAATTGTAAAAATATATCCGAACAAGACTTTCATTTATTGGCACATTTAGAATGCTCATGGATTTATACTCTTTCTATATTTCAATATATTTGTTTCCCATATCTCTTTCTTAAACTAAGTGACTGATGCCTGGCAATAACTTGTGAAGTTTCACTCTTTTAGCTACTAAATTCTATTCCTTATAGTTCATTCACAGTCTGTTTTCTGTGATTCTATACATTCCTACAGTGCTCAGAAAGCACTGAGCCTTGAAATGAGAATACCAGAACAATGAATACAGCTTTTCTAGAATGATCTCATGTGTGTAGTCCTTCAAAAAAAAGGCAAAGACAACAGCAATCATCAACATAGATCTGACACTTTTTCTAACCAGTGGGAATACATGTGGGAAATTAGCACATTAAACATAAGACAATTGCCTTATACTAAATCCAACCACTTATCTGTTTCCCTCTGTTGCTATGGGGGTAGCTAGGCAGTCTTTCAAGTCCATAATTGGTGTGGTCAGAAAACAAGGAGAGTTAGGCACAAAAATCCAATCAGTACCTCCAAAAAATATGCAAACAGATTCCAGGATAATTCAGAGATTAAAAAACAACTAGATACAGTAGATGTTAATTCCAGCTTTGACTACTGAATGTTGAAAGATTTTAAGAACATACAAAATCACACTCAAGGCAAAATGCTAACAATTCTGGCCATCTGGTGAGGATTCTTTTCAAGTTTGTTCTAGTCCCAAGTACTCTTTTATTCATAATGAAGACTGTTTTTCTGCCAAATTCTTCTCCACTGGACTTGACACTTGTATTCTGTAAAGCCTTAGTTAGACCACAACTAGAGTACTGCATCCGGTTCTGGTCACCACACTATAAAAAATACATTGAAGCTCTAGAGAAATTGCAGAGGAGAGCAACTAGGATGATAAGGGGACTGGAAACTAAAACATACGAAGAGCGGTTGCAGGAACTGAGCTTGGCCAGTCTGGCGAAGAGAAGGACCAGGGTTGACATGATAACAGTGTTCCAATACTTGAGGGGCTGCCACAGAGAGGAGGGGATTAGGCTGTTTTCCAAAGCACCAGAAGGCCAGACAAGGAATAATGGATGGAAACTGACCAAAGAGAGATTCAACCTGGAAATAAGGAGAAACTTTCTGACGGTGAGAGCGATCAACCAGTGGAACAGCTTGCCTGCGGAGGTTGTGAGAGCTCCAACACTTGAGACTTTCAAAAGGAGATTGGACTGCCACTTATCCAAAATGGTGTAGGGACTCCTGCTTGAGCAGGGGGTTGGACTAGATGACCTACAAGGTCCCTTCCAACTCTAATAATAATCTAATCTAAACTAAACTAATCTTGGCCCTGAATAATGCTTCAAATTCATCTACTAATTCACACATGGAGTATTCTGTTAGAAAAAACCCCTTATAATTATAAGAGCTTCTGAGGTTTAGATTGCTTGTTTTGGGTTGTTTCTTTTTTCCAGGGTTGGGGGACGAGGACACCAGGAGCATCTGATTTATCTTCCAATGAAGATGCTATAGCATGCCATGAGACAGTTATTGACTATAATAGTATTAGTTGAGACCAGAGCAAACATTTGGCTTTTTACCAAGTGAAAGGAAAAGTTATGCTAAGGGAACGTTATGTAAACATTTCAGAGAAGGCTGTACTTACATAAATGTGATAAGCAAATCAGCTGAAGATATGGCTACAAATTCTGGGCTGCCAAAATCCAGAGCTCCATTGCATGACAGTCAAGTCATATATAAAGCCATCAATTTTGCTGATTTAGATATTAATCCTATCGCTTGTTTTACCACGTCTACAGTATAAATATTCCCATGCATTGGCTGTTTTGGCTTATGTGGTACTTTGTAACATAATGATTTTTTCACTGTGTTCCAGAAAGCTTCATTTTTCATATCATCTTTCCCTATATCCACTTTCCATTCATTACATTGAGATATTAATCTATGTTCTAATACTTTGTCTAATAAGGTCTTGGATACTTATTTTAGTTTTTTTTTAAGCATTTTTATATGCCGCCCTACTCCCTGGGGTCTCAGGGCAGCGTACAACATGTGAAGAACAACTATAAAAAACAGTATCAATAAAAATAATAACAGTTTAAAAATTTTAAAAAACATTCAAACCATACATTCATGGGGGAGACCTAAGATATTAAATGGTCTCCAATCACCCCGCCTGCAGGAAGAGCCATGTCTTAATGGCTTTTCGGAAGGCCAGCAAGGTGGGAATAATTCGGATCTCTGGGGGTAGTTGGTTCCAGAGAACAGGGGCCCCCACAGAGAAGGCTCTCCCCCTAGGCCCTGCCAGCCGGCATTGTTTGGTTGACGGGACCTGGAGGAGACCCTCTCTGTGGGACCTAACCAGTCAAAGGGAAGTATGAGGTAGTTTTCAGTTATTGTATTTTATTTATTTATTTTTGTCATACTGTGAGCAACTCAGATTCATTTTAAATCAAGCAGTGGCTAAACTGAATAAATTGCATTATAATACATTTTTTCTGATTGCAGCCATTCTAGTTTCTTTTGCTTCATTCCTTTTCTTCCATGTCCATTTTTTCCCAAGGTCTAACCTTGACAATATCATAAAACTTTTTGCCTCACAACTTCTCATTACCACTGTATTCTTTATTAATTTTCTAAGGTTTTGGTATAAGCAATCAAATACTTTTTTATCTTTATTTTTTTCTGTATGCACATATGAATATCAACATATGAAGGTATTTAAAACATATATATTCACTAAATTTTTATTGTTCTAATTCATTATTGGGTCTTCAAATGTCATACTCTTGGGTAAAGTAGGCAGGAAACATGATTAGATGAGCTAAATTTGTTTTATTGTAAAGGCTATATTAACATAGCAGTTTGGACTACTGCAATGCGCTCTACATGGGGCTACCCTTGAAGAGTATCCGGAGACTTCAGTTGGTGCAAAATGCGGCTGCGCATGCTGTGGTGGGTGTGCCAAGGTACACCCACGTGACACCTATACTCCGCCAGCTGTATTGGTTGCCCATCGGTCTCCGGGTCCAATTCAAGGTGTTGATCACCATCTTTAAAGCCCTTCATGGCTTAGGACCAGGTTATCTCCAGGACCGCATTCTGCCTCACACTTCCCTTCGACCGGTTAGGGCCCACAGAGTTGGCCTCCTCCAGGTCCCGTCGGCCAAGCAATGCCGGCTGGCGGGCCCTAGGGGGAGAGCCTTCTCTGTGGCGGGCCCCGCACTCTGGAACCAACTTCCCCCAGAGACCCGAACTATCCCCACTCTGCTGGCCTTCCGAAAAGCCGTTAAGACATGGCTTTTCCTGCAGGCTGGGGGTAGAGCCTAATCCATCTGAGCTCACCCCCGAGTATGTATGGTTGCTGTATGGTTGTTGGATGGTTTTAATATTGAATTTTTAATTTTTATATGTGATTTTAAGTAATATTTAGTGTTGGTTATTCTTGTATTTTCTCTGCTGTACGCCGCCCTGAGTCCCTCGGGAGTTGGGCGGCATATAAGAAAACCAAAATAAATAAATAATAAATAAACATAATCTTGCAGACTTCCTGCCTACACTTTTAACCATCTGATCAATTAGGATTGGTGCTTCCTAAGTTTCTTTATCCCACTGTTAAGCCACTGGGGGCTCCTCCCTCTCTTTGTGATCATTCCCTAGGCAGCATCTCTTTACCTGGTCCCCCGAGAACATCGATACATTCCATTACACCAAATAATCCATTTTTTCTCATTTTCTTTTCTTATTCTCATCCATCCATTCATCTCATTAGACAGAATAATTTTTCCCCTGGATCATGTTCATTCAGAGTGTTATGCAATTTTCTCAAAAACTCATCTGTGTTCTTTTCATTATCAGATTCACTAGAGTGTAATATAGAACTATCTCCAACCTATGAATTTCTGTTTTCATACGCAACAAAAACAATCTAAATCACACCAATTTGGACTTTATTTCAATTGGTTTAGTCTTTTTATTTACAGCTAAACCTACCCCTATACTTCTCTGCATGTGCTGTATTCATCAACTCTACTTCACAAGATCAGACTATCTTTATTCAGCTCTACTACAGTTTCTCTTTATTTTACACATAGCATATCTAATTCTCTTTCTTTCATTCATTCATTGCATTAATTAATTCATGCTCTTTATCATTTATTTTTCCAACATTCCATATCAAAGCCTTCCATATCCAATGGCCATCTTGGTTGGCTTATAAATATTGGCCTTTGTTGCCCATCATGACTTTGGTTGTTCAAGGCTTTCTCATTCTTTAATGTTTTAACACAAGAGAGACTGTGGTATTCTCTGGTAATCCCCTGCTAATGCTAAAGGCAGTACATTCCATTTTAGCACATTTTGATCAGTATACTACTACATCCACAATCAAAGCCCAATTTTGAAGCATGTTCACACTATTCAATCAAATTAGAGAAATAGAGATAGAGATTTTGCAAGTGGATTTCTCTTTGTAAATGCACTACTATTTATGCAGGTTTGGACAATTACAATTACATACAAAATATTGGTCATTTTAGTTTTTCTCTAGTACAATTATATTTATTGTTAGAGATGTTGCCCATGGAGGGAGAGCTGGGGTAATGGACTACAATGAAACAACAGTTTCCCAGGAAGGAAGGGATAGAATAGAACAGAACAGAACAGAACAGAATAGAATAGCCAAAACATTGCCAAAAAGGCACTAAGTTGTTAATCTAACCTTGCGTAGCTTCTTCTCTAGCAACATTACATTGCTAACCAGAGCATACAAAACATTTGTTAGACCAATTCTGGAATACAGGTCACCTGTCTGGAACCCACACTGCATATCAGACATAAATACAATCAAGAGAGTCCAGAAATATTTCACAAGAAGAGTCCTTCACTCCTCCGCTCACAACAAAATACCTTATTCCACCAGACTTGAAATACTGGGATTAGACAATTTACAACTACGTCGCTTCCGATCTGATCTAAATGTAGTTCATAAAATCATATACCAAAATGTCCTTCCTGTTAATGACTACTTCAGCTTCAACCGCAGCAATACACGAGCACGTAATAGATTCAAACTAAATGTAAACCGCTCCAAACTCGACTGCAGAAAATACGACTTCAGCAACAGAGTGATCAATGCCTGGAATGCACTACCTGACTCTGTGGTTTCTTCCCCAAACCCCAAAAACTTTAACCTTAGACTGTCTACAGTCGACCTCTCCCCGTTTCTAAGAGGTCTGTAAGGGGCGTGCATAAGTGCACCACTGTGCCTACCATCCCTGTCCTACTGTCCTATTGTCCTCTTTTATCGTTACTTTTTACTTATGTTTATACAAACTACTACTATCCTATACATGTTTGACAAATAAATAAATAAAAGAAAGAATAGAATAGAATAGAATAGAATAGAATAGAATAGAATAGAATAGAATAGAATAGAATAGAATAGAATAGAATAGAATAGAATAGAATAGAATAGAATAGAATAGAATAGAATTTTATTGACCAAGTGTGATTGGACATACAAGGAATTTGTCTTGGTGCATATGTTCTCAGTGTACATAAAAGAAAAGATAAGTTCGTCAAGAATCATAAGGTAAAACACTTAAGCGGCCCAGAGTCCCTTGGGAGTTGGGCGGCATATAAATTTGAATAAATAAATAAATAAATAAATAAATAAATAAATAAATAAATAAATAAATAAATAAATAAATAAATAATGATAGTCCGGGTCCAAATAAGCAATCAAATCATATTAGAAACCAGACAATATAAATTGTAGGGATACAAGCAACAAAGTTACAGTCATACAGTCATTAGTGGGAAGAGATGGGTGATGGGAATGATGAGAAGATTAATAGTACTGCAGACTTAGTAAATAGTTTGACAGTGTTGAGGGAATTATTTGTTTAGCAGAGTGATGGCATTCGGGGAAAAACTGTTCTTGTGTCTAGTTGTTCTGGTGTGCAGTGCTCTATAGCGTCATTTTGAGGGTAGGAGTTGAAACAGTTTGTGTCCAGGATCTGAGGTGTCTGTAAATATTTTCACAGCCCTCTTTTTGACTCGTGCAGTATACAGGTCCTCAATGGAAGGCAGGTTGGTAGCAATTGTTTTTTCTGCAGTTCTAATTATCCTCTGAAGTCTGTGTCTGTCTTGTTGGGTTGCAGAACCAAACCAGACAGTTATAGAGGTGCAGATGACAGACTCAATAATTCCTCTATAGAACTGTATCAGCAGGATTGTTCCACATTGGGCTTCCCTTGACCTTGGATTGACATTTATGCAAAGATGCAAACATTATCTTTAAAGACACAGGTTCATCACCTGTAACTAAACATTGATTTAGTTACACTAAGGTCCCGAAACAAGAATTTGGTGCAGTGGTTAAGGCCTCAAGGTAGAAATTGGGAGACCATGCATTCTATTCCCACCACAGGTACAAACTCATTTGGGTGATCTTAGACCAGTGATGGCGAACCTTTTTTGGTTCGCGTGCCAAAAGGGGGGGTGCGCACGCTAGTGCACGCACACGTGCCCACACCCATTCCCTCCCCCATGCATGCACACAACCCCCCATGCTGCCCCCTGCGCATGTGCACACACCCCCACCCCCGCGCAAAGGCCTTACCAAAGCCTGGGACGGTAAAAAACGACGAAACTGGCAAACCGGAAGTTTGGAAAATGCACTTCCGGTTTGTCCGTTGGGGTGTTTTTTGCACTCCAGGGCTTCAGGAAGCTTCCCTGAACCCTCCGGAGTGCTAAAAACAGCCCAATGGCAAACCGGAAGTGCGTTTTCCAAACTTCCGGTTTGCCCGTTTCGTCATTTTTTGCATTCCGGGGCTTCAGGAAGCTTCCCTGAACCCTCCGGAGTGCGAAAAACAGCACAACGGCAAACCGGAAGTGCGTTTTTCCAAACTTCCGGTTTGCCCATGGAGCTGACAGGGCAACGCCTCGCGTACCCTCCGATATGGCTCCGCATGCCACCTGTGGCACGCGTGCCATAGGTTCGCCATCACTGTCTTAGACTGTCTTTCTCTCTCAACTCTAGGAAGCAGGCAAGGTCAAACCATTTCCAAAAATGTTGTCTGGAAAACCTCAGGGACTGATTCAGGCAGTTGTCAGGAGTCAACACTGATTTCAAAGGCACCAAAACAAAAAACAAACACAAAAATATTCTTAACAGAGAGCTTTTCTAAGCAATGTCTAGAGAAGCAAGATATGGAACCTAGGGCCTTTGCATCTGAAATATATGCTTTACTACTGACTTATGACTCCTCTCCTCTTCTCCCTTGACAGCAGTGCCAATTAGTGTTTTATGCAAGGCTATGTAACACAAGATCTATGGCTGAAAAATGGTAAGTAGCATCAACGATGAATCCATCTCTTAATGCTAATACTGACTTCATCCCATACTTATACAAAGGCACCTTCATTCAGCTTAGTTGCCAATTCTTGACATCCATCATTTCCATATGTGGCATATGGGTAGGATCCAAAAATGGATCAGGGGTTAAAAAAATTGATGGATGAGGAATAATATCTGCTTTGCCCTATTAATTTGATATTCAGATTGACCTAATTGAAAATAAGTTAACATAACGTAGCTAAGAGCTGCCGCAAATCAGCGTTCTATAAAAAATTCAGTAAAAGTGGCTTCCAGGGAAGAGTTACTATTTTCAGAAATGAAAATGTTCAATTAATGATATGCAGTATGCAGTAATGATATTTGAGAAGGAAGGGAAACACTTTCAGTTCAACTTGAATGATATGCAAAATTTCATACAAGATTAAAAATATGTACTACGCTCCTAGGAGAGATAGAATTATCTATTTAAGCAAAAACATTCAGTTGAGTACTATTCTGAGATATGCTTGACTAATAGCTTCTAATGTCCAGAATGTTTTTGTTCAGTACTGATTATTGATGTTTTTTTCTTCCACATATATCTGTTGCCTGGACTGAAAAGTCTGAAATTAGTGTAAATGAAAATAAGAGAGACTGATTTCACAACCTTCTCTAAGCAATAATATTAAGAGTACCTGAAATGTGCTTTTTAACTGATTGTTTTTATAAATACTATGTCCATTTTATGTTCATTAGCTGTCCAGAATTATTTGTTAAGGTGGGCAGCCATATACATTTATAAATAAATGTGCAAGGGAGGGAATCTGTATATCTGTGAGGTTTACACCTCTATTCTTCATTACCACTACCACATTAGTTTAGATTTTTAATAACTACTTTCCAACAATGGCTATCTCATCATTCACTTGAGGCATAAATGAAGTGATCGATTAAACAATGGCAAAATAGAGAAACTAGAGCAAAGTTGCTGATTCATCAATTTTGTTTGGGTTTTCTCTCAGGCAGGCGAAATGGAGAATAAGAAGCAAGTCATAGCAACTGGCTATACTGGAACATCCAGTGAGAATATTTTGTTCAAGAGACTCCTAAAACCTGGAGCCAACATTGAATGGTTGCCCAACCAACACTGCCCCACCATGAATGAAGCAACCCTCTGGCTCAAGATATCCCAGCTTCAGAAGAGGATCATCCTTATGTCTAAGTGAAGAAAATCCATGACCTGTTTTTCATGTATTCTCTTGATTACCTCTTATCTTTGAACTTTAGAGACTTTTTGCATTTCCATCTCTTCACTGCGATCTCATCTGACCCTTCTCACTCCCCTCAGCCTTGCTAGCTGTTCTTCCTCTTAATTAGCTTATGATAGCAGACAAGGACAAAATACACACAAATGCTTCCAATTAGAGTTCCCTTCTTCCCCTCCCCTTGAGCCCATTAATATATCATGACGCCAAATAACTCTAATCAGGACAAACTAGTAATTAATATTGTAAGTAAACTGCCTATTATGTGTGTGTTTAACAGGCAGGTGTTGGAACAGATGTGGCTGACTGCCTCCTAGTTGCCATGGAAACCGAAACATTCCCAGCTCAAATAAGTTATCCAGAAAGTTATATAGAAAGAAGCTCTCTTTGGGGTTGGAGTGTGGGGCGGGGAGGATCTTTGGTCTTAAAAAGAAAGCAACATCAGTAAAGCTTCTCAAGTATACATCTTGTAAAGCACATTTTTGTTTGGAGTTCAGTGAATTTGAACTGGGTATTTTATGTGATCTGACATGGGGACTTAACCTCAGAATTAACCTGGAATTTATATTTGCCCAGGCATCAAAAAATTCATCAAGCAGGTAGGACTAGATTGGAATAAGAATGAGTCACAGTATTCAGTTCTGGTGGCAAGCAGTCAGAAGCCTTTTTGTAGGATCCAATCTGGGTTGGTTGCTGGGACAAGAGCTTTACCTTACAAGCTTTCAGACTCATGTGGGACCCATCCTCAGAGAACTTCTGTTGCATCAGAATCAGTGATAGGTTCCTACCAGTGTGGTCCACTCTATAGCACCGGTAGTGGCCCGCTGGTGATGTCACAGTACCGGTGCGGTCAGTTGCTGGTGCCTGGGCATCGCCATGTTTTTTTTAAAAAGAATTTAATTTTTTTTTAACATTTTCTTTTGCGTATGTCCAGAAGCCAAGCTTCCAGCACTGTGCATGTGCTGCCTTCCTACCCCACAGTGAGTCCAAGCAGGGGCTGAAGGAGCGCGTGAGATGCTGAAAGAACGGGCAGCAGGAGCTATCTCCATTCCCCTCCCTTCAGCAGTCTGAGAAGCCATGAACGCGCGGTGATGATCCTAGGCATTTTCGCACATTTGAGGCTTCTTGAGCTGCTGAGGGGAGAGGGAATGGGCGGCAGGAGCCTAGGATCATCGAATGGGGAGAAGCATTCAGGCCGGATGGAGCCTCCTAGAAGAACCGCTGCCGTGGTCTTGCTGCTCCCGCTGCGGGGGGCTGCGTTGCAGATGGGCAATGTCCCCCCACTTCTCTGGCAGCTGCCAAGCTCCCGAGGCCCATGCCCACCTGGTCACATGGCTGGCAAGCCACACCCACAAAATAAGCCACGCTCACAGAGTGGTAGTAAAAAAAAATTAGGAACCCGCCCCTGATCAGAATGTGTGCTTTGGGTTATTCTATATGTGTCGTATTTGTATATACTGAAGCTCTGGTCCCAGTAACCGACCTAGATTTGATCCTGCTGTATTATTCTGGGATATATCTATTTGCCTTCATTTGGAAGCCTTTTTTGTTGGTCAGGCCTGTGATGAGAAATTTAACCATCTCTCTTTTTCTATGCTCAACAGACAAGTACCTTCTGATTATTGCACTCAAGTTCCTGCAACTGACCTTACAACTCCAGTTTGGAAAATATCCATTTCACTTTACCTAAATCAATTTCTCTTTAATAAGATCTATGTGGGATATGGCTCTCTCAAGTTACTGTCTCACACAGATCGCTGCCAAATAATTTATTTTGATTGATTTAACTATTTTCAACTGATGGCTGCAACATTTGTTAAGTACCCGCTCAATATGGCCTGATTCTGCTTCTTTCATTATGCATTTCCAAAGGGAAGGTCTTAGATTGTGCTTCCTTTGTGTACTATCTAGCCAGCATCCAGAAAGCCATCCTGCTTCCTTCAAATTTCTCTTCCCCCATCACTACTTGCTCTTTGTCTCCTTCTCATAGCATGCTTTGTTCTTGTCAATTTACTATTGCCGCAAAGAAAACACTTCTCTGTGAAATCCATATGCATTCTATACAGGCACTCAAAAATAAGGTTTTCAAATATTTATTTAAAATCCAGCCATTAGTACATGTAAATTCAGATCTAAACAGGAGAATTGCTCTTTTTATGAAGAAGCAATGAACTCTGAATCACCAACTAATAACTTTTAGTTATTAAATCCTCTTGAAACATACTACTTCATGAGTCATGTTATGCAATAGGTAAAGATCATGAGAAAAGCCAAATGTCAGTACAAAAAAGCCAAGCAACAGCTATTGTTGCCAAAATATGAAGGTTTTATTCATAAATATTTTGGATAAACCTTTAAAGCCCTACATGGCTCAGAGCCAGGTTATCTCCGAGACCGCCTTCTGCCACACAGCTCCCAGCGACCGGTGAGATCCCACAGAGTTGGTCTCCTCCGGGCCCCGTCAGCTAAACAGTGCCGGCTGGTGGGCCCGCGAGGGAGGGCCTTCTCTGTGGCTGCCCCAGCTCTCTGGAACCAGTTACCTCCAGAGGTCCGAACTGCGCCCACCCTATTGGCCTTCCGAAAAGCAGTAAAGACCTGGCTTTTCTGGCAGGCTTGGAGTCGTTGATCTCGCAGTTGTAATCGACGAGATCTGGCCATGATATTGAGATCCGGCCATGATAAGGTGTTGATTATCATCTTTAAAGCCCTACGTGGCTTAGGTCCAGGTTACCTCTGGGACCGCATCCTACCTCATACTTCCCTTTGACCGGTCAGGTCCCACAGAGTGGGTCTCCTCCAGGTCCCGTCAACCAAACAATGCCGGCTGGCGGGGCCTAGGGGGAGGGCCTTCTCTGTGGGGGACCCTGTTCTCTGGAACCAACTACCCCCAGAGATCCGAATTATCCCAACCTTGCTGGCCTTCCGAAAAGCCATTAAGACATGGCTCATCCTGCAGGTGGGGTGATTTGAGACAATTTTATATCCTAGGTCTCCCCCATGTATGTATGGTTTTTGTATATTTTTTAAATTCTTTTTAAATTGTTTTTAAATTATATTGTTTAGTTGTTCTATGAATGTTGTACGCCGCCCTGAGTCCCCAGGGAGTAGGGCGGCATAGAAGAACACTAAATAAATAAATAAATAAATAAATAAATAAATAAATAAATAAATAAATAAATAAATAAATAAATAAATAAATAAATAAATAAATAAATAAATAAATAAATAATATGTATGGGTTTTAAATTGTTTTAAAGTTTAAGATGTTTTAAATGTTTAGTCTGCTGTTAAGCCACCCAACTCCCAAGAGTCCTTTGGGAGTTGGGCGGCATATAAATTTAATAAATTAAATTAAATTAAATTAAATAATATCCCTTTATCAAGGAACACATAAATTGTCAGGAATTTAGAAATAAAAGGAGCATCAAAAATTCCACTGGATGTATTTTAACAATAGGTTAGAGTTTGCACAATTCCATTTGCACTGAAATAAATAATACATGTCAAATGATGTCATTCAAAAATACATATTGTCTTTCTTAAACATAGTCTGAAAAGGCTTTATTTCTCTCACACTACAAGGATATAAAAGCCTCTTGTGATGCAGCTTATAATCCAGTTTGCTTCTTGAGGAGCTTTGAATTCCTGGCACTCTTTATTAGAAGAGAGCTACATTCCCATGGACCCTGCTCTCTGTAGGTAAAAAGAGAGGGAGGGCCATAGGCAAGGAGGCATATTTGGTCTTCTAACTGCGACAAGATAAATCTCCCATCATTCCTCATGTCCTCATATTGAGAGGCAAGAAGAAATCATGTCAGAATAAGTTCAAGGGAACTTGGCTCTTCTGCATCCAAATCTCTCCCATTCTCTGAAAGGTCTTAAGTAAATGGGGAAAAGGTACACTCACACTGGTGTCAACTGGAATGAAATTGTAATAGATAAAAGAGATAGAACAGCTGAAAAATACCCTTCACCTCCTCCCTTCACTGATACAGGATGCCTTTGGTGGAAACTACCTCACAAATTCTCTACCACCCACATGGCCTTTCCACAACATTTCACCAGAAAACTCTGGAATCTGCCAATCAAATATTTATGTGTGTATTTTTATGTATGTATACACATGTATGCAGTAGTGGGTTCCTACCAGTGCGCTCTTGGCTATCTGTCGCCGCCGAGCCGAAGAAGCTGGTGGCATTCGCGGCGCGGGGCTTCCTCCGCCCGCTTTCCCGGGACACCGGGATGCCGCCATTTGTGTTCTTCTGCCCTCTGCGCAAGCAGCGCTTGCGCAGAGGGCAGAAGAACGCAAATGGCGGCATCCCAGCATCCCGGGAACCGGGCGGGGGAAGCCCCATGCCGCAAACGCCGCCAGCTTCTTCGGCTCGGCGGCGACAGATAGCCAGAGCGCACCGGTAGGAACCCACTACTGCATGTATGCACATGCATACACACTCAAACATATATCTAGGAGAAAAGTCAAAAGTTGCCAAGGAGAAGGGTGGGATTTAGTCCTCCAACATTCACCTATCCATTTTCTTAGATTCTTTTGATTACCAAGAAATCTTGTACATGTAAAATCCCAAGATGTAGGCTGTCCAGAGAGTGCGACTATAAAGCACCAATTGCCCAAGAGTGAAAGCACATATATAAAGGTGAAGCATTTCCTTTATTAACTCTAGAGTAATTCTGTAAGGCTTTGGCAATACGTATTGCTAATGCATCTTTGTAGCTGGAAGAGATGAATGGCTTCTCTACTGAAATGCTGCTTACCTATAAACAACCAGCACATCCTTTCAAATAAAACATGTTTGTTACAGCTCCAGGTTATCTCCTTTCATCCAATGGGCATTTTATATTTGGTTTTCTTTAATCAAATGACAACTTTTCCCAAAATTATTTACTGCGAAGCAGTACATTCTATCCATAATTGTTTCCTTGTTCGTCTTACAATATTTTCCTTCATCTTACATAGCCATAACCCCACACTACACAGAGGCAAATCCTCAGCAAGTAATTAGTTTTCAATCCTCAGCAAGTAATTAGATTCCAAACTAAATAGCAACTGCATCAGTCGAATACGCCTTCCAAAGGTTAATATTCTGGATGAATCAACTGGATTGACTTGGGGTTTAAAAGATCTTGCTATAAGGTTTTTGGACATCTGTAGTTAAAAACACTGCAGTGTAGTAGCAAGTTGATGTGAAAAGCAGGTAATCCACCACTGAAAACAAAAATACATTTTGCTTTGAATAGAGCACATCTGGTCTGATTTTTATAACAGAGGAATGGATGGTGATCCCAGATCAGGGGTGGGTTCCATTTACCTTCGTCACTGGTTTGCATTGCGATGTTTTGCGTGCGCGTGCGTTCCCCCCATGCAATTTCACTTCCGCACATGCTCAGTAGCAGGATTCAGCCCGAAACACAGCTGAGGAGCTGATCAGCTATGCTTCGGGTGAAGAAATAAAGGTGAGTATTAACCTGGGGGCAGGTGGGCTATTTTTCAAGCCACTGAAGAGGAGAAGCCATCCAAACATGGAAAAATTCACCAAAAATTCACAAATAAAGATGGTGGCACCCACGGACCGGCATCGACCGAACCAAATACGTGACGCCATCGTGATGTCACCAGCAGGTCGCTAATGGTTCGGGCGATCTGGTCCAAACCGGGAGGAACCCACCCCTGTCCCAGATGCCTCTTGAACCATTTATGGCATTCATCCATCCAAAGCACTATATGTGGAAAGTACAGTTTTAGACAAGATATACCAGAAGCCAAGCACCTCAGCCTCCAATGCATTCATTCAGTGTGGGGCATTTCAGAAGGAAAGAAGGAAGCCATTTTATTATTATTCACAACTTCATCTTCTGATACTTTTTCCAAATTTTAATCCCATCAACAGAAGCTGAAAAATGCCTTTTTCACAGACTGGCAAAAGTAGGCAGCAGGCTTTATTTATTCATTCATCCCTACATATATTACAAACTTATGCCACTTTGTTTCAACTCTAAGCTGCATATGAATGCTTAATCATTAGTAATGAAATCATTGTAATTAAATTATAATTATAATTAAAATCATCACATATCAAATAATAAAATACAATCAATAATCATAATATTATTATCATAAAACTAGTGCTTAGTTTGCTCTGATCTGCACACAGGTTAAATCAGTGTTTCACAACCTTGGCAACTTTAAGCTTTGTGGATTTCAACTCCCAGAGTTCTCCAGCCGGGGATGCTCTGGGAACTGAAGTCCATACAACCTAAAGTTGCCAAGGTTGAGAAACACTAGGCTAATCGATTATGGAAGATCGTTATGTTGAAAGATGCTGCAAATCTAAGCATTTGTTTATTTGGAAATAAATTGCACTGGAAAAAATGGGCTTTCATTTGAGTAGACAGTGTTAGTATTTTCTGTAAGTCTGCAAATTTGTCCAAATCAAGAATAGGTAACTTACTGGACAAGGAAAAGTGTTTCTGTATGAGCTGAAAAGTAAAGTTTCATATATTTTTGTTGGGAGACCTATAAATAATTGTAATTGACATGAAAGCACTTCAGAGCTTAAGTTGTGGTTGTGGAGCATAAAAACATGCTGAAAGAACAATCGCTGTAGATAGAGAAGTGCATGTCCTGACTTCTTGCACTTTTGATTACTCATTGGTGCCTACTTCTCAAAAAAACTTCTGATAGCACCGAATAAAATATGTACAGTATGTCAGACTGCAGTGCATGATTCTGATGGTCAAAGGTAATGATGGCAGTAATAAAGTGAAAACAATAATAGCATAAAATTCATGATTAATATGACTGATTGTAAACTAGGACTTACCATGCTGTCTATTCTTTGGGGGCAATAAGAGCAAAATAAGCCTTTTTATTACCACTGTAGCTGCTCAAAGCTAACCAGAGAACCATTCTGAACAATTTTACACAAATTTTTTTGGCCTGGGTGAAGATAGAAGGCGGCCCGGTATCTATTAAAATAATTTTGTGGGACATTTTGTACATGAAATAATTAATAGGCTTTCTAAGTTAGATGCTGCAGTTAGAACCATAGAAGCAGCCATACCTTGGGTTACTGCTTACTAGTTAAACTGAATACATTTCAGTTTATTCAATCTGAGAATATAGACAGACTTTTTGAAGGAGTGAAGACAGATACAATTATTCTCAATCACAATAAAAGCAACTACAGTGGCTAAATGGGTGATGAATGATAGTCTCGTGTGTCTTAAAATTTTGATTCTTCTATGTTTGGGGGAAAAAAGATGTGGTAATTCAATTGTAGGAAAAGTCTTCTTTAATCCCAATCATGGCGACATTTCTGACCAGATGAAATATTCCAGCATTTGGCACAATGGTTGGAAAGATGATTTCTTTCTTCATCTAGAATTATTTCAAAATGAGTTTTAGGTTGGATACTGGAGTCAAGGTAGTTTCCCCCAACTTGCTGGCTGATCTACTGCAATAATTAAACACAGACTATGTATAACCGAATGTGGACTGAACTATTTCAAAGTTTTAGGATTAGCCAGTGGCTAATGGCATCTTTCTCCCAGGCTTCTATTTCTCTCCCTCCCTCACATTTACCTGAACTAACTATGACTTAGTTTCATTAATATATAGATGACATTAAACTCTCCTTTGTCTCTCATTCCATGATGATCCTCAACCATTGGTTGGAAAGAGTGATAAGTTGTATGCAGCCTAACAAATTGCAAAGAGACTACACCCCATGAAAATAAAGTCTGGTCATTTTTCTCACTCAGAGCTAGATGAATAAATGCCAAAATGTCTATTACTGCCACACCATACTAAGTATAAGAAAAGCAAGGTGTCCATTATGCTATGGAAAAGACAGACGAATGAAGCCCCAGGTTGCCTTGTGTATATTTTATTTGGATTTTTGCAATGTCCATAGATTTTTATAGCCTAATGAAGATCTTTCAAAGAATAAAGAAAGTAGTTCTAAACAAGTCCATTTACTATCATACTTGGTCATAAACATTAAAAATTAGAGTTCAGCTTTTCCTAAGAATTGAAAGAGAGCTGGCAGTACTGGGTTCAGATCACGCTAAATGCAAAGCAAACAAGCAAGCATATGCATTTAATAAATTATCATTGTTGTTATTATTGTTGATTGCACAGTCAGATGTATAGAGCACATTTTGCATTTTTATCCACCTCTTGAGCCTTTCCCATAAACCTGGGATAGAGAGAGGTTGATGGAGTTAAAAGTATCATTACATGATACAATTAGGATCTAGGACCAGCTGAACCAGAGGGAAAAAAAAAAGACTAACCACGTGGATCCAGATTTGACCGAAGGAGATTTGACCGAAGGAGGACACCCAGGAAGACCGGCTAAACGATCTACTGCAAATCCGGCGTTTCTGAAGGGTGATCCTGACAAATTCCCAAACGAAGGTGAGACTTAAAGAGATTCCCTGAAACTCCCTGTGGGGTGATTCTGAGCTATTCCCTGCAAGGCTATTCCCTGCAAGGCTACTCTCTGTGAAGGAATTCCCTGTGAGTTGACTCCCTGCTTACCAGCTCTGCGAAGCACAGAGATTATTTACAAAGCAATCCATCTCGTTTGTTGAAGTGAGCTGGAGCTGTGAGGCTAGGATCCCTATTCCCTGCGAGCGGAGACTGCTTCAGCGTAACCGTAACCTGATCCCCTTGCAACCATCGGATTCCCCTGCACCCAGAGGATAAAGGGAGCCACGTGGTTGGGAAGCCAGGAGCACAGCAGAGGAGAGAGCCGGCAACGGGAAGCAGCCCAACAAAGCTTATACCAGCAAAGATCAGTGGAGCACAGATCAGTGGAGCACGTGTGATCCCCAGCGTGCTGCAGCAGAGTCAGAAGCTTTTAGAGCCTGCTTGTTCCCCCCATCGGAGCTTGTTCATTTCCCTCATCGGAGCCTGCTTATTTCCTGGACTATAGATTGGGATTGATAGATTGAGATTGATCATTGACTGTTTAATTTAACCTAACTGATTGATAGATTGGGAATTTAATTGATTGATAGATTGGGAATGATCATAGGACCATTGATTTTTAGTAGATTAAGTTAATTGATTGTTTAATTATAGGGATACCTACTAGAAAAAATGATAGATTGTTTAGCTAACTAACCCATCTGACTAATAGATTGATCAACCTATAATAGAGTGATTAGCCATCTGACTAATAGATTGAATAGAATCCATCTGACCAATAGATTGATCAACCGATAATAGAGTGATTAGCCAACTCACATCTGATAGATAGACTGGGACAACTGATTATAGTAAAATAAAGTAGTAAATAGTAAGTAGAATAAGATAGCAAGAAGCAGTAATATAAGTAGTGAAGAGTAAGTAGAACAGGACAGTAAGAAGCAAAATAAGGTAATTGATAGATGGGGACAACTGATTGTAGTATTAAAAAAAGTAGTAAACAGTAAGAAGAATAAGATAGTAAGAAGTAGTAAAATAAACAGTAAATAGTAAGTAGAACAAGATAGTAAGAAGCAAAATAAGTTAAATAGTAAGCAGGATAACTTAGTAAAAAGCAAACAGAATAAGTAAAATAAGATAGTAAATAGTAAGTAGAACAAGTAAGAAAGATTGAGACCACCTACTGTAGTAGAATAAAATAGTTAATAGTAAGTAGAATAATTTAGCAAGAAACAAGTAGAATAAGCAGAATAAGTAGTAAATAATAAGTAGAATAAGCGAGCAGAATAAGCAAATTGATAGACTAACGGACAATAGGAAATCTTCTAGTAACCACACACCCACACTCTACACACTCACAGACAAGGGAAACTTACTAGTAACTCCACACTCCCACACTCTACACTCCTACTCTCACCCCCAACCAAAAAGCCACACACATGGATCAAGGAACAGACTCCATTGTGACATGCAGAACATGCTTCATGTACACGCTTATGCCCACAGAAAACCATAACTACACATGCACCAAATGCAAACTAATCAAATTACTAGAAAAAAAATTGAAGACCTGGAGAAAAGCCTAAACACCCTGAAACTCAACCAACAAAACGAGAAACCCCAAACCCCACAAAAAGAACACACACAAAAAGAACACAAAAATGACCAAGCAACTTCCACTTCAGCTAACCCCTCGGAGGAAGAAAGCAGATGGACACATGTCACCAACAGAAAAAAATACAAACCAAACACAAAACCACTATCCAAACCAACCCACCCAGACCCAACCCCACTGGCTCTAAGCAACCAATACCATGGACTTCCAATAGAAGATAACGCACAGACACACAAAAAAGAAACACCAGAAAGAACCCTCAACAGAACAGCAGCACCAAACACCACAATGACAAAGAAAGAAACTCCTCAAACAACTCCAGGCAAAAAGAAAAGGCGAGTACTGGTAATAGGAGATTCAATCCTCAGAGGAACCGAACCCGCCATCTGTAGACCAGATAACCAATCCAGAGAGGTATGCTGCCTCCCAGGAGCCAAAATCATAGACGTAGCAGAGAAAGTAACTGAAATAATAAAACCCACAGACTATTACCCCCTACTATTACTCCACGTAGGAACAAATGACACAAAAAAGAACTTGAAAGCAATACAGAACGACTATGAGCAACTAGGCAAGAACGTCAAAAACCTAGGTGCGCAAGTAGTCTTCTCATCCATACTACCAACAAGAGGACAACACCCAGCAAGGGAACAAAGAATCCTACAAGTAAACCACTGGCTAAAAGGTTGGTGTCGCCAAAAAAACTTTGGATTTCTGGACCATGGACTGTACTACCTCCGAGATGGACTTTTGGCAAGGGATGGGTTACACCTCACAAAGACTGGGAAGAATGTCTTCGGAAAAAGACTGGCCCAACTTGTCAGGAGGGCTTTAAACTAAAATCACGAGGGGAGGGTGACCAATCCACAGGACCCCTGGGGCCCAACTCCAAGAATGGACCCCAAGCAAACAAAACAAACAACAAACCAAAAAGGGATGGGGAAGAAAACAAACTCAAACGCCAAACAAGAGACAAAGAAAGAACATCCACAATCAGGCACAAAGAACTCAAATGCCTCTACACAAATGCACAAAGCCTAGGGAATAAACAGGGTGAACTTGAAATGTTAATGCACGAAGGTACACATGACATAGTTGGAATAACAGAAACTTGGTGGGACAAATCACACGATTGGAACACACAGATAAAAGGATACAAACTCTACAAAAAAACCAGATCACACAAAAAAGGAGGTGGAGTTGCACTGTATATAAAGGACCACTATGTAGCTACAGAGCTACAAGTAACCAAGGAAGAAAACCCATTAGAATGCATATGGGTCAACATAAAAGAAAAAAAGAACAACACAACAATAGGAGTTTACTACAGACCACCAAACCAAACAGAAACAATGGACACCCTTTTTACCAACCAGCTAAAAAACATATGCAAGAAAAACAACATTGTAATAATGGGAGACTTCAACTACCCGGACATCAACTGGAAAACCAACTCAGCACCAAGCGAGAAATCTAACAGATTCCTAACCAGCCTAGC
Organism: Diadophis punctatus similis; assembly: GCA_023053685.1. Classification (NCBI taxonomy): domain Eukaryota; kingdom Metazoa; phylum Chordata; class Lepidosauria; order Squamata; family Dipsadidae; genus Diadophis; species Diadophis punctatus. The sequence continues at coordinate 35,248,280 of JALIGW010000001.1, read as the reverse complement.
CGACAACTTCATTGTCCAAAAAGTGGAGGAGGGAACTAGAGGGGCAGCCATACTGGATCTAATACTTACAAACAGAGAAGAAACAATAGAAGGAGTCGAAGCTGCGGGAACACTGGGCGAGAGTGACCACGTAATACTAAAATTCACCATAACGCAAACACAAATAACTGAACATAACGACACCTATATCCCAGACTTTAAAAAAGCTGACTTCAATAAACTCAGAGAAAACCTGGGAAAGATCTCTTGGATGGAAGTACTAAAGGGTAAAACAACTCAAGAAGCCTGGGAGATCCTGAAAAACACGATCATAAAAGCCCAGAACACCACAATACCGATGAGGAAGAAAAACAAGAAATCCAAAAGGAAACCAGCATGGCTAAACAAAAATCTCACCGATAAACTGAATGAAAAAAAAGATAAATACAAAAAATGGAAAGAGGGGCACATAACCAAGGCAGAGTACCAACAGACAGCCAGAATCTGTAAAGAAACAATCAGGACAGCAAAGGCCCAGAATGAACAAAGACTCGCAACAAAAGTCAAAGACAACAAAAAAAGCTTCTTCCAACACATTAACAACAAGAAAAAAATCAAAGAAACAGTTGGTCCACTAAAGAGAGAAGACGGCAAAGAAGTAACAGGCAACACAGACAAAGCAGAGCTACTGAACACATTCTTCGCATCAGTCTTCACACAAAAGGAAACTGCAGCTCAACTACCCAGCAACACAAATATAAAAAACAGATTCGAAGCAAGACTCAACCTAAGCAAAAATACAGTAAGAGATCACCTATCTGAACTTAACGAATACAAAGCACCAGGACCAGACGGATTACATCCCAGAGTCCTAAAGGAACTGGCAGAAGTCATTTCAGAACCACTGCACCACATCTTCCACAAATCCTGGAACACAGGGGAACTCCCTGTGGACTGGAAAAGAGCTGACGTGGTCCCCATCTTCAAAAAAGGTAAAAAAACAGACCCAGGAAACTACAGACCAATCAGCCTAACATCAATACCTGGGAAAATACTGGAAAAAATAATTAAAAACCAGATCTCCCATCATCTAAAAACAAACCAAGTAATAACCAACAGCCAACATGGATTTGTTAAGAACAAGTCATGCCAAACCAACCTCATTTCATTCTTCAACACTGTGACCAAATTAGTAGACCAGCGTAATGCAGTAGACATAATATACCTGGACTTTAGCAAAGCATTTGACAAAGTAGACCACAACCTACTCCTTCATAAGCTAGAAAAAAGCGGGATAGACAGCTACACAACCAGATGGATCAACAATTGGCTGACCAACCGTACCCAGCGAGTAGTCCTCAATGGCTCTAAGTCCACATGGAAAGAAGTAAGCAGTGGGGTACCACAAGGTTCCGTCCTAGGCCCAGTACTCTTCAATATCTTTATAAATGACCTAGATGAGGGAATAGCAGGAGAACTAACCAAATTCGCAGATGACACCAAGCTGGCGGGAGTAGCAAACACCCCAGACGACAGACTCAAAATCCAGAGGGACCTCGACAGACTCGAACACTGGGCCCAAACCAATAAAATGAAATTTAACACAGAGAAAAGTAAAATTCTGCACCTAGGCAAGAAGAATCAAAAATACACATACAAACTGGGTGAAACCACACTCAATAGCAGCGATTGCGAAAGGGATCTCAGAGTCCTAGTAGACAGCCAACTAAATTTGAGCCAGCAGTGTGCAGCAGCAGCCAAAAAGGCCAACACAGTCCTGAGCTGCATAAATAGAGGGATACAATCAAGGACCAGAGAGGTACTAGTACCACTCTATAAAGCCTTGGTCAGACCACACCTAGAGTACTGCATCCAGTTTTGGTCACCACATTACAAAAAAGACATTGAAACTCTAGAGAAAGTGCAGAAGAGAGCAACCAGGATGATAAAGGGTCTGGAAAATAAAACATACGAAGAGCGGTTGCAGGAACTGAGCTTGGCCAGTCTAGCGAAGAGAAGGACCAGGGGTGACATGATAGCAGTGTTTCAATACTTGAGGGGATGCCACAGAGAGGAGGGGGCCAGGCTGTTCTCTATGGCACCAGAAAGCCAAACAAGGAATAACGGATGGAAGCTGACCAAGGAGAGATTCAACCTGGAAGTGAGGAGAAACTTTCTGACGGTGAGAGCGATCAACCAGTGGAACAGCTTGCCAGCGGAGGTTGTGAGAGCCCCAACACTTGCGACCTTCAAGGAGAGACTGGACTGCCATCTGTCTCAAATGGTGTAGGAACTCCTGCTTGAGCAGGGGGTTGGACTAGATGACCTACAAGGTCCCTTCCAACTCTAATAATAAATCTAAATCTAAATGATGTAAGCTATTCCAAGTAAAACTGCCTTTTGCAACTGAGTGATGGTGATTTTGTTAATGCCAGTGGTATTACCCTTTTTGCAATTGGGGGGATTAAGAAGTTTCAAAGGAAGAAATGGAGATCTTTAAAAAAAACTCAAAATGTTTAGCCTTTTTAAAATTTATTTTATAGGACCTCAGGCAAACAGAAAGAAAGCACCCTTGGGCTACCTTTGCTTTAGATCATCTCAGATTTTAGAACTCAAGAAAACTTTGTATCAGGCAAACTGACAGAAGCAATCCAATAGCAGATCCCACAAGAGTCCCAAATTAAGTCAAGTAAGAATGGGTATAATGCAAGGTAGGATGCACTCCCATACATCCAAATCATAGAAATTCTAGTTACAACTTCAAGCTCATCCTCTCATTATAATCTTCAGCTAAAGAGTTGAGTACATAGCACATCTGTGTAACACTAAAAAAGAATGTACCACAGCTAATGAAGGGAGTGGAGAGCATACTATCATTTGCATAGTTATTGTATGGAAACCATGTGTGAAATGTTGAAATAGGAACAGCTGACAATGAGGGAAAAGAAGGGTACGTGTTGTAAGTAAAGACTTTTCTTTAACTGTGGTTTCATGGAAATACCTGGTATTGTTGTATGGGGGTATTCACTGTAGATTTTTATTTGAATAGGCATGGATGGAATAGGACACTGGTAAATAGCTTTTAAAACTCATATTACACCAAGGATAGACATTAAGACCATTTGTAAAAATGCCCTTGGCACTCCTAGCTTGGTCCTTATTCCATCCCAAGTTTTGCAGATGGAATCTGCTCCATATCTCATTGCTGTATGTAGATTGCCACACTTCCCAAATCACAACAAATTTGAAGGAGTCAGATTTGGTCAGGAAGGACTAAAGAATGGAAAGAGTTGGTTATTAGAAAATATTGGAATTGTATCTTCTTTTCAGTGAAAACCCTCTGACCACCACTCAACAGCAAAAGAGTAACAATGGGAGGTACAGACTGAGCTGTCCATGGTGCTACATCCCTCCCGGTCTTAAAGTCTGTCCTTGGTGTAATATGAGTTATAAAAGAAGAGTAAGTGGCAGGCTGGAATCTCCCTGTTTTAATCTGTCAGACTCCACGAAGTCATTGTTATTAACATTTCTACTTTTTTCCTGCAATACATATAAAAATACAAATAATTTTATATAAAGTAATCATAGCTGAAAACAGTCAATCCTAAAAAAAAAGAGTAAAATTATTCTTTTCCATTTCCTCTTTCACTTGATTTTCTTCTAAATAGTATTTTATGGCCATTGATTACACTAAAGTCTTCACTGGGTCATTTGTATGTTGCAGGAGAGGGGAGAAGGAATTCACATGGGGAAGAGGGATTCTCTATAGATATTGTTGACTTCTGTAAACCCTTCCATGCAAGGATGGTGCCACTTTAGCTATAGGAGCAATAGCCCTCACACCTCAACAACAAGTTATATATGAGACTTGTCACGATGTGGATATTGCCAGTTGAGCATCTCTACTATTTCTAGGTTTACTGTATTTTCTAATCAAGCAGACATGTGATATGTTTTATTGCGCATGTGTGCATTCCAGGAGTCTCCTCCTACCTTCTTCTTCCTGTGAGCCTCACCCGAGGTAGATGTGAATTCTTAGCTGAGAAAATGTAGCTTATTTAAGGTTTATATTCTTTTGTTACTTTTGTACTGAAATAAATATTTTGCTATTTAGAATTGAATCTCGGTTTTATTTTCTAAGTAAGAATGACTTCAGAAAAGCAAGATCCTATATCACCTCTTTGATAGGAAAATTCCTATCCATCAAAACTATTGTTATAAGTACATAGAATCATCATCCACGGGGAATTTATTCCCAGCTTCAGGGGGCATTTTTATGACCCTCTGAAGAAGCAATAAGCAAGATATCAAATTAGATATTACATTAATACAGTATATAATGTGAAACTAACAATCTGCTTTTTTATTTTACTTCCTAGTAATCACATGGTAACTTGGCTGGGCCCCCATGTAAGTTATTTCCTCACTCCCCTTTAATCTTGTGTGTACATGGGAGGAATTCAAAGTTTCGCTCACCCCATTTTGTACTCAGTGGCCTCAAGTATAGATTAGTACTCCCACACCCTTACAAAAACTAAAACAAAATATTGATGTAGATGCAGATATAACAATGTATAATTTGACCCAGGGTTTCTTCCCTTGGCTGGCAGTTTTTAGGCTATAGAGATGTGGATTGAAATAATGTAAAAGACACTGTTGGTGCACATTCTTAAACGGCCTTTAGACAAAACAAATGTTTGTTAATAAAAAGCAGCTTTTACATTGCCCATAAACAATAACAGTAGTGTTAAATATCTGAGATACCTCAATGGATTTTAAATCATTCCTACTCTTTATCTTTCATAATGTTTTCTTATTACAGCCCATCCAATTCATCTTGTAACTAGCCTGAAACTAAAGCTACAGGATGCTAAAATGAATGCATTATTAGATAATGGGATGCACTTCTCTGTATCTAAAATATAGAGAAATAATTCCCTAAGGCTGATGAGCTACAGCTACAACCCACAGCTAATTTATTTTAATGCATACACATGGTTTAAAATGTATAATATCCTGGCTGAACAAGGCAAGCTTAACCTTGACTGGGTGATTATAATTTCAGAATTGACTGCCCAGCTCAGGCCATGCCTAAGGGAAAGTTTTGTTATCAAAGACATTGTTAAAATAAGCAGCCTGTGTAATATGGTGTCTGCTTTATGAGGAAATTATTAAAGATAGGACTATCTACACAGCTGAGAAGTCCCTGTGGTAGCTGAAATATGCTAGTGGCTGGGATCCCCAAGCTTTAAAGGTTTAAAAATGCTGGGTACATCATATGTCTAATAAAAAATGGAAATAACTGGATTGATAAACAGCTTACTGTTCCTTTTGAAATGAACAAAGCTAAGGATATAAATTATTTAAAACAGAAGTAGGCACTTTGTAATGTTAGATTTACTGATAATTTCCCTGTGAGAATCTAGCTGTTTGTCACAGTTTTTAGACTATTAACAATAATATTTAACAATACTATCTACCAACACCAAATTGCTACATTAAAAAGAGTGTTGGGTAACAAGAAACAGTTTTTAATATTATCATTGAAAGAATTGTGAATTCTGTCCCATTTTGGAACTCAACAAATATTCTTGGAAACCCCCAGTAGAATCATTAACTGTTTTTTATGTATTTATACTGTTATAATTGTTATAATTGTTGTCGTGTGAGTTAATACTGTTATTATTTAATACTTGAATCTGCAGTAGGCAGTAGCTAGATCTACTTCTATTATGCCAAGCAAAAAGGTGGTTGATATGGGAAAATTTAGATTTTTTCCAACACAATCAGAAAGATAATCTAAGTCCATTGAGAGACATGAGAATCCAACAGATGGTGTTTTGCTCAGGATCCTGTCAAACAGAACCTGGTATCTATGAATCATTGGAAAAGACAATGGAGGCAGTTATAAGGCAGGATTATTTTTGTTTGTGATGTAAATGTGACACTTGACATGCACAGTGCATGTATGTTAGGAGTAATTCTTAGCAATAAGAAAACCAATCTGAAATACTTCATTTTCAATAAAAACTGAGCAGGAGGAGACAATGTTCATTGATTATTCAGCTCTTTTTTGTAGCATATATGAGTGAGAGGAGGACAATTGATGAGAGAAAAACTGAGAAATTATCAGACCTTGACCATTACTGGATTCTCTTTTCTGCAAATGACTTTGAGTATCTGTACCTGAAACTGTGTTGTAAGAACATGTTAGAAATAGCCCTTCCTTATCCTGCTACTCTATTTGAGTTCCTTGATATCATTATAGGGCTCATTTTGGATTCATTCTAGTCTTTAATGTTGGGAGCTTTTAATTTCCATAATCTGTTATTCATATGTATTTTTAAAAATTGTTTAAATATATTTCTGATGTTTTTACAGAATGACAACTACACAGCATGATATAAATTATATAAATAAAGATGGCAAGAATTTAAGACTTTCATAATATATCCACAAAGCCTAAAAAGAAAGGTGAAGAAGAAAGGAATTCCTATGGAAGTTTCACTGCTGTTCTGACATGACAGAAGAAATCTTAACTACCAATATGCATGGCTGGTGTCCTTGAATTTCAAACACCACCAGCCTTAAGGAATCACAATTGATGAAGAAGACATGACTCCAACAGAATGTTGTCAATTTCTAAGTAAATTTGTATTTCTCTTCAGTCTCCAGGGACATTTTCTCAAATGCACCTTTTTTACATTGCATAGGAAAAGACCTGTGAACAGAGTATTAGCATTAGAATAGAATGCACAAATGTATGGGAAATACAATAACAAATTATTTGTATAAATCTTTGGAAGCCTTTAGTCTGGATAATCATATTTGAATATCAACTAATGCAGTTAAACTATAGTCCGTATTGTTGTTTGACAAATACACAGATTCATATTTTTACCTTTGGTGGCAATGATCCTTTGTGGGGGAGTTTTGAAATAAAATTCCTGATTGCTGCCAAGAGTTTCTCCATAGTTGACCATGAAGTAAAACTATATTGTATCATCATTTTGAACCCCATTACTGCAGTTTATGGCATAAATATCTTCTTAAGGATATGTATATAAATGTAAAATCATATGTGCACATAATATGAAACCTCCAACCAGCTATTAATGTACTGTGTAAACTGTGCACTCAGTGTAAACAGCAAACAAGAAATCCCAATTTTGAGAAACACATTATGGCTCCGTTATTTCTATTTATTTCTTATGTAGAAGCCCTTCAGGTTTTTCATAAAATTAATTCTAGTGCAGTATGGAATGTTATATCTTTTTTGCTTATGAAATCGTATTTATCCAAAAGGAAGAGATATCTAAATTTAAGATGAACCTCTGGGAAAAAAAAGAAAAAGTAAACTAAAGTTTTCTAGTTTCTTCATCCTGTCAACCTCAGTTTCCATCTCCAGCTGAAACCAATCCTGGAGTTTTCCTTCGCCCCAATAGCTGTGTGCATATCAGAGATGGGTTCCTACAGGTTCTAACCGGTTCTTTAGAACCGTTAGTAAACCGGTGTTGACATCACAGAGCCGGTTCTGCCGGTGCCGGTCCGTGGGCGCCGCCATCTTGGATTTTGCTTCTGCACATGAGCAGAAGCTAATTTTTCGGAAACGTGCAGTTCTGTCGCAATGCGAACCGGTGGGGAAGGTAAGTAGAACCCACCCCTGGTGCATATGTCATGTGTTTCTGTGTTCATTACTACATACCTGGCAGAAGCCACACTCTAAACTAGAGCAGGACCAACCCTTAATATCAATTGAAATAATGGTTTCCTTTAAAATTGACTATTTTGTTAACATCTATATATACAATCACTCTTTTCATATGCACAAATCACTCCCACAGACCCAGATGACTACTTTACATGCATGTGTGTGCACATGCACACACACACACACACACACACACACACACTTTTCAACAGAAATAGCAAGAAAGAGGAAGAGGCAGGATGCTGTGATACAAGGGAGGCATGCCTGCACTGGAAATGGAAAGAAAGAGAATGAAAGGGATAAATCAAATAAGATGGAGATGAGGTGAGAGGAAGTAATTAAATAGGGGGAACAGAGAGAGAAGCCCTCAAGAAAGCCCTAAGTATATTATGAAAATAAAATTCTCCCATGTTATTGCTCGCCTGCAACTGGTCGTTGAGTACATAGCACATGAACCCGTTGATAAGATATAACCATGATGGCCAGCAGTCACTGAAATACTTCTCCTCAATGAAACTAGTCAATCCCATTTAAAGTCACAAAATGGCCAAATTTCACATTATGTTTGAAATGCACACAGCTCTTCTTTCTGGAGGGTGTGTGCAACATAGGAAGATCAGTTCTTCCCTTTCCTTCTTGGACTAATTCCCCTTAAAACACTTATTTCCCCTTAGTACTTCTTCTATAGTCAGGTTCCGCAATATGATATAAGGAAATCGTTAAGAACATAATCATAATGCATTTTCAGTATTTAGCTGAAATCTTCTCTAAAGTAGAAGATGAGGAAAGAGATAAAAGCCTGACACTCTAAATGCTACAAGAAGCCAATAGGCAGCTACTGTGGGTAATTGGTGTAGTATGGTTCTAATCACCCCCATCAGAAAATAGGTTTCCATGTTTTATTAAAAGAAGATGTTGCCTATAAAAATGTCATTGTGAACAGTCCTGAAATATTGCTCCTTCTATAGCAAACTCAACTGGTAAGAGGGGGGAAAAAGAAATGGAACAAAAATTAAGCCACTGAAAAAGGAGGAAGGAATGAAAGGCACGCTGACCCAAACCATAACGCTTGGTTCCATCAAGTCGTCCTCTCTTCTATTGAAATACTTGGTTCCACACTTACTGATTAGAATTCTGTAGAGATTCTTAGTCATCTAGGTCATGGTTGTCCCAAAGGTGCTTTTTCAGGAGGCAACTGGACTTTCTGTGATTTTTTTAAGACATTTTGCTTCTCATCCAAAAAGCTTCTGATAGAATAGTGGGGAATGGAAGGATTTATATTCCTTGCAGACAGCTGGCCATTTGCATTCTTTTAGCAAGTTGTTAAGGACACCTGGAGGTTTATCTGTGTTATCAGAGTCACCTGAGTGATGTAACTGAGTGTGGAGCCTTCTTGGAACTGCTGAACGAATGCTAATGACCAGCTGTCATTAAAATGAAATCCTTTCATTCTCCACTATCCTGTCAGAGCTGAAGAAGCTTCTTGGATGAGAAGTGAAACATCTTCAAAGCAGGGGTGGGTTCTACTTACCTTCCCCACCGGTTCGCATCGCAACGGAAGTGCACGTTTTGCTCGCATGCGTCACTTCCCGGAAATGACCCTCTGAGCATGTGCAACACTAAAAAAAAAAGCTTCTGTGCATGCGCAGAAGCAAAAAACAAGATGGCAGCACCTACAGCGCCACCAAGAGAACCAGCTTGGGGGTGTGGCAGGCCTGGGTCACTACCAGTTCCAGCAACCCAGGCCGCCAAGTTACTACCAGTTCTATAGAACCGATCCAAACCGGGAGGAAGCACATCTGCTTCAAAGAAGGAAAAACAAGAAAGTCCAGTTGCCTCCTGAAAAAGCACCTTTGGGACTACCAATTAGAATGTTGTTTGTTCTATTCTAACATCATTTCTGATTGGCTTTGGTTCATCTCACAATATCTGGACAAAAGACACAGGGAAATATGCTTCCATAAATATATTGAATTTAGGACATCTCCCACCTCCTAGAAGAAACAGTCATGCCTAAGTTGTCTCCTAACCCAAATTTCTTATCCTTGATAACATATGCCTTGTCCCACCTATCTGGCCTACTATGTTTATATTTGGGGGTCTGGCAGTAATCATAAATCAATGAAAAGCCACAATAGTGAAGTTTTTGCTATCAAGTTTGAATTCAAATTTGCAAATAATCATTTAGCCACTGAGCAGTCTTAAATAATGTGCTGAGCATAAGCCTAAATATTCATATTTCAGAGTATTAAATGGGTTTTTAGAAATTTAACTGTGCTTATATAACCTAGTAATGGTAAAAAAAATTCAAGGTTTCTTCAAAATTCCACGGATGCATCTAAGTTTAAACCTAGGACTTTTCACATATACAGCTGGTGGGTGTAGCCATTGAGCTTCAGACATTGCATTATAAGCCATTTTAAGGCTGTTGTGTAGAAGCTATGATTCTCTGAACTACTGTATATTGATGAACCACAACTCCAAGTCACCCCAGCAAGATGGTCAATGGTGGTATATGCTGGCAGTTGTGGTCTATACCTTTTGGAGAGCAGCATATTTCCTATCCTTCCTTAAACAAAGGGTGACAGCTACAGTAAGAAAAACAGAAGAGCATCATGCTGGGAAAGGTAAACTCATTCTGTTAATCACAAAAACCATCCATGTATTTATCCATTTTTTGATTGTAGCTAGAAATATGCCTGATATTTATTTTTTTGAGCCCTTGTCAGAAGTTTTTTAATGAAATGGCAGGTATCCATCTTCTCACAGCTCAGTTGTGGGGAAGAATTGGCAACACAGAAAGCACTGTCATTCAAAACTGTCATATCCCAAGATGTTTAGAGATGTTGCTGTTGCTATCAAATGCATCAGACCATCAGGTAAATGTCAACAAGACCTATAACAGTTGGAACTCGGAATCCCACATTGCCACCTGCTGGAGTCAGTCAGTATCATATAAGCTGCCGCCGAGTTAACGAAGGAAAAGCTTCACTTTGTTTATCTTCGAAATAATCAACAGCTCAAAAAAATAGGTGGTGCAAAGAAAATATGCACAGAAAAGCTCCTCCCAAGCACATGATCAAAGGGTTGAGAGATGACAATGCAGATCTTACTGGATAAAGTGTGAGTGATACAGAATGCTTTTGCCACTGGGTCAGCATTAGGTCCTGTCAATTGGATGGAAAAAGAGTTGAAATCAGAGTGTCTACATTACCTTATTTGCAAGGCATTATGCAGAGTGAGAGACTGGGAAATCACATTTGAGTTAAATCAATATTTGCATATTTGTTAGTTGCTAATTAATAACACAAAGAAAAGAAATGAACGTGAGCATCATGTTTCAGTTACAACAAGACACAGGGTAAAGTTACAGCTCTTCTAAGTCTTTGGTTAGCTGCCTTATGGAATCTTCCTGCAGGCAAACCCCTCTTAGGGCATATAATGTTTATATCTAGGCAGGCCTCCTATTTTCTGATTGGTTCACAACATCACCAGCTCTAGGGTAGGGATGTGTGATCAATTTAAAATTTCTTGGGGGGGGGGGGAATCTGGCCTATTGTATCTCTTGCTTGCAACCTGCTAAGATGATATTTTATAAGATCAGTGCTGACATCTTCTGTCCAGCATTCCTCTCAGTCTTGGGTTTCGTTTATTGGTATTTTTTTTCCTGCTCTCACTTCAACCACTGTCCTTCCATTTTCCATTAAAATGCCATGCTTTTTTAATTTTTATTTTATTCATCTTTATTTCAAAATAATATCCATCCTAATTTGTCCTAATGCTGACTGGAAAAGTGCAGCAAAAGACTCATACTATATTACTTTAGTCAGAAACAAACATCAAGCATATAAAAGAGGGCGGAACTTTAATCGCCCAGGTGCATCCACCATTTTGGGAATCCACCCTGACCCTGCAGAAGTTTCCTCTGTACATGCACCTGATACATTTGCCCCTTGTTGTAAGGACTGAGGCTGATGAGGTAAAAACTAGTAGTTCCCAGGCTAGAGAAGGATATTAAGTCATCTGCCCAAGTATTATCTCAAATGCCCAATATTACTGCCAAACAAATTGCCAAGTATTATTTAATTCATAAGGTAGATGGTAGAAACCTAGAATTTAAAACCTGGAGGAGAAAGATGTGTTTTTCAGTTTCTTTGGGCTTTCCGTGAGCAATCAAACAATAGCAATAGCAATAGCACTTTACTTATATACCGCTTCATAGTGCTTTACAGCCCTCTCTAAGCGGTTTACAGAGTTCAGCATATTGCCCCCAACAATCTGGGTCCTCATTTTACTGACCTCGGAAGGATGGAAGGCTGAGTCAACCTTGAGCCTAGTGAGATTTGAACAGCTGAACTGCTAGACTAGCAGTCAGCCTGCAGTGGCTGCATTTAACCACTGCACCACTTCAGCTCTTGGATTCAAAACCTTGGATTTGGGGCTTCATTCTTATTTGTAGTGAATATTGTAATCCAGCGAAATCATGTCAATTCTGCATAGTCTAACCAAAAGCTGAACTGAGTTAAGTTGAGCCTATTGTGGGTAATAAGATTGATTATTTCATTGCAGGAATCAGTTATTTTCAGTGACCCAAAGCTGATATGTTTCAAGCTTTTGAGTATTTATTTTATATATGTAACTACTACTTCCCACTAAAATAACAAGTCAACACAGTTTAAGGGCATGGATTCATATTTCATTAGGCAGAAATGTGGAAAGCAATGATAAAGGACTGGAGGAATGAAAGGAATCAGTTTCGTCTAGCAGATAAGGCATCAGGCTAGAAACTGGGAGTCTGTGAGTTCTAGTCCCACTTTAGGCATGACAGCCGGCTGGGTGACTTTGGGTCAGTCACTCTCTCTCAGCCCAACCCACCTCATAGGGTTGTTGTTGTGGAGAAAATAGGAGGAGGAAAGAGTATCAGGTATGTTTGCCACCTTAAATTATTTATACAAATAATAAAAGGTGGGATAAAAATAAACCAGCTGCCCCTTTCATTCTCTTTTTACACAAATGTCACCAGGGTAGTATATTTTTTGTAATGACCACCTTATCAACTGGTTTCAAAATCATTAAGTGAAACATAGTTGGAACCCCCATCTTAACTCTGTTCTTCAATCCTCATGCCTCTCCTGTCCAGATTGTTTTAGCATTCATTGGTGCACTGTTGTGTTCACTTGGCCAGCTTATCCAAATCTATCATTTTTCAAGGCTTGACTTACAGAAGATCTTCTGCTCCCTTGTCATTTGTAATGCCCCTCTTAGCTAATACGTTTAGGAGGCACCATAGGTATGATTTGGAGAAAATTAAAAATGAAGCTTTTCTTTCCAGAAACCAAGGAACGGTTCAAGTGCTCGTTGTAGAAAATGCCTGTGGGAACCATTTAATGAAATATCATCTCGAGAAGAATTGACAAATAAGATTTCTAAATGTCAAAGGATGTAGCTTCACTATCTGGTTCAGCTTGTTCTCCCTCTGAATGCAAGGAGAAAGAAGAGGGAGGGAGAAATGAGGAAGAACTCTAGTCTTGAAACTTGACTTTATTGCTTCTTTTCTCTTCACAGCAGAGTCCATTTCAAGAAGGTTTGGCAAGGAAAGACGAACAATTGCTGAACAAGAGGCCCTCATGAATTTTGGCAAAAATAATGCCTCTCTTGCCTTGTCTTTCTAATGCTGCTGCCTAAAAGAATAAGAGGCTAAGCACTCTTGTGGCTTAATCAGAGATACTGTGTGCATTTGCTGGTTCTCTCCTTTGTTTCTCACCACACACACACACACACACACACACACACACACACATACACACACACACACACACCAGAGTAATGTTGGAGCAGAACAGGGGGGCTGCCAGCTTTCTAATGCAGCATGAAAGCTTTCCAGGTTTTCCTCATCAGTAGATTATACCTCCCCCTTCTTCTTCAAAGTGCCTCCAATGTTAAAATCCTCAAAATCTAAATCGACCAAGATGAGTGCACTGCTAGGATATATCAATAGCAATTGGGGGAAACTGGAGCCAGATTTTGGTGGGAGTTGCTGTAATAGGATTTCCACATTGCAAATCCCATTCAACAGGTTCCTTTTCTGAATGCTTCCCCTCCCATTTCCTTTGAAGTGGGTTGTTCCCACTTCTAGCCTTTTTAAGCAAGATGTTGCTTGTATACATTTAGTATGCTTACTTAGAATAAGCCTTGGAGAGGAGCATCTGGCAGGGCTCTCTTTTCCAACAACCTTAAAGTGAAGTTCAGAATTCGGCAAGCTCTTCTTGGAAAACTCTGCATTTCATTTTTTTCTGCACTGCAAGACAAAGCAAGAGGCAGATGCACGCAGACTTCATTTTCAAGATCAAAGAATTTCTGAACGGCATTTTAGATGGATGGGTAAGATTTAGCAGAATGTTTAGAAAACCTATGTATCAGTGGTGGGTTCCTACCAGTGCAGTCCACTCTATAGCACCGGTAGCAGCCTGCTGGTGACATCACAGTACCGGTGTGGTCAGTTGCCGGTGCCTGGGCGCCACCATTTTTTTAAAAAAAAATTTAAATTCTTTTTAAAAATTTTCTTCTGTGCATGCCCAGAAGCCGAGCTTCCGGCACTGCGCATGCACTGCCTTCCTACCCCACAGTGAGTCCAAGCAGGGGAGGATAGCTGAGGGAGCGCGTGAGATGCTGAAAGAACGGGCGGCAGGAGCTATCTCCATTCCCCTCCCTTCAGCAGTCCGAGAAGCCACGAACATGCGGTGATGATCCCAGGCATTTTCGCATGTTCGAGGCTTCTCGAGCTGCTGAGGGGAGAGGGAACGGGCGGCAGGAGCCTAGGATCATCGAATGGGGAGAAGCATTCAGGCCGGACAGAGCCTCCTAGAAGAACCACTGCCGCGGTCTTGCTGCTCCCACTGCAGGCGGCTGCGTTGTGGGTGGGCAATGCCCCCCCCCGCTTCTCCGGCTGCTGCCAAGCTCCAGAGCCCCATGCCCACCCGGTCACATGGCTGGCAAGCCACACCCACAAAATAAGCCACACCCACAGAGTGGTAGTAAAAAAAATTAGGAACCCCCCCCTGCTATGTATATATATATGTGTGTGCATGTGTGTATAGGTTATACATACATACACACACAATCTGCATCTAAACCAAGCCTTACTTCATATCATTACATTAAACTGGGATAGAGATTTTAAGTTGAGTGTATAGCCCTATTCAAAACATCTGTGTAACAAAAAACAAGCCAATTGGGATCTTCTATGGCCCACTGAAGCCTCTTAACACCCTCATACTTTGCTCTTGAGTACTTCCCACATCTGAGCAGTTCTTATCTCTCTCTCTTTTTTGGGGAGGGGGGGGCAGTTGACCACACTGTCAAGCAAAGCCTTGGGCTGAAGCTGTTCAAACTTTTCTTTTTTTCTACAGATACCCAAAGGTATGGAGCCACAGGGTATTTCTGTACACAAAATTAGAGATTGAAATTTTCTTTTGCATGATGAATAGTTTTCAATGATTTCTTTTTTAATTGAAACCATTAAAAATAAAATACAAATAAAATTGCATGAGTCAGGCAACCTTGCAGACTCCAAGAGATGTATCTGTTGGCTTATCCGGCTGCTTGTTCTTGATCTCAAAGTCCCTGTTGAATGTGTCTGGAACCCACACTGTATTTCGGACATTAATACATTAGAGAGGGTCCAGATGTATTTTACAAGAAGAGTATTCAACTCCTCTGCACACAATAAAATTCCTTATTCCAGTAGACTTGAAATTTTAGGCCTGGATAACTTTGAACTACACCACCTACATTCTGACCTAAGCTTAGTACACAAGATCATCTACCTTAATGTCCTACCTGTTAACGACTACTTTAATTTCAACCACAATAACACTAGGTCTATCAATAGATACAAACTAAATGTAATCTGCTCTAATCTTGATTGCAGAAAATACGACTTCTGCAATAGAATAGTAAATGTCTGGAACACTTTACCTGATCCTGTTGTTAGTTTCTCTAACCCCCATACTTTTTACCTTAAACTGTCTACCGTGGACCTTACACATTTCTTAAGAGGTCCCTAAGGGGGCGTGCATAAGTGCACCAACGTGCCTACCATCCCTGTCCTACTGTACCCATTTGTATGTACTCGTTTTATGTGTTTATGGCTATGTTTTGCTTCTTTATATCCATTTATTTGTGCCATTTTTTCATGTGTCCTGTTTCCTTGCACTTGTTGACAAAATAAATAAATAAATAAATAAATAAATAAATAAATAAATAAATAAATAAATAAATAAACAAACAAACAAACAAACAAACTGGAACAGATATGCAAAGATAAACATAGGTTGCTGATTTGGGATAAGATATTTTGACTAAAAATACCAGGTGTAATATGCCTATTACCACCTCCCATAAATCAAAATAGCTCATGAAATACAATCAACATCTGAGAATGTTGCTGGGATCTCTCAGTCCTAAATATGAGAGAAGCACTTTTTAACAGATAAGCAAATGAATTCTATCTTCTCAATTTAAATAGCAGCTTCAAGGGATACTTCAAACAGGACCGTGGCTGGGGAAAAGTTAATATCGCTTCATCTCTTGATACCTGGTCCTGCACCTTCTCTAGCAGCTCCTGTTTATCCCTGCATGTGCTTTTATTTTTATTATTTAGTTTTGTCCTTAAATACAAAGCAGATATCCTAGGCTTGATCTTACATATGGGAAAAGAATCACCTGTTCACTCGTCTTAAAATAAACTCTCACAGGGAAACAGGAAGGCCAAAAATTTTGGATATAGAGTCTCCAACATCCAGCTATGGAAACACATAGTTACATTACTTTGAATTATTCTGCTGGAGAGTACTGTGGCACTCCACAGATCAATTTTAATTTGATCTTCTTCTGTGTAATCCTGCCAGATAATCCTTCTCAAATTATTGTTCTACAGCTTTCCAGTATCTAAGATGAAAGTATCACCAAGGGTTTTGATCAATTTAGAAAAGGCAACTTTTTCATCTGCAGGTTTTCTCGCCCCTCCTCCCTCCCCTCTCCACTCCTCCACTCCATTCTCCACTTTAAGGAAAAAGAACAGGACATTTAAAAAAAAACTTTTTTAAAAGATACATAAAACCTCATTGCCAACATTCTTTTGGGATCAGCTTCAGATTTTATAAGTAGGAGAAGGATATATTGAGTGCCACTTTCAGAGCTAAATAAATGTTAATAATCATTTGCTCATGGATAATAAATGAAATTGGGCTTTAAGTGGCCAATGAAAGTTTTGTTTTATATACTATATCTAACTTATGAATCCCAAAGATATACAGTATATCAAACAAGGACATTCTCACAGAAAGGCACAGAAAGGTGTTCATTTTGAACGAACTTACCCACTTTATTCAAAAATAAACACTTAAGTATTAAGTGTCACATAGTTTATAAAACAAGCAATTGAACAGAGCCAGGATTGACAGATTAACCAAACCTTGCACACATATTGAAGGAATCAAAATACTTGGAAGGAAGACAAAACAGGTTGGCTAATTGGCTGAAATACATACACACAAAGATACAGTCTTTATTTTTAAAAAATTATGGAGGGATGGTTAAGCAAAAGAATGTAATGAAAATCGAGAATGATCAGTGGGCTTAGATTGTTGGGTAATTATTGGAGGAGGAAAATGAAAAGAAGGATAGAATGGAGAATCATGTAAGGGAGTGCTTGATGGTAGAACATATTGAAAATAAAAATTATTCCTGGTTTCTCTTATTTAGAAGAAAATTAGGCATGCAATTGTAAGAGAAGAAAAGTTGACTATTAGTTATAATGTTCAAATGAAACCTAAGTGAAGTACCAAACACTGAAGACAAACATGAAGATCCTTCATTATTATTATTTTTTAGAAGTACCTGACTAGCCACTGCCAGAAATGGTAGTTAACAATTAATTGCTGGATAATTAATTTATTCATTTTTTTCATTCAGTCAATTTTTTAATTGAATTAGGATTTAATTAATTATTTATAATTTCTGGATTGACTTTTAACATCCACCAAGATGCATGGATTGATGTGACAGGAGAGAGTGATTTGTGTATATGTTTTATTATGATTTGCATATCCACATATACAAGTTGCATATACTATGCTGGCTGGAGAATTCTGGGAGTTGAAGTCCACAAGTCTTAAAGTTGCCAAGTTTGAAGACCTCTGCTATAAAGAATGGTTGCTGGAATTGGGTATGTCTAGTTTAATGAAAAGAATGACTAGGGGTGATAGCAGTGTTCCAATATCTCAGGGGCTGCCACAAAGAAGAGGGAGTCAAGCTATTCTCCAAAGCACCTGAGGGTAGGACAAGAAGCAATGGGTGGAAACTAAACAAGGAGAGAAGCAACCTGGAGCTAAGGAGAAATTTCCTGACAGTCAGAACAATTAATCAGTGGAATGACATGCCTCCAGTTGTGGATGCTCAAATACTATAAGTTTTTTAAGAAGAGATTGGACAAACATTTGTCTGAAATGGTATAGGCTTTCCTGCCTGAGTAGGATGTTGGAGTAGAAGACCTCCAAGGTCCCTTCCAACTCTGTAATTCTGTTATTCATATCTGAAGCTCATACTTCTAGCTGTGAAACCAATGCATTTCTCTAATTGACCCAAATATTTAAGAGCAGAAAAGATGCTGCATGCTTTTCTCAAGTTGTTTCCCCATTATTTTGTTTATCTTGATATTCTTACACATACCTAGGATTTTTACATTAAAAGGTATGTAATATACAGAAGGAGGAAGAAGATACATATCCATATCTTTAAAATCAGTTAAAACAATATAGGCCTGAATAGTACTTTATAAATAGAAAAATACTGAATTTATACTATTCTGCACATTTCCTTTTGTCTGAAACATGCCTATTTCTAAGACAGGGATGGACAAATTTCTTTCCCAGCATGCTTGTGGGCCCTGAAAGTTATGTGTGCAGCTCTCAGACTCTATCTAAAAAATTGCTGCCAAAGTTTAATTTTTAATATGACAAAAATTGAAGTGTATTAAATTATAGGAGGCAGCCATTTTAAATGTGTTCAGTTAAATTTTAATTGTACTTAGATTGAATTAGAAGTCCATTGGATTGGACAGCTAGCAAATTGAAGAAACAGTGGACCACTTACTTAGCTGCTGCAAGAAGGCCACACAGACTGACCAAAAACAATGGCATGATAGAATAGCAAAAATGGCGCATTGAATATCTGCAAGAAATAACATTTGCCTGCAGGCAAAAACTGGTGAGATCACAAAAGAGACAAAGTAATAGAAAATGAAGATGTTTCTAGGACTTTAGAATTCAAGCAGACAAACCCCTGCCACATAACACCCAAGTCTTAACGTTAATAAGACAAAACAGTCTGGACAGTGGACATGGCTGTACCTCATAACAGCAGAATAGTAGAGAAGCAATTGGAGAAAATCACAAGATATAAAGACCTGCAAATAGAAGTAGAAGAATTGTGGCAAAGGAAAACAAAGGTAGTACCAATAGTGATAGGTGCCTTGGGTACAATCCCAAAACAACTGGAACACCCCTTGAACACCATCAGCATTGACAAATTCACCATCAGTCAATTGCAAAAGGCAGCTTTAGCTGGAACAGTTTACATCATTTATTATTTAACATAATTTAAAAAAAAACCATATGCTTTTTCCAAGTCCTTGGGAAGGATTCAATAGGTGGATAAAAATGCTAAATCCAATTTAAGCATCTGGCTGACTGTGTGACCAATCACCATCATCATAAAATATTTAGGTTTTTTCCTGCTTTTAATCTGGAAATAGGAGGGTAGAGTAGTACTTGGTGGCCCAAAAATATCAGGCTCAGGTTGATCAATATCAGTCTCAAGATCAAGATAATGCTCAGGTGAAGCCTGAGAGATTCTATATTTCAAGTCCTACATGAGTGCCATTTACTTTTGGAACATTTCTCCATGACAATGAAAATTGATGTTTTAAGCTGTATTTTAATCATACTCTCATCTTGTTGTAAAGCTCAATTCAGAATTGGAATATTGCCACACCTATGAACTTGGGCTATTGATAGGAAAATTATTCCCCTTGAACTCAGACTATGCCTTTTCTTGCTGAATTAATGGTTTTATAGTTATTAATTAACAATACACTCCAGCCTGAAGGGCCAGGACCTCTAGTCCTATGCACTTCTTGGAATGCAATTTCAGCACGCTGCTCAAACACAGAGCGCCTTACTCAACTTAAACAGGGGTGGCACTGATACACCCCTGCTAGAATCACTTTCCCTTTCTTCCCTTTAGGAACAATTGCATAAAGGCTATGCAACCGTTTAATAATCTTCTTAATCAGACTAGGAAAAGTAGATTTTCTATTCATCTTTGATATTAACTTTTCCCTAAAGCTTTGCCATATAAAGAATAGATGGTACAATATAGTCAAAAGACAGATATACTGTTCTCTCACACTTCGGGAGGGGGGAATAAGGGGGGGTTGAGACACATGAAGGGAGCACACTGGAGGTTAGCTATGGATGCACTCCAAGTTTTCATCCTTAAATATCAGGGCAAAGGTCAGTAGTTCTAAGCCTGCGCTCAGGTGTTTGTTCATCCATTTGCTTTTCTAAGACAATGTTTTTTAAAGCATTAGACAAGCTGCCTTTCCCATGAGAGAGTTAACCTTTCTTTTCTTCTGTATAAATAGTGAACTTTAAGGGCTAGAGTCACTGACAAAGTCAATTTTTCTGCTTCCCTTAATTTGAAAATGTGACTCCATTCATGTGTTATGCATTTATCTCACCTACTGCATGTTTTTATTTACATTAATCTCACTTACAGGTATGGCTAAGAAGCATTTTCCCATGACTACAGAAACTAGGACTAGAAATAAAATATATAAGTAGCGAACATTTAGATTTCATTTAAATAGAAGGGAAAACTTCATGAATGTAAGATCTTACAACAGTGGTTTTGAGGCTTTGAGTTCTCCATCACCAGAGATTCAGTAGACTAGACAGCTACCTCTTTAATTGGTCTTCCTGCACAATGTAAGAGTTGGGTATGATGAACTTTGTGATTCCTTCCAACTCTATGTTTCTATTATTCTTTAAGTCGATCCAGTGTTCAACATTTCATCTTACAGAATCAAAGCAAGAACATACATCAGGGCAATGCACTGAGCTGAAGCTTACACACAGGATGTGAGAGATATAAAAGTCTCCTGCTTCCCCCCCCCCCCCAGCCCTGATAATGTAGACATCCACTGCTTCTGAACCTTGAATTAATGACTTTGGGCCTCCATTGTTCAACCAGATCTATAATGAAGAAATATTTCAATTTGCTTCGGTGAGTCTTAAACATCTACCGGTACTACTATTCAGCTTCATCATAAGCTTTGGATTCTCATATTATGAAATGGAGAAACTCCTACCTCTATCTACTTTGTCACTGTCTTGCATAATAGGTAAAACCCAAGAGATTGTGTCCCTCTGCTGCATGTTTCTAAAAAAACCACTCAGACTTTGCAACTTTTCTCAATAGGTGAAGAGCACCAATAACTCTGCAGAAATAGAAAAAGCTCATTGTTTTAAGGCTCCAGTCACAAAGGCCATTTCACCCACAAGCCTTTGAATCGGATTAATAATCAGCAGGCAAAACAGGCTCTTCGTCCAATGACACATAGTAGCTTCTTACCCTATTTTTTTGAACTTGATGTTTGAGAACTTTTGATCCTTTCCATTGGGCCATAATTCTATAATTCTTTCAAATCATCTTCTCTCTTTCTTTCTCTCTCTCTCTCTCCCTCCCCACCCCCATCCCTGGGAACAAACTCTTGTCTGGGTGCTAATCATCCCTGAGACAAAGGGAAGAGTAAAAAGCCATTAATCTTCAAGCAGTTTGTCCTTAGTTAAGTTCCTCCTGACTTGAAAGCATAAAGAGGTCATTTAAGCCCTCTCACGCTGTCCTATTTTTGCCAAGGTGAGTAACTGCAAGGCCGACCTTGCAGCTTGAATCTCAAGGATAAAACTACATATTCTGCATTGAGCAGAAATCCCCTTAATTATCTCCTGCTAGACCAAGGCAAGCCGTTGGTTTTTTTAAAAAGTGATGTGACAGATCCAGGAATTCCCTATTAATTTTTGATCCCTAGGAATCACAGAATGTAGGTTGTTTCCCCAATAATATGCTATGGCCAATGTCTGCTGAAAACTCAATTTCCTGCCATTTTATTTTAGGGATATAACTTCTGACTAGGTCAAATAATTAATCAAAGTAGGAATAACTCATTACAATCCACTCTGTTCTCTGTCTTAATTTGCTTATCTGGTGTCAATAATTTATCCTTTCTCTCTGCTGTTGTGGGTAATTCCATCAAGTCCCTGCAACTTTCTAAAAAGCTGCTGGATTATATCTTTCTGAAATAGAAACAGCAGGGCTGTGTTGGAAAGAGGCATTAATTAAAAATCATTCTACACTTCCCTCAGTACAGAAACTCAAATTCTCTAAATATGTTTCAAGAATGGAAGGAGCCCTTCGATTCTGGTATTACAACTCTAGAAAATAAGCAGAAATAGTTCAGCAGATAAGATTAGTAAGGTCAGTTTCCAAGAGTGGTCTAGGAATTAAAACAAGTCAACAAGTGCAGTCAACAGCCCCAAGAAGTCCAAGGTCATTCTAGGAGTCAAAGCAAGAACTGAAATACATAAAAAAGCAAACAATAGAAAGCACAAGTCAGGTGGGATGGAGAGCTTATAAACCAGTGATGGTGAACTTTTTCAGCACCGAGTGCCGAAAAGGGAGCACGTGTCCATGCGCACGTGCTCATCAGGACCGCAACCCAAAAGAGGAGCTGCCCAGGAGGCATGCACGTGCCAGAAAATGAACTTTTGGTTTCCAGGGCGCGCATGCGCGCTGGCCAGCTACTTTTCTGGTTACTGGCGCGCATGCACGCATGACGATCAGCTAGCTAGCTAGCATGCATGCTCATGCCGGAAAATGGAAGACCAGCTCTTCCAGTTTCCGGCACTGCCACACACACAAAGGCCAGCTGATGGTGGTGCACTCATGCGCACCAGAAACCTGGAAGAGGAACGGGCGATGCCACGTGTGCCAGGTGACATGGTTCCATGTGCCACTTCGGGCACGTGTGTCATAGGTTCACCATCACGGTTATAAACCATGTTTGGTGGACATATAATCCTGCCATAGCTTGTTTCCTGGGCATGTACATTTTCTCCTAGGTTGAACTTTCAGTGTGGCTTAGCTATAGGCAATGGAACTGGGTTTATATCAGTTTAATACAAGCTATTCAAGGCTTCATCTTTAGCTTTATTTTTCTCCTTCTCTGTTCAGACACCCCAAAACCCAGAAGCATGCCAAACAGCAGCATCTCCTTTTATGCTAATGTGGGGCACAGTGTAATAAGTGAGCACAGGTTTTACAAATATAACATTTTAGGTGCACTTCTAGAATATTTAGCAGCCTCTTAGAATAGGCCGCTGTGCTACACCCACTGAGGGATGGGTGGATGGGCTCATTCATTATTCATTCAATGTATATGGCCAACAACTCAAATGGCTCTACTCGCTCAATTTCTTTGGTATATTTCATCAAATTCATATTCAGCTTTTGAACTCCAAAATATATAAAGCAGATTTGTGTGCATTTTATTTAAGTCCAGCTGACTCCCAGTACATTTTTTTTGAGATCTCCTATGTTCAGTTTTGTTTATTGTGAAAAGGAACACGATGTTAACCAGTAGCTAAGCTAAATCATTGTCATTAGGTTTCCAACTGCCATGAAGTTACAATTTATGAATGAAACAAGCAGTATCATTGAAATGTTCAAATCAGATTTTACAGTATGTGACCACCAAAAATAATAGCCAAGACCATGAAGATTTTTTTTAACAAAGTAGCACAACTTACCGGTATCTACTTTCATGAAACATCCCCTGAACCTTAAACTCACACTTTCTCTTGATGCTTTGTTATCATTTGCAAGGAATGATGCAGGGTTTATTTTCCATTCCTCCAGAAACTCGGACTAGTAATAATGGGTATAAATTGCAGCTATTTAGATTCCATTTGAATATAAGGGTGTATTTCCTAACAATTTTTGTATAAGAGAGACACATTTGAAAGGGGCTTGGGAGAGAGAAATACACCATGCTTGATCAATTTGTGGGGAAATTGGCTTCAGAAGGGAGAAAGGAAAGCAAACTCTAAGAGCTCTCTGGTTTGTGTTTCAAATTAGCTGTTCGACTCATTCAGGCAGATTTGAAGCAGAGAGTTGTTTCGTGATAGGTATATTGATCTTCTGTTTCCTTGACAGAACTATCGATCTCCCAGGGAATCAATAGTCTCATGAAATAATTTCATAGATGCCACCATCTAGAGAGCATCAAGATTATCTTTCTCGAACCAAGCCATTACCTTCATTCAATGTGCATTTATTACTGCTGCAATCTTAATATACACCCAGATAGAGAAGAGCCGAGGTGGCGCAGCGGTTAGAGGCAGTACTGCAGGCCACTTTAGCTGACTGTGATCCGCAGGTCAGCGGTTCAAATCTCACCGGCTCAAGGTTGACTCAGCCTTCCATCCTTCCAAGGTAGGTAAAATGAGGACCCAGATTGTTGGGGGCAATGTAAATATACAATGCTTACTGGTGTAAACTGCTTAGAGAGTGCTTGCACTGTGAGACGGTATATAAATCTCACAAATAAATAAATAAATAAATAAATAAATAAATAAATAAATAAATAAATAAATAAATAAATAAATAAATAAATAAATAAATAAATAAATAAATGCTTACCAATGACACTCCCGGGTGCCATATGCGCTTTTCTTGCTTATTGAGATAATCTATATTTCTGCTCAGACTTCCTCAGGAGTAAACATCACTGAACTCCATTCAGGGAGTCATGTGGGTTTGCAACTCTTCTCTTCCTGCACTGTTTTTGTTCATCTTAGCCACAGTTCCCCCATTTTTGAATCCAAAACCAGGATAACCTTGTTTTCCTTTCCTGCAAACCCTTGGTGGTGAACAATTCTCATTTTGCTTTTCCCTCCGTGCACATACAGCCATATGAAAGAGACAAAGAGACAGAGGATTTTAAACTCTTGGGGGAAATCTTGCTCTCCCCCCCCCCGCCCTTTAATGATGCAGCTTATTGGGGTAGAAGCAGGGATGAACGTCAGACAGGGCAAGGCTAACACAAGCAGAAAATGGGATGCTGCTGTAAGAGGTAAGATTTCTTTGGCGTTAATAAAATTGCACTTGCTTTAAAAAAAAAACAAGGACAGCAGCATTCTTTTGATTCTGACATGCAGTAGTCCACACAATCTCTAGATAACAGTATTTATGAAATTGATTCATAAAACTACTCATTTCCCAAGATGATGATGATAAACAAAAACAATAAACATTTGGGCTACATAAACAAATGCATCTTGAATCTTATTCATCCACATGTTCAGAAGAAGGGGTTAATGTCTATGGAGGTTCTCAGTCATCTGGGTCATGGTTGTCTCAAAGGTCCTTTTTTTTTAAAGGCAACTGCACTTTCTGATTTTTATTTATGATGTTTCACTTCTCATCCAAGAAGCTTCTTCAGTTCTAACTTATTGGTGGTTAATTTTCCTCCCAGCAAGTGATATTGTGTGGGTGAGAAGGGAAAGCATGGTAGGGAATCTGTCAACCTCTTTACTTGAAACTACACTGTACCATGTGAAAGGAGAAACCTTGCTCTTCCTCATTATTTAAGGACAATAAAGCTTCTTAATATACAGTGTATATTACCGTATTTTTTGGAGTATAAGACGCACCTTTTTACCCTCAAAAAGAGGGTGAAAATTTGGGTGCGTCTTATACACCGAATGCAGCCCCACCCAGCCACCCCCACCCTTTGGCCTCTGCCTGCCAGCAATTTACCTCTTTGCAGCAAACAGAACAGAAACAGAAGCCTTATTAGCACACTAAAAGATTACTTGCCTCCCGATCTACAGCTGACAGAGGCTTGCAAGCCACGTGGTAAAATGAAACTAACTACGGTGGCTGTAATGAGACAAAATGCTGGGAGATAAACTGCTGGCAATGTTACATTGCTGAAATTGCAAGACAGTAAGCTACAGCTACTATAGCCTAGAGGAAAGAGCTCTTGCCTCACAGTCAGGAGGTTGTGAGTTCTATCCTAGGTAGAGGCAGATTCTGTTAATATGTTATTTTGTTAAATGTTTGTAGAGTGTTCAAATTATAAGACTTATTTTTTAAAGACTGCTTTATTATTGTTCTAGACAACTTAACAAAATGAAGAAGCTTTTTAAAATAAATTCTTGCTCTGAAGAGGCCCAGTGCTATTGTATCTTCTTTTAAATAGCAGAAAGCCTTCCAGAAAGCCACATCAATTTTAAAGATCTGTAAAAGTATAATCTGAAATGTCCTGTTTTAGTATTAAGTATTAGTATTAAAATAAGGCAGCTAAATTAAACCCTGACTTAGTCATGTTTGGAGTAGATCTATTTAAATAATTGGGAGGAGTTAGTGTGATTACATTTAAGAAAACTTTCTGGGATTAATATACTGCCATAATGTACATTTCTCCAATTCTTTGCTATTTCTATGGGTCAGGCACACATGCACAGAAATACACAGCAAACATGTATATCATCTGTGCTGTTTGCTGTTTGGCAAATTGCTGGGAGGCAGAGGCCTTTTTTCCTTGTTTTCCTCCCCCAAAACTAAGGTGTGTCTTATACTTCGGTGCGTCTTATACTCCGAAAAATACGGTAATATACTTTCCTCCCCCTTCAAGGGTTTAGGGTTAGGGTTCTGAAGCTCACTGTCAGCTTGCATTGTTGATAAAAACATAGTAATAAAGTTCAACACATGTTCCTTATAGTGGACAATGGATTTGGTAAAGCCAAAATGAACAAGGAGGCACAGAGCCCAGAGAATGGGTGGAGTGATTTCCACATCAGACTTGCTGATCCAAAGGGAATCGAATAGATCTCTGTCCTTGAGCCATGGTGGTGCAGTGGTTAGAGTGCACTACTGCAGGTTACTTCTGCTGCCTGCTGGCTGCCTGCAATTTGGCAGTTCAAATCTCACTGGGCTCAAGGTTGACTCAGCCTCCCATCCTTCCGAGGTGGGTAAAATGAGGACCCAAATTGTTGGGGGCAATATGCTGACTCTGTAAACTGCTTAGAGAGGGCTGTAAAGCACTGTAAAGCGGTATATAAGTCTAAGTGCTATTGCTATTGATGAATATAACACTTAGCTAGGATTCTAAGTTTTGTACCCAGGCAGTTTTGAACCTCTTTGTGTTTGATTTAGTTTTCTACCTCTTTGATTTGATATTTATAGCTGGGCATCAACAAACCATGCCAAATGTAGCTGTCATGCACAGAAATGTTCTGCCATTCCGTATACAATGACAAAGAAAGATTAATTTTGATGTGTTAAATATGGGAATATACAGTCATAGAAATATATCAATTGTGATCAGTCACTGCATGGAAATAAAAAATAATTCTGTATAGACTGTATTTCAGCTTTACACAGTCTACTGTAAATCTTGCCTAACATTATCAATTTCATTGACAATTTCAAATTAAAATTATAGAGCAGTTTCCTTCTAAAAAAACACCTTATTAAAAATATCATTATTTGTTTTCTTTTTATTGCGTTTTTTGTCCCTGAGTTTGGAAAGCAGCTAATGCATTCTAAACTGAAAAATTACAGAAGCTCCATTGAATTCAAATAACCACTATTTATAGCACTGGAATACTGGTAAAACACACATATTTCTTCTTTAAAATATGTGCCGCATTTCATTTTTCCAGTACCGCATATCCCTACCAGCCTTGGTAGCATTCCAAAGGATGGGGACAGCTATAAAGCTATAAGATCAGCCTTGCTGGCTAAGGACCACAGGTCCTTTTCTCCAGCATTCTGGAGAACTACCAGCCATTTCCACTGGGAAAGATCACAAGAAGGATGAGAAAGCAAGAGCTGTCCTCCACCATTCTTTTGCAGAGCTTTGCAGAATATGCAAAGCTCTGCAAAAGCCATCAATCTATGTTTGTATATATTTAAATACTATAACTTTAAATGTACTGCTGTATTCTGATTGGTTGTGGTGTTTCAAGTTTGCCATAAGAGGGAGCCAGAGAAAGCAGAGCTGTGCTGTGCTCCGGAATGCTGATTCATTCGTTATAAGACTGTGTGTCTGATATAGTGAGCTCTGTGTGAATGCTCTGTTACTCTAATAGTAGTGAAGTGTTTGTAAGCTGCCTATGATTCAAGAAGCCATTAATGATAAGAAGTTGCTTTATTTCTAGATAAAGTCAACCAAGGTAGTCAAAAAAAGCTAAGATGGTGTCCAAAACTAGACCATCAAAGCCCCATCCCTTTTTATATGCTTCATGCATGTTCATTACATTTCCTACGCTATGTCATAAAAGAATGAGACATTTACAAATCTGCAATTAAAATCATTATTTTTATCTGCTATCTCTGAATTGAGCAGCAGATTATCAGTCATCTTTGATAGCATCTTGAAATAATTTTGCCCTAATAAATGGTTGTTTTATCTACTTACACAAGTAGCCTATTTATTTATTTAAACTGGAGTATTGCTGACAGTTAAAGTTTCTCACCAGTTCACAATTAATATGCAAGTGCCTGAATCTCTTTACCATTAAAAATTTACATGTTTGTTGATGAGGAACACAAGTCTAATTAGAGTTATTGGATATTACCTCCTCTCCATTCAGAATGCAAGTCTATGACATGTTTATTACACCTGATCCTGTTTCTAGAAGTTCCTTTGACTATGAGAATCATTGTTTCTTTGGATCCAGCTGCAAGTACATGAGGACCTGCAGTGATGGTGGTTTCATCAGTCTATGTGTTTGATCCCTCCAACTGACACCATTGTGCAAATGTCTTCTTTTTTATAGGATGGAGGTGACAGACACCTTTCCTATAAGCTATTTGTGACCAATTTTTCTGGCATTTAATTTGCAGTAGAATGCAGTTTTGCCAATGCACATGTTGGTCATCACAATGCGAATGTTTAGACTGTGTTTGTTTTTCACTTAGACTTTTAAAAAAAACAATCCAGTATGAGAATGCAAATTTGTTTCTAAGATTAGGACTAGGGCAGGGGTGGGTTCTACTTACCCTGTTTTTCCCCTGATAATAAGCCCAATCGGCCTTTTGAGTGCATGGCAATAAGGCAAGCGCTTATTTCAGGGTTCAAAAAATATAAGACAGGCTCTTATTTTCGGAGAAACACGGTACCTTCCCCACCGGTTCGCATCGCAACGGAAGTGCATGTTTTGTGCGTGCGCGTCACTTCCCAGAAATGACCCTCTGCACATGCACAGTACTTAAAAAAAGCTTCTGCGCATGTAGAGAAGCAAAAAACAAGATGGCGCTGCTGCTGCCACCGGGGGCGTGGCAGGGCTGGGTCACTGCCGGTTCCAGTGACCCAGGCCACCATGCTACTACCGGTTCTATAAAACTGGTCTGAACAGGGAGGAACCCACCTCTGAACTAGGGTTCATATTTGTAAATCCATGATTAATTGTGTTGCACTAAACTTAATCACATGCATGGGAGTTGTTCGTATTTTGCATTGTGGCAAAAAAATCAGTCTGTTCTGAATGTTGTAAGATCTGGAACTGAGCTAACCTTAACCACTAACAAATCATCTTGCAGGTTCTCTGTATTTATTTATTTATATACAGGACTTATGTGGCTGCCTGTCTCATACAACACCAGTAGGCGGCTCATAAGAATCCATAAAGCATAGTTTAAAACAAAGTTACACTTCCCCCCCAGGTGCCAGACCAAAATATCCTCACAGGTTAAAACACCCAACTTAGCCCAATGCTTGGGAGAAGAGCCAGGTCTTCACAGTCCTCCAGAAGGCTAAAAAGAACAGGGACCCTCTGATCTCAGGTGGGAGACTATTCCAATGGGCTGGGGCAGCCACCAAGAAGGCTTGTCTCCAAGATCCCATCAGATGGTAAGGATTATAGTTATCGCTACATGGCCGTACTTGTTTCTTGTGGCTTCTTTGCTGGAATAAACAGTTCTAGCTCCATAGAAAATTACTTCCTCTGATACTGTAAATCTTTTCTCTTCAAACAATGGCCTGAACGCAGTAGGCATTTTTGACAGGTAATTGTATAAAGTTCATTGATGCCTTTACTTCTGAATCAGAAGCAGTTAATAAGGTTTACACTCAAGAAAGTGATCAGAAAAGTGCTCTGGGACATGCAATACTGCTTCATAAATCTCCTCTTTTAAAGTTGAATCCAGGTGGGCCAACGTTTTTTACTCCCAATAATATGTATTAAACTTGTATGCTGCCTAATCCCAATGATTCTAAGTGTCTGATTTATCAAATGATAAAATTACAATAAAATCAAGATTTCAGGACATATACTGTATCTTGATTGAAACATTCATTCTTGATCTCCCTGTGTCTCTCTTGAAGCCATCCATTTTTTTCCTGGAGTTTTATGCAAATGAAACTGAGAAAAGCTGAAAAGGTAAAGATTAAAAGTAATCCATGTACTTCTTTTACTTTTACTTTGGATTAGAGCCCCAAGAGTCAATCATTAAAATGTGGGTTTTATGACTCTTAGAATTAAATTGCATGGGTTTACATTGTCTTACATTCACTGTAAAGATGGGTGAAATTACATGATCACACTCTAAAAAAGCTTTGGTACACCTACATTTTTAAACTGAATTTCCTCTGTGGCTTTCAGTTGTAGCCTGTAGCCCACACAAACAAGTATGTAAACTAATTTATCTGGAACCCATCTCAGATTTCACATTATACCATCAAAGAAGCAAGCCAGAAGCCAGGACAAAAGAATGACTAATACAGGCTGTCCCAATTATTAGGTGAAGTAAGGCAACAATATTAGAGAGTATTCGTGGATGGGGTAGAGCAACAAAACCATTATATGCAAAGTGATGTGCCTTACTGTGACCTATTATGTTACACTAAGATCAAATGTCTGCAAATTCTATTTTTACTTCAGTGCCACCCTGGGTTTTGCTACCTGCTCAAAGTGGGCACATTCAATTTTTAAAAGTGGGTATGCCCATTTTTATGGATCTTAAGAAGTGAAATATATAGATTTGACTCCCCAAATTGATACAACACAAAATAGGCCAAATATTCTTGGTTTACTTATGGTCACAAAAGGATGCTATCAGGACACACAGATACAGTGGCTCTCACCATTGGTATTGCTCTTCTATAGATGGAGTCAGTTTCATTTCCATAATGTCTATGGATATTCCATATTTAATTTCCATATTTTACATGGGCACCTCAGAAACTGAGGAGAATTAACTAGAGTAACATTTTCTAACATTTTAATCCCACTGTATACAGTCCTGAAAAGCAAACATGATTGTAAAATGTGTAGCATGTTCCTTTAAATGAGTTTCAGTCAATGTATGCAAGTCGTTTTCTCTCAGATCTTGAACTGCATTTTCAAAGTTAGCGTGACTATAGCTGGAGGCACCTTCTTTACACCTAGCAATTTAATGTACGGTACGGATCATTTTGTAGTGCCATTAAATGCTGCAGAATTGAAAGAAGGTGCCCCACACTTCTGGATCAAATAAAGGTAGTGCATAAAATAGATACTAAATAAATAATTATAATAAATGAGATACCAGAAAGAAAAAAATCTTAAATAAATATGGATAAGCTGGTAAAAATAATAATATGGGCTGTGATCAAAAGAATGGCAAGACTAGCCATGTGCATGCAAGTGTGTTTGGGACTGATGTTTCTCAGAAAGAAAAGGTACTCTACATCCAAGCTGAAATGCCATATTTATTGGAGTATTTCGTTGAGCTGCATTCTATTTTGCAACACATCAGATGAGGATAACAGAACATGATGATGTAACATATCCTTGCCATTGCTTCCATAAATTCTGGGAGGCCTCAGTTTTGCAGCATCATTGGACACTTAGTAGATATATTTAGCAGGACCTACTCCTTGCCAGCATGTACCAGTCTTCCATGGCATTCCACTCTTCCTTTTATAGATAATATTTATCAGATGGATGTTAAGATTTAAGTTAATGCCTCTGCTTTAGAATAGTCCCTGTCATCCTTTTCTTCAGTCACCCCTTTGTTTATATTCTAACAGATTCTTTTATTTAGTAGAATGAAATCGCTGAAGCAGCATCCTTGAGGGACTGAGGTTCTTTATTTTTCTTTTCACAGTCTAGACCAAGGTTCCCCACATTATACAGTGAATAAATCTATAATATTTGTGCAAAGGGGGGCCTGTGCAAAGGGGGGCCTTTGCACAGGTTCGCCTGGTGCACCAGTTGCGGCCATACTTGGAGAAGGAGGCTCTACTCACGGTCACTCATGCCCTTGTCACCTCGCGCCTGGACTACTGCAACGCGCTCTACATGGGGCTACCCTTGAAGAGTATCCGGAGACTTCAGCTGGTGCAAAATGCGGCTGCGCGTGCTGTGGTGGGTGTGCCAAGGTACACCCACGTGACACCTGTACTCCGCCAGCTGCATTGGTTGCCCATCGGTCTCCAGGTCCAATTCAAGGTGTTGATCACCATCTTTAAAGCCCTTTATGGCTTAGGACCAGGTTACCTCCGGGACCGCATTCTGCCTCACACTTCCCTCCGACCGGTTAGGGCCCACAGAGTTGGCCTCCTCCAGGTCCCATCGGCTAAGCAATGTCGCCTGGCGGGCCCTAGGGGGAGAGCCTTCTCTGTGGCAGGCCCCGTGCTCTGGAACCAACTTCCCCCAGAGACCCAAACTATCCCCACCCTGCTGGCCTTCCGGAAAGCTGTTAAGACATGGCTTTTCCTGCAGGCGGGGGGTAGAGTGTAACCCATTTGAGCTCACCCCCAAGTATGTATGATGTTGAATGGATATTAGATGTTTTTAATATTACGGTTTTAATTTTTATATCTGTTTTAATGCTTATTTATAAATTGGTTTCTTGTATTTTTTCTGTTGTACGCCGCCCGGAGTCCTCCGGGAGTTGGGCGGCATATAAGAACACCAAATAAATAAATAAATAAATAAATAAATAAATAAATAAATAAATAAATAAATAAATAAATAAATAAATAAATAAATAAATAAATAAATAAATAAATAAATATTTCAAATTGTAAAATAAATAGCAAGCAACCTTCTAATGTGACCTATTAAATCCTATTTAAACTGATAATAACCATCTGCAATGTGCAGTAAAAGCGGCTATCTCTAAAAACAACGTGGAAGTTTCCATTTGTCCAAAATTCAATGGTTTGCCAACAAATTGTGGGTTGCAGCTTTAGCACTACTACATCCATGCTACAATTCTTGCATTAGTTACCTGTTTGTTTGGAAGACCAATTTACAGACTGTCACCTGTAAGGAAATGCACTTTTGGTGTCAAGATACTTACAGGATCATCTGTTCCTCTCATATTTAATCCATCCCAAGTAATCATTAAGAATAGGGCTGTTGAGGAGGGAGGGAGGAGCTATATGATGCACCTTCTCAATGGCTGTCCCCACCCTTTGGAATGCTATGGTACTGATTTAAGCAATGTCTTAAGTCTTCAAAGTCCTGAAAATACTATTGTTCTGGATTTGGTTGCTGAAAGTGTTTGGGATGCCTAGGTAGTTAGTTTAGGCTGGGGTGTAATCTTATTTATTTATTATAAACAGCCTTGAGTCTGTGAAGACACAGTCTACAAATCATCAAATTAATAAATTACTTAAGAGTGGATCCTAGGAGTCCCCCTTCAATTTGAGTCACATAACAGAAAGAGGGGGGGGGCTACATAAATCAAATAAATAAGCAGATTTTCAACTAAAAACTATCCCACATGGCATAGCTTGGCACAGAACAATTTAGGATGGTTGGCAATTATTATTTTTACATTTTAAAATAATTTTGCTGGCCATGTCCATCTTTTCCAGGCCCCACACAGATTCTTAAGGTGAACGTGGCCCACCACTCAAAAGAAAGGACAGCTTTCAGCCCAGCCCTATCTGTGCACATTCTTTCAGTATAATTTTTCTCTGGCAATTTCCCGGCATTTAACAAAAGATAAATGAAAGCAAAACAATTAACAGTAAACTGAAGTCTGATGGACGTAGTTAGAATTAGTCATTTCCTAAAACTACTCCCAAAGTATGTCTGAATTGCCCAGTCATAGCACAGGTAGAGAGCAACCTGTGACATCCCAGATGTTGCTGAACTATTAGTTGGCTCAGCTGGAAGGTACCATTAGTGAGGGATGTTGGGACTTCCGGTTGAGAAACCATTGTAATGCCACTGATTGACTATTCCTGAAAAAGGTAAATATTCCAAGATCTGAAAATGTAAGGAACTTACATTTCAGATGCAGTGTCCAAATAACCAGGATGCAGAATGGACTGTTGGGCCATTCTATGGGCTTCATTCACTCAGGAAATGATACCGAACACAATGATCAGTTGGATTTATGAGTTGAGAGGCAGCTGAAAAAGTCACTACAAACAAAATATCTCTTTCCTGGAAGCTTGCTGCAAACTCTCCCTTAAAATTAGAAAGGAGGTTTAAATCAGTTTGATTGGCAACAATTCTCAGACATCAGTAAAAGGTTCCTAATTTTTGCACCACCATGTTCACCTCAAAAGCAACTATTTCCATTGCACTTTGTTTACTTATCATTTCCAAGTCATCATGCCTCCCTCCACTATTGAATGCCACCAGCCTCCCTGCTGTATTCCAGCACCATCTTCCCCTTGTCTATGTTACCACTTTTCTGTGTCATTGAAGCTGTCTTCCTGATTTAACTGCTTTTAACTTGATATTTTTTTAACTTGATATTAACCTTTGAAAGCTTAGGAACTTCTGGATTTTCTTCTCTTCTTTTATTCATAAGTTTTATTCTTTTCTCTGCTGTCTCCAGGAAGAGCCTTGAGCCTCTCTAGTATCTTCTAGCCCAGCTGCTGATACCAGGCACCTTTTTGAAAGGTTAGTGCCCTTGACCATTAAGGGAAGACCTTTAACTAGCTCCAGCTGATAGAGGATGGCTCCAGGCATTTTTAGTACTTTGTGTTTATTCTTTCACAAATGTTCTTTTTAAATGTGATGCCAAAAACTGGATCCGGGTTGTGGACAGAATAGGGTAAACTACATCTTCTTTTTATTTTGACACAATATTCTGTTAATATTGCCTGTGGCAGGTGAGCTGCTATGCGTGAGAACTCTAACACTCCAAATTGAATTGTAAATATTCAGATGCAAGATGCTTGTCTTTTTTTTTCCAGAAAGAACTCAAGACTGATTGCAAGGTGGTAGACACGTAGGCAGGGAGACAAAAAAAACCCAAATTCTTTGGAGGCACACCTGCAGACTGACACCCAAGCAGGCCAGCAATAAGTTATACCGGAAGAACAAAGTTTTTTCTTTCCAATTCTGCAGGAGATACAGTAAATGGAATAGCTGACTATACAGTCAGTAAACAAAGGTTACTGTAGGAGAAGGGAGCCCAGATGATCCAAATCAGAGGACCACAAACTGGAAACGGGATACCAGTAGCAGACAAAGGAGAAAAGAAAGAAAAAAGCAGTGTTAGAAAAGACACCCTTGTACTGGGCCTCATTCAGTACAAATCTCAGGTGGTTCAGGTACTAAAATTAGGGAAAGAGTTTGAGTAGAGTGAAAGTAGTAGCTTTCTTTTTCCCTTCCACTACTGTAGAGCAAAAGCAGGTAGGATACCTAAGGAACACAATCAGCATTCCAAAACCAACACTTTAGATAAGCCCTTGGGGGAGGAGAGAGAGGGGGGGTAGGAAAAGAACTTTGCAATTTACAGGATATAAAATAACAAATTTGTCACGGTGTGAATATTGTCAGTTGTATGTCTATGCAGGGTGATGCACCCCTATTCTAATATTATGATATATTCCAATACAAGCAGAACACGTGATATGATCTTGTACGCATGTCCACATTCCTGATCCACCATTAATCACTTTTGACTTGGCTCTTGACCGGAACGGTCACATTTTCTTAGCAAAGATGTAATTATTCAGGATTTATTGTTTTTGTACCGAAATAAATATTTCTATTAGATCTTTAATTTCGGCTTTATTTCTAACTGTCTGAATTTCAAGCAATGATCCAAATCGCCTCTATGATATATCATTCTCACCCCAACAAGATTGGAAGCAACCTTATAGGTCTTCTAGTCCAACCCCCCCAACCCCTCCGCCCAAGTAGGAGACCCTATACCCGTGGTGGCGAACCTATGGCACGCGTGCCACAGGTGGCACGCGGAGCCATAGCGGCCGGCACGCGAGGGTTGCCCACTGGCAAACCGGAAGTGCGGAAAAATGCACTTCCGGTTTGCCGGTGTGCTGTTTTTAGCACTCCGGAGGGTTCAGGGAAGCTCCCTGAAGCTCCGGAATGCAAAAAACTACAAAACGGACAAACCGGAAGTGCACTTTTCCGCACTTCCGGTTTGTCCATTTTGTAGTTTTTTGCATTCCGGAGCTTCAGGGAGCTTCCCTGAACCCTCCGGAGTGCAAAAAACAGCACACCGGCAAACCGGAAGTGCGTTTTTTCGCACTTCCAGTTTGCCGGTTTCGTCGTCCCAGGCTCCGGTAAGCCTTTGTGCGGGGGTGGGGGGTTGCGCATGCGCAGGGGGCAGTATGGGGGTGGTGTTGTGCACATGCGTGGGGGGGAGCCTATAAAGGTTCGCCACCACTGCCCTATACCATTACAGAAAAATGAGTGTCCAATCTCTTCTTTAAAACTTTCAGTGTTGGAGCACCCACAACTTCTGGAGGCAAGCCATGCCATTGATTAATTGTTGTCACTGTCTGAAAATTTCTCCTTAGTTCTAGGTTGGATTTCTCTTTGATAAATTTCCATCTGGTTCTTCTTGTCTTGCCCTCAGGTGCTTTTGAGAATAGGTTGTCCCCCTCTTCTGTTACAAATTTGCAGACAAATAACTGTTAAGGTATTCTTTAGGAATTCACTTGTACTCTGTTTCTACTATATGTACTCTTACTTTTACATACTCTCAAACTACATCCTCTTATTATTATAAATAAGTTATAAATAAATAACACTTCAGCTTATCGTCTGGCTCCATCTGTATCTGCATCAGTCCCTATTTTAATTCATTCTCTGATACGAACTAGGACTGCTTTTGAGTTTCTTTGCATCACACTTTTGGGCATTCATCTTGTGATATGCCCAG
Source organism: Diadophis punctatus similis (assembly GCA_023053685.1). Taxonomy (NCBI): domain Eukaryota; kingdom Metazoa; phylum Chordata; class Lepidosauria; order Squamata; family Dipsadidae; genus Diadophis; species Diadophis punctatus. The sequence goes on along the minus strand of JALIGW010000001.1, from coordinate 35,211,313 downwards.
ACAGTGTTGTGCATATCTCTAATCAGTAGTCTTCCTCATCCTATACTGTACTTACAGTATGGTTTTAATTATTGCTATCCTCCTAAAATTCATCTTGCTATTTTATCCAGTTTTTCTAATTAGTCAAGATCTCTTGTTGTCCAATGAGCTGCATGAGCGCAAATTGCATTCAATCGACATTATAAATTGATATAAACTCCATAACATTTAGCATCACAGAACCCAATATTAGTTTTGCCAGGAAGAATTTTCCCTGTCAGTAGTACGGTATTGGCTATAAATCAGATTGGTGCATTACAAGCAGGGGGTGGGGGAAATCCAGCCGCTCTATAGTTTTGCAAAGACTGACTTTCCAGAAACAGCATGACAGCAAGCTTCTAAATGCATTTGAGATCTACAGTACAGTTGGGAAAGACAGTGGGACAGGGCTCTAGTTGATGATGTAGCACAATTTTTAAAAAGCTAAAAAAAGTGAAAAATTGAGAGTGACTCTAGTTAAGTAGACATATAGAAGTCAAAATGTAGAGAAGGGTTTTAGTATATTCATGGCAAATTACTGAATTCTAAAAGTGGTGTTGATATATCCAACTAACTTTCAGATTTTAGGGAACTATCAGAGGTCAGTATACACCAATGGTCTAGATCAGTATTTTTCAAACTTGAGAACATACTGGCTGGAAACTTCTGGGAGTTGAAGTCCACACATCCTGAAGTTGTCAAATTTGAATACTGGTCTAGGACTTATTGCCCTTAGCTTAATTTCAAAAGCTTTCTTCAAGCAATCTATCTTGTAGGTAGATATCAAAGAATGTGGCTCTGCCTACTTTTGGGTAAAGTCCTGCCCATCAGCATTATATGGCACAATAGTAGCCTTGGGGAGGGGGGGGTTAAAATTAGCAAGATGGCAAGTCACAGCACAACCCCAACTTTTTTTAATAGACACAATGCACATATCAAAGAAGTAGAGATTGCATCATGAAGTTCCAACTAATGTCTTGCCAATGTTGGCATGCACACACACCCTTGGACACTGTTGATATAGTACCTGATTCTCTTCAAGGAATCTGGCTCTTAATAGATTAAAACACACACACACACACACACACACACACACACACACACAAAATCAATCTATTAAGAGCCAGATTCCTTGAAGGTTGGAACTATATCTATCTATCTATCTATCTATCTATCTATCTATCTATCTATCTATCTATCTATCTATCTATCTATCTATCTATCTATCTATCTATCTACAGTAAGGTGACCAGATTTTTTTTAAAAAAATCAGGACACCATTGACAGGGGGGTGGGTTTCTAGGGGAGCCGCCATAAGTTTTGCCCTCTGCGCATGCGCAGAGGGCAAAGAACGCCAATCCTTCAAACAGCTGTCAGCAACCTCTCCCGAGGATATCCCCCCCTGGCTGCCTTTACACGCCCTCCCTTCTTCCTAGGAGCTTTCGCAGTCCTCGCTGGCCAAAGAGAGGCATCTAGGAAACCCGGCGCAGTCCCGCCGGCTCGGCTTCCTGAAGTGCTCGAATTCCTTCTCCGTGCCCTCTGGCTGGCTGAGCGCGCGGAGGGGGTGGGGAGCGAGGGCGGCGGCGGCGTGGGGGGGGAACGGGACGGACGGAGGAGCCTCTGAAGTGGGTGGGGGTGGGTTCGCGCGCACGCGGGAGTGGGGAGGAGGTTGGAGCCCGGGCGGAGGGAGGGCGCGCGCTGAGGAGAAAAAAAGTAACTTGTAAGCGTGTGAGCCAGGGAGAAAAGGGGGAGGAGGAGGAAAGTTCCCCGGGTGTCTCCTGCCCGCGCTGCACCCCGCTTCCAAAGAGCTCTGGGGACAGGACCCGCCCCTCTCTCTCCTTCCTCACCCGTCTTTGCCGGGCTGTTCCTCCGGGTGTGCTAAAGTGCTTGAGTTTTTTCTCTCACACACACACATGCACAACCTTCCAACGACCGGGTCGGACTGGATCTCCCAGCACGACTTCCCGGTCGTTGGAAGGTTGTGCATGTGTGTGTGAGAGAGAAAAAACTCGAGCACTTTAGCACACCCGGAGGAACAGCCCGGTTGCTACGCCGCCTCGCAACTCCCAGCCATGCCAAGCCCCGCAGGCTGCCTTTCCCCCCCTTCCCTTCCAACGCAGGCACCACCGGAGAGACGGAACCCCCGCAGTGGCGACCCTGGAGGATGGAGAAGGCGGGGGAAGAGCCCCGATGCCCAGCTGCTCGCTGACTCCAATTCCGGGCGAGCGCTCCCGGCTTGCTGCTGTCGCCGCCGCCGCTCACCCTTCAACAGCCAATCAGCGTGGGGCGCCGACAGCAGCGACGTCATCTCTCCGTGCCCGCCTTGCAGAGAGAAAGGCATGGGTGGGTGTTTTAAGGTGACCAGACGTCCCGATTTTGAGAGGGCCTGCTGCTGCTGCTGCTGCCCCTGCGGCTGGGCCCAACCTGGCCATCCTCGAGTGCCTGCAGGCCGATTTTTGGAAAGAATGCCCTAGTCGTGCATTCTTTTAAAAAATCGGGACTTTTTAGAGGACGGGCGGGACGCGGGACAAAGCATTAAAAAGCGGGTCTGTCCCGCCAAAATCGGGACGTCTGGTCACCTTAATCTACAGTATCTATCTATCTATCCATCAATCATCTATCTATCTATCTATCATAATGCAATGCCCTCCCCCCCACGCATGCGTGTACAACCCCCCCCATGCTGCCCCCCCACACACATGTGTGCAGGCCTCACTGAAACCTCCAGACTTCCAGTAGGCCCATTGGGCCAATTTTTGCCCTCCCCAGGCTTCAGGAAAGCCTCCAGAGCCTGTGGATGGCAAAAAATGGGCCCAACGGGCCTACAGGAAGTTCAGAAACGAACTTCTGGTAGGCCCGTTGGGCCATTTTTCACCATCCACAGACTCCAGAGGCTTTCCTAAAGCCTGGGGAGGGCGAAAACGGCCTCTCCCCCACCCTCTGGAAGGCCGAAAATCAGCTGGCCAGTGCCCACATGCGCACTGGAGCTGACATAGGGCAACGCCTCATGTTTATTTATTTATTTATTTATTTATTTTGGAATTCTTATATGCCGCCCAACTCCCTAAGGACTCAGGGCGGCGTACATCAGTGAAAAATACAAGAACAACCAAAATCTAAAATAGTAATTAAAACAATATAAAAATTAAAACACAATATAAGAAATCAACAACCATTCAACATCATACATACTTGGGGGGTGAGCTCGAGTGAATTAAGCTCTACCCCCCTCATGTGCCCTCAGATATGGCTCCATGTGCCACCTGTGGCATGCATGCCATAGGTTCACCATCACGGGTATATACTATATATGGATATATATATATATATACAGTATATATGGTTTCCAAACTGTCAGGTGTACCTTCCTTGGGGAGGTGCATACCAGGAGAGGTGTGAAGAACCTTTTTGTTACATTGTTGCCATAAATCTACCTTTCTCAAAGTTGTATTGTTTTCATTGTTTCTTTGTGTTAGTTTTGGTGTTTGGATTTTTATGCGAGGGTGTACATTAAAATTGTACTGAAGGGAGGTATGATGGTAAAGGTTGGAGTAAACAGACCATTTGTCTGATCAACCCTTACAAGAGAGGGTTGCTTCGTATGTTTCTATGTCAGAAAGCAATATAGGGAGGCAGCACTTGCCACCTGTCCTACTTATACATCTCTAAGGAACACCTGCTTGGCAACTAGGGGGAAAAAAATACTGAACTGAGAAGGAATCTTTTTACTGCACTATATAGAGGATTTAGCAATGCCAGTTCTTGTCAAATCATAGGTTTCAAAAAAGCTGTGCAATATCATCAGTCAGAACCCTGTCATACCACAACCCACTCAGCCTGCAAGTCATTCCCAATGCAAGAGAAGTCCAACTTGCTTTTCTTCATTTTGTCCTCACCAACTGCAGATTCAGGAACTCATATCTGCAGGCTAATTGAGTGTGAAATGCAACCTGGGAGCATGGCAGTCCATCTTCCCAAACTTGCAGAGCAGCTAAAATAAGAGCCTATAAAGTTCACATCAAAATATTTCTGACCAATATCTTCCAATCTCTGCGTGAAGAAGTCCAATAAAGATGTACTCACCAATTTCCTAGGTAACTGGTTCCACTGTCCAGCTGCTCTTATTGTTAGGAATTTTTTCCTGACATCTCCTGAAATTTGTCTTCCTGCAACTTAGATCCATGATTCTGTGTCCTGTATTCTGTGATGACAAGAGAACAGACTTGTACGTCTTTTGTATAATATCCCTTCAGATACTTCATCCTATCCCCAAATAGTTATCTTTTTTTAAGGTTGAACATATCTAGTTCCAACTGTCTCTCTTTCTAAAACTTATTTTCCTGTCCAATGTTCATCCTTATAGCCCTTATTGCACCTGCTCTAGTTTAACTGAATCTACATATATATTCAGGAGGGGCTGAAAGGCAAAAGGAAGCTGTGATGTTTCCTTCCATACACCAGGATGACATGACAGAATAAACATATATAACCCTTTCCTGGTGAAGAGCTGATTGGGAATAGAACCTTGTGGCCTAGAGGTTAATCTTCTGACTTTCAAGCAGACTGCCCAGGTTCAATTCCCACTACGGGTATGGCTATCTGACGAGAGCAAAATAGATCTATAATAGTTTCCCTTTATTTTCATTTATCAGCAAAAAATGTTGCACACATATATATATTAATTATATATATATATATATATATATATATATATATATATATATATATATATATATATATATATATATATATATATATATATATATATATATATATATATATATATATATATATATATATATATATATACATATATATATATATGTAGGTCTTTGGGTATTCGGGTTTTCTCCCGCGTGAAATTGGGAGAGGTGTAGTGTGAGGAGATCTTTGTTGATTCGGTCTAGGAGGAATCTTTTTGTGGTTGTGCCTCATTGGTGTGGGTTCAATTGAAATACCACTCCAACTCTGCAGCCACCAAACGCATCCTGAAAAGAACAGGACTGGCCCTAATCAGAAATGAACTTCACACAAAAAGATTCCTCCTAGACCGAATCAACAAAGATCTCCTCACACTACACCTCGAACTCAGCAACAAGATCCACCCCACACTTTGGGACAAATCCAAACAACTCGCCGTCTGGAGAGCCGAAACACAGACCACCCTCAAGACAGACACACACACCAACAAACTCCGAAGACTACAAGAACGGCAGAAACAAACCCCTCCCCCCTCACAGCCACACAGGAAACAAACAGTGCATAACATCTCAGATAGGATCCTCAGCAAAGCCGAAACCAATGTCCTTTCCAAAGGATTCAACTTTGCAGTCGCTCCCAAACACATCCCCACTGAAACCATTATATGCGGAGTTGAAACCAGCCTGACCAAAATCAACCCCGACGATGCTAACAGAATCAGACTCGATATCACCAACATCCTCTGCACCAGCAAGCCACCCAAAAGCAACTTACCCAAAGAGGAACAGACTGCACTACGTAACCTGAAAGAAGACACCAGCATAATAATCCTACCAGCAGACAAGGGCAACGCCACGGTGGTTATGAACACATCTGACTACCAAACCAAATTAACCAACCTACTCCAAGATTCCACATACAAACCCCTAAACACAGACCCCACCACCTACCTGGAAAAAACCACTAGATCCAAAATAAAAGCCTCTCCCATCAGCGAAGAGATCCAGCAAAGAATCATTCCCAGAGAGAAATCAACCAGATGCCCCAAGCTCTATGGTCTCCCCAAGATACACAAAGAAGGAACCCCACTTAGACCCATAGTCAGCTCCATAGGCTCACCTCTACAAAACCTAGCCAAATTTCTCGCAAAACAACTACAACCTTATGCAGAATCCATCACCTCATATGTAAAAAACTCATTCCAGTTCATAGAGATCATAAAGAAACAAAACTTACAGCCCAGCGACCTACTCGTGAGCTTCGATGTCATATCCCTCTTCACCCAAGTGCCAATCAAAGAAGCCTTGACAGCTATCCAAAACAAATACAACCCCCCCAAGCACATCCTAGATCTGACCAACCACTGCCTATCCAACACATACTTCATCTATAACGGACAAAAATACAAACAAATGGAAGGAGCACCCATGGGATCACCCCTCTCACCTGTCATTGCTAACCTCTATATGGAACACTTTGAAACCCAAGCTCTAGAAAAATCTGATCACAAACCCAAACTCTGGCTCAGGTATGTAGATGACACCTTCATAATCTGGCCACACGGGGAAAAAAAACTGGACAACTTCCTCATACACCTCAACAGCCTACACCCCAAAATACAGTTCACCATGGAAACAGAAGCTAACAACCAACTTCCCTTCCTGGATGTCTTAGTCTACAAGAAATCCAATGGCTCCCTAGGACACACTATCTACCAGAAGAAAACCCACACTAACCGCTATCTGCACGCACTCTCACACCACTACTCAGCACAGATCAACTCTGTAGCCAAGACACTCATCTCCAGAACAAAACGCCTAGCTGACGAACAACACCTAAAAACCGAACTAAACACTCTCACTGACGTACTAGCATCCAATGGATTCCAAAGAAATAAGATCACCAACCTAATCCAAAAAGAAACCCCCACTAAAATCCAAGACAGAGAACAAGAAAACGGCAAAGCCCTCCTCCCATACATAAAAGGCACCACAGACAGAATCAGCAAGATCCTCCACAAACACAACATCAAGACAGCATTCTGCACAAACTGAAAAATATCCACCATCCTAAGAAACCCCAAAGACAAAATTGAGTTAGAAAATCAAGGAGTATATGAAATTCCATGCGCCGCCTGCCCCACCACATACATTGGACAAACCAACAGAAGAATAAGTGCACGCATTGAAGAACACAAGAACACAGTCAAAAAAGAGGAACCAACTTCTTCCCTGGTCCAACATCTTAAAGCCACAGGACATGATATCGACTTTAAAAAGACCAGAACTATCGCCAAAACTGAACACTTTAACAACAGAATAATCAGAGAAGCCATCGAGATAGAAAAACGCCCACACAGCATGAATAAACGAGATGACACCTCCCGCCTACCAGCCATTTGGAAACCCGCCCTTATTGACAAACGAGTCCCTAACACTAAGAATGACACTAGACCCACACTCACGAAAACCACACAGGATGTCACCACCACACACCCATGCAAAAAGCAAACCCAAACCCACACCAATGAGGCACGGCCACAAACCAGAAGCCAGACCATAGCTGCATCTTTAGCCACTCTAAACCCCTCCATTCCATACATGAAGCAAACTGACACCCCAGCCAATCATAGCACAGCCAACCCCCCATCCAATCAGAGCACAGCCAAGCCCCCAACAAATCAGAACACACCTCCACCCAATCAGAACACAGCCAAGCTCCCACCCTATCAGTTCAAACCCCCAGTGGCAGTTAAAAGGAAGAAACAGCTGCAATCTCACATTGCTCCTAGAAGCAGCAAGCTGAAGACACCAGCCTGATGATGACGAATGAGACTTCGTCGAAACGTTGCCAAGACACTTCCAATTTTACGCGGGAGAAAACCCGAATAACCAAAGACCTACATACAAACACCCGCGAAAACCTCAGAAAACATTATATATATATATATATATATATATATATATATATATATATATATATATATATATATATATATATATATATATATATATATATATATATATATATATATATATATATATATATAATAAAAATTTATATTTTTAATATAATATAATATTTATTTTATTTATATTAAATTTATATTTATAATATAAATATTTATATATTTATATAAATATATATATATATATATATTTCATATCTTCCAAATTGCAGCATAAACCATTTTATTTATTTTACACCTTTTGGATACCTCTTGTGCACTGTGTCCTGTGATTAGTCATCATTCTTATAAAATTTATTTCTTTGTTCTTTTACAGTCGTGTTCATTACAAGAAGGTGAAAACATCTGAAGTTAAAAATAGCTCTCCTGAATAACAACTCATTTATTCCTAGTTCTTACAGTTCATAGAAACTGCAGTACTTTTGGGTCACAGAAAAAGTGAGAAATGCCAGATTTCATTTTGTTCTTAAATTAAGTATTATAAATATTTGGGGGGGGGTTGTCATATTTTATTAGCAAAGTATGCAAATTATGCTCAACTTCTCAGATACTGGTGAATTTTATATTAAATATTTGCTACATGAATAATGCATTAACATTAATCTATTAATTCAAGTAGCATCTGATAGTTCATGCTATTATTTTATAGTGAAGAATATGTGATTTGGCAATTATATCATATTTTGTCCTTTAAACTTAGGCTAATAGATATGGAATTAATCAACTTTGAAATAAGCTCATAACCAACCAAATACAAATCAATGAATGTGATCATGCTCTTTCAGAGATAGGTTGATATATACAAATACTGAAGTTATGTTTGTAAAAACTAATCAAGTTGGTGATTATCATATGTTTTTGCTTTTAGCAAGAACTGCTAAAGTGGATTTAGCATTCATCCTATAGCTGTCTTTTAAATTGCCATTTTAGAGAGACTAGAGTTTAGAGTTTGACGTCACACCGGTGTGGAGCAGCAAACGGAGTTCCGTGAGCTGCTGCCGTGTTTTTTGTGATTTTCAGAGGCCCGCAGGTGAAGCTGATCTCGGAGGGAACAGTGGCAGAAAGGGGAAACCTCAAAGCACCAAGGGAGAAAGGCAATCTCCCCAGATAGCGAGAGGAAGCCCCTCGATTCGGTTGCAAAAGAAATTGTTGGAATATTCATGAGCTGAAAGAGTCATGTGGTAACTCAGTCAGCCAATGAGAGTAAAGTGCTACTGAGCATGTGCAAAGAATTAAGCTAGGAGCTGGACGTGTTCTCCAGTCTTGGTCTGCCTCTGTATCTCTCTGTGTAAAGTCTTCATTGTGCTATGATGTCTGTAAGAAGTATGCTTTCTACTTGCTGTGAAGAAGAATGTATGAGAATTAAAATTATCTGATAGAAATTGACTCATCGAGCCGATCCGGAGGTGTGACAGAGTGACGAGAAGAGGGAAGCGTTGAGTGGAAAACAGCTGGGACGAGTGGTGGAAAGTGAAGGAAAGTGGATTTTTAACATCTAAAAGGAAGAAGCAAGAAAGAGTTCCCTTTTGGTGGAGTCGGAGATATTAAAGATGACAGGGAATGACTCCTGGAAGGCAAAAGCGGTGAAGTGACAGTGGGAGCAGAAGTTGCAGGAACGGACATTGAAAGCACAATAGAGTAGAGGAGAGGTGAAGGACTGATTTAAACTATAAACCGTACCGTGGAAGGATTTAAAAGATGGATTGGAAAAGGATTGCGGCAAAAGGGACAGTAGAAAGTGAAGAAAGGAAGAGAAACTGAGGGCAAGTTGGTGGAAGAGGAAGAAGAGCACTCGTGAGTGAACAGAAGGTGACAAGGCAAAAAGACTGGGAGACATCTTGGAAAAGAAGACGCATAGAGACTGAGCAAGTAGCGAAGTGTGGTAGCACACTGGACAAGGAATTTTGCATTGAAATTTTTGTAACAATAGCAGATAAGAGAAAATATTACAAAAGTAACAATAGGAAAAAGATGAGGTGACAACTGCTGGGATCATTCGACGAAATTAGGCATGAATTTGATTTGGTGGACAGATGGCGTTACTTAAATCCAGAGGGTAGGCAATATACTTTTTTTTTCCACCCACACAAAACTTGGTCCAGGATCAACATGGCCTGGATGAATCCGGAATTAATTAATGAAATAATTGGATGACCATGTGACCAACCATAATAATAACAGCAGAACTGCTTGGATCTAAAATAGAAACAACACTTTTTAGGAAAACTGAAATTCAGCAAGATTTCAAATTATACCGTATTTTTCAGACTATAAGATGCACCGGTGTATAAGACGCACCAAGATTTTGAAGAGGTAAGTAAGAAAAAATATGTTTAGTCTGGATTTCCACCTATTGAATCCTTCCCAAGGTTCTGGGATAGGCAGACATTGTTTGATGGTGTTAAAGGATGTAAGCTGTTCCAGCTAAAGTTTCCTTTTGTAATTGACTGGTGGTGATTTTGTCAATGCCAATGGTGTTCAAGTGGTGTTCTAGGGTCCCTATTACTATTGATATTATTTTTTATTGTTTTGGCCATTGTTATTATTCCACATTTTTATATATTTTGATCAATTCAAGGTGGTGAACATACCTAATATCCCTAGCTCCTATTTTCCCCACAACAACCACATGAGGTGGGTTGGAAATGAGGATGAATTTCCTGACAGTAAGAACAATTAAGGAAACAGCTTACCTCCTGGAATTGTGGGTGCTCTATCACTGGAAGTTTTCAAGAAAAGATTGGACAACCATTTGTCTGAGATGATATAAGAATTCCTGCCTTGAGCAGGGGTTGGACTAGAAAACCTCCAAAGCCCCTTCCAGACCTATGATTCTATGAGTTTATGAAATAAGTATAAACCCCCTTACAGATACCCAAAAATTCAAACTTTAAAATGAAATTACATTGCTGGTATAAACATATACAGGGAAATTATGCATTGACATGTCATCAGTAGTAAATTGCTTTAATAGCTTGTTTGTTAAACTAACACCTACAAAGCTGTTTACTTCATTAATTTGCAGATTTGATCACATACAAACATTAAAGCAATTTGAAGGCCCGGGGAAAATGTCATCTACCGTAGCACAGGAAAAGCAAAAGGGAAACCCTTTAACACTTTTGAAACTACGTTAGGTGAAAAGGTAGGTAGGTGGTGAGTCAGCCTCTAGTGAGTACATGAGACAGACAAGGAGAGACAGGCACACATTTGCATTCAGTCTGAGCATACATATTAACTTTGGAGAAGGTGCTTTCAATATTGACCTTGCAGCCTGCAATTTTCTCCTGGAGAAGGCTACATACCTTGCACCTCAAATACAGCTGAAGCATGTGATCTGATGGACTTAGTCACAAATTCTTACACCATAATAAATGGCTAAGTGCACATCTAGACAGCTGATTTAATGTATTTTCCTCCAGTCCCTATGGCAGCACAAAATATGCCAGCATAAATTTTCTTTGTTGACAGAGCCAATCTCTACTCTGCCTCATTAATGAGACCAGTGAGTGGGGCTGCTCTAACAGTTTATTGCAAAGCAAGTTATAGTACAGCGATTGGTGAACTCCCCTCCAGTAGGAAAAAGATCCACCAATCACTGTCCCTATTTTAGGCTGGGAATGAGGGAGTGGGGAGAGGAGGAAGTGAGTTTGACAGATGATGGAGTGGTGAGTTTAATCATCCTTTGGAATTGGGATTGGGGGGGGGGGCATAGAGCCTGAATCATAGTGGTGGAGTAATGGAGTTACATATAAGTAGATCTTAGGAAAGGATAAAAAATACAGGAGATAATTCCAAAGGGAGGTTTGGGATAAGGGATCATATTATCCCTTAATACAAGACAATACAAAGACAAATAATGCAGTCTCAATACATATCCACAACTTTGCATCTTCCATCACTCCCTCCCACGAACCAAGGGCTGGAGTTCCCAATAAAGCAGGAAAGTCTCTATTCTGAAGACAGTTTTCAACACAGTCAGTGGATCATCTGCAATCTTTGATCCACTGAGTGGATAGAAGGAATTCAGCTAAGTCAGGGGTGTCAAGCTCATGTCATCGTGTCTGTCAGGCCTGGAAGCCATCTTTTACCTTTTTGTATTCAGGCCTACCACATTTTCTACTGTGGCAAAATGGGAGGGGGGATTATATGGAGTAGGTGATATGTAGTAGTCTAAATAACATTCTTTCCATAAAGTCAAGGCCGCTGTGCCCGGCAGCTATGAGGAAGTGACGGGGGGGGCATCTTCAATTTTGGATGGTGCCTATTTGGATCGTGTGATGGACATGTGGGTGCTGGGCAGGGACTTGAACTTTCGTTTGGGTGGAGAAAACCTGGAAGCTTTCAGATTCGGGTTTTCCCAGATGTTGCCAACATGGCATCTCTAATAAATTGGAACTTTGAGGAACTTCTAGCCTCGGAGTCTTATTTTGTTGGGACAGGGGTGAAATGCTCCCAGTTCAGGCAGGCCAGTTGGTCGTTGCAGAGCTGACGGAGCCGGCGGCGGTTGTGGTGCGGGGCTTCCCCCGCCCGCTTCCCCTGCCCGCCTGGACACCACCATTTGAGTTCTTTTGCCCTCTGCGCATGCACAGAGGGCATGCTTTGCACATGCGCAGAGGGCAAAAGAACTCAAATGACAGCGTCCATGCAGGCGGGAGAAGCAGGTGGGGGAAGCCCCGCACCATGACCATCACAGGCTCCATCGGCTCTGCGATGACCGACTGGCCCGCCCAAACCGGGAGCATTTCACTGCTGTGTTGGGGGTGTTTACTGGAACGCTGACAGTGTCGTTGTCATGTGACATATCACAATTTTTCCCCTTCGCTAAACCGCGGGTGGGCGTGGTGAGCACGTGATGCATCTGGCCTGCGGGCTGCAAGTTTGATACCCCTGAGCTAAGTGATCGGTAAGACATTTTTGCTACCTGTCTTTTCTACCATGTAAAAGCATGCTGGTTGGGAATTCTGGGGATTGAAGTCCACACATCTTAAATTTGTCGTGGTTGAAAAACACTGTTCTAAGGCACAGGACCAATTTGGCAGATCATTTCTAAAACACATTACAGAGTGCAGTCAGTATTGGTGTTCTTTTCTTTAGCAGAAAATGAATGCTGATAAAAGGAAGGTATGGGCACAGATAAAGGCCATCTCTGTCAAAGGCAACCAAGAATAGTTGTTTGTTAAGTCATGAATGGCTACAAATCCCATCAGAGTATCATAATATATATGACAGTTTCTCAGTCAGTCATAAGGATACACAAGGGACAGCAGGATTGGAGCTGACCCTGAAAAAGCCTCTTTACTAAACAGTTTTAAGACAGTGGGGAAAAGGGAATTGTAACTTTAACACTGTTGAGTAGCTTGGGAGAGAAAGGGGAAGATGGATTGCTCAGATTCTAGTTTCCTATTAAGGATGAATCAAATAAACTAAGTCAGGCAGGGGAATTGTGAAGGAGAATTTGTCTTCAGAAGCAAGAACAAAGAGAGTCAGATATGCAAATAGAATTGCAAATATTAAAATGCCATGCCAATGAACTTTCCTTTTCTCTCAGAACGAATACACCAACCTAAAAACCTGCTGGATCAGGTTAAAAATCCATCTAGTTCAACATTTTGTTTCATGCAGTGGCCAAGCAGGAAGCTCCAAAATTAGCTCAACATCATCAAATTCAAGGATGTATGGAGAATCATTTTAATCTGATGGAGTCAAACTGGCAGGAATTCTAGGTTTCAGAATCTTTGATATGTCTGTTTCATGACTTTTACCAAATTTTCTTTGAAACCCAAGATTCCTCCAATATTAGTATCCATTACAGCTGATACTAACTTTTCTAAAGTATATTTTCTTTCATAATCAAAATAAATAACCTGCAATTATGGGGGGGGGGTGCCATTTAAAGCCACTGCAACCATTTTCATTGACCTTAATTTCTGAGTCCCACCTGTAAGGTATATTATGTTAGAAGTGAAGTCTTGAGGAACCATAATTCATGTGGTTTCAAAGTGACCCCTCAGTAAGGTCTGTCATGGTATATATACAATTTACCTTCCCTATACAGGTATTACATTATAACATGCATCCATGTATAAGATTTTACATAACTTATACACACACATACACACAGACACATACTTCTTGGAATGGGGAGAATGTCTCTGTTTTTATACAATACAGGTAGTCCTCAACTTACAACAGCTCATTTAGGGACCGTTCAAAGTTACAACAGAAGGGGGAAAAAGTGACTTATACCGTTTTTCACGCTTACAACTTTGTAGCATCCCCATAATCAGGTGATCAAAATTCAGATGCTTGGCAACTGACTCATAGTTATGACCATAGCTGTGTCCCAAGGTCATGTGATTACCTTTTTACAACCTTCTGACAAGCAAAATCAATGGGGAAGCCAGATTCGCTTAACAACCATGGTACTAACTTATCACCTGCAGTGATTCACTTAACAACTGTGGCAAGAAAGTTTGTAAAATGGGGCAAAGGTCACTTAAATGTCTCATTTAACAACATAAATGTTGGGCTCAATTGTGGTCATAAGTCAAGGACAACCTGTACACTATTTTTGGTTATACTGACTACCAGGAGACAATACTTGACTAGTTTCATCCTTAATGGGAATTGTCAAATATACCTAGCCAGGTGTTATTCTGTGGTCTTCAAGCCCTCCACAGGGAACTGAACTCATGGATCATTGCATTCTCAGTATGCTCATGATGTAACCAAGTAAGCAAAAAGAAAAGTTCAGTGCTCTATATTGGACAGGAAAGAAAGTGGCTGCCTTGGTTACAGTTGCTATAGAAAGGAGATTTCAGGCTAACACTTTAGATATAATGAGGAGATAGTAAATTACCATTCGGATTATTCAAGGACACAACACCATTTGGTTAGAAGTATCATAAGGATCATGATGCATCACATTTTGTTTGGGTTTTTTTTTAAAGGAAAATATAAGTTTAATATCAGACTAGGAAATAACAACTGGAGGAAATAGGATTGCAGTTGAAGGGAGCAGATTTCGGAGACGGAGGAGGGGCAGGTTTACTAGTCTGAGTAACCTGCATTGGAAAAGGGTCTGGAACCTAGACCTGTATTTGTAAGGAGCTCTGAGTTGACGCTGAAGTCTCAAGCTAATAGCAGAGCCTCTTAGCACCAGGTTTCGGAAAGAATCTGACCAAATGTAACATGAACAAAAAGAGATTAGAAAACTGAATTGTCTTGCAAGCCAAAGATAAAAAAAAGCAAAGTTATTACTTGTTTATGTCTATTTTAATCAGGCCTACGGTTTAGCTAAGATTACGTTTAAGGAAAATACATTTTGACTAAGGGAAAGTCTTTTATCACTGGAACATAAAGGTTTAATGAAACCTGTGGTGAGTGACCAGTGTAGCTCTTGGCATGCCCCTTGATGATCACTATTGCTATTGCATCTGATTTTTTTATCCTTTATGAAGGAGGAAGAGGAGGAGGACAGGCTAAGTTCACTGCCTTGAAAACACAGGAAGAAGGTAAGTTAATACCAGGCCTAGACAAGAGCTACATAACACAATCCAGCCAAATATTAGTTTTTAATCAGAAATTTGCCACTATTGCAAAATTCTTTATTTACATACACCAGGGGTATCAAACTCAAGGCCCGTGAGCCAGATCCGGTCCACAGGGTGCTTAGATCTGGCCCGCGGGGCCGTCCTGGAAACAACAAAGGACTAGCCTGTGGTGCCTCTGCCAGTGAAAATGTTTTTGGCTGGTATGGTGTCCTGCAACCCTCTGCCAGAAAAAACGCGGCCCTCCCGAGTTCCGTTTTTGCTGGCAGAGGGTTGCAGGAGGCCATCCCAGCGAAAACGGAGATTGGGAGCCCATTTTCACTGGCAGAGCATTCAAGCCACCACAGGCACCCCTGACACAAGTGACGTCAAGTTGGCCATGCCCCCCCCCCCGAGGTCAAACACAACCCTGATGCATCCCTCAATGAAATTGAGTTTGACAGCCCTGGCATACACCATACAGACTAAACCTATACTACCCTAATTTAATGGATATAGCCTGGGAGATTGTAGGGAGTAGCTATCCTAAATCTCTTCCTCTTCCCACATTTCATCTCTTGATTGTGCTGTCTCCTCTCTTGTCCCTCTCCTTGGAATGTGTTTCCTATGTCCTGGGAAGCTGCTGCATTACAGTAGCCCACCACAGATGATGAATGGTGGTGGTGGTGGTGGTGGTGGTGGTGGTGGTGGTGGTGGTGGTGGTGGTGGTGGTGGTGGTGGTGGCAAAGCTAGTCTCAAGATTACTGTATTATTTTTATCTACAAGAAGTCCTCTGGACGATATGGGCATTTGTGGGGAGAGGAATGATATTAGTTGCAGTGAAGGATTTTGGTTTGGAAGTATAAAAAGACAAACATAAATGAAGATGATAGTGAGCAATTTGTAGAGCTGAGGATGGGAGAGACACTCAACTGATTTGTCTTCTGTAAATCATTATTTTGTGAGCAACTGATTAAGTCTATTCATAACAGCCATTTGGTAAAGGTTACAAAAGTTTTCATTTACCCCCCAAAGTTGGCTGCTCCTGAGTTAAGGATTTTTAATTTACTGTTTGAAAAATAATTATCTATACAATTCCCTTCAGAAACATTTTAATCCTGCTCCTCTAGAAAGATTGTCCCAAGTGATATTAATGCCATAGTTTTACCATAGTATCAAATCATTAAGGTATGACCAGCTCCAGGGAAACACGCTGATGGCAGCAGTTTGCCATGTTTAATTATAGTTAATATCTACTTAGGATAGTTTATTAAAAACTGGGGAAAGCAGTTCTGCAAGCTAAAACATTAAAGTTTTAACAGAAGAAACATTCCAGGAAAAATTGTGAAGCAACTCCTAAAATCTGCTATGTGTAGATACAGTGAGGAGTGGCATTCTTTCATATTTTGCTGCAGAGATGACATCATGAAGTAAGGTATTCACTGCTCTGAATTCCTAGGAGGAATAACAGGCTACTAAGATATCATATGTATCAAAAGATGAATGGTTAGAACAGCACTATTTGAGAACATAGAGCGAGTACAGCAGACTTAGAAAATAACTAACATTTGCAGAAACAAAAAAGATATTTAGAAAAATATTTGGATGATCAAATGTACCCTGAGGATATTCCGGCCATAAAATACTGAGTATTTGATAGAAGTGTTAATACTAAAAAGAAAGGAATAGAATGAAAATAACATTGCTCATTGCCTGAAAACCTGCAAAATAATTGAACAAAAGCAAAGAATTTTATATTTTTTCTGAAAGAAAGAAAGAAAGAAGAAAGAAAGAAAGAAAGAAAGAAAGAAAGAAAGAAAGAAAGAAAGAAAGAAAGAAAGAAAGAAAGAGAAACTTTTGATTGAAGAGGCTAATAAAATTCCTTCAGCTTCTTTTTCCTACCATTACAGCTTTCTAAGAGAAAAGGCCCTTTCCAAAAAGACATATTGCAAGCACCAAACAATCACTGGTACTCAGTCACTAGTTTAAGATACCATCAGACAGGTTTAAAACATGACCAAAGGCAATAACTCTCCCTACTGTGTGCAGGGAAAAAAACAGTGTATTTGGCAGAAAAAAATAAGGCAAGGAGAGCGAAATGCAGCGTGTTCTCAGAGAGAAGTAGCTATGAAAAATGAAATGTTACTGTATGTAACCAAGATGCAACAAAGATCAAGTTGGAAGTCATGAAACTGGTTAAACTAAAATTGCACTATAAGCCAAAACATGTCCCCAAAAGTGCTTTTTCAAGAGGCAACTGGACTTTCTGGTTTTTCTTTGAAGACATTTTGTTTCTCATCCAAGAAGCTTCTTCAGCTCTTATGGATGGTGGGGAATGGAAGCAGAGGTGGGTTGCTCCCGGTTCGGACCAGTTCTATAGAACCGGTAGCGGGAATTTCCTCCCGCTCGCCAAACTGGGAGCAATTGCCAGTTGGCCACGTCCCCAAACCGGCTCTAATGGCGGCGCAGTAGGTGCTGCCATCTTGTTTTTTGATTCTGCGCATGCACAGAAGCTTGGTTTTTGGCATTGCACATGTGCACGCGACACGGCCATGTGGCGTGCAATGTGAGTGCGCGCCCATGCGGCACAGCAAACTGGCGACAAGCTAAGTTAGAACCCACCCCTGAATGGAAGGATTTGCAGACAGCTGGCCATTTGCATTCTTTTAGTGAGTTGTTAAGGCCACCTGAAGGTTTATCTGTGTCATCAGGGTCACCTGAGTGATACAACTGGGTATGGAGCCTTCTTGAAACTGCTGAATGAATGGAAATGACCAGCTGTCTGCAAGGAGTATAAATCCTTCCATTCTCCACCATCCAGCCAGAGCTGAAGAAGCTTCTTTGATGAGAAGCATAACATCTTCAAAGAAAAACCAGAAAGTCCAGTTGCCTCTTGAAAAAGCACCTTTGGGACAACCATGACCTGGATGACTGAGAATATCCATAGACAAGCCAAAACATGGTTCGAGTTTTATTATTTGCTATTAAGGACACAGCTATTCTTTGATGTCCCTAAGCCAGCCTTCGTTAAGCTCATTAAGTACAGATTCTGAATATCAGTTACTGGGAAAAGTGCCATTTTGACCATGGGATTAGAGGTGGGTTCCTACCGATTCAGACTGGTTCTATAGAATAGGTAGTTACTTGGCGGCCTGTGTCACTGGAATCGGCAGTGACCCAGGCCTGCCACGCCCCGAGCCAGTTCTCTCGGTGGCACCATAGGCAGCGCCATCTTGATTTTTGCTTCTGTGCATGCGCAGAAGGCTTTTTTAGTACTGAGCATGCACAACGTGCCCATGCGGGTGTGTCCCTGAGCAAACCGGCAGTAACACAATCCAGAACCCACCCCTGCATGGGATGCTATTGCACTCAGAAATGACTGGTTGCCATTTTAGGAAATGGAATACTGAACTAGGTAGATCTTTGGCCTGTTCAGAAGGACTCTTTTGTCTTCTGATGTACTTCATTAATCTTCTCCAGATGAATGGTAAAAGGAGGAGACTGATGAACAGATAATGATGGAAATGATGGCAAGGAACATATTTATTTATTTATTTATTTATTTATTTATTTTGGTTTTCTTATATGCCGCCCAACTCCCGAAGGACTCAGGACGGCGTACAACAGAAAGAAATACAAGAATAACCAACTATAAATATTAATTAAAATCAAATATAAAAATTAAAAAACACAATATTAAAACCATCCAAAAACCATACAACAACAATACATACTTGGGGGTGAGCTCAGGTGGAATTAGGCTCTACCCCCAGCCTGCAGGAAAAGCCATGTCTTAACGGCTTTTCGGAAGGCCAGCAGGGTGGGGATGGTTCGGGTCTCTGGGGGGAGTTGGTTCCAGAGCACGGGGCCTGCCACAGAGAAGGCTCTCCCCCTAGGGCCCGCCAGCTGACATTGCTTGGCCGATGGGACCTGGAGGAGACCAACTCTGTGGGCCCTAACCGGTCGAAGGGAAGTGTGAAGCAGAATGCGGTCCCGGAGATAACCTGGTCCTAAGCCATGAAGGGCTTTAAAGATGGTGATCAACACCTTGAATTGGACCCGGAGACCGATGGGCAACCAATGCAGCTGGCGGAGTATGGGTGTCACGTGGGTGTACCTAGGCAAACCCACCACAGCACGCGCAGCCGCATTTTGCACCAACTGAAGTCTCTGGATACTCTTCAAGGGTAACCCCATATGGGCATACCCAGGGGCGAGTTGCTTACTTACTGAGACCGGTGTGCTGCTCTGCGTTTCTCCATGCTACGTGCGCCACCCCCTCACGCAATTTTGCTTCTGTGCATGCGCGGAAGCAAAATCTCACCAAAATCTCGCAAGGGGATGCGCGCGCATGTGAGATTTCGGCGCAACTTTGCTTCTGTACATGCACAAAAGCAAAATCTCGCAGAAATCTCTCGTATGTGCATGTTCCCTCGCGAGATTTTGGCATGATTTTGCTTTTGCGCATACACAGAAATTCATAAAAAAAGATGGCGATGCGCGCGACTGCCCGGTGGAGACGGTACCAGAGCAGTCACACGCAAATTGCGTTATCGGCGGGTCCCTACCGGAGCTACACACTGGACCACGCCAGTAGGAACCCACCCCTGGGTGTACCCAAGGCAGGAAACTGAATACTATCTGGTCTAAAAGTCTTTGTAGCCTATATATAAGCATATACAATTTTGGCAGATGTAATCTCAAACTGTAGAAGAAATTCCCAATTGGAAACTATTAAAAGAAAGGAAATGTTCATCAAGCCAATAAGCTGAATCATATATTCATCACCAATTAAAGTAGTGTTGGATGAAAGTATTTAGTCCAGTATTCTTTTAGCATGACCATGGTGGGGCAAAGAATGCCCTCTTTGGAACTGGATTAATAGCCATGAGGCTGAATCCTCTTATTTCTCACACAGGGCTTATACTTGTCAGCCTCCAAAAATGCTAAAAGCTTTCGAGGCCTTCCCAGTCAGTTAAGGGGCCACACTCTTATTCTGGCCAGTAGTGCACAGCAGCTACTCTTTTGAAACAAAGCATCTATATCTTTATTGTTCCTCATCGTCTTCAATTTTATTTTTATGCAGTGAGGAAGAAACTTGGCAGGAAGGTTCAAGACAAGGGTATCCCCATCTACAGAACTCCCAAATAGCTGATACCAGTTCCTCCTGCCTATATTCATAGTAGACTCTCTCCTCTATGGCAAACCTATTCCATTGCAACTGATGTCACTGTGCATACTCTTGCCAGCTTTGTTTGCATCATGACAAACTTTACAGAGTGTCTGCAATGGGATCTACTCTGTTTGTCACTTGGTCTGCAAGTAGGTGTGGTCATACTTGAACAAGCTCATAAGAGGAGTCATCACCCTGACTTGAATTCACCGCTGCAGTCTCATCTTTCCGGACCCTCTTAGTTATAGTTAGACAGTGTTATTGAACCAATCAAGAATAAGCACAGGTTTTATGATGGAGCTACAATGCACCCAACATATATTGCTGTAATTTAGCACACTGAAGATCCCCTCTGATATTCTTTTCATGGGTCAGTTGCTTGCAGTTTGCAAATGGCCCACTAACCAGGCCCCTTCTTCATTTAGCCTTGGACATCAGTGTGGCAGAGATTCTTGTAGACAGAAAAGTGGGAAGTGGCTAGTGAGTAATAAAGCCAACACTGGAGTCTCCAAAGATATGGAAAACCTACTGAAGGTTTTGCTCCCTGGTGCCTTCAGCAATCAGGGATAAGGGTTGAAAACAAAAATACACTCTTTGGAGCCTAAGCAATCCAAATCAAAACCCCAACATAATATTCAAAATAATATGACTAACCAAGGAGTCAGCTGCTCTGATAGTTTGAGGCTTCATCTCCTGCTCTTGCACCAACAGTAAGTCTCAAGAATGCAACTCCTTACTTGTGTAGTCTCTGACTCCTTCCTTCCTTCCTTCCTTCCTTCCTTCCTTCCTTCCTTCCTTCCTTCCTTCCTTCCTCCCTCCCTCCCTTCCTTCTGAAAAAGGATTTCCAGCTTCAAGGACCAGCATTCTTCTTTGCCCAGGCAATAAGCTGAGTCCCACCATAGAAGGAGGGGGAGTTTGTTTGATGAGAGTAATACAGGAGATGCGTTCTCATAGGTTTCTCTTTGTTATTCTATGACCGTGATGGCAAACCTATGGCACGTGTGCCACAGGTAGCACATGGAGCCATATCTGAGGGCACGCGAAGCTTTGCCCTATGTCAGCTCCAGTGCACATGTGCACGCTGGCCAGCTGATTTTCGGTCTTCCGGAGGGCGGGGAAGGCCGTTTTTCACCCTCCCCACGCTTCAGGAAAGCCTCCAGAGCCTGTGGATGGCGAAAAGTGGAACCAACGGGCCAACCAGAAGTTCAGAGATGAACTTCCAATAGGCCCGTTGGGCCATTTTTCACCCTCCACAGGCTCTGAAGGCTTTCCTGAAGCCTGGGGAGGGCGAAAAATGGCCCAACGGGCCTACTGGAAGTCCGGAAGCTTCAGTGAGGCCTGAGCGCATGCAGGGGGGTAGGCAGCATGGGGGGGGGTTGTGCACACATACACAGGGGGAGGGCATTGCTTTATAGGTGTGGGCACACACACGCACACTATCACACGTGCACACACCCTTTTGGCACCCGAGCAAAAAAAGGTTTGCCATCACTGTCCTATGATGCCTCCCTCAATTGTCTCCAACCCACACATCAGTTCCTTCCTCAGACCAGCCCTTATGCTCAGCAGGCACTGAATCAGCAAACACTCAAACTCTGCTACTGTGGCTTACTCAAAAGGAGGCTGGTATTTTCCCTTCACCATAAGTATGTTTATTTAAAACTGAGTTCTATTTTGTTCAATGAGACTCATGCCACAGTAAGGATATTTAGAGCTGGATACACAAAAATGTTGGCAATTCCTATTGGAAAGATGGGAGCTATTTAGTTAAGTATAAATGTTGGACAATCTTTGAATCATGTCAAATACCTACATGGAAAGAGACAAAGGCTTTTGTTCTTCTTGTTACTGAGTTGTTAAATAATTGGAAAATAAAAGGCAAGTGAAAATTAACACTTTTCTTTATTCAGCTCAATATTATTTCACAGCTGGACATAGAACATTGTCACACACTGACAACCTAATGCTTTGGAATTCTGGTAGATGGAATTTAGGGAGAACTAAAAACCTTAATTAGATTAATTCGGCATGTGTCCCACATTCGTTTTGCCTTTTAAAAAACAGAAGGGGCAGGAGGCTGATGGCTGCTATGCCAACAGCAGAATTTTGACATATGGCTCTTGGAATTGATCGGAGTCGTTGCCAGCAACCCATTTAGATTGTAAAATAGTGATAAAAAGTCAAATTGTCAATAACAATAATAAAGGAGGAAAAAAGCAGAACATTGGCATGCGGTATAAGCAATTATTCTGCAGGTCCAGCGCATATTTGATACTGTTTTTTGCTCTTCAATTTTCTTTCTGTATTTCTGATATAGAGGGACTGACTGAACTATCTTTTATTGATGAAACCACCCAATATTTTTAATCTGAGGAGGAGGGGAAACAAGAGGAGGGTCAAAAAATTTCAAGGAGAGTGGTGGAGAAAATGTGTTCATTTTTATCTCTATCTCCCTTCTTTGCCTCTTTCCAGTAAGCGAAGCATTTGAATGTTAATAAAAACAGCACAAAGAGTGTGCTGAGCAGTGGTTGAGTTCTTTCTAATGAAAACTAAAGCGATTTTTTAAAAATGTGAATACCTGTTTGGCTAAATAACTGGATGCAAGGATTTCAAGATGGATTTCTACAGTCAGCATCACATTTAACCTTTTGGAGACTCAAGAGCTGCATTGGCCTGAGTGATTATGCAGCGTGGACAGTCCTTTGTCATATAAATAGAGATCTCCTTGTTTCAGAGATGTGCTCATCTGGATTTTGGATTTTGTGCCAGCTCCAAACTCAGAAGAGATGGAATGACAGTTTTCATTTAGGAGACTCTGTCGGCATTACGGATCGTCAGATATCAGCTTTACTGGTAAAGCTGAATTATAGAGACACAATAGGTACATTTCTCTTTGTACTGTCTGCCTTGCTGCAAGGCAATTTCCTTGTTTGGCCTGCTGAACCTCATCACACAATTTGGCAGTGGAGTCCCTGAGGCTGATCTTTCTTTGAGAACTTCAACTTGCCTTCCCTAAGGAGAAGATCATTAGCAGCTCCAAAGTACATGATGGCCATGACAACCATGGGCCTATGGGATCCAATACATTCTGGAAGCCATACATTAGATCCATTTTTTGTTTTGGGGACCCTGAAACATGATTTATGGCTCAGGTACATTAATATTTGTCCCTTGTGATGCTCAGATAACTCAAAATAGAATTGAATAGAATAGAATTTTTTATTGGCCAAGTGTGATTGGACACACAAGGAATTTGTCTTGGTGCATATGCTCTCAGTGTACATAAAAGAAAAGATACATTCATCAAGAATCCTAAGGTACAACACTTAATGATAGTCTGGGTACAAATAAGCAATCAAATCATATTAGGAATCAGTCAATATAAATTGTAAGGATACAAGCAACAAAGTTACAGTCATACAGTCATTAGTGGGAGGAGATGGGTGATGGAAACGATAAGATTAATAGTGCAGACTTAGTAAATAGTTCGACAGTGTTGAGGGAATTATTTGTTTAGCCGAATGATAGAGTTCGGGAAAAAACTGTTATTGTGTCTAGTTGTTTTGGTGTGCAGTGCTCTATAGCATCGTTTTGAGGGTAGGAGTTGAAACAGTTTGTATCCAGGATGTGAGGTGTCTGTAAATATTTTCACAGCCTTCTTTTTGACTCGTGCAGTATACAGGTCCTCAATGGAAGGCAGGTTGGTAGCAATTGTTTTTTCTGCAGTTCTAATTATCCTCTGAAGTCTGTATCTGTCTTGTTGAGTTGCAGAACCAACCAGACAGTTATAGAGATGCAGATATTGAAAGACTCAATAATTCCTCTGTAGAACTGTATCAGCAGCTCCTTGGGCAGTTTGAGCTTTCTGAGTTGGCGCAGAAAGAACATTCTTTGTTGTGCTTTTTTGATGACATTTTTGATGTTAGGTGTCCATTTTAGATCTTGCGATATGGTAGAACCTAGAAATTTGAAGGTCTCTACTGTTGATACTGTGTTGTCTAGTATTGTAAGAGGTGGAAGAATTGGCGGGTTTCTCCTAAAGTCTACCACCATTTCTACGGTTTTGAGTGTATTCAGTTCCAGATTGTTCCGGTTGCACCACAAGGTTAGTTGTTCAACCTCTTATCTGTATGCAGATTCATCATTGTCTCGAATGAGGCCGATCACTTTTGTGTCATCTGTGAACTTCAGTAGTTTAACAGA
This sequence comes from Diadophis punctatus similis, assembly GCA_023053685.1. Lineage (NCBI taxonomy): Eukaryota > Metazoa > Chordata > Lepidosauria > Squamata > Dipsadidae > Diadophis > Diadophis punctatus. The sequence goes on along the minus strand of JALIGW010000001.1, from coordinate 35,186,718 downwards.
TGGATCATTAGAGATGCAGTCATTGGTATATAGAGAGAAGAGAAGTGTTGAGAGCACATAGCCTTGGGGGGCCCCTGTGCTAATTGTACAGATATCTGATGTGATTCTGCTTAGCTTCACCTGCTGCTTCCTGCTTGTTAGGTTATGGATCAGGTTATGATCCACTTACAAGTGTGTTCAGGTACCGGTAGCTGGTTCAGCTTAGTTAGAAGAGTGTCTGGAATGATGGTATTGAATGCTGAACTAAAGTCTACAAAGAGGACCCTTGCGTAGGTCTTTGGAGATTCAAGATGTTGTAGGATGTAGTGCAGAGCCATATTAACAGCATCATCTGTTGATCTGTTTGCTCGGTATGCAAATTGCAGGGGGACTAACAGTGGATCCATGATAGTTTTCAAGTGGGACAGCACTAGCCTATCAAAGGTTTTCATAATTACAGATGTTAGAGCAATTGGTCTGTAGTCATTCAGTTCCTTGATGGTGGGCTTCTTTGGCACTGGAATGATAGTAGAGCATTTGAAGCAAGAAGGAACATAGCACATCTCTAGTGATTTATTGAAGATTCGGGTGAAGATGGGAGCCAATTGGTCAGCACAGACTTTTAAGCAAGAAGGAGTTATCTTGTCTGGGCCTGGTGCTTTTCTTGGCTTTTGTCTGTTTGTTTGTCATAAACCTTTGCAGGAAGAATAAGCTATTTGAGAGTCCACACCAGGTATCTAATAGAACTACCTGTTTACTAGTTTCCAGAATGTGATGGAGGATTCCCAAATAGATCGTGGCAGCTTGGTTGAGACCCAAACCAACTTTTGAAATGGGGGTCGGAGCATGGGCCTTAGACAAAATTGCACTTGAATGTTCTTTCCTTGTTTCCTGATTTGGGGGAAGTGGGGAGAAAGCTTGATTTCCTGAGGATTTCTTGGGTATGAAGTAAACCTAGAAAGTAATGTTAGTGTAAAATGATGGCTGAATCTGACCAAGCATGGTTAGAACCATATTCAATATTTCTACATCAGGTTTATTGTTAACTGTTTAGATCTATATCCTGGTTTTTATGAGAGAGAGTGACTGGAAAGTCCTATGGAAATCCTGAGCTATGGAAAATTCATCTCCATAGCTCAGGATGAATCTGAGTCTTTCCAGTCTTCATCCAACATCTCAACTGCTACTTCATATTAGCAAAAAATGGAAAACATGATAAGAAAATAATGATTAAACAACATATAGATTTGAAACCAGAGACATTTTTGTTGGGCATTTTACCAGACAAGTATAACAAAGAGAATGTATATTTGATTTTACATGTATTGACTGCAGTGAGAATAGTATTTGCACAACAATGGAAAAGTGAAGAGATCCCAACGGATGATGATGTGATTAGAAAAATATTAGAATGTACAGAAATGGATACGCTAACACTTACAATTAATGAAAAGAAAGAAACTGAATACTTTTTGACTTGGGACTTATTTTATCAATGGCTAGCTGATAAAAACAGGATCTAGAAACAGGGAAATATATGGAAGGATTAGTGATATAAGGAAGATATATTACCGTATTTTTTGGAGTATAAGACGCACCTTTTTCCTCCCTAAAAGTTGCTTATTAATGGCTTTTTGGATATTAAGAATCTTTAGAAAGGCAAGTTTCTTTACACTAGGAGAGTTTCCTTCTAGCCTTGACAAAGAAAGTTTCATGCAAGTTTACGTATTATGTTATATACAGTATTATCACATCCTAGGTCTCCCCCACGTATGTATGGTTGTGTATATTTTTTAAATTCTTTTTAAATTCTTTTTAAACTATATTGTTTAGTTGTTCTTTAAATGTTGTACGCCACCCTGAGTCCCCAGGGAGTAGGGCGGCATAGAAGAACACTAAAATAAATAAATAAATGTTAATGTTGATTTTGGAAAACTAGAATGTTGATTTTGGAACAAGTATAAACAAATTAGGAGGCTAGACAAACTTGAAATATTCATTACTTCTATGAGATGTTTAAAATTTTACAAAAACATGATGATTTTGAAACTAACTGAAATCATCTTGTGCGAAAGTATTACTATTAGAAAAGCAAAACATGATATGAGGAGACTCTGGAGATTGGCTCTAGGGAAACAGAGTGAACTAAAGGTTATAATTAAAAGAGAAGAGACCCGTTAACAGAGAATGAAGCAATATTGTTTGACTGTGGAAGAATTCAAAATTGAAGGGTATTTGGGAATAATATATTCAAAAATTACTCTTAAGAATATCTGTTATTATAAAAATGAATTCAAAAGAAGTTATGAAAGAGGAGCATATTTTACTGGATAAAACATTGACTAAGGATTATTTGAATGTGGACCTGGAAATAAAATTTAAAATGTCAGGCTACAAAAATAATATGGAAAATGATGTTACAAAGGATTTACAAGGCAAATCTATGAATATCTTAACAATAAAAAGGGACATACATATAATAAATCAGAAGAATAACTTGGATAGATTTTATATCTTAGACTTAGAAAAGAGATGTGTTTAATTTGTGAAGGAATTTTGGAGAGGAGAAAGGAATCAACTTGTAGGAGTCTATTTGAAGCAATTAAGAATCAGACAAAGTTAAATGGAAGCAATATAAAAATGGGTTTATTTGATCAAGATTAAAATATATATGATGATTCTGGTAGTACTTAATTGACTTTTTTTTACTAGGAATGAATAACAAGGCTTTAAAGATTTGTTTATAGTTAAGAGATAAGATATGGGAAGATGTTTTTCTATCTTTTTAGACATGTTAAAAGTGTTTACTGTGTTAAAAGGAAAGGAATATAAAATGATTTATGTGACTAAGGTTAAAATATATTTGTTATTACTTCTGGCAATTTTTAATTGACTTTAGATAAATAGGACTGAATGATGAGACTATAATGTGTTTATTGACAAGAGATAAGATATGGGAAAAAGTCATCTTTTGTTGAAATATTAGAGGCAGTGAGTGACAAGCTACTAAAGTTGTTTCTACTTGTCTGGTTGGAGGAGAGAATCATTTCTTTATACTGTATATCTTTTTCATTTTTCTTTGCAGTTTTTATTTTTATTTTACTTTTTATAATCTTCTTAGTTTGTATTAGTTCTTTATCTTTGTAAGCTTCAGTAAAAATTATTATAAAAAGAAAAAGATCCTCTTTCCCACAGCTGTCTGAATGTACTGTATGTTCATATGCTCATTGACATATGATACGAATAAGTGATGCATGGTGGGAAACTCAAGCCATACACCCTTTTATTTCCATGAATTATGGATAGAATAATTGCCTGAAAAATACTCATTTTACAACTCTGTGAATGTGGAACAATGCACAAGACTCCTTCAAATCATCAGGTTTTCATCTCCTCTTAATCTTCACCATACTAACTCAACAAGTACCTCTTTAATGAAGGCTGAATCAGTTATATTCACATTTCCAAAAGATATTCAGCTGAAGCATTTTAACAGTTTTGATTTACACAATACAAAGCTGGCGGTTTTCTTAAGAGATATCTGAATACTATTTTTTAGTCCACAAATACTCTTTTATATAATACTCCACATACTCTTCATATTCTGTTGATCCATTCCCCCATATTATAAATATATAAATAAAGGAGAGTTGAAAGTCTTACTCTATTATCACCTAGCGAGATAGCATTAAGATAAAACATAACATGAAAAGACAGATATCTTCACAGATGTTAAGTAGACTTAATTTTGGCTTGTTTCCCTTAAAGATGATTGTGTTAAATATAGCTAAAGATTGAGTGCAACCTAGGACATAAAACCATTAATTTTTTCATGTTTAAGGATTACATGTGAATTCCTACCAGCAACCTATCCACAGTCAAGGTGACAAGCAAATCTAGCTGAGGTTGCAGTTATTATCCATCCCTGGTTAGTGCGTAGCTTAGAATGAATCTTGACATGCATTAAGACTTCAGTCCAAAGTGCCTTAATCAAAATGAACTATATAAAAAGTTCCACACATGAATAGATCAAGATAAGAATTCCAACTGGAAAGTTCCTAAATTTCTTGAGAACCTTTGAACTAAAGGTAAACAAGCATTTTTGTAGATGTCATTTTCATAAATTGGCATCTCCAAATACAGTCCTCTGCATAAAAAACTATGTACATGAGTCACCATTTATTGCATAATTACTAACATTCACATGAGAATACCTTAGTCCATGAACTGAAGAAGCTTCTTGGATGAGATATGAAATATCTTCAAGGAAAAACAAAGTCCAGTTGCCCTTTGAAAAAGCACCTTGGGAACACTGTTGGGACAATGTTTCCAGTTGGTTCCTTTTTTCTTCTTTCTTGAGGCAATCCAATCGTGGTCCATCAAGTTCATGCAATCCAGTGAAGTCTCTTGATCAACATTTTTTCCCAACCTCATCTGCCATGCCACCTTCACCCCATGCTTATATTCCCCAAAGGGCACCTAGGTAAAGCATATTCTCCTTTCTTTCCACAGTAGTACAGTGGTTCCCTTTTCTTTTAGAAATATTAAAAATACTTATATTGTAATGCAATCACTTTGGAATGAAGTTACAAAGTTCTAACAAATGCTGCTTCTTTGATCCTGTGGACCTGAACTATCAGCTCCCTATAGTGGAATGTGTTCTCTTTGCTGTACTCATGATAGCATCAAGGCAATAAGGTTACCATATTTTTTGGAGTATAAGATGCACCGGAGTATAAGACGGACCTTAGTTTTTGGGGAGGAAAATAAGAAAAAAAATTCTGCCTACCAGCAACCACCTGGCTAGTGTCCTTAGCAAACAGCCTGGAACAGGTATATTAGCCTTGCAAAGGTCTGTTTTAAAGGCTGCTTTTTCAGCCTTGCAGAGCTCGGTTTGAGAGGTTGTTTTCAGCCTTGCAAAGCTCCATTTCAGAGGCTGGGCAGGGCTACATTTGGTGTATAAGACGCACCCAGATTTTCACCCTCTTTTAGGGAGGGGGGAGTGAGTCTTATACTCCGAAAAATACGGTATATAACGAACAAGAGGGAAAAGAGTCTGTGCTCATATCAAATGAAATAACTTGGAGGGAAGATTCAAATATCTGGGAAAGCAAAGGAAAAGAACAGAGTATAGGATGAGGGAACAATACCATACTGAAGTGAAAAGCCAGGTATAACCGCTTTGGAAGGGCAAGAAGCAAAGGAATTGCCAATCAGGGCCTGTAATGAATATAATCCAAACTGATAAACAAATTGGTCCTATTGCCAAATTACTGCAATCCAGAGTGGAAATTGTTAAATAGGCTTTTGGAAAAGCTGGAAGCAGCACGAGAGACAAGCAGTTGAGGATGCCAAGTGGAATTGCCTTTTGAGCTCTTTTGAATGCAGCTTTCCCCCAGAAAGCAGGATCTCAATTAAGTTTATTTTTTAGTAGTGGCATATTAGAAGAGCCAGTTTGGTGTGGTGGTTGAGGCAACAGGCTAGAAACCAGGGACTGTGAGTTCTAGTCCCACTTTGCACTAAACCGGCTGGGTGACCTTGGGCCAGTCACTCACTCTCAACTCTAGGAAGAAAGCAATAGTAAGCTACTTCTAAAAAAAACTTACCAAGAAAACAGCCGAGTCTTGTCCAGACAGCGTCCAAGAATCAGACATGCTTGAATGGAAGGGGAAAAATATGGTGCCTTTGACTACATTTTCAGATTGTTTCTGAAATTTTTCTTTTTGTTTCAATAAGTACTTGCTTGAGAGTATATTTTCTGGCATTATATTTTTCTGAAAAACAGAAAGCAAGATGGAATTCGGTGGAAGGGAGATAACTAAAATCATGTATTACCTTTCCTCTCCTGTTTTCTTTGAAATAAATAAAAACTAGACTCCAACACTCAGTTGCCATCTTCTAAATCTCTAGCAACAGCTAATTAGAAATCAGTGCAAGGCCAATCACTTATTCTACCTGTCAATTTGGTTCAGACTTTCATCTTCCAGGAGCACAAACATTTGAGCTGCAAAATTATTCTGTTTTAATAAAGAAATTGACAGTTCAAAACATTTTTTTGGAATAGCTTATTTTGATTCACAGTATGTTTAGTGAAAATGAAATCTATGTTAGTGTAAGTGTCTACAAAACTACCTTTTACCTATTTACATGGGAGCAAGCCACACCCTCTCCCCCCAAATTCTTAACTTTGAAGTATTCTTTTTAGGATTGAACTGCTAAGGCATGGTTTCATTGCATTTAATTTAATGGAGAAATAAATTGTGCTATCAATAAATCATATTTTCCTATTTTATGTTTACTGGAAGGATAGAGATAGAGATGTCCTGACTGTAATAATCCACAGGCTTCTAATCATCAGTATTTGTTCCTAACCACTATGACACCAAAATTACAAAACCTATATCATGATTTCTGCCCATTCATTCATACTTGTGTATTTCACTCAAGTACATAAAGAGCAGAGTTTACATCACAACATTATAATACACATTTTTTCATACTGCACATTTCCAAGTTGCTAAGAAAGAATGTTTCTTTGATCCTAAATCATGGTGTTTAACCATAGTTTATTGAATAAGCCATGACTGGCTATGCTCAGACATATTGCTAAGACATGTATCATGATTTACAAACTCTAACAGCAGCTTTCACACATTTTATTAGGAATGTGGTTTTAGCTCAGTAGGATAGGTGAATCTAGCTATATATGCATGTGCACACATCTGTATAACAGCGGTGGGTTGTCCGTACAGCCCGGATTCATGAACCGGTAGCAACGGGATTTGCAACCCATTACTGCTGTATAGCATTATATATTTGAGGGATAGTCTTAGCACCATTGCTGCTGTTTGCATTAACCAGGCTCCACATGAACAAATAGAATAGAAATGCTTGCATTAGGCTATAGAATAAGGTTGTTTGCTTACAGAAACTTAAGAAACGAATGATAACCCATGAGAAATGAAGTAGCTTCTTGGCACTTTGAATAATAATTAGGTAAGAGGGTAAGCCGCTAATATTATATTTCTGACAGCTTTCTCAGAAAGCATGCACCCAGTCTCATTTGGGACTCAATAAAAATGAGATGATACCAAGAATTTATTTTAAAAGATTGTGTATACATACTGAGATTGAAACATAGAAAAAGAAAGACATTTTCATTTATGAGCTATTGCATGACAATTCATATAAATTCTCTTCTGGAAAATAATGAACGCATTAGTTGATCAGTTGAGTCATTTCAAATATCCTGGCAATCATACCATAAACTGAATGACACAACTATGCTCTTCAGCCTGCTAATAAGTTTCCAATCTGCTGTCACCAAACAAGACATACTGCAAAGTTTTTCACACCTGAGTAACAGCCTTTGACAACAAAGCTCTATCAAGCTGATTTATTAATAATGTTATGGATTTATATTTAGTCAAGTTGATATTTCAAGAAAATCTTACAGGAAAAGCTCCCAGTTTTGGGGGGAGGCTGTTCAAATCTTTGGAAATCTGACAAACTGTCCAAGGCATCACCATAAAATTGATGCCATATAGCTATTCTCAGTTACAAAGCCTTAGTCATTTCTCCTAAAAACAGTACAAAATAAAATGCTCTGAATATCTCATTAAAATATCCATCCACCTCTTCCCTCGATACTCATTTTTTCTTGGGCTAGTTATATGTAATATCTCTCTGGTCAAAGCCAGATTTGTTTGGACCATGGTGGCTCAGTGGATAAGATGCTGAGCTTGTCGATCAGAAAGGTTGGCAGTTCGGCGGTTCGAATCCCTAGCACACGTAATGGAGTGAGCTCCCATTACTTGTCCCAGCTTCTGCCAATCTAGAAGTTCGAAAGCATGTAAAAATGCAAGTAGAAAAATAGGAACCACCTTTGGTGGGAAGGTAACAGCATTCCGGGCGCCTTCGGCGTTTAGTCATGCCGGCCACATGACCACGGAGACGTCTTTGGACAGCACTGGCTCTTCAGCTTTGAAACGGAGATGAGCACCGCCCCCTAGAGTCGGGAATGGCTAGCACATATGTGCTAGGGGAACCTTTACCTTTACCTTTATCTCGGACAATCTCTAGTTATTTGATTGAGACATAATGCTGAGCTATAATGTGATTTGTTTGGTTTTGACTCTTTTTATATATACACACATATACATAGACTGAGTCTCACATTGTGCCACACCATAGTTTATTGAATAAATTATAGCCAGGTGTGTTTACTCTACAGTATGTGCTAGGCCATAAACCAATGGGGGGAACGTGATGGTTTTGAAGTTAAATATGCTGAGTTTGTCAGCTGGAAAGCTGACAGCCTGGGTTCAAGACCCAAATGCCGCCTGACAGGGTGAGCTCCTGTTACTTGTCCCAACTCCTGCCCACCTAGCAATTCAAAAGCATGCAAATGTGAGTGGATAAATAGAAACAACTTCAGTGGGGAGATAACAGTGTTCTGTGTATCTCGGCATATAGTCATGTTGGCCACATGACCATGGAAGGGCAACACTGACTCCCTCAGCTAAGAAATGGAGATGAGCACTACCCCCTAGAACAGCGGTCTCAACCTTTCCAGCTTTGTGGACCAGCAGCGGTGGCAGCAGCAGGGAGAAAAGGGGATGGTTCTGGGCAAGTGGGGGCGAGTATGCATCCTCTGCTCACACAAATGGAGCTTTGTGTGTACCCGCCACTTGCATAAATTGAGCTTCACCCGTGAGCGAGTGCCCCCACCACTCAAACAAATGGAGCTTTGCATGCACTCACTGCTAATACAAATAGTGTTTCACACGTCGTTCAGTTCCAGTGTTGGGCCACAGTCCTAAAATCAAACACAACTGGACAGGGGAAACCTTTTCCTTAAAGTTGACCAATGGTAGACCAATTGCAATAGTTGAGCTCATACAATATGCCGAATCAAAACTGAACAAGTTGCAATATGGCCTAATATGATGCAGATCTACATAGGTTTGCCTAAACACCCTTCCTCTGCCTCTTGTTCCAAGTTTCAAAGTAAACAAAAAGTTGTCATACCATTTGCTTACTTCTGCTTCAATGGGAGCTTCATCAGTGAAAGATGCATGGATAAGAAAAACTGCCCAGAAACACTTCTGTAAATGCATTGTTCGCCATGGACAAAATATGGGACTCTTATATTTGCCAAAATGTCATTATTTCAAATAGGAAGATATTGAATAAAATGTGCCACATACAGAGCATTTTGTCAAGTTTTATTTAAAAATTTCTTTCACCAGCAGTCAGTATCTCCATCGCTCAGCCTCTTCTCCCTAAAATCCTGTTGATCTGTCATCATGTAGGTTTTTAAAGACTTTCCCTTTTGAGCTAATTCCATATTTGCTCTTCTTTCTTCTGTTTCCTGTGAGAAGCTAAACCATCTTCTATTCCCAATTTCTTATCAGCCAAAGCAAAATCTAAACTTAGAATAGCGGATTTCGGGGGGGTTCTCTTTTTTGTTTCCAGCTTCAGAGTTCATACAGCTGGAGGGATCCATGGCCATCTAGAACAGGGCTGTCAAACTTGCAGCCTGCAGGCGGGATGTGTCACGCGCTTGCCATGCCCACACCGTTTAGCAAAGGGGAAAATAGTCATGATACGTCACGCCACGATGCCCTGACGATGCAAGTTTGACACCCCTGATCTAGAACCAAGGAATAGCTGACTGATAGCTTGTCACAGCTTCATTTAGAACAGCGGTTCCCAACCTGGGGGTCGTGACCCCTTTGGGGGTCAAACGACCATTTCCCAGGGGTCGCCCCAGCATCCTCAGCTCCCCCCCACTGCCACAAGCCTGGCCATATCGTGCCCCACAATCCGCCCCACGCCCCCACGCCCCCCTGCGCCCCAACTCACCACCGCCATTTGGGTTTTTTTACCCTCTGTGCATGCACAGAGGGTAAAAGAACGCAAATGGCGGCGTCCAAGCGAAGTCTCCAGGTCCGGGTGAGGTCTCTGCTCGCTTCGCGTGTTGCCTCTGGGGCTGGGACAGGTGGCTGCCCGTAGAGAGCCATACCATTCACCCTGAACGCTACAGGTAGATGGGAGAGACTCTGTGAAGGGGGTGGCTCTCTCCGGGCAGCCGCCTGTCCCGGCCCTGCCGAAGTCGCGCACGCCTTTCACGATGGGGCTCGAAAAGCTCCCAGAGGCAACATGCGAAGTGAGCGGAGACCTCGCCCGGATCTGGAGACTTCGCCCGGATGCCGCCATTTGGGTTCTTTTACCCTCTGCGCACATGCGCAGAGGGTAAAAGAACCCAAATGGCGGTGGCAGGGTGGGTTGCGGTGGGGTCACGGCATTAGGAAGGTTGGGAACCATTGATTTAGAACCTATTTATAAATAAAGCTTTTAAAAATGGCAGCCGAGCTTTTGACAGGGGTTGATGGTATTGAAACAACTTTATTAGCTTCCAGTCAATCTCCAAACCCATTTAAATAGTATTAGCATTTATGTTTAACACCTTATGTGGTTTAGGACTTGAAGGTACTTGAAGAAATGTCTGTTCCAGTCCATATAATCCTCTCTGTGCTCTGTTAATATTTCAGAGATTCTCTTCCAGCTGCTCCCACCAAGCTGCAACTAATGAAAGTGCTTTCTCAATGGCAGGTTTCCATTTATGAAATTTTCTTCCCTGAAAAGCCTACTTGATAACAATGCCAACTTTGTTATCCTTTTTCAGCACCTGGTAAATATGTTTTTTGCTCCCAGACCTTTAATGTGCATTTTAATTTTTAACCCATTCTTAGGCTTTCTGCCATTTATCTTCTGCTTGTAAGTAGATCTAAATGTTCCATCACACGCATAGTTTTAATATAAAATATTAACAACCCAATGAAATGAAGGAGGGGAAAAAAAGAAAGAGAGATTTTGTAGTTTTGAAGTCCCCAGAGATTTTCATTTGCAGCTGCTGCATCATTTTTAGATATTCTTTTAATTACTAAAAGAAATTGAGGAAGATAGCTGTTGCATCTTCCTGCTGCTTTTTGGAAAATTTGTTCGCGAGGGGGGGGGTGAGGGGGGAGGGAAGACACAAATTTCTCATTGTGGAAAACAGTATTCTGGAAATGGCAGGTGATAAAGGGGAGAGTAGAAAGCAATGGCCATTTTGTGAATATGCAACATCTCCAATCTAGGAACCATGAAGAGCATCCAACCCATGTTCTCCAAATTCCAAATGTTTCCACTGTCCCCAAAAGTTGCATAGTGTTTTTTTAGTAGTCAGATAACATCAGTTGGGAATAACCAGATGATTGACTTCATATATAGAAAGAGGATAGGGTAGGGTAGGGTAGGGTAGGGTAGGGTAGGGTAGGGTAGGGTAGGGTAGGGTAGGTAGGGTAGAGTAGCGTAGCGTAGCGTAGCATAGCATAGCATAGCATAATGACTTTTCTAAGGATTACTTATATTCTTCTCATTCAGAGATGAAAAATCGTTACATTGATTGTGTTACACTGATCACTTACTCATCTCCATGCTTACCATGAATTCCAATTTCATTCAATATTTCCAAAAAGCAATGAATAAAATTAACATACCAAACATAAGAAGACTGATCTCATTTGAACAATGTACTGCATTGATTACATGCTTGGCGATTAAATAACAACCACATCAAGATGATTTAATATTCTTTGCAGCTGCTGACATTCATCCATGGATTCTCTTGCTCTAATTTGAGAATTTGCTTATTTTTGGAACTAAAGCAATTGCTTTCCTTTTATATAAATATGTCCAATCTTCCCTACAGTTTAATTAGCGAAAGAAAATAGTTTAAGACAAATATATTGGAATATGAGTACTATATTTCCCTTCCTGAAGTGTAGGAAAGAATCTAGTCCACCAATTAATTAGATGGAATTGTGTTTTGATCAAAACTTCATAAAAATGTGTTGTTATGGGTGTTCATTTGATTAGTGTGAACTGACTTATTACTATGGATTTGCCTTAAATTAGTATAATTAATTTATAACTGTTGGAATATGTTGAGTCAGACTAAACTAATCATAATTGGATACTTCCGATTCATCAGTCACTTCATTGTCAGCATTCCAGCCAATTCCACAGTTCCTGACCAATCCATACTTAATTTTAAATAAATATCTCTTGGGGGGGGTCCAAAATGAGATAGTATGATAGGGTTGTCACCCAAGTGAAGTAACAGATTCTGAGTTGCCACATTACACACGTTGTATACTTTTAATGATTAGTATGGAGCCAGGAGCAGTACAGCTGTTGTGTTCATATTTTGCAGCAAGCAACTGACTTCTGTCGGAAACTAAGTACAGGTTAAGTCTTCAAGCTTGAGGGATGCATGAAGCCATGAGTCAAGTAAGTAAAACTATAAAACTAGAGATACAAAGCCTGGGTAAAGATTCCACCTTAACACAATTGATCTGAGTTTGAATGTCATGTTAGGCTAGGGTTGGTGCAGAGGTTAAAGAAGCACAGACCACCCGCCCGGGACGCTTCTGCGCATGCGCAGTAGTGTCGCACGAGTGAGCGCGCACGCAAACCAGTAGTAAAGGGTTTTAGAACCCACTACTGGCTTGACTTATTCTTCATATCACCTGACAACAGGACAAAAAGCAATGGGTGGAAGCTTGTTAAAAAGAGATCCAACTTGGAACTAAGGATGAGTGTGAATGATTAATCAATGCAACAGCTTGTCTCCCAGAATAGAGGGAGCTGCATCACTGGAGATTTTCAAAAATGGACTGGACAACCTTTGTTCTTATTCCACCAGGATGGAACAAGGACTCCTGCCTTGGGCAGGAGGCTAGACTAGAAGACCTCTGAGGTCCTTTTCAACCCTATGTTTCTAAAGCACGTAATTCACCCCTTAAAATTCACGAAATGCTTTTCCAAAGCAGACAGAGGCCCCACCTATTTTTTGATTGCAGGGCTGTTAGCCATAAATCATGACTAGGTTCTTTAGCCTGGTGTTCCCTTGGCCAAAATAGCATCTGAGCCAGAAAGATAGATATTTATCTTTTATTTATACATTAGTAAAGGATAGGTCTCCCACAAATACAAGGTGAAAAGACCCTTAGAAAGGAGAGAGATTGCTTTATACAGTATATAGTTCAAAATTATTAGGTTTGGAATGTTTTCTTTCATTGCTAGCATAATTTGAGTCATAAAGTCATCTATGCTCAGTAATATGCATCAGTTCATGCTATTTCATAATATTCTTAGCATGATTTTGTTAATGATTAATTGAATATTCATGGGTGTGTTTTTTTACCATTATAATGAGTTTTTGAGTTACTAAAGTTCACTTTTCTAGACCATTCTCGCCTTCAGCCAATTGGAACTGTCCCAGGGGTGGGTTCTAACTTACCTCAATGCCGGTTCGCTTCCTTCCGCACCTCGTGACCACGCCTCATGGGCGCATGCATGCGCAGTGCCAAAAAAATCCCCAAAAACATTTTTTTAAAAAAAAGCCCAAAACAAGATGGCGACTGCATGCATAGTGCCGGAAACTCGGCTTCTGCACATGCTCAGGAGAAAAAAATAAAGAAATAAAAATTCAAAAAAAAAATTCAAAAAAAGATGGCGGCGCCCACAGACCGGCACTGACCGAATCGGTTCCGTGATGTCACCAGCCGGTCGCTACCAGTTTGGGAGAACCAGTCTGAACCGGGAGGAACCCACCTCTGAACTGTCCTTATCAGAATCCTCATCAGAATCCAGAAGTGAGAATCTGCTTCTCACTTCAAAGAAACTAGAAACATTAATCAATTGTTATTGAAAATATTAACCAATTATGCCTCTTTCTCCTGGACCCATCAGGACTGAACATGCCACAGAAAGCTTATTTTGGCCCTCAAGCTCAAGCATTCAATAAAAAACCTGAAGTTTTTCAGGACACCTGAAACTGATGAGAGCCAAGGGGAAGGGATAGGCTGTATATTTTTCTCTCCCTAAGCTAAGTAGAAGAGACACGATACTCTAAAAATCTAATCCTAGATTAATATGCTGAAGACACAGCTTCAGAAGCATCAACGCTTTGCACCATTCGTTGCTAATGGGACTCTGTCGTTGTTATTCTTTTTGTCTCTGCTCTGCTTTTCCAATTGGAAGATGGATACTCTCAGGTTTTTTCTTTCAATTGCTTTCTAAAAGCAGGATGATATATTCCCTTCTTCTTCTTTCCTGTAGCAGAAGTAGAGAAAGTTCAGAGATGCTGTACAGGCTTTCTATCAGAAATAAACTATTTGGTCTTTGGGAACTTAACCATCTGTCTTTAGTGTTTAGGGGCTTTTTTGGACTCACATGTTTGCTCTGCTAAATGCTGCCTTCAGTGACTGATTACCTCAATATCTTCTCTACATTGAGCCCAGGAAATGAGAGAATTGCCCATACACTTGAATGAGTTGTGAAGGAAAGCAAAAAATGTTCTGCCTGGAGATTTTTTTTAAAAAAACCATCTCAGGCAAGTGAGAGGCTAGAAAACTCTGAACCTGAGCTCTGATCCTTTAAAATGGAAATGCCTTTGAAAAGCCAAAGAGTCAGCAATGTCTTGCAAACTCAATGACCAGAGAAGCAAGAGATGAATAATTGTTGGGTCAAAGCCCGTTAAAAAGAATGAGACTGGCTTTGCTTGGCAATAAGCCATTCAATTTTCATTCTTTTGAGGAATAAAATTCCCTAGATACACCCATGTGACACCCATCCTTCGCAAACTGCACTGGCTGCCTATAGGTCTCCGAGCGCAATTCAAGGTGTTGGTGATTACCTTTAAAGCCCTACATGGCTTAGGAACAGTTTACCTCTGAGACCGCCTTCTCCAACATACCTCCCTAAGACAAATTAGAGCCCACAGAGTTGGTCTGCTGGTGATCCCGTCAGCCAAACAATGTCGGCTGGCGGGCCCACGAACGAGGGCCTTCTCTGTGGCAGCACCGGCAATCTGGAATACACTATCCCCCGAGATCCGCATTATTCCCACCCTGCCAGCCTTCAGAAAAGCAGTAAAAACATGGCTTTGTTGACAGACCTGGGGCCAATGATTTTAATACAACACCGATCACTCTTGGCCCCATGAATGATTTATTGTAGGGGTTTTTAAATTGTGGTTTGTAATGTTTTTAAATGTTTTAATATCTATTGTTTTTAATGCTTTTTATATTTGTTGTTGCATGTGAATTTTTACTGTTGTGAGCCGCCCAGAGTCTCTGTGGAGTGGGCGGCATACAAATGCAACTAATAATAGTAATAATAATAAGAGGCAAGCCAAGGAGATGCAAGAAAGAAGGGGGGGGGGAATCTCATCATTTCTAAAATGAATGTGTTATGATATTCCAACTGACGGAAAGAAAGAACTAATTGATGCAAGTTAACAGCCGTCCTCTCCTCCTATTTCCAAAGGTCATAGGCGCTCTTCAGACAGAGGCAGGTGAACATGGGGAAGCTGTTGGAGGGCATTGGCAAATACTAGAACAACACTCAGGCTATGGAGAATAGCTGTGACCTCGAGGCCAATCTGGCTTTGCAAGTTAATAAAAAGCTACAGATATCCAACCAGGCAGAGGTTCAAGGCTGACTCTACCTGAAGCAATCTTAATTGGCTTAAATAGTGGTTGACCAAAATGCTTTGAAATTATTGTGAATGCTCTAGAAATGAGAGAAGATGTGAACTTTCAATTTGTAATAAGCTGTTTAAAAAATTTAATATATGCAGAGGTGCTGAGAAGAAACCAGCAGGGAATGGAGAAGCTGTATTTAAAATCAAGCTAAAAGATAGATATTACCTCTGCTGCAGCCCTAAACATATGCAAATTAGGACCCCCAGAGAAAGGAAATGCTGCCAGAGACAGTCAAACTATATTCCAAAGTGGTTAACTCACCAAGGGACTAAAAACACACCCAGGCAGAAAAGTGGTAAAAATGGCAAGAAATTTTTTTCATCCGATTGACACAGAGATTTGCGGAACTAACTCTAAAGAGCATTATGAAGGATCTGCACCGACTCTAGTGTAACCAGTAATTTAATTAAAGAAGAGAGATTCGTTGAATTGAACACGAATTACAAATCTCTCATCTATCTAGCAGATAGAAGATGAATCTTTGCTGAAGGCAAAGGAACCACAATGGTGCATGGCAGATGGGGAAAAGGAACACAGTTGAGCTCATTATTAAAGATGCCTTATAGGGTTCGATGCTAAATGCTTGTTTGATGTCAGTAAAATATGCAACTGAGAAAGACAACAATGTGAAGATAGGCATCGTTTTGTTATCAGTGGAGATAACTTTCTTATGAACAGGACATGCAAGAAAAATAGACTTTTTAAAAAAAAAATTTACTTGGCATATTTATACCCCACCACATTATACACAGACTTTTGGTACTTCCCAATATAAAAGAAAAACAATTGTTGTAAGGAATATCCTTCTGGGTTCAGTTCCAAGTGGGGAAAAAGACACTGGATTCATGGAAGTTGCTTGGAAAGAAGATTTAATATGGTGGACAGGAGCACATGGCATGAGCCCCTGAACAGAAAAGGTGGATCACATGTTTCTAGATGTAAGTGAAGAGAAAAAGGGAAGGAAAGATGCTGAGTCCCTTGGTTTTATGACCTCTGTTGGGCCCACCTCTTAGTTTCCTGTACCTGTGTATGTAATGCACTCCAATTGGTTATCAGACCCCACCCCTAGGGGCGGGGGTCTTAGCTAGCCTTTTAGGCTGTCTCCCAAGTTTGTTTGAGTGCTGGTAATTTTCCAGGTGGTAGAGGGCTAATCCTCTCATGTCCTAAGGGTGAAGGTCTTAATCCCATCACCCTGGAGCTGAAGGAGGGGGACAGGGAGCTGCAGGAAGCTGCTTTGTATTTAAAACATGTTTCTCCTTTCCTCATCCAGGGAAACATATTCTTTCCTTTTTCAATATTTCCTAGGATATTTAATTTTTCTAGGAGATGGGTGGGTGCTAACTTTCTACACAACAATGAACACTTTATAAAATAAAATTGACCATTAAAATAGACAAACTTAACCCCAAGGCATCAGCTCCCAAATACTCTCTGTAAAATCTGCATTTAAGAAGTTTCTGGAATTGACCGAATTTAAGAAAATGTGCTTTTTCAAATCACACAAGATTATAGAGGTTATCAACAGAAGTTACCATGGAAAAAATAAAGATGCATAACACTTAAATGAGAAAGAGAAACCAAGTATAAGTGCCAAATTTCAAACCCAGAATTCAAATAGAAAGATCAAGGTAGCAGTGACTAAGTTTGAAGCAGTACTTCAGTGTAAGCCTTGAGTCAGCCAGTAAAACTTTACAAGAAGATGTAGAAATCTCAGGCAAGGTAAATATGAAGACACCACAAAGTAACTCAATTCAAAATGCTCTTTTACATTGCCAAAGGAGATGAAAAAGAAGAACTCTCCAAGATATTAAAGGAATGCTAGTTAACAGAGATTACAAATAGTGAAAAAAAATTAAATATCTGCCTTACATGAGTTTTCAAAATATGGGTATTAGGAAGTTTGCAAAATCAGAATGAGACTCCCAGTACCATAAGGCTAAAGGATAGTCTCCCAAATATGGGGGGAAATGTGAGCCATATTTCCATAAGAATGCTTATTCATGTTACAGCAGCAAGGAATACCTATGTAGATCAGTTGGATCTGAAGACTGTCTTATTGCCTGGAGAAATCAAGGAAGACACTTATATAAATTAACTACCAAGTTGTGAAGTATTTGAAAACTAATGTCTTGCTTGCAAGCTTCAAAAGAATATTCATGTCCTGAAACCAGCACTTTGAAGAAGAAGCTGGATCAAGATCTTCTTAAGGAGAAGTTCATGTAAGAAAAGTTTCTCCTCTAGCTCCTCCCAAGATGGTTGGTGAATGGTAAGGAAATTTTTCTTTCTTGCCATTGATATGCCAATTTTGCTGCTGAAGCTGGCTCTCTGGCAATGTTGCTCCGTGGATCTGAATGGGACCACTTAGGAAGATGACCAGGATGACTTTGGGATCGCCATGGACCCATTTGGGAAGGGAAGTCTTGAAGATTCCAGTTCCCTTTGGGATCGGTTGGAAAGTCATGGGCATCCATCTTCCTGTCGGCATTTTGGGTTTTTTAAAGCATGTCTAGGTCTTAATTTCACTTTTTGAATTTTCACTTTGTTTTTTACCTTTAAAAGTAGACCAGCTGGCTATTTCAATCCCCTGCTGGACTTTAGCTGTTCTCATTTTTCTTTTTCCCTTTGTTTTATGCTGTTGTTCTAAATAACTTTTGTTTTCCATATGGAAATACAGGATGGTGAAGCACTTTCATTTGATTTACATTAATATTGGACTCTCACCACAGGATTTTTGTATCTTTTTAATTTGCAAAATACTTGGAGTTTATTTCTTTTTAATTTTTCTTTTAGTCTTGGATTGAAATATCCAGAAAAATATCCATCTGCTTCAGCTTCTTTGTTCCCTGATTACTGTCAAGCAGTGACTGACATCTGAGAATGGCAACATGCACCTTTTAGTTGAAAGCTTTTTTTAAAAATTTGAGGAGATGATTTATTTATTTATTTATTTATAAATGCTCTTATAGGCCGCCCAATCCCGTAGGACTCAGGGCGGCGTACAACATGAATAATAAACGTACAGTAAAAAAACAGTAGTAAACAATTTTAAAAAATTTAAAACATTATTAAAACATTATTAAAAACACCATTCATGGGGGAATCTGATCTTCTTATTCACCCCGCCTGCAGAAGAGCCATATTTTTATGGCTTTACGGAAGGCCAGCAGGGTGGGGATAGTCCGGATCTCTGGTGGGAGTTGGTTCCAGAGGGACGGGGCTCCCACAGAGAAGGCCCTCCCCCGCGGCCCCACCAACCGACATTGTTTGGCCGATGGGACCCTGAGGAGGCCCTCTCTGTGGGACCTAACCGGTCGTAGGGAGGTATGTGGTAGGATGCGGTCCCGAAGGTAACCTGGCCCTGAGCCATGTAGGGCTTTAAAGGTCAAAACCAACACCTTAAATTGTGACCGGAGATTAATAGGCAGCCAATGCAGCTGGCGGAGAATGGGTGTTACGTGGGTGTATCTCGGTACACCCACCACAGCTCGCGCAGCTGCATTCTGTACCAATTGCAATCTCCGGATGCTCTTCGGATAACATGCTCCGGATGTTAAGAGCTGAAGTGGTGCAGTGGTTAAATGCAGCCATTGCAGGCTGACTGCTAGTTCAACAGTTCAGCTGTTCAAATCTCACTAGGCTCAAGGTTGACTCAGCCTTCCATCCTTCCGAGGTCGGTAAAATGAGGACCCAGATTGTTGGGGGCAATATGCTGAACTCTGTAAACCGCTTAGAGAGGACTGTAAAGCACTATGAAGCGGTATATAAGAAAAGTGCTATTGCTATTGCTATTATTCAAGGGTAGCCCCATGTAGAGCGCGTTACAGTAGTCTAGCCGTGAGGTGACAAGGGCATGAGTGACTGTGAGTAGAGCCTCCCTCTCCAAGAAGGGTCGCAATTGGTGCACGAGACAGATCTGTGCAAAGGTCCCCCTAGCCACAGCTGAAAGATGTTGCTCCAATTTTAGCTGTGGGTCTAGGAGGACGCCCAAATTGCGAACCTGTTCTGAGGGAGTCAATTTTTCTCCCCCAAGAACCAAGGAGGGGCAGTCGACATAATCCCTGGGGGGCAATATCCACAGCCACTCAGTCTTGTCATGGTTGAGTCTGAGTCTATTCACTCCCATCCAGACCCTCAAATCGTCCAGGCAGTGGCACATTACCTCAACTGCTTCACTGAACTGACACGGGGTGGAGATGTACAACTGGGTATCATCAGCATACTGCTGATACCTCACCCCGTGTCGTCGGATGATCTCCCCCAGCGGTTTCATGTAAATGTTAAACAGGATGGGCGAGAGGACCGAGCCCTGATGCACTCCGCAAGTCAGGGGCCTAGGGGCCAACCTCTGTCCTCCTGTCAACACCGACTGCGTCTTGTCAGAGAGGTAGGAGGAGAACCACCGTAAAACATGATAATGGTTGTGGAAAAAAATTTGGAGGCATGTAGCTATGGGGGAATCTGATTTGAAAGCTGTAGTAGAAAAGAGGTATCGGCTGTACATATGGAGAATTAACTGAGTTGACTCAATATATCTCTGAACTTCAAGTCTGCATTTGTTTACAATAGCAGAAGCCTGACACTTATCTGGACTTTGTTGGGAAGACAGACCGATTGTAGAAATTGAATGTATTACATTTAACTAGACAACTGATAAGAAATTGTACCAAGAAACAAATATTTGATCCAGGATGAATTACTCTTAAATTTTGGGGTGATTTGGAATAGATAAGATGCCGTGGTAAATTTTTCTACGAGTTGTTTACAATAACAGTTTGTTAACAGAGGGTTTTGAAACTTTAATCTAAGTCCTTTTCATTGTTATTGTTCTTCCTGTTAAATATTTTGTCATTAATATAGCATATAGATGACAGGTCAATAGTTTGCAAGTAGATTTACTAGTTTAAAAAATGAGGAGGGAGCTGTTTCACCAGTTGGAACTAATATTGTGGCAATGTATCAATCAGTATTCAACCAGGGGATAATACATCTATACTTGTATTGGGTTATCTTTTTTTCTTTTTTTTAATGCACTTTTTAAAATAAAAAAGGAAAGTTTCACCTCTTCCTGTATACATTTATCTTCCATTTTTTACTGATTTTTCTTAAAGATGTTCACAGAAATAAAAGGTAAACATGAAATTATATGAAGCAATTCCTCAAAAGAGGAAAAGATAAAAAGTGTAAAAGTTGTAGAAATAGAAAAAAAGCTGTATAATGAAGCAACTTTACAGCAATTAAGATTTATTATCTCTTCTCCCTCTTTAAAGTTATATCATAATAGATTTCCTCCTATATGCAATCCTTTTTAATCAGCAAATCTATAAGTCACTAGTTCAGTTTTTCCCATTTTACAGCAAAAAGTATATACGTGTTCTCCAGTCCTTAATAAAAGTACTTGTTGTCTTACCCCTGATCAAACAGGTCAGTTTTGTCATTTCCGTGAATTCTATCATCTTTACAATTCCATTCCTCCATGTGGGCATTTCATTATTTTTCCGTCTTTGTGCATTTAATAGTCTTGCTGCTGTTACAATATACAAAAGCAATTTTGTATAGGTCTTTTCAAATCCATATGTCCTAGTACAAAAACTTATGGTTTCATTATTAGACTTTAAGATTCCTTTAAAATTCTTTGTATCATCATATTTGTATCCAATGTGTTTTTACTTTTTTGCAAGCTCCCCCAAGCATGTTAAATGATCCTTCATGTCTTCCAAATTTCCAATATATAAAGGTACAAGTACCTTTATATATCTTAGATAATTTCTCATGTGTCATATACTTAAATTGTAACACAGTATGAATTTCAGTCCTTTTGACCACATTCATTCCCATTGGTCAATTGGTAATATTATAACCACAATTCTTAGTCCATTATATTGTGCACTCTTAACTTGTTCTTTCTCCATTTCAATCTCAGCAAAATTTTATATATTTTAGCAATCACATGTTCATCATGAGTACATAATTCAGTTTCAAATTCCATTTTGTGTTGTTCAATTCCAATTACTTTTTAATCCATATGAAATCTCCCTTTAATCATGCATGTGTATCTCTTCTTGTATTCATTCTGACATTCACAAATATTCATTCTGACTTATGTAGATGGTCTGATTACAGGCAATCAGTGGAAATAAGATCTATGTCTTAACATTGTGGAACATCTAAACTATCAGAGTTTCACCAATCCCCAAAAAAATTCCCTCTAGGAATTCAAACCCACTCCTAACAGGTAGCAATGAAAAGTCAAGTACTACACAATCAAATCATCAAGCCCAGAGTTGTTAGGATTTCTTCAACCATAATGTGGAAATAGATTTTTTGCTGCTTATTATTCAGCCATGGATATGGAGGGAACCTACCATGAATTTTGATCATTGTTTCTCAGGCTATTTGCTTCCTGTTTTGCCAGCTTCTGCCCTCTCATAAACACTGATAGAAGTGGAAGAATTAGGTGACATTTCTTGGCATTCAGGTAAAAATTAAGATTGATTCAAAGTACTCAATCAGAAGCATAAAGGCAGAAGACAATCCAAAGGAACACTTTTAAAAATAAGATTAAATTATGAGCTACTAATCAATAAAAATTAGCAGAAGATGGGAACTGGAAAGTTCCTATCATATTTGCAGTGATAAAGCCAGATATTACGCAGAATCTGACGCAAAAAAAAAAGAAAGAGTGCACCAAGTAAAAATGATTGGATTGCGGTCAAAAGAAACAAAGATACTAAGCATTCGAAAGATAGATGACCAGCAAACTGAGACCTAAATAAATTGGATTAAAAGCAGAGCAAGGCAGAACACTAGAAATTTACAAGGGCATCTCTTTTTACATGGCAATCAGTTGGAAGCAGTTGCCTATTGCCCTTGTATCCACAAAAGAAGAATATGTTTCAGAGGCTCAGGTGTGCCAAGAACTTGCATGGCTTATGCCAACTGTTGTTTGATGTCTGAACTAAACATTATATTTGCAAGGAGTAGAGGGTGCATTCGATTCTCTCAGACAGAGAAGATGAATCTTAGAATGGTGCATTGATGCCAAATAGCATTATGCACAAGATGTTTCCTTTCTTATCAGCTCTGGCACAAGCCAACTCCTATCATCTCTCAGTTTGAAAATTGTACCTGTACCATGCTAGTCAAACCATCTTTTTTTTTCTGTGTGGTCACCTATGTGGAAGTAAATCCCATTGATTCTAGCGAGGTTTGATTCTGAACTGGAGTACACATGATTGCACTGTGATTAACTTACATTATACTAAGGTTTTAAATGGCACCGTACATTATAAATTTCTCTCAGAAATATTTGTATTAGGGGAAATTCTGTGCAAAAAGGTGTACATTGGGAGGAATGTGAAAAACATGTGGACATGTTTGTAAGAGCTTTTAAGAAAAGCAAACAAAACTAATTGAATTTAATATTATAGAAATGACAGGGGGGGAACCAAAGTGGACAGATCCAGCTATCCCTTCTAATAGATAAATATTAGATAAAGCCTTAGTAAGACCACACCTAGAATACTGCAACCAGTTTTAGTCACTACACTATAAAAAAGAAAAGATGTTGAGACACTAGAAAAAGTGCAGAGAAGGGCAACCAGGATGATTAGGGAACTGGAGACTAAAACATACGATGAACGGTTGCAGGAACTGGGCATGGCTAGTCTAGCGAAGAGAAGGACCAGGGTTGACATGATAGCAGTGTTCCAATATTTGAGGGGCTACCACAGAGAGGAGGGGGGTCAAGCTATTTTCCAAGGCACCTGAAGGCCAGACAAGGAATAATGGATGGAAACTGACTAAGGAGACAGTCAACCTAGAAATAAGGAGAAATTTTCTGACAGTGAGAACAATCAACCAATGGAACAGCTTGCCTTCGGAAGTTGTGGGAGCTTCATCCCTGGAGGCTTTCAAGAAGAGATTGGACTGCCATTTGTCAGAAATTATGTAGGATCTCCTGCTTCAGTGGGGGGTTGGACTAGATGACCTACAAGGTCCCTTCCAACTCTGTTAATCTGTAATCTAATCTAATCTAGATGTTAATCAACTTCAATCTGGTCAGTCCCAGTGACCATTATTCAAGTAGGGGCTTTCTTCCTCTACATCTGGTCTTCCCAACTGAATGATTGATTTAATAAGTTATGACAAGAAATATTTTACTAGCTACACAGGAAGAAATATGACACTAACAAAAGTGTATGGAGGTCACACTTCAGTGAGGGCTGAAATGTTTCTCTCTATAACATGCATATAAATAGATTTGCTTTGTGAATATGTCTGTTTTTCTTCTTTTCAATTTTTTTTACCTAACAGTGACCTTACTTGAACCATGTAAACAAAAGATGATTTCTTTTTATTTCTGAGAATTTATATTTATGACAATTCTCACAACAGTACAATCTGTAATATCCTTTATTATGGAGGTTCTGGGCATACTAACTTCATAAGATGATGCATGACTTTCTTTTATGAAAGAAATGTAAGGATGCTTCAGACAATTCAAGCTTCAATTTATATACAAAGGCATAAGAACGTGGAAATTCAAGCACTAGAATTCAGTTAAGATCATTTTTGTATGGATGAAAGTGAATACATTGGAGGGTGTCAGCCTCCATGCTGCTTGCTTGTTTCGGCTGCCATAGAAATGGGGGGAGGTCTAGGCATTTTGGGGGGGAAGCAGTGCTGGAGTTGTCTCCATATGTGTTTGATTAGGGAGTTAGGGAGGAAAGTTCTCATCATCTACTGCCTGGCTGAATAGACATGTTTATAGCCAGCTCAAGGTCAACGGTTTCCGCAGACCAGATGCAAAGGTTCCACCTGAAGATGTGGCCCACATGACATCTGGGGGGTATCAGGATTGGATGCCCAGCCCGGGTCTTTGATGGGAGGGATTTGGGATTACTTTCTATATGTAATTTTCATGCCTTTTGCCTCACATCTTGCTTTCAACTTGTTGCTATCAGTTCTTATCCAGTAAAAGTACCTTTCTCTACCATCATGGAGTTGGGGTTTTTCTTTCCTGGGTTTTGAGCGGAGGCACATCTGACAGAGTGGGTGATTATAGATTACAAGCCTGGCAGAAGATCTGGATAATGCCTTCCCGGATTAAATTTCAAAACTTGAGGTGAGTCGGGAGGAGACATAAATCATTACCTAGATTTCATCTCAGCCAAAACTGAAAGGTCTTCTTAACTGTTCCATTTTTCCACAAAGCTAAGGCAAGGACAAAGGACTCAGCTGTCCTATATCTGATCCTAACCAACAGGGAAGAGTTGGTTGAAGAGCTAATGCAAAGGTTATACTGGGGGGGGGATTTAAACCTGGAGAATATGCAGCAATGGTGAAAGCAATAGTATATATACATAACAGAAATTTATCTAAATTTAAGCAAAAATTACTTCCATATATTAATTATATATAGAATTCCATGTATTATATATTATGCAGTAAGGTAAATGCAAGCACTTAGAGTAAGGATTCTAAAGTCTTTCTTGAAAATGCATTTTTCTTTTAAATTATTATTAAAAAGTTAATGCAATAGGGACCTTGAGAGAAAACGATCATCTCATCTCAAGGTTCATCGGAGAAAGTTGTTTATTTTAACAATTATTTATAAACCATTCCCCAAAGACTTGAGGTATTTTACCATAGTATACCAATTAAATCCATCAAATAAAAAATAATCCAACTAGTTAAAGTATTTAAGGCCTGCTTGAAGGTAGGAAGCACTCCTTATTTTGAAAAGCAAAATGTTTCACAAGACTCGACAATTACTGCTTCACCACCCCACTTCCCATGGGGAGGAAACTTTCAATATTCCTTCCTCATATAATGAACGGAGGAAACCAATTCTGGTCAGGATAGATGGTCCTGTAGGTACCCATGTGCCAACTCTTATAAGGCTTTGAAGGAGCCCATCAGCACCAAATTTAATTTCAAAGTACCTGAGTAGCCAGTATAGTTACTGTAACGTGACTGTTGTGCTATTAAATTCTCTACTTCCAGCTTCTGAGTTATATATACATACATACATACATACATACATACATACATACATACATACATACATATATATATATAATTTTTATTTTTAAAAAAAGTTTTGTCATAGTGACAAACAATACAAACCCTAAATTAAAGAGAAGAACAATGGAGAAAGGTAATAGAAAAATGAAAAAAAGCATATAGAAGTAAAAAAGAGGGGGAAAGAAAAAAAGAATGGATAAAGAACTGGATTCTGGTCTTCTTAATAGCATTCATAAATACATTTGTATTTTACCCTCTCTTGCTCTAAGGTTACATCAAAGTTTCCTTCTTTCCATAATCTATCCTTTCTAATCATCAAATCCATAAATCATCAAGACATTACTTTGGGGGGGGGGGGAGTCCTTAAGGGGTTTTCAGTCATTAATAAATGTAGTCGTTAACCTTTCCCTAAGCAAACAAGCTAATTTTGCCATCTCTGCTAAATCTGTTACCTTCACCAACCATTCCTCCAGTGGGAATATTTCAGCATTCCATTTTGCACATATATATTTTATATATGACCATGGTCATAGATAAAAATAATCTGCCATGACATTTTTCTGGTCTTCTGTCCATTAATCACAACAACAAAAATGTTCTGGTCTCAGTTGAATCTAAGTCTTTAAAATTATTTGTATCAGTATATGTATTTGAACTCAAACTTTTCTGACTTTTGTACAAGTCCACCAAGCACAATAAAAAATACTCTTCACGTTTCCAACGTAAATTTGAACTGCCTTTATACATTCTGGATTTTTTTTTCTCAAGTCAAACACCAACAGTGAAGAGCTGAAGTGGTGCAGTGGTTAAATGCTGCGACTGCAGGCTGACTGCTAGTTCAGTAGTTCAGCTGTTCAAATCTCACTAGGCTCAAGGTTGACTCAGCCTTCCATCCTTCCGAGGTGGGTAAAATGAGGACCCAGATTGTTGGGGGCAATATGCTGAACTCTGTAAACCGCTTAGAGAGGGCTGTAAAGCACTATGAAGCGGTATATAAGTAAAGTGCTATTGCTATCATTTTATAAAAAATTATCTTTTAGATTATGACATAATGTGAATTACAGTCCTTTCAATCACATTTTCCTACTGTTCCAACAAATATGTTATGTCCAAAATCCTTAGCGCATTTTATCCTATACCCTTTTGCTTGTTCAACCTCCATTTCAAATTTAAGGCAAGCTGCTAAATTTTAAACAGTTGAAGATTCCAAATTGTCTTCAAATCAGCCCCATGTAGAGCACTTTCCAGTAGTGTAATTGTAAGATGGTAACAGTGAATCACTATTGCATAGTCATACAGGGACACACAATTACAACACAGCCAATTTCAGTAAGCTTTAAAAAGTAGGATCTCATGAATAGAAATGTTCAGGTCAATGGAAATGCTGATGAACTAGTAACTTCTGAAAAATAAATTGAGAAAAATATAATCTCAGAGCAGTTCAGCAAGGAGAAGAAATTGGGAGGACAGTTTAAGGGACCATTGTGGATGCAAAGGAAACTTTCAGCTGAGCTAACATTTAACAAGGACTTGTATAGTAAATGGGAAGATGGATATAATCACCAAGGAGGTATCTCAGCAAATTGCTAATAACTGTAGAAAGAGAAAGGCTAAAGCCCAAAAGGACTTTAGCTTGTAAAGTGAGCTAAAAACAACAAAAACTGCTTCTGGATCTATGGTAGTATAAGAAAAGAAGAAAAATAAAAGGAGGGAGGGAGGGAAGGGTAATGAAAAAAAATGAAGAGAGGCTTTCTGAGTTCCAACCTAGTTTCAGTTGTCTCTCTTTATAAAGGGTACTGTGTTCAAATAAACCTGAGCAAAACAATTAGCAGAAAAAAGCGACCATTCAAGATAAATAAATTTATATTTATGGAGCACTTGGCTACCATGAACAAGTTTAAATCTCCAAACCTAAACCAGTTACATATGAGAAGCAGCTTCCCAATGTCATTTTTGAACTCTTTCTATGATCTTTGAGAAATCATAGAGGACAGCCATAGTGACTGAGGATTGTAGAAGGGCAAGTGACGTTCCCATGTTCAAAGAAGGGGAAAGAGAGGCTTCAAGTAACTACAGACCAGTCATCCTGATGTTAATACCAAGCACATACTGAAAGAAATTAATAACCAGTTGTTCTGTAAGCATTTAGTTTCATAACTAAATGTATCCAGACACCACCATGTCAATACCTATAACTTACGCCGGAAAGAAGAGTCAAGTGTCATACTGAAGGACAAGATGTCATCATTGGTTAGCAGGCTACCTTTACAGGTGGTCCTTGACTTACAAGAGTTCATTTGGTGACTGTTCAAAGTTACAACGGCACTGAAAAATGCGACTTATGACCTTTTTCACAGTTATGACCTTTGCATCATCCCCATGATCATGTAATCAAAATTCGGATGTTTGGCAATTAGTTCATCCTTGCTGTGTCCCAGGGTCATGTGATCCCTTTTTGCGACCTTCTGACAAGCCAAGTCAATGGGGAAGCCAGATTTACTTAACAACTGTGTTACCAACTTAACAACTGCATTGATTCACTTAACAACTGTGGAAAGAAAGGTCGTAAAATGGGGCAAAACTCAACAAACAGAAAGTTTGATCAATTGTGGTCATAAGTGTATTTATATGTTTGTTTGTTTATTATTAAATAATAAATTTAATAAATAATAAATTTAATAATAATAATTGGTTCCAGGGCAAGAAATGTGTGTGGATGAGATTTTTTTCAGTCTTCTGATACTTTAAATACACAGATTGAACTCTTTTATTTGTGCTTTCAAATGTTACTTGTATTTTTAATTCAAATTTTAATTCTCCTGTTAGCAGCATGTAATATTTTTAATAAGAAAAGTGATATAAAATATTATAAATAAATAAAGTGCTCCTGGCTGATGCTTTGCTTCTGAAATACCTTCCATTTCTTTGTTTATATATTTAAAAAAAATAATGGGGTAATTAAAAAAATAAAATCAGTCAGATCACGAAAGCATCTCTGTGAAATTTAGCATGTTTTGAGACTCTGTTATTAATCCCAAATGGATTAAACCTTTTTAGGGGAATCTACATGAGTGAGACATGTTGAATAATAAGTGAAAAATATGGTTCTGCTGCTTCTGAATCTCTTAGAAGCTTTTGCTACATCCCACCATGGTATCTTTGCTACATCCTTTGGTTTGACTGAAATCAGGGTGCATATTGTGATGATGGTCCCAGTCTACTTTGTCAGAAATGCTGGAGGATATCTGCTCAGTTTTCTAATCTTTTGTAACTATATAAGGAAACATAAATTTTTGCATACTAGATTGCTTGAGAAGTCAGGGAAAAACTTCCTGAAAAAATGGGAGAAGTCATCCAAAAGTTTAAACTACAGTTTTGTTTTGCCTTTTTAATGAAAACAGGTGTCAAATGTATTAACCCATGATGATTGGTTTATTAGTTGAAGGTTTCAGCTTTGATTATGGAATTACTTTTGAACAATTAAGAATTATAAATAATCTGCCATATATTTTATTTTTAAAATCGGCTAGATTTGCTTGGCAACCCATTTCCTATTAATAAAACAATACATTAATTGTAACACTTAGATTTTTCTCAATAGGCTCTTCCTGGGGGAAATTCCTTTTGTTGGGCATCCCAAGCTTTCTTTATACATAATAATTATTCTGTGCATTTATTAGTAAAGAAGATGTCAGAGGCTGGGTTTTCTTGATTTGAGGCCAAACAATTCATTTATATTTACATGCAGATAGATCCCCTCTGTCTATCTCCTGCAGCAAGTTTATTTTGATCTTTTTAAACCTCTTCTGATAAGTTTTCACTGGCTTTTGTGAATGCTTACTCAGTGGGAATTACATATTCTAAACAATAACAACAAACCCAAACAATAAAATCACTATATAATCTCATAAACAGTGTTGAGACAAATGTCTGAGATCTCAAATATTACAGTGCCTTGGCTGGGATATGAACAGTAGAATCAGAATGCATTATGCAAAAAGTGGTATAAAGCAGTATAACAGTATGACTTCATAGGAATCATGTAGTCAAACACTATTTTGCTTAAAAACTGTTGTCAAATTATGGATAACCACACTTAACTGGAATACTATCTCCAGTTTTGGTCACCACAATACAAAAAAGATGTAGAGAAGAGCAACAGTGATTATGGGACTGGAGGCTAAAAAGTATGATGAAGAGTTGGGGAAACTGGGTATGTCTTGTCTAACAAAGAGAAAGGATTGACATGATAGCAGTCTTCTAATATTTGAGGGGCTGTCACACACAAGAAAGGGTTGACCTATTCTCTAAAATGCCTCAGGGCAGGACAAGAGTAAAAGATGGAAGCTTATCAGAGAAAGATTCAACCTTGAATTAAGGACAAATTTCCTGTCAGTGAGAATAATTAATCAGCAGAATGGCTTGCCTCCAAAAGTTGTGGTTGCTTCATCACTGGAGGTTGGATAGCCATTTGTCTGGAATAGTATAGGATATTCTGGGGTGTATGGGGTGTTCAGGGAGGGGTAGCACCTCTGGTGTAGGAGCATGTCGTGTCCTTTTACGGCAGCTCATTTTAGGGCAGCTTTTAGGGCAGCTCGTTCACCTTTGGTCCCCACCTGTCACTCAGCTCTCACCTGTGGCTCCTAGCAGCTGTAGCATGCACAGCGGCCACAACCCAGGCAACAGCTTCGACAGGCTGGCCAAACCAGGTTGAGAGTAGCCGTTGGGTCATTGACCTTCGGTGTGATAGGGACTTGTCTATCCCGAGCATGTGAAGACAGATTCTGGCGGACTGTGCGGATGAAATCTACTAGAATAGGACAACTGTCATGAAGGCGGTCTCTGCAAGCGATGTGGTTCACTAAGAGCACGGCAAGACATGAAAGACACCCCGGTCAACCACTGCGCACAGCCCATCTCCAACTGTCTCGACTCTTGTCCTGCTATTTGGAGCAAGATGGAATCTGGGAAGAGAGAGTGAGGCTGACTATTCGCACCTCTCCCTCACTTTAATCCAATTCACATGCAAGTCTTGACATCCCCCCCAAGTCCTGTGAAAAGTCCTGTGGCAATGGGTGAGAAACAAAGCAGCAGGTGTGGATACACTGGGAGCTGTAGCTGCGGACCTGCACACAGGCGACTCAGGTATATGATAGATGTTAAGGTCCTCTTCGAATACGATGGACGAACATCAATAGGATATTCTACTTGAGCAGAGGGTTGTATTCTGTTTGTTTGCTTATATGAAAGTAGCTCAGTAGGGGATGGTAATCTTATGTCTTCCAAATAGTTTGGGCTACAGATCTCACTATTGCTTGACATAGCCAAGCAGTCTGAGGCTGATGTATTTAATCCCAGAACATCTGGGGGTCCCTAATTTTGTTTCCCTTGGTTTTTTCACTGGCAAGCTTAATTACCAAAATAGCACCATATGTATTTGGAGAGAGAAAAATACCATGCTTTTAAGCATGACTTCAATAGTAGAGTGGCTTATATTAACAAATATATTTTATTTAAACTTCCAAACAGGGAAAACAAGATCATGTAATAAAATCCTACTTAGGCTATAGAATTTTAGACTTAAAGTGGTAGGATTACACTTTTGAATGATCCCTTTTATATTATACAAACAAATAAAGCCATTAAAACAAGGGTTTTTATTCAATTGAAAGACAAAGTTCTTGACATAATTGTGTTATTGCTTTCCTGAGCTTTGCTTTAACATAATCTCTTAGGAAACTTGTGATACCTTGAAAACCCTTGATACCCTTTTCTTTGGGTTTTTTGTTCAATCAGTAACCCAAACTACACAGTGAACAATGCCTTGGACAAAGCTCTTTTTTCCAACAAGCCAAAGTTCCCATATATTGTTCAGCAAATATAAATCAGCACTTCACAACCACAACTCCTGGAAGCACCCTTCTCTATTTCATTCATAATTTACTGTAATGTATCTTGTTTAATACGATAACCACTTTTGTTCTCACTATTAAAGAATAAGAAAGAAAAGAAATGGTTATGCCATCTGCTGGACTCACCCTAACAGATTTTAAATGTAGTGAATTAAGAGATAGTATGGTGTAGTGGGTAAGGCACTAGACTAGATGTGGAGAAATCAATGGTTGCCCAGAGTTGTGCATGTGATATGGGCAGCCATATATTTGAATAAATACATAAAATGTTCAAGTCTACCTTCAGCCATGGAAACTCACTGGATGATCATCGGATATCACCTGGTTTTTGTAGGGGGGGAAACAAGATGAGAGAGTATTATACTTACATGCCTTTGAGCTCCTGGAAGAAAAATAGGGCAATAAATATATTTCTGATCTATCTAATAACATAGTCTGGGATAGAGTACAGTAGAACAATTTTAAAAGAATAAACAATCTAGCTAGACTAACAATAAATAAAGTCCATAATCTCAGAATATGTGATTTAGAATTCATGCTGGTTTAAAAATACAGATCATCTTAAGCCTTGCAGTGTTAAAAATGTTTTGCAAATTTTACTTCCTCCAAGTGATAAGAGGTTGAGGTCCCAACAATCACAATATACAGTTGCTTCATCATCTATATCAGGGATGGTAAGCTCACATCATCATGGCGGCATCACCTGATGTATTGGGATTTTTTTCCCCTTCCCTAAACCAGGCGTAGGCGTGGCCAGCGTGTGACGCATCCGGGCCGCGGGCTGTGAGTTTGACAGCCCTGATCTATGTCATTATCATTCAATGCTATCCATGTGAGCTCCTGGTTAAACAGAAGCATTACTCTCATAACAGCAGCATAAAAATGGTTGGTGGAACAGACCTGTTCTCTTTACCCCAGAAAGCAAGACTAAAGCTGATTGATAAAAACTGAGAGAAGCAATCCAGAGACTTTGAAAATGCTCATCAATGCTTAGCATTTGGGAAAGAAAGGACAGACATGCAAGTTAAATTGTAGCATGCTGCAATTAACCATTAACATGCTGAAATAATTTGTGCTTCTATTGAAAGAACTTAAAAACTAAATTTGCAACTTTTTATATTTTCATTACCATATAGAAATGTATAGGCATCCTTCTTTCCCTCTAGTACAAGTGGCCACCCAATATGCAGGCTCAAAAGGATCTTATCTGTTAGCATGGAAAGGATTTCCTAAAGATATTTGGGAATCACTGATCAAACAAATGGACCATTCTCAACAGAAAACCTACAGAGAGTTTTAGTGATATTGCTATTTTTCTTTTATGAATAGGGCATTTCTTAGAAATCAAGTCTTGAACTGGTTCTGGGGACAATAAGAGACCAGACTGGGATAAATAAGTTCAGACTGAATCCTAGCAAGATGGAGGTATTGTTTCTCTGTAAGCATCTAGGCTACATAGAAAATCAGTTCTGTTGGTTATTCTAGATGGGATTCACTCCCCCTTAAATGATTAATCCATTCTTTGGAAGTTCTCCTGGAACAGCAGGTAGAAGATGTGGTCTGGGAATTTTGGTCCAACTTCAGCTACTGTACTGGAAGCCTTGGTACTGTTAAACCATTCCCTAATTACCAGATAACTAAATTACTGCAACTTGCTGTATCTGGAGCTGTCTTTGCAGTTGACTCAGCAGCTGCAACTAGTCCAAAATGCAAAAGCCAGCTTCTGTGGCATCATCTATGCCTACCTGGTTTTGTTTTACTGGTTGCCAGAAGCTTCCAGTTCAAAGGACTCATTCTCTCCAGTGGAGGTTCACATGGTATGGTGCTTAGTAAGGTAAGGTAGCTTAGTAAGGGCTACCTTACTAAGCATTATTCTGCCTGTCCAATGCAGACATCTAAGGATCTATTGAAGGACCCACCTTCATGAGAAAAAGAATGTAGGCCAGAAGAGAAGGCTTTTCTTCAGATGCTGCATTATAGAATACACTATTTCCCATTTCATGAGTTATTCTTTTTTGGCCAGTCTTTGGCCTGAAATAAGGAAATATGCAGAGCCAGAAACAGAATGGAGAGGTGCAAATCTCTTTAAAGGTCAACAGAAAATCCTTACTTGATTCAGGAATGAATGCAAAATCAGGGTAGGAATAATTTCCAATAGCTGTGTATATTCCTGAATTTTTTTTAATATTTTTATTGAACTTTTTCACATTAAAAAGACAAGACAAAAAGACAAAACATAATTTCACTAATACAGCTTTTCACTATCGGAAGTTTTTTCTTCCTTTTACCGTTTTCTTATCTAAGGCTTAAACATTCTTATTTCTATTTACAATTTTATACATATTATATATTACATTCCATCTATTTACACTTTGCAGTTACATTTGTTTAATTTTGTTATATCCTTTTATATTACTTTACATATTAATTTTACTTTTCTTTCAAACCAATCATACCATCTCTTCCATATTTTATAATACATTGATTCCTCTCTCTCTCTCTTTCAGTTTGCTGACTCACCGCTTTTACTTTCTCTCTAGAGCAGTGGTTCCCAACCTGTGGTACGTGTACCACTAGTGGTACGCAAGGGCCTTCCAGGTGGTACGTGAACACTTTCGGGGTCATGAACGATTTTTAGTTAGTTATTTTTTACTTCGCAAAAATGTTTACTGCCTAACACAAGATAATCTGGCAACGATTTGCAACTGTTGCCACACGCCACCCACCTGGTCCCAGCAGCCCGAGAATCCAGTTGCTGGATGCGCGGGGCCAAAAAAGGAACGGTACAATTATGGAAATAAAGTGATATCTGATCGAATTTAGTTTCTCTGGAACCAGGTGGTATGCGGCGACTGTACGGGACCTCCAAGTGGTACTCGATCACAAAAAGGTTGGGAACCACTGCTCTAGAGACTCAGTTTAGCACTAAACAATCTCAAAACAGTCCACACTCTCAGAGAGTTTTTTCTTTCTGTCTCTTATTTTCCTTTCATTCCGATTTCTCAAACTGCTTACCACTTTTTTCTTCCATCACTGAAAGTTCAGGACCTCACGCCTCTGGAGCATACAGGCCGCGTTTTCTTCGAGCTGTTTACAAGAGTTCCTCTAATCCAACGGGAGCCGCACTTCTCCCCTCGAAACCACCAAGGGAACCCCTCTTTTTCCTCGTTCCCTCCAGGATCCAATCTGCCTTATGGGCTTCCAAAACTTGAAGAAATCAGCTGAAATGAGCGGAGCCCCACTCGTTCCAGCCACTACAGCGTGACATCACTGCCAGAGGTCCTCCTGAATTTTTATTATTAATGGCCAGAGAGAGATAAATATATCTCTATAGGCTTCAAAAAGTAATGTGAAAAGAATTTCAGTTTAATTTGCTGGGTTTTATCTGGGAATGCTTTAGAGAAGTTTAAGTTTTCCCTTTAATTAAATGGTCTGAAGTGCCATGTTAACTTAAGAAATAATTCTTTAACTTTGGAAAACTTTTTGAAAGTGCAAAGTCATTTGTCTGATTTAAAAATCAATATTGTACAGTACAGTGTGATTTTAACACTAAGAAGGAAAAGAAGATTATACAGTGTATTTTTATTTTATAAAGGAATATTTCAGAGACTTGTCATACATGTTGTTTATGCTATAAGAAAGTTTGTGGCAGCAACAAGGCTTCATAAAGAACCTCAAATTACTGAAGTGGTTTAGGTAGAAACAAAAGAAAAATGAACTGTGACTACAAGCAAAATTTTGAAAATATTCATTCTGATCCATGAGACAAAAATCAAACTTGATTTGTTTACTGTCTTTACAAAAACTTTATTATCAACTAGAAAGGACAACTAGCTAAAAACTTGGTGAACTGTTTTAAGGGTTGCCCAGCAAAAGACAATTATAATTATAATGGCTTATTAAGAGTCTTTCTCCCAAATAGAGAGTTCAAGGATCTTTGTGCAAGCTCTTAAACACAAGAGCTTGCACAAAGAATAAAACACCGTTTTATTCTCTATTCTAGCATATAGGTTTCAAGAGTAGATTTGGTAAGTTTGTTGAATAAAGGCAAATATAACGAACAGCAATAATGATGTTGTTCCACAAACAGAATTCCAGATAAATCAGTTCAAGTAATATTTTAGTTGAATAAGCTCTTTGAATAAGGTCTTGGTTTCAGCACATGTTCATTACTGAAAAGATGTTTGGAAAGAGTTTATCTGGGATGTTCACAGGCAGGTTGTAAACATATTCTCAAGAGCCTGGAAAAGAAAAGGAAAGCAGGTTTTCAGAACATGGCAAATGAAGAACAGATAGACATTTCAGCCTCACTTCTTAAAGTGCAGCATCAATCTATAGGGATTCTGTCAGAAAGAAGTTCAAACAGAGAACCCCCCCCACCTCAATGTAATCAGTAATGAATGAGGACTTCAATATATTTGTTTCCAAGATTCTGTAAACTAATCTCCTGGGGGGAGGAGCATTAACCCTGATTAATGAGATTGTATAAAACTTGCTTTGTTGGTTGTGCTCTGGTGTTAGGGCTTGTTCCCCTCACCCCCTTCTTCCTGCTCTGAGCACCTATTCTGAGTTATGCAAAATGTGCGGGGTAAATAAAAGCTGGTCTGCCTAGGGAAACTAAATGTTGCTTTGCTCAGTTATGAATTTTTATACTGAGTTATGAACTCAATTATGAACTCCATATATAATATCCTGGGTTTAGTCAGCAAATCACACATTATCTAGGGGCTAACTGCTTGCCTAATTACTCTTTGTAGAATTTTTAAAAATGCTGTTTTGTTCTCAGCGGTTATGCCTAAGTATAAATGGGATTAAACGGGACAGACTACTCTGGAAAACAAAAGCTGGATTTCATCTATTGAGATCTCTCAATAAAGAGTCAAATTATCAGATGCTTATAAATAGCAGATACTGTTTATCAGATGCTATTGTGCTATATGAAACTCTTTTGATTCTTGACTTCCACATTAACCATTACTGTTATCATACCAAGAACTGTAGGTACAGTAGTGTGTACTTGCATAACAAGATCTAGATTCAAGGTTACTCAACATCTAGGTTGAGTAATCTTAAACCTACTACATTTCCTTCCCTTAAGCCAGTGTTTCTCAAATAGTGGGGCGTGCCCCCCTGGGGGGGTGCGGAGTGATGCCAGGGGGGCACATGTGACCCCGGGGAACATATGTGGTCCCTCTCGATCGATTCCCCCAGACGGGGAGTGTTTTCCCAGTTGTACGCTGCTCCGAGCCCGGAAGAGAAGGTGGCCAGGCAGGGTGGGGCAGCTGTGTGGGTTCTTCTTGTTCTCGGTGGGCGCCGCGGTAGTCATGAACGGCATGGCGAACCTGCTGCTGGACAAGGAGGAGCATCCTCTGCAGCTGGACGAAAGCTTCAAATGGCATCCTAATGCCTCCTTCCACACCATTCGCTGTGAGTTCCTGGCAGAGGCAGCGCTTATGGGTCAGGCCGGCGACCCCAAAACATTGGCTTGAAAGCTGGCCTGGCCCCGTGTCAAAAGAGGGCCTTAACCACGGTAGCCTATGCCTGCCTAACCGAAAACAGGCTCCACTGAGTTCAGTGTGACTTACTCCCAGGTAAGTGGGTAGAGCAGCCTTCCCCAGCCAATAGTTTGCTTGTAGCTTATAATAAGTAAAATAATAAATATTAACACTAAAATTCCATTGGGGCCCAGATCGGAGAGTTGGGGGGCGCAAAATGTTTACTTCTTCCTAGGGGTGGGAGAAACAGAAAATAATTGAGAAGCATTGCTTTAAGCCATGAGCCTGGCCCTAGCACAAGCATGCCTTGGAAACATCTGTGTCTCCATTGTGCTGCTTTCATCCCATTTCCACTCCACAAGTGAGATAGATATAGGTCAGTATTCAAAGTAATATTTTCTTATTCTGACACCATCCAAGGGAAATTGCAAGATATGTAAAATCTGTCTCATTGCCATTACCTTGGAAAGAAATTTGGTAACCAACAATGATTTGAAAACAGAGATGAGAGGCAATATGGAGGGTGGCAGTGGGAACAGCATCTTTTATACTGATATATTTTCTGTTGATCCAAGGACGGGTGCAAAGCAATATAACTCTGATAACTAGTTATCAGTGAGGTCCACAGCAAACAACAGTAACGCCAATGGGATGACACATGCACAATGATGTAATTACAAATGCTACAATAAAGTACTGCCATCAAGATGTCTGACACAAGGATATAAATCAAGGTATTTGTGTGAGTATACCATCACACATATTTTGAGGTTTGCCTTGCCTGCCACCCCAAGGACTCCTACGGGAGATATAGTGTTACAAAATTCACACACTGTGCAGATATGATGAGAAATGTTGTGGGGTCCCTGGAGGAAGGGTAGAATATATATACAGTAAATAATGAAGGATATGTTGTTTGGCCCATCATTCTGGCTGGAGCTATAACTTTCAATCAATCCAGAATCATCAAACAGCTGTATTATTTACAGCAGAAGTACATAGATAAGGGCTGAGGATTTGTGTTTGTGTTTGCCTTTCACTCCACATTAAATCCTACTTTTGAAATTCCATGTTTCCTTTTCAGGGATCATTAGATTTTACGTAGAACCAATTTCAGTTCCCTATAAAATATACATTCCTTTGCCTGTCCAAGTAATTGAAATATTCAGTTCATTCCTCAATGTTCAAGTCAAAGATTAGTTCCATCTCTGGTACGTTTCTGAGTCATAAAATGCTGCTATACTAAACAAGTTGATGACTATGGAATAAAGCAACTGAGTTACTACTTTAAAATTATTTCTTTAGACAAAGATAGCACTTTGTTTAGGCAAAAGTCACCTTTTAAGCATTTAAAATAAGGCCAATTTCTGTAGCTCCATCAGCTTCTCTTTTTAATAATGTTCCCAACACTACACAGTTTGATATGTCATTTGAGGAGACCTTCTTAATTTAAAAAAATAAAGCTATCAATTTAAAGCAAAAGGATTCTTTTAAAGAATGATGCCATTACTTTGTTTATAACAGTAAAATTATATATATACACCCTTGCCATCATTATTTACATTATACAGCAGAAATTTCAATCCAACTACCTTTTGTCTACAATTTAATGTAGACAAGAAATGTTAAAATTTGATGTGTATATGTATGAGTTCTTTGTAAAATTAACAAGTCCACATGAATGAACAATGCTTTAAGGAAAGAACTATTTTGGGAAGAATTATAAAATTCATGTGGGAACCTCATTCATCAAATTCCAGAGATTTAATCAACATCACTATGTGGTGTTCTCATAGTTGAAGCTCCTTAAAAGATGGATCAGAAACTTCAGTTGGTGGGCTATATAGCAGAATGAGAGAACCTTCCTTTTTCCAAAGTCTGAGGTGAATTGTAAAGTTATTGCCTTCAATAGCAATATCAATAGCTTGGAGAGAAGGGCATATATCTGATCGTGTGGAAGGCTCAAACTGAGCACGCATGCTAGTCCTCTGCTATAATTTCATCTTTGAAACTTAATATGAGTGCAACTCTAAACACAATAAAAATCCTGGATCATGCCAAGAGTTTTGGAACAATTTAAGTGTACTTTCCCATCAGCCCACCAGTTGAGAGTCTGGAGATCATAAAGATGACACACTAACCAATTTGAAATTTTCCATATGTTTAATTAAATGTCTGAATAGGGCTAATGGCTCCAATATATGAAAAGCTTTTACTTAGAGAAAAAGTATGTCCTTCTCATTACAGAATTTAGGGGGGAAATGAGAAAAGATTTTGTAATTTCACCTGCATTTTATGAATTATGATATTTCTGAATAACTTCTATGCATATTAAATTGGAGCAATGTGATTTTTAATATTGAGATTTAACATATTTCTGTTTTCAATTATGTTTATTCATATAGCACCTTAATATAGCAGTCACCTAAAGTTAATTTTAACATGTTACTGTACAAGTTAACACCTATACCCAAGCACTTATCACATATATAGAAACACTGTAAAGGGATAAGTTGGACCATTCCGGCTCTCCTTCCTTCTGGTTTTAAATTATATATCATGTTTATGACACCCAGATTCCATACTGCTCACAGAAATATATAAATTGGAGAGGGAGAGAGGGAGAGGGAGAAAGGGAGAAGGAGAGAGAGGGGGAGGGAGAGAGAGAGAGAGAGAGAGAGAGAGAGAGAGAGAGAGAGAGAGAGAGAGAGAGAGAGAGAGAGAGAGAGAGAGAGAGGTATCCAGGGAGAGCAGGAATGGCAAAAGTGAGATAGTGACATCATGTATTATAATACCATTGTACAAATAACAGACATTATGTAATTTGTGTCCTTTGCACAATGACATCATGACACATGTGCACTGTTGTGGCTTACACTAGAATCTATATTATCATAATATTTTAAGCCATAATGGAGTTTGCTTGGATTTGGTTAGTGTTTTGTGTGAACACTGTCACGGAAAAGTATAAAAGATGGTCTAGCATGCTATACAAACTCCATCAATTAAGGTTTGTTTCAGAAATTGTGTTTTTAAAAAAACATAGTTTATCCCACCACTGGTATCCAGCATCTAATCCTATTTTCTACACACATACATACATATGATTTTAGAAAGTAGTATGACTGGAAAATTAGGATGGTTTGTATTAATTGAATTCATGTATGAATACACAGGTTGAGTATAGTCAGAGGTATATAAATCCATTGCTTGATGTTAGAAGGCTCAGACTTTTCTAATTTGGAAGCTATCTCTCTCTTTCTCTCTCAGACTGCATTTTACATAAACATCTAAATTATCCTTAGACAGAAGATAATTATTCTTCCTTTTAGAAAACCAAATGACATTTCAACTATTGAAACAATTTGCCAGCAGTCTTCCTAGTTGGTGAGCAGGCTGATCATTAAGAAACATTAAGTACTCTTTCTTATACTTTTAACTCTTTCTTACCTGAATCTCAGATCTCTCTGCAGAAATAAATTAAGACATTTAAACATAACCATAATTAAATCAGAAGGGCTCAAGCTTTTTTTTAAAGAAAAAAATGCTGGCAGATTTCATATTTTATATTCTGCAAATCCAATTTTTAATAACCAAATGTTCCTACTTTTGCAAGCAAAATTCTACAAAGTGGGGTGTAACAACTATCCATTTTAACCTTTAGTTAGGTTTGACTCTTGTGCTGGTGAGCTGATGGACAAATGCCCTCCATCTTGATCTGTCTTGGCTGGGAGATAATCCTTAGTTCTTCCAAGAATTTCCAGCAGGATATCTGATCCTCCAACTGTATTTATTTTCTTCTTCTACTTCTCCCAACCTTGCCAAGGTTTATTTTTATTGATTGTTCTAATATGGGGGTGGAAAAAAGATTTCAGTGAGTATTTCATCTCTATCTGGTACTTTCCTATTTGACCACTCTTGTACTTCACTTTTAAGCAAAATCAGTTCCTCAGTATATTTTTCTCTAAAAAGCTTTCTGTCATTCTATAATCTCACTTGTAAAGGGAGACAATATAATACTTATGTGTTCCTTAACCTTATTTACCCATTAGATGTATTCCATTATTATTCTTTTCTTATTCATTTTACTGATATTTTTCCAAATAATTTTAAAAATTAAAAAATTTAGTTCTTCCAAGAATTTCCAGCATGGTTTCTGATCCTCCAATTTTATTTATTGTCTTCCTCTTCTACTTCTCCCAATCTTGCCAAGGTTTGTTTTTATTGATTGTTCTAATATGGAGACGGAAAAAAGAGGGGGAAAACCTTAAAAGGATAAAACCAGAAAAATAAACAGAAAAAACCCTACCAAAACATGATATATTTCATACATGAAATCTTTCAGTCTGTTTTTTAAACATTAAACTCTGTCCAGAGTAATAATTTTATCAATCCTTTCACGGTATCAATAGAGAACTAGTTCTTAAATTAAAGAGAAAGTAGCATATGAACTCAGTTTTTAAATCCAGATTTTAGACAATATACAAAAGTAAACAAGTTCCAATGGAATTATCCATTTTATCACTTGAAGGGGTCATGGTAGCAAAGATAACTTCCATCTTAAATTCTTTTCCCCTCTTCATTATACATGTTAGGATTGGTTATCCAACCTTATATCCCTGTTCTTTTTCTATGACATACCTATTCATTTGTCATTTTTCATTCCATGTGTGATTCTATTCTTCTTTGGAAGATCTTTAAAGAAAAGCTTGCTTGTGAGGAATTAGAACAATGATTTAGTAATTTGTACCAGTCTTTTCCAATCTCTGGGTTACTGTCTTGATCCATTGTTGTTGACATAGAGATGTTGGCAGTTTAATTGCCTTTTCTCCTGTAGCTTTAAACATTTCAGTGAGTATTTCATCTCTATCTGGTACTTTCCTATTTGACCACTCTTGTACTTCACTTTCAAGCAAAATCAGTTCCTCAGTATATTTTTCTCTATAAAGCTTTCTGTCATTCTATAATCTCACTTGTAAAGGGAGACAATATAATATGTAATTGTTCCTTAACCTTATTTACCCCATTAGATCTATTCCATTATTATTCTCTTCTTATTCATTTTACTGATATTTTTCAAACAATTTTAAAACAACTTTAATTTTTCTTTTATAATTATTTTCATATATATGTTTTTTTTTAGATTTATTATTAGAGTTGGAAGGGACCTTGTAGGTCATCTAGTCCAACCCCCTGCTCAAGCAGGAGTTCCTACACCATTTGAGACAGATGGCAGTCCAGTCTCTCCTTGAAGGTCGATTGAGATATCCTTTCTTATCCATTCTTGTTTGATGCTGAAAGTCTGCATTTGATAATCATATCTTGTTGGTGCCCAAGGCTTTCATCCTCCATCTTTCCTTGGCTATATCATGATAGCTTATTCTGAAAGTCACCTAAATCTTACCTTATCTGAATTTTTGGGACTAGCAATAGCACTTAGACTTATTTATTGCTTCGCAGTGCTTTACAGCCCTCTCTAAGCAGTTTACAGAGTTCAGCATATTGCCCCCAAAAATCTGGATCCTCATTTTACCGACCTCAGAAGGATGGAAGTCTGAGTCAATCTTGAGCCTGCTGAGATTCAAACTGCCAAATTGCAGGCAGCCAGCAGTCAGCAGAAGTAGCCTGCAATACTTCATACTAACCCCTGTGCCACCACGGGAATACATTTTTCTGCTTCAATTTTCAAATTATATCTTACCATAGTTCAGGTTTCACTTTGTATAAGATTGGTATACTCTTTACATTAATCTTATATTCTCTGTCCTCCAAATCAAATCTTGCTTGTGCGTCTATTGTTTTATTTTCTAAATCTTAACATTTATTATGATGTTGGATTTGGATTTGAAAGAAGAGAACAATTAAAATGTCCTTAAGCACAACTGGGTTTGCCATACCTGGGGGAGGGCCCCTGGGCTGCTGGGCAGTGGAATGACGAAGGTTGCAGTGGCGGAGCCAACACACAGACAAGCTGAACCACAGCTGATTGCAGCTGGCTGAGATCTGGCCAACGATCAGCTGTTCGGGGGTGTGGCAACCGACCAGAGCAGGAGCCATCACACAAAGGAGTGAGGAGCCAAAGGACGGTTTGGCCCAGGCGACATTCAGCTGTTCCACTGACGATCGGCTGTTGAGTAGACCAGCCAGCAAGTATCTCTGGGAGTCTGCTGGCAGTCAGCTGATTGGGCCTGACTGCTAGCTAATTACCACGGCGGTGGGAGGGTGCAGCCCTGAACTTTAAAAGCCGCTGGAAGACAGACACTCCCAGCACTGACTTTACATTCTATTTTGTTATTTGAAACTCATTGTGTGCCAGAATCCAGCTCATTAAATCCAGTAAACCTCAAAATGTGTGGAGTCTTGATGCTGGTTTAGGTCCGGAGCTCAGACTTCTGACAACAACTTTGTTTCCTGATGAAAACAGCCTCAACTTTCATCATTGGGA
Source organism: Diadophis punctatus similis (assembly GCA_023053685.1). NCBI lineage: Eukaryota > Metazoa > Chordata > Lepidosauria > Squamata > Dipsadidae > Diadophis > Diadophis punctatus. The sequence goes on along the minus strand of JALIGW010000001.1, from coordinate 35,143,262 downwards.
GAAAAAACTGCAATCCAATTATATCTGTGCTTGAGTTCTTCATCCTTTCCATTAGGGTTGTTGTTGTTGTTGTTGTTGTTGTTGTTGTTGTTGTTGTTAGTCGCGAAGTCCAACCCATCATGATCCCATGGACAATGTTCCTCCAGGCCTTCCTGTCCTCTATCATCCATTTAAGCTCACACCGACTGCTTCAGTTACTCCATCCAGCCACCTCATTCTCTGTCGTCCCCTTCTTCTTTTGCCCTCAATCGTTCTCACCATTAGGCTCTTCTCCAGTGAGTCCTTCCTTCCCATTAGGTGGCCAAAGTATTTGATTCATTAGGGTTAGTTTCCATTAAAGAAGGTAGATGGAGCTGTATAACTACTAGCAGTTTCTAAAATATATTTGAGAACCCCTGCAATGGACCCAGGTCATCCTGATGGAGCTACATCAGAACAAAATTCCCACCCTCTTTTCTTCAGTATGGTAGCATATACACCTCTCTTCTTACAACATGACTCAGTATCTATGGCAGAGTCCAGGTTACCTCAGTAAACCAGTTAATGTGATAATGATTTTCTGAAGATGGGAAGATTGTGAATATTAACCAGCAGAATGTCCTTCCCATTCTCAGTTTTCTTTTCTCCCAAGCTGCAATACTTCCCCTGCTCTTTAACACTTGAAGTACAATTTAATCAACTTCCAAGGCAAAATGACTAACTCCAATGAGAAGTCTGAAGCATTCAATACAATAGCCGTACAAAAGATGTGCAATTAACTTAAAGGCTATTTTTGTGCTTCTTGTGCTACACTTTTATTTTCAGAATAGCTTAATTAAAGTTTTTGATATAAAGACAGCTACTTCTGGTCATGTTTTTCGGTGCCTATTCTCCTAGAGAGAAAGAGGGGAAGATGAGAGAAAAGAAACTTATCAGGATCTTGACGGCTTGGCTCAGTTTGTAACAATATAGATGTTTAATTATATAGTTGTTAAAAAGGGTAAATGTAAGAGAGGAGCTGTCCCATATAATTTTCCTATCTTCATAAAGGAGTTACATTATCAGTGTAGTCTATCCAACAAAAGTGGTAGTCCGTAAAACCAGTTATGTAACAAAGAGCTTCTGTCACAATAAAATGGTAGCTTACTCTGCGACAGAATATAGAAAAGAGGACGGAGAAAGATTGAGCCCAAAATGCTACAAGACACTCCCATTCATTAGAATACCAAAGGAATTCTAGATTTTTTTATATTAGCTTATAACTTGCTTGGGGACCCACAGTATTAGCCAAACCATCTGTTAGAACAGGACTATGACTTCGGATGCCAAGGAGTTAAAAAACACGGTTAAAGCAATAGTGCCTACCATTTTTTTTCAAAAAGACTCTCTTCCTCCTCTTTTCTCTCTTCTTGACTTTAGTGGCAAAATGAGATATATAGAAATGTATTTATATTTCTAAGTGAAGCTATTCACAGGATGACTAGGTTCCAGTCCATCCTCTACTCAGTCAGGACACAGTTTAAACTTCTTTAGAGTTTGGCCTTATTTATATCAACTGGTTCATAGTCTGGTATGCAATTCTACCACATCCTTAAACTTAATCACTGTCACAGGGTGATTTTCTGATTGTCAGCTGTACTCATATGTATTCACATGTCAGACATTATGACCCAGAGGTTCTTAGCAAAGTGAAGCAGTCACATGGGGTGTGATCTGCGCAGAAGTGAAATTCCTTTGTATCCCTTCTTACTTCTGCTGTGGTCCTTCATTGAGAAGGACGCATATTTTGATCTGTCAAGATGTAATCATTAAGTATTAGGTTTTTATATATATTTTGTACCGAAATAAATATTTTATTATTGGACTTTATACTCGGGTCTATTTTATCATAAATTGGTTTCCGAAGGAAAAGATTCATTGCCTCTACAATTTATCTTTCTCAAGTTAACAACCACATTCTTGCAATTGTTTATTTAATCTATTTTGTGCTAGTTTAGCTCACTTTGCATCCTGGTAATGAACCTGTTTGGATAAGACTAAACTTCTTTATTAAGACTACATTCTTCATGGTTTCCTTCAAATTCCTTTGGATTCATCCATCTCTTACAAGAGAAATGTTTAGCAACCTCAGTGGCAACTGCACCAGTTTATTGTTGATCATGTTAGGAGATAATAAGAGTCCTAGAAACACTGTTGACATCGCGACTGTTCTTGTTATCTTTTTGAGGGGGGGAAAGGACACTTCTCTCTTTCTATAGAACAAGGCCAGCTGTTATACATTCAGTTTAAGTGGTTATTGTACATTGTGTCAGGAATCCCAATAATAGCAACAGAATATTCGCTCTACATTGTAGTTGGGAACGGGCAAGGTTATTGTGACTTCTTGCTAACTTTAAACCACACACTCAGAATGCTATAGTAGCTGGCATTGCATGATCACCAAATAACATTTTAACTAACTAGCACAGTAAACCTGCAGCCACCATAAAGTTCAAATTCCATACAGCCCTCAGCTTCTTTGTCAAATCCCTGTTCAAGAGATCAGTTCAAATCTCCAGTAAAAGTCACCAGTCATCTCTTTGGAGACTGCTGGCAGGGAAAAGAGATTAACAACAGAAAAAAAGAGAGACAGAGAGGATCTCATGCCACTTTCGTTCTACTCCTTGTCACTGAGTTCTTCTAGCACTACATAATTGCTCCTGAGGAAATGCAGGCCTCAACAGAAAAAAAAACCTCTACAACCTGATCTATCCATCTGCCTTATCATCAATTGGGTGTCCATGTGTCCTTAATGCCTGCCAAGCTCCTTGCCCTGCTTTGCTTTTGACTCTGAAAAGAAAAATTAATTGAAGAATGAGAAAATGCCACTCTCCAGCACAATTTTGCTCTGCAATAATGTCTCTTGGCCCATAAACATTCTTAGATTTTTTTAATTGAGTGCTTAGAATCCTGTGCTTTGTTTGGAACTGTGCTCAACTCCCTAAAAAAAAAAGGACAAGAATTAAGAGTTTCCTGCAAAAAATAGGATTGGATAGAAAGGGTGATGGGTAACAACCAGGTATATTGGTGCTTGGTTATATCTTCAGAGCAGTAATTTTGTGAATTACCAAATCCAATATTATTGCTACTACTTCTGTTAATAATATTACTAATATTTTTCAGGAATGTTCCTAATACAGTTTGAACATTCCATGTGGGTGCACTAGCTTAAGAAGGCCAAAGAAATGCCAAGACTAAACCCAGAGCCGTGATTGCGAACCTATGGCACACATGCCAGAGGTGGCATGCAGAGCCATCTCTGCTGGCACCCGCACTGTCGCCCCAGGTCAGATCTCCGTGGCATTTCTTTCGTGAGCTTCTGTTTCCCTGCAAACGATGAAACAGAAGCTAACGAAAGAAAAAGATGTTACCTCTTGCCGCCCTGCCAGTGTTGGGATGTCCTGCCTCCTGCCGGCCAGCTGGTCTTCAGGTCTCTGCTGCACATCCGTGCATGTCCATGGATGTGGTGCGCATTTTCACACATGTTTGCATGCATGTTTGCACACATGTTTGCACACATGCTTGCGCGCATGCTTGCGCGCATGTTCACGCATTTGCGTGCAGCTTTCAGTTTGGGCATGCACACACGCGCAGTTTGGGCACTCAGTGTCTAAAAAGTTCACCATCACTGACCTAGAACTTTCTTACCAGCACTTGAGTAATAGTCTCTTTATATTGAAAGGATCTAATTAATGTGAGCAAAATGTTAATTTTTGTTTCTATGAAGTCTGTTGTTTCTTATGAGGTTTTCTGAGAGAGGTTAAAAAAAAGTTAAGATCTCTTTCAAACAGAGTTCAGTTCCAGTGATCTCATAAAAATGTCCATGTAATTTTCCTTGAACCAAATTGGCAATTGCTTGTCATTGTATTCTTCTGAGATACTTTTTTATTTCCATTTTAGCTTATAGCTCTGACAGATATATTCCTCAATAAATAAGAGAAGGTGGGATACCATTTTCTTCAATTAACAGGTTTTTTACTGAGTCTACTTGACCGTTTCTTCTGCCTCTGCAGACATATCTTCCTGCCGGTCTTATGACATTGCCTGCAACAGGTCAGTGTTCTATTCCACATTTCTACAATTTTGGGCAGAGGTGGGATTCAGCAGGTTCTGACCAGTTCTGAAGAACCAGTAGTGGAAATTTTGAGTAGTTTGGAGAACCGGTAAATACCACCTCTGACTGGCCCCACCCCCATCTGTTCTCTGCCTCCTGAGTCCCAGCTGATCGGGAGGAAATGGAGATTTTACAGTATCCTTCCCCTGCCACGCCCACCAAGCCATGCCCAGCAAGCCACACCACACCAACCAAGCCATGCCCACAGAACCGGCAGTAAAAAAATGTGAATCCCACCACTGATTTGGGGGACCATGTCATCATAAGAAATTGGAAGGAGAGGGCTCCTTTTTCACATCAGAAGGAGAAATGCATCATTCAAAGTTCATTTAGCAATTGTTTTCTTATTTGAGAGGCAGCTATCTCCCCTACTTCTCTGCTTGCATTTCAGGAATCCCAACTCAGAGAAAAGCCTTTGACTTACGTTTTCTTGGCATGTTTGTTGGCAGTAATGCAACACTCTTAGGATTTGCTAGGAAAGCATACTTCATCTGTAAGGCTGATCTGGCACCATGGAGAGATGAAAGCCTTTCAGGCTTCTGAGTGCCTCTACTAATGCTTTCCAAAATCAATCCTTCCTTGCAACCTCTCAGCATGGAAGATTTGCAAACCAGAAGACAAATGCACATCCATACCAGGGGTGGGTTCCTCCCAGTTCGGACCAGTTCGCACAAACTGGCAGCGACACGCTGGTGACATCATGATGACATCATCGATCCGGTTCAGACAGTGCCAGTCTGTGGGCGCCGCCATCTTTTTTAAAAAAAAAATTAAATTTTTATTTTATTTTATTTTTTCTTCTGAGCATGCGCAGAAGCCGAGTTTGTGCATGCGGTCATCATCTTGTTTTGGGCTTTTTTATTTATTTATTTATCTATCTATCTATCTATCTATCTATCTATCTATCTATCTATCTATCTATCTATCTATCTATCTATCTATCTATCTATCTATCTATCTATCTATCTATCTATTGGCACTATGCATGCCCGTGAGCGCAAAGCGCGCGCCCACGCACCCACAAGGCATGCCCACACGGCATAGGAGGAAGCAAACCAGCAGCGAGGTAAGTTCGAACCCACCCCTGATCCATACCAATATATAACAGTTTGGTAGAAGGAAGGTCTTTTTTCTATAGGAAGAATAAAAGGCTGTTTCAGGAAGCACAGGAAATTCCAGGAGCAGCATGCTCAGCAACTGACAAGTTTGAAACAGGCAAAGTGAGAATTCAATACTGTGGTCAGTTTTTAGCCTGTTTAGCTTAAGTCAAGGGATTGTCTGTGAGCGCCAAACTAGGAAACTCATAGACATCTTTGTGCTGAAAAGCAGTTTAGATTGCTGACGGTGAGGAAAAAGCAGAGGAATTGCAGATTGATTGAAATGCATTTGGAGTAATTTGCAAATTGGGAGGCTTGTAGTGTAACTAAAGCTCATTCCGGAGCAGAGCATTCCAATATATGGAATTCTCAGAATTCTCAACAATAGTGATAATGGCGATGGAACGGTGAGAGTAGACAACTATATATCTGGAAGATGCCTAATTCGGGGAAGGTTGCAAAGGTTGGAAATCAACTAATAGTTTTTCTAGTTAGAAGAAAAGGAAATTTGTATAAACATTGGAAAGAACTTCCTGATACCATGAAGAACTTAATGGGGTGTAGGAAACCCCCCCCCTCCAGATTAAAATATTCTTTATTCTTAATATTAAAAAGAGGCAGGATAGAAGATTTCCCCTAAAGGAGATGAAGAGAAAATCTTAACAAAGGCAGAAAGCAGCCCCAGTCTTCCTGCCATAGGAAAACAGCCTCAAGCAGAAGGTTGAAGAGGCTGGTCTTTAGGAATGGAGATTTTGTATCCATTCAGAAAGACTGGGCCAAACTATTCATAAGCAAAGAGCAACCAGAAACCCTAAATAAGCAACACAAGAGGCAAGGAGTCCAAACTGACAAGATTAGCTGAGACAAACAAAACACCTAAGATTCGCATTTCCCCTCTTGCCTGTAGAACCAGCCATGAGGTGGCCATGAGGAGCCAAGGTGGCGCAGTGGTTAAAAGCAGCACTGCAACCTTCAGCTGATTGCTAGTTCAGCAGTTCAGCTGTTCAAATCTCACCAGGCTCAAGGTTGACTCAGCCTTCCATCCTTCTGAGGTTGGTAAAATGAGGACCCAGATTGTTGGGGGCAATATGCTGAACTCTGTAAACCGCTTAGAGAGGGCTGTAAAGCACTATGAAGCAGTATATAAGTCTAAGTGCTATTGCTATGATCCCTACATGACCCCATAGGAATCTGGCAGCAGCCATTAAAATATTAAAGGACATATAGGAACATATAGGAATATTAAAGGACATATAGGAACAGGCATCTAAATCATAAAGCCCCAAAGAATGTATAAAAACCCACCTACTCTCAACCCCATTTTGTTAGCCACCTCAGAAACACGCTACTGTAACTACTTTCTGACTACAGAGACTTAATTTCCTGCAGCCAGTCTCCATTTTATTTCCAGTGTCTTTCTCCCTACTTGGAAATGGACCTGATTTTTCTTCCAACAGGGGCAACAGATGGCCTCAGAAGGTAGTGAGGCTTCCCTTAATGATCCCATTTAAGCAGAAGACTTCATGCTTATCTATGAAAGATATAATGGTAATTTCCTTCATCAGAGACTTTTGAAATTCATTCCAAAAATGTAACTTTAGTTAGTTTCCCAGCAAAAATCATATAAAATCAAATGAGAACAATATTTCTACTACAAATATATATACATTTATTAATTTAAAAATACATTAAAAAAATACTTGGAAAGGATCCTTATGTGACAATTGTAGTACAAAATTGGCACCCAGCATTACCATTATCCATTGGACTTGTTAAAATGCCATTTATTGGGGAGGGATTTGTGGGCTTCCTTCTTTCTGCTTAAATGTGTTAGCCATTCCAATAGATTGCCACATTTGTATCACCAGAGGTTTGCGTTTCCAGAACAAGTATAATTACCTGTCTGATTTAAATTCATAAGGAATTATAGGGTTTAGTCGGGATACATTCAGAAGCAGCCTTAGGGATTTCAGGATAAGAAGGCTGTCTGAAGCTCAGCCTCAAATACATTCTCATGGGGCTCTCAGACTGGGGAATAAATTTGTTTTTAATCCAAATGCCCTTGAATATTTGAGAGAGAGGAGCTCACTAGAAGAATGTAAAAATATATTGCACAGGCGAAATTGGGCTGAGTAAATAAATAAATAAATAATGGTAACTGCAGGTAGTCCCAGAAAAATGTTGAAGCATCATCATGATTTCTTCATTTTTATAAAACTAAACTAATTCTTCACTCTCTGGGTCCCCAAATAAAACTTATTTCAATTCCAAAAAATACCTTTTGAAAATATGTTGTGGAAGATACTGAAATCTATAATACATGACCCACATAAAACATACTTGGTTGTATATGTGACCACTAAGAGATAAGTCCATTGAATTCACTGGACCTTTTGTCAGGTATTTATTTATTTTATTATATTATATTTCTATGCTGCCCAACTCCCAGAGGACTCTGGGTGGCTCACAACATATAGAAACATAAATAAAACATCAATATAAAAAGATTAAAATTTTAAAAAACATAGATTAAAACATATTTAAAAATTTCAATCATACCACAATCATGAGGCGACCTCAACTGTTGACATCAGAGATCAATGGTCCCAAGCCTGTCGGAACAGCCAGGTCTTGGTAACTTTCCGGAAGGCCAGCAAGGTGGGGGTAGTACGGATCTCGGGAGGTAGTTGATTCCAGAGAGCCAGGGCCCCTACAGAGAAGGCCCTCCCCCGCGGGCCCACCAGCCTACATTGTTTAGCTGACGGGACCTGGAGGAGCCCAACTCTGTGGGCTCTTACCGATCGTTGGGAGGTATGTGGTAGCAGGCGGTCTCGCAAATAACCTGGCCCTGTGCCATGTAGGGCTTTAAAGGTCATAACCAACACCTTGAATTGTGTCCAGAAATCAATGGGGAGCCAGTGCAGCTCGCAGAGGATTGGTGTAATGTGGGTGTATCTTGGGACACCCACAACCGCTCACGCATTCTGGATCAGTTGAAGTCTCCAAACAGTCTTCAGGGGTAGCCCCAAGTAGAGCGTGTTGCAATAATCAAGCCATGAGGTGATAAGGGCATGAGTGACAGGTAAACACAGTCCTCCTAAAATATGTGACTTGTCTAAGGAGCAAAATGTGCGGCATCTGCCGTCTTGCAGATATTGACACCTTTCCCAAGAATGCACTTGAATTACATACTTTCTACTCTGGCAAAGAAAGCTAGAAAAACATTAAGCCTTCATACTTGATTAAAGAAGGAAGAACAGAAGTCCCACTCGCATTCCCAGTAAGTTTAGTTTATATATCAGGGGATGCAAGATAATCACCATTTCAAAGAACATGTCCAATGGCCATACAGACCTGCTTACATATTGGATAAGAAGATGAGTTCTAAGCAGAGAACATTGCCCTCTAGTAACTATCAGGAAGTGTCATTTTATCCTATCTGTTAGAAGCCTCAGTTTCCCCAGAGATATGAATTATTTATAACACCCATTAGGAACCTGTCATCCCTCCCATACCTGAGAATATGAATTATTTCTTGTTGTTTCGAGTACTAAGATAAATAATATTTATAACAGGTAACGTTTAATTTACAAGTTCTTGCAATGATGATTAAGATAGCCTATGTTTGTCATGGTGTGATTATTGCCTGTTACATGTATATGCAGGGAGATGCATCCCTATTCAATATAATGGTTTATTCCTGAGCACGTGATTGATATGTTCTTGTACGCATGTGTGGATTCCTTTCTCCGCTTTCCCCTTCTTGCTATGTCTTCCATTGAGAGAAGACGCACTTTTATATTAGAGATGTAAACAAATGAGGATTTATTGTTTTTGTACCGAAATAAATATTTTTACTTAGACTTTTAAACTGAGGTTTCATTTCTAATGTCTGATGTCCGGGAAAAGATCAAACATCACCTCTGTGAGATTAATTCTCACATCTGTCAATGTTATGTAATAAAAATAGTAGCATCCTTACCACCTCATCTTTTGTAGTCTTTGTTCCTGTTGACTGTCACTACCTTGTCATTGTCTCAACCAAGTAGGCTAACCATTTCCTTGCCTTTTACTCTAATCATATCCAAAGAACCGTTTTCTGAACTCTCATGTTATTCATAGGAGGTTAATGTTAATCAAAGAATCAGATTAAACTATTCACTACTCTGTAATAACAGTATTAATAAAAATTATTAGTAGAAAGAGTCATAGGCCACACTCTTATTTGTCATGTTTGCTGTTATACATCTTGCTGATCCCTACTATATACCTAACATGGGTCCATTCTTTACACCATAACTTTAACGTGCAACAATCCAAGGACTGTGATTTGGAGATTCCCTTAACTGAAATTCTACCCTTGTCCAATATCAAAAACATCCTTCAATGGCATGGACAATGCCCACATTTTTTTCCTTTGTTCTTTCTCATTGTATCATGAATTCAATTTTTAAAATTCCTTTTAAACATGGGTTGACGTTTTCATCTTGACCACTAGATGGTAGCAAATGGAGGGGGATTGTACCTCTTGGCTGCCATCTAATGGTCATCCAAATGTGTACCTGAGATGCAGGAGCTAGATAAATGTGATTTAACAATTGACGTTTGAAAAAGCGATTTCTCAGTGAGATTGGTCCAGGAGCTACAAATTACTTGAAGCATATAGTGTAAAGATTAGATAGACCAGAAAGGGCTTCACTGGGAGCAGTGTTGACTGGGAAGTGAATTCAAGACTAGAAAAGGAAAGCTCCACAAGTATAAGTGCTGAATGCTTTCAATACTTTCAATGGCATGCCTTAAACTACAAGTGAGCTTTCCACTCTCTAAGTTGATTATTAGATGGCAGCAAAGAGTTTTCTGCTTAGTTATGTAATACATTGTGGGCTTTTACGTATATTATGCCCTGTCTAGGTTCCCAGAGAATCACAACCAGTCAGGATTAAGTGAGTTAAACAGATAAATATTCACTTAGTTCCTTTCATTTTGAAAGAGTTATTCTTCACAATACTCTGTACTTCCAGATCCTAGCAACAGGGCAGCTTCAGAAATCATTGCTGCCCTGGACCAAACTGACTCTGATCCTCTTTACCTAGTCCTTGAGAATGCTATTGTCTGCAGGTACAGTGTCAGAAGATGAAGAGGGGTCAGAGTGAGTGGCTATGAATTCCCTATCATAGAATTTCTAACTGCAAGAATCTTCCTGCATTTGGTCCATCTTGTCATTTGACTTCTGACATGATCCTACCTACTGCATTATGCCTATTGTCCCTGCTGAACTCTTGACAAGGTTGGCTTGATGGATTTATACCAGTACTAGCAATAATATAAATAAGAATTGCAGTTTCTCAGGTTAAGGATATACTGACAAGCGAGTTCCAAAATGGTGACCTCACTTTGCCTTTTGATGTGGTCATCAATTTCTTATTCACACATTCTGTTCATGAAAGCTCTTGGATTTGATTTTGAATTGAATAAAAACTGAGCTGATCTTATTCCTATCTTCATAATTCCAGCAAAGATTTTAAGCACTGAGCAGGACACAATGTAAAATATTTCTCCATCAACTTGTCTAGAAGGCCGATGCACTTTGCTGTTGTTTGATAATCAGTTTTCTCTTCAATCTCTTGAACACCACTCCCACTCCCTTAGTTTCAGAACTACTTTCATCTTCCAGTCAGGTGTTGTTGTTGTTGTTGTTGTTGTTGTTGTTGTTGTTGTTGTTGTTGTTGTTGTTGTCTTCTGCTGCTGTTTAGGAGCAGCGGGAGCTATTAATGCTGAGAGGTATTTCCCTTTCCATCATTACAGAATGCTATTTATCTATCATTATCACAAAATATTCTCCAACTTCAGAGAGAGAGAGAGAGAGAGAGAGAGAGAGAGAGAGAGAGAGAGAGAGAGAGAGAGAGAGAGAGAGAGAGAGAGAGAATAATCTGAAATCTAATGGCCCCCTCTCCTGCAATACCCCACTTGTTCTGATTCAAATTCATCTCTTCCTTTTTTGCTTTTCTTGGTGCCCGCTATCAAAGTTCACCATTCCACATTTTGTCATGATTTTTTTTTTTACTGAGGCATAAGAATGAAAGAAAGTAGAGGACAATTGCAAAAGCCTGAAAAAAACAATTGACGGTTGCTTTCCTTTTTTTTAAAAAAAAAAAGGAAGAAATAGTAAAGGGGAAGATGCAATACAGTACTAATTTAAATCATTTTCATTCTGCAACTTTAAAGGGGATTAGAGACCCAGAAGATGAGAAGGTTCTCTAGGAAAGCTGCTAACTGCCCTCCACCCACAGAAAAACTGCATATACTCATTTACTGTCTCCTCTTTTAAAGTGCTGCTAACTTTTTTCTTTCTCTAATAGGATTGCAAAGGCAACCTGTTGTGCCCATCTGTGCTGCTTCATAATAAAATTCTGCCTAGATAATTAAATATAAACATTACAGTTACTTACAGCTATGGACTTTTGTGACTGTGCACTGAAAAGTTTTGTTAAGAAATAGTAAACAACCAACTATAAACTCTCACTGATAACAGTTGGCAAATGAAAGATAAATCCCCATTTTCTCAGGTTTTGTGAAATAAAGGAAAAAGCTATGATTTAAAGAAGTCTGCATAATAATACACTAAAAAGTCAGACATTGTGCATGACAAGTGACTGGTGACCACATTGTGTATGCTGCTAGCACACTAGACATTGTAGCATTGGAGGAAAAATCTTAGCATAATATCTGTTCTTTTAATGTCATTTTTATCTCTTTTCTGAAGGTCTCACAGTCACAATTTCCCTACCAATTACTACTTAATCCTTATTTAACAGAAAATGGCAGGAATAAACAAGGGATCTTCTGCAATCAAGTAAGTGCTCTCCCTTGAACTACTCCCCTTCTTGTAAGAGAACACTAGCCATATAACTAACTGCTTTCATGGATTGCTTGTAGTTCCAGAAATAATTGGTTGGTCTAGCTCAGTGATGGCAAACCTTTTTTTCCTCAGGTGCCGAAAGCACATGTGCGCGTGCTATCACACATGTGCAACTGCCCACACCCATAATTCAATGTCTGTGGAGGGCGAAAAAGGCTTCCCCCACCCCCCTGGAGGCCCTCTGGAGGCCGGAAATGGCCCATTTCCTGACTTCCAATGGGCTCAGTAGGCCCGTTTTTCGCCCTCCTCAGGCTCCAGAGGCTTCCCTAGAGCCTGGGGAGAGCGAAAATGTCCTCCCCCTCCCCCTGGAGGCCCTCCGGAAGCCGAAAATGCCCTCCCAGAGCCTCCACGTGAGCCAAAAATCAGCTGGCCAGTTGGAGCTAAGCTAGGGCAACGGCTCATGTACCAGCAGATATGGCTCCACGTGTCACCTGTGGCACGCGTGCCATAGGTTCGCCATCACTGGTCTAGCTAAAGCTTTGATCCAGCAGGAGTCTTGTTGGATTTGTTCAGTCTTCTTCTCCAAGACTTGCAAAACTCTGTAAAGGTAATCTTACAATAAAGTTAGAGCTAGTACTTCTGGTTGTGTTTCTTGCCTGGCCTACCTTGCAAGGCTGATAATCTTTCAACAAAATACATTTCTCTACCTGCCTTGCCTTTATAGTCCAAAAAACGAGGGAGAGCATCTCCTGATGTGTTTGCCATGTCCACATTTCTTCTGCTGACTGAACTGCCATTTGTGTAATCTGTGGTCTTCCACCTGTCTCCCAAGGTATTTCCCACATACTATAATATACAAGTTTAAAACCCTTTAAAATCTTCAGGAAAAGATTGAAAATTGAAAATCTTCAGCATATACATCAAAGACAAATTCCTTGTGTGTCCAATCACACTTGGCCAATAAAGAATTCTATTCTAGTCTAAAAGAAAGAAAGAAAGAAAGAAAGAAAGAAAGAAAGAAAGAAAGAAAGAAAGAAAGAAAGAAAGAAAGAAAGAAAGAAAGAAAGAAAGAAAGAAAGAAAGAAAGAAATGCTTTGCATTTTCTTCCACCAATATCTTAAGCGGTGGGGGTAGGGCTGGTACTCCTTATCAAAGTTTTGTCTATTTCTCTCGACTTTTTGCTAGCAAAACATTTTTGTTTATCTGGGCTTTTATAACATAAGTTGTAGTTTTATTTGATCGTATTTCCTTGCTCTATTTGCCTTATTTTTCTCTTTTCAGAATTTGTACTGTGAATTTTACAATTGTAATCAACCTTGAGCAGCATTTGGCGGAAAATAGGATAAAAACTAATAGATTTTTAAAATCATGAAGTAACCCTTTTCTCAAGCTTCATTATCCTCGTCACCCACAGCCCTCTGAGGAACTTTTTTCCTTAAATTCAACCTTTCTCCTTTGCTATCCCTTACCCTTGGAATAAGATAACTGAATAATAGTACTTCCTTAAGTTCCTTCAAATCCTTCTCCAAAACCACTTTTTTCACAAAGCTCAACCCAGAGTTTCCATAGTCTGGTTTAACCTTCTCCAGCAAGATGTCCTCCAGACAAACAATGACTGTAATGGTGATGCTGGCTACAAAATCTGGGACTTGTAGTTCCAAAATGTACAAAAGGCTTGTGATTGGGCAAGCTGTCCTCTGAGAAGGAATATATAATTAAAACAATCTCTGTCTTTCTCTCTCTCTCTCTTCTTTTTTTTCCTCACACACACACACCAGTAGTGGGTTCTAAAACCCTTTACTACCGGTGTGTGTGCGCGCGCACAGAAGCATTCCGGCACTTCAACCCACTGCTCACACACACACACACACACACACACACACACACACACACACACACACACACACACCATCCCCCTTCTATTTTGTGTTCCCAATTGCACACAGGTTCCTTGGAGCAGAAATGTATATTTTGAAGCAAGCATTTTGCACTATGTAAGAAAAAGAAGCTTACTAGAACAGGGATGCTTATTCAGAATCAGTTCTTCCCAATCCTCCAAGGAAGGGTCCAGTTTCTTCTATCCATCCTTTCCCTTTCCATGAAATTATTCAATCAATAAAGCCATATTTGCTTAACATTCATTCTTACAAATGGTACTTCTCATTTATTGTCCTTTAAATAACATGAGCTACTCTTTTTATCTTGTGGTATAATCTCTCTTCCTACCTGCCCCCTATCTTTTTCACTTTACTGCCCATATTTCATTTGTCCAAACTATATATCAATATGATTTATAAAGGCCTCAGCATACATCATTTTTTAAAAAAAGAGAGATTGCAATAATTTCCTCCAATTGGAGAATATCTACTAAAAGAGTATTTTTTTCTTATTTCTGCAATTCTGTCCATACTTTATGTGTCTGTATGTGCCCTATTTAACTAATTTTTTTTCTTACTCTTTAGGAAATTTTTTGAAAACATAACTGTGGGGTGCCACAGCCTTTGATTTAATAGCATCCAGAGTCCTTGGTCGCCTTTAATTCCATCTTCCTCTTCATTTTCCACAGTCAATGTCATGCACAACGAACATCATGGCACTAATTCTGTATGTTGGATTGTGCTCTCTTCTAGCCAGACGGACTTGTCACCGTTCATCAGTGCCAAGAGAGCTATCTTGTCATGTATTTATTAGCTTTTAAAAAGATTTGTCTCTTTGTATGAATAAAAGCCGTCACTTTTTCATCTGCGTTTGTCAAGATTGCTGCTCTTCACACAGTTATCTGTTTTTCTCTCCTCCCAGGACATATCACCATTTTGATAGTCAAGCATCCATTCCAAGGCTGCCTGCTGAACCATTAACCTTGAGCAACAAAACACTCACTGAAAGCAAATGCTGGGAAACTTTCCATTCTTCCCCATCTTATGTTTGCTTAAACAATGAATCTGGATGCAGCCTTGAAAGGATGGAACTGTTTTCCATTTCAAATTCCATTGGCTCATATGATAAAGTATTCATACAATCCTTCCGCAAATTGTGTCTTCCAGATATTTTGGGATTACGGCTCCCAAAATACACAGCTATTGGCCATGTTGGCTGGATATTGTGGGAGTTGTGGTCCCAATGACTCTGAGGAACTCCAGACTAGGAAAAACTGATTTACACTATGTTCTGTCCCCACGGGTATGCCCCCAAAATAAGATGCACAAGAAGGAATTGGAAACAATATTGTTTTACTGCAAATAAATTCTTAGCCAGAGTTGAGTCTTTTGAAAAGAATATCAGTCATTCACAAAGTCTCTCCAGTATTTGGCTAGAGTCTCAGAGAGCAATTAAGGAGTGTTATCTCACCTCATGGAGGTTTTGGCGGAAATCCAAACTCTCATTAATCACAGGAAAAATGTTAACTATTGATAATCCGAGCTGCAGATACAAGAGCAAAATGCTGAAACCACAGAATGGGGTTGTTTTCTGCAACGAAGCCCCTCGTGACAGACCCTTAAATACCCTCAGGGCATAGTCAAGCTCTGCATTACTACTCACGAGCCTCTTCCTGATTAGCCACTCATGTCTCTTTGAGAACCTGTGTGCGCTGGCATCCAGAAGAGCCTCCTCCTCTTCTCCTGAGTCACTAATCTCAGGAGATGCATCAGGTTCTAATTGTTCGCCAGCCTCTGACCCCACGTCCTCTTCACTCTCTGTCTCTGGTGCCAGGAACACCGGTCTTCTGTACTGCACCCTCACTACCTCCGAATCCTCGGGATCGGCTGCTAATTGCCCTGGACTCGACCTGGCCACAACACACTATAGCCTTCCTGTGAGTAAATTCACACAGAAGCAAACAGGTCAAATAGACATTTAAAGCTATTCAGTTACTGGGTCATTTAGTTCAGAGAAGGCAATATTTTGAAATCCAAATATCACATATTTTTCTTCTATTGTTTTTGATAACAAGAACCACATAGAGAGGGGGTGATATAACAGTATCACTCAAGCAAGCACAGCTTAGCCCATGTTTGAGGGAGGAAGCACTATTACCCAATAAGATACAAGTGTCAACAAGCTTAACAGATCGTTTTTTTCTCTCTTACGAGAAATCATCAGATCATAACTTGATTTCTCTTTATATAGCTTTTGCAGTTTTCTTCTATTATGCAGGTAACATAACTTGCTCTTAAATATCTTTTCCCATATTCCAAGCCTAATACCTTCTAACTGCTCTTGACCTGTTCTACCGGAGCTGCAATAAGGGAAGGAACAGCTCAAGGAAACAATCTGTTGGTATCAGAATAAGATAAGTCTAGGGAAGGAAGAACAAAATCTCAGAAAATCTCTTTTCCCTGGTCTACCTTCTGTTCCAAACAATGAGTTTGTTTTCCTAAAGACTTTGTTCATTTTAGCTTTCTTTGTTAGTCTAACATTATGTAGAAGCATTTGACATTTGCTTTTCTTCTAGAATTCATCTTTGCCTAATCATTTGAGCTTTAAGGTAGTCAGAACAAACTCATATTCTGCTGTAACACCAGAGTTACATTTGGTTCTCCCCCAACAACCCCTCCCCCCAAAACCAAGAAGGATATTTCAGTTTTGGAACTGTTGTGCTATTCACGTAAGTTTTAGGAAATACTGGCTGTGTTGGAAAGGAATAATGGAATATTTGGGGAATACTAAATTGTCTGACCAAAAAGCTATAACTTGGTGCAACACTGTTGAAGTCTACACATCAGGGCACTTAAGTTCCCTAAACAATACCATGCTGCTTTAATACTTTTTTTAAAAAAAAAGATGTTATTAATTCTTGAATTACTGCAATTTGTAAATTGGGGCTTAACAGATTTGGCATGTCCTTCAACATATAAGGAAAAACAAACCATCTTTTTTTTATTCCCTACAAAGCTTGCAAATTCACTCTCTCCCGTTCCTACACCAGTTTGCATTTTTGGAGTCTGTACATCTTATATAGAATTTGAATACAGGAAATGTTTTCTTGTAATATTCCTTTTTTTCCTCCAGAATTTTCCTTGATATACATGTATGTGTGCATTTTTAATCAAAGAACTGCAGCACACATCTGGAAAAGTACAAAAATTGAAAACTAATAATCAGAATCCTGTTTACATTTTTTGAGAATATTAGGCTTGCCTGTATTAAAATGCAAAAGAAATAAATGTCACCACCAGCCCTACTTCATGGTCGAAAAAGGTGCCCTAAAATACACTTTCTTATTATGTATTTCTCTGCAAGTGTTTTGTGGCTAATGCATAACAGTTTGTCAGAAGGCAAACTGATGTGAAAAGGATGCCCTAAGAAAATTAATGGCTTGGTAAATTCGAACATAAGACAGGTTAACCACCAAAAAGGAAATATAAATCATGACTGGTGATATAGATGGGAAAGCAGCAGGAGACAGCCCTGCCTTGGATACTGAAGGGCATTGAGAGACTCAGAGGCAAAACAGATTGAAGGGACATGCAAGACAGATCAACTCATTACTACTCAAATTAATGAGCCACTCAGTTGCTAAGCAAACATTTTGAATGTTCATTAAATCAACATGGAAATCCAGCACCATCAATTAAATCACCAGCATTGTCATACTAGTGGTAACAATGTAATTACTTGAATCTCTTTCAGAAGTAATCTACAACATCCAGTGTGTAACAGTCAGTATGTAGGGCAGACAGGCAGAAGACTAGGAGGGCACATCCAGGAATGCCAACTAGCAGTCAGAAGACACAATGAAAACTCCTTAATCTCATAAAACATGGACACTCGATCATAGTTTCATGCTGGAAAACTGTGAGCAAGCTAGACCAAACTAAATAGAAACATGTAGGGAATTCTGGGAGCTTGGCATCCAGACAAATCAGCCCTCAATAGATACATAGAGATAAACCACATCTAAACAATTCAAAAGGGACAATTTAAAAAAAAGCTAAGAAGTAAACAAAGAGACCAGAAAACTGCCTCTCCAGCATTTTACACCAGATAAGCATGGATTAACACCAGATTAACAAAAGTGTATATAGTCGAGGCTATGGTTTTCCCAGTTGCAATGTATGGCTGTGAAAGCTAAAGGAAGGATGAGCGCCAAAGAATTGAGGCCTTTGAACTATGGTGCAGGAGAAGACTCCTGCGAGTCCCTTGGACTGCAAGGCGATCAAACTGGTCAGTCCCAGAGGAGATCTACCCTGACTGATCCTTAGAAGGCCAGATCCTGAAGATGAAACTCAAATACTTTGGCTACCAAATGAGAAGGAAGGACTCACTGGAGAAGAGCCTAATGTTGGGGAAGATTGAGGGCAAAAGAAGGGGATGACAAAGAATGAGGTGGCTGGATGGAGTCACTGAAGCAGTAGGCATGAGCTTAAATGGACTCCGATGGATGGTAGAGGACAGGAAGGCCTGGAGGAATGTTGTCGATGGGGTCGCAATGGGTCGGACACAACTTCTCGACTAACAACAACAACAACAACAACAACAGATTAAAACTATCAAGCAGAAAACCACCAAGGAGAAAGCCACTCCCCCACACCAACACTGGCAAGTTACTAGATATCACCAGGGAGTAAATCCCACACTCAGTAGCACTAACGATGTTACTTAATCAGTTAAGAATGCAAGCAAACAACCAAGCTCAAAGAGCACCAAGGACTCTACAGTTCACCCTGGAGCTACATGTGTTCTCTTTTTTCAAGTAGCTTTTATCCTCCCTTGAAATGCTATCCCATTCTAAATGGAAACATAAGTAAAAAGTAAATAAGTTAGTAAGTTTGATAAGTAAATATCAAAGTGCCCTTTGATATTGATAAATATAGGGAGGGAAAGAAGAGAAAATTGAGCATAAGCAGTTGTAATCTATTATTGCATCAAGAACTGAGAAAAGCATCACTCCTTGATTAGACAGTATGGATTACTTCTAAATTCTCTAAATTCTCAACAAAAATCATCCTGATCAGTTCAGAACTATTCTAATTCATATAGGACTGGATGATGTATTTGGAAGGTCTTTGTCAGGGGTATCAAACACACATAGTCACATTGTCATCATGTGACGTATCGCTACTTTTTCCCCCTTTGCTAAAATGAGGGTGGGCGTGGCCAGCGCATGACCCATCCGGCCCATGGGCCACAAATTTTACAATCCTGGTCTAGGTCCTTTATTATTCAAATATCAAACTGAAAGCAGATCCATAAGACTGAGAACCTCTCCCATGTTATTGATAAAACACAAAAAAGGGAGTTGAAATGTGATTAAAATACCTCTGGTTCATGCATTTGATCAGTATATTTGCTTTATTTTTAAGACCTCTTTCTGCTATTGTTACCATCTTACTGAACATACTTTTTCTGATGATTGCTGTCAAAGCTTTGTTATGCCTCAGAGACTTGTAAACACATTTATTGACAATTAAAAATGCTTCTACATTTGGCTGGTGGATCACCTCTTCCCTCTTGTCTGAATTACCCAACTCATTAGACTGAATTAGTGCTTAATAAATGCTGAGTTCTTACTGAGGTTGCAGCCATTTAGGTGCCAACACGCAACATTAATGCTGGGGCTAAGGGTAGCCTGGGCCTAATGCATAAGTATGTTTACCCATCTGGTTGTTTTTCCATTTTTAATTAAAAAATGACTTTGGGGTGTCATTTTATATTAACAACAAATTGAAAAGCTGCCCAATCATTCTTTGAATCAAGAGGGATATTCATAAAACTCCTTTAAAATTGCATTGATCATATGACTGTTGAGAACACTTAACAGTGTGTGAGGAACAGCCAATGGCATTGCAGTGGCTAGAACAGAAAAATTATAGAGGGATAATACATAGTTCTGATTAGTATTGATCTTATTAGTATGAGTGTTTTGGTTGAATTCCATTTTTTTCATTTTTCTGAGTAATTTTAAAATGATTTTTTTTATGTCATAGGATACTTGGAATCCTATTTCACTTCTGAATAGCTAATTGTCAGAGTCTCATTCTCTTTAAATAAGATACAGGTAATCCTCAACTTACGACCACAATTAAACCCAAAATTTCTATTTTGTTTATTTATTTTATTTATTTATTTTAATTTGTCAAGCATGTATGATTACAAGCAAAGTATAAACAAAGTATAAACATGATTTTATATACTGTATATATAATAGTACAAGCATGATTATGAGTACAAGAAATATAAATATATGGGTACATTAGGACAGGAACAGTAGGCATGATTGTGTGCTTATGCACCCCCCTTACAGACCTCTTAGGAATGGGGTGATGTCGATGGTAGATAATCTAAGGTTAAAGTTTTTGGGGTTTGGGGAAGAAACTACTAAGTCAGGTAATGTGTTCAGGCATTGACCACTCTGTTGTTGAAGTCGAATTTTTTGCAATCAAGTTTGGAGTGGTTTACATTAAGTTTGTATCTATTGTGAGCTCTGTATTGTTGTGGTTGAAGCTGAAGTAGTCATTAACAGATAGGACGTTGTGGCAGATAATTTTGTGAGCTACAGTTAGGTCAGATCGAAGGCGGCGTAGTTCTAAATTTTCAAGTCCCAAAATTTCAAGTCTGGTTTCATAAGGTATTCTGTTGCGACCAGAGGAATGTAATACTCTTCTTGTGAAGTATTTCTGGACATTCTCAATTGCATTAATGTCTGATATGTAGTGTGGGTTCCAGACAGATGAGCTGTATTCAAGAATCGGTCTAGCAAATGTTTTGTATGCTCTGATTAAGAGAACAATGTTACCAGAGAAGAAGCTATGCAAGATTAGGTTAACCACTCTTAATGCCTTCTTAGCTATGTTGTTGCAGTGGGCTCTGGCACTTAGATCATTAGAGATGAGTACTCCAAGGTCCTTTACTGAGTGAGGATCATCAACAAGGTCATGCTAAATGAAACATTGTTAACTGAGTTTTGCCTCATTTTATGACTATTCTTGCCACAGTTATTAAGTGAATCACTGCAGTTGTTAATTTAGTAACACGGTTGTTAAGTGAATCTGGCTTCCCCATTGACTTTGCTTATCAGATGGCCGCAAAAGGTGATCACATGACCCCAGGACTCTGCAATTGTCATAAATATGAATCAGTTGCCAAATGCCTGAATTTTGATCACGTCACCATGGGGATGCTGCAATGTGAAAAATGGTCATAAGTCATTTTTTTTAGTGCCGTTGTAACTTTGAACGGTTAAATGAACTGTTGTAAGTCAAGGGCTACCGGTACATAGTTGTTAAATAAAATAACAGGAATTCATTTGCATTACTGTTTATGGAGTTTCCTCCCACCCAAGTATTCAGAGTGAGAGATTAGAAGCATGATCTAGAAATTTTTTTAAAAATGGCTGCCCTTGTGGATGTCCTGTCACCCACCCACCAATCCTCATTATTCACAATCAACCTAAAAATAGTCTTGAAACCAATATGGAATCTAAAGGTATTGGGGATAAAAGATGATTTTGGGGACCGGTGCTTTTCAGCATTTTATCTTTATTATTTTGTTTAAAATTAAAGATATATTTTTTAAAAGTGTTTCTACACGTCTTGCCTGATCTTTTTTTTTTTTACACTTACAGGCAAAAGCAGCACAGGGCACTAATGATGACAAGTGCAGGATGGGAGACTTTTGCAGTAAAAAGGTGCCATCCTGATCTGCTGAATGCAGGTGGCACTTGCAGGTGATTTGCCATATTCCATTGTTCAGCGGGGTTGATGCATCACTTCTGCTATCACTGCAGCAGCCCTTGATACATGAATGAAAGGCTCTTTCAATAGCATTTATAAATGTGCATTAAGCAGAAGGAGATCCTTGGCATCGCTTGAGATCGCAAGCATCAGCAAAAGATAGGACAAAAAGAAATGAAATGTATCCTGCTATGTTGGCTGAATTCTTGATACCCTTTTCCATCAGCTTGAAGGACTCTGAGAATAAAGGTGAGAGGATCAAATGCTACCTGCATTCTTGCTATTTCTACTTTCATTTAAGAATAAAGTAAACATTCTTATACCGTTTGAAATGAGTTCTGCAACTGGAAAAAAAACCCTCTGTACTTAACTCTTCTTCCCCCACAAAAAATATAGCTGAAAGGAATACTAGCATCATTATCTAGCTTTCTTGGCCTAAATTCTTTTGTAAGGTATATATTATCCCATATCTTTTTTAAACAATGTTATTGATTTTAATTATTTTATTGGCCCAGTCAGATCTATGTTCTGTCCCTGTTTTACAAATGTCCCTAACCTGTAGCTCTTCTGCAAGTTATGTTTGGGTCCACATAATACACCAGAGAAGGCTAAAATGAAATTGGACAATTTGTAACTTGGCATCACATAAGAGTCAAGCCATTTTCTTAGTCTAAGGAACCATGGAGGTGACCTGGGAGAAACTATGCCATGGCAGTTTCAAAGCATACTTTAAATCCAGGACAAAAAGAAAAGATTAGAAAGTACTGTAACTTAAACTAACTCCATCTTAGTTCTCCAGGATACAAGAGAAAGAGAAGGAAAATGCTATCAGGTTTTCAAAGTTCTGCTACTACAGTATATATCAATAGAGTTCCAGTCATTCTTGGAGTATCTGTTTCCTGACTTAGCTTACCTCAAAGGACTGACCCTTAGCATGTTGTCTGATTGAGACTATAGCAAATGGGTTGACCCTGTGAGAAGAAAGCATCAAACTTACTTTCTCCAAAACCTTCAGAGTCTCTATTCCTTAACAGACATGCCACCACAATCTTCCCAAGGGATAACTCCCTTGTCTTTCTCCCTCCTAAACTCTGATGTAGGAGAAAGAGGGCTCAAAAATTCTCCTACCTTCCTGGCAAGAAAAAGTTTAAACAAATGATATTTTATTTATTTATTTGTTTGTCAAACATGTACAAGATAGTAGGTATTTGTACAGTATAAACATAACATAAGCAAAGAAGTACAGATAAATGAGGACAATAGGACAGTAAAACAAGGACGGTAGGCACAGTGGTGCGCTTATGCACGCCCCTTACAGACCTCTTAGGAATGGGGTGAGGTGGACTGTAGACAGTCTAAGGTTAAAGTTTTGGGGGTTTGGAGAAGAAACCACAGAGTCAGGTAGTGCATTCCAGGCATTGATCATTCTGTTGCTGAAGTCGTATTTTCTGCAGTCGAGTTTGGAGCGGTTTACATTAAGTTTGTATCTATTGCATGCTCGTGTATTGTTACCATTAAAGCTGAAGTAATCAGGATATGATTAACTAATTGCCATATTGCCACTATAAAGCATCAACATGTGCAACTTAGAGGGACCAGCCTTTCTTTCCCTTCTTAGGAGATGGACTAATGTCACAAGAGATACAGAAACATTTTTAAAAACACAGAAGGAAAGCTTTTCACTTTTCAGTGTTAAAATCATGAATGTACAGTATTCAACGAGCTAACATGTGGAGTTGCTTGATTTATAATATACAACAGCTAGCAAAAAGATGAAAGTAGAAATTCTAAAGATCACAAAACGACACTGATCTGTTACAATTCCCACACACACACACACACACACAGGTTCTGAGTTTTAGGGATCTCAAAGAATTTCCTAGGGAAAATAGATAAATATTAGACTAAAATCACAATGACAGATGAAATTGACATTTGATGCACTTTCAGTTTGGAATATTTACCTATTTCTTAGAGAGAACCTGCATCCTGAAGCAAAAACCCCTGGACTTCCCTCAGCCCTAGGGGTAATTTAGCAGGGCTTTTGGAGAGGTGTTACATCCCTGCTCAGGCACAACAACTCCTCTCAATCCCCCAGAGTTCTGTTTTTGATTTTAAAAGAACTAAGCTTTTTCTTATCCAGGAGACGAAAAGGCTGAGGAATCCGCTTTTGGTTTACCTGATGGAAGTTATGCCTCCCAGAGTGTTGATTCTGCTAGAATAATAGAGTTGGAAGGGACCTTGGAGGTCTTCTAGTCCCACCCCCTGCTTAGGCAGGAAACCCTACACTACTTCAGACAAATGTTAGTTAAAGGCATGTATATTCCCAGTCAGAAAAGCCAGCTCTCCTTCTTGTGAATGCAAGCTGGCATCAAAACAGAGGCTGTCACTTTAAGCTATCATTACATTTGAGTATTATAACACTTTGTATGAAAATAGCAAGTATATTTTGTTAATCGGGGTTTTATAGTTTAGCATACTGTGTGGATCCACTAGCAGGAAATTAGCAGGAATAAGTCATCTGAACCAGCAAAACACTTGAGGGACACAGCGATCAGGGAGAGATGCCATCAGAAGGCATTTTACTAGGCTCTCCAAAACTTGTGATGATGACAAAAGCTCAGCTCCCAAAATGTATACATCAAAAGATTATTTTATAATTTCCCTAATGAAGTGTGGGTGCGGGTATGGGTGTACGTTTATATACACACGCGCGCACACACACACACACATATTTTTTGACTTATCACCTGAGGGAAAAAAGACTATTAAAGGGAAACATGATAGAAGACTAGAAAAAGATAATGTTGGCACCCAAACAATCTTATTACATCAAAGATTCAGCACATATTAAGGAAAGTAGGTTTTTATATGTACATAATAATATTATGAAATTTATTCCCATTGAATATCAATCAATTTGCATGATTTTAGCAGGACATTAGATAAATTCCTGGAGAATCAGCTAGTAAGTAGCTGCTAGTCATATTGCTCCATGGGTCTGGAGGGAAGGATATATCTCTTAATACCCATTAGTCATCATCGTACCTGACCTACTTCTAAATTTTCCAGGAATCTACCAGCTAAAAATAAACACACTATTTCCCTCAGGATCCAGGATCTACTGTATATTGTTCCAGTGGTGGGTTCCTACCAGTGCGGTCCACTCTATAGCACCGGTAGCTGCCCGCTGGTGATGTCACAGTACCGGTGTGGTCGGTTGCCAGTGCCTGGGCGCCGCTATTTTTTTTAAAAAAAATTTGTTTTTAATTTCTTCTGCGCATGCCCAGAAGCCGAGCTTCCGGCACTGCGCATGCGCTGCCTTCCTATCCCACAGTGAGTCCAAGCAGGGGAGGATGGCTGAGGGAGTACGTGAGATGCTGAAAGAACGGGCGGCAGGAGCTATTTCCATTCCCCTCCCTTCAGCAGTCCGAGAAGCCATGAATGTGCAGTGATGATCCTAGGCATTTTCGCATGTTTGAGGCTTCTCGAGCTGCTGAGGGGAGGGGGAATGGGTGGCAGGACCTATCTCAGTTCCTCTCCCTTCAGCAGTCCGAGAAGCCACGCCCACCCGGTCACATGGCTGGCAAGCCACGCCCACCCGGTCACATGGCTGGCAAGCCACACCCACAAAATAAGCCATGCCCACAGAGTGGTAGTAAAAAAATTAGGAACCCGCCCCTGTATTGTTCATATATTATTGGAACGTATACTCCTACTTTTAAATATTATGAAAACTGTCAATAGCTTACTGCCCTAATAATAAATAAGGGAAGAAAAGACAATGCTTCAATAATGCCGAAAATTTCATTGTAATAATATAATCTCCCTTCCACAGCAAAAGATCCTTACAACAGATCCTTACAGAATCAGGCAAGTTTGTATCTCAAAAATGCTAGTGTGCCACTGAACACTTGAGAAATTAAAATTGCCCCCATACAAATAATTAGAATGTATATGTTGCTGCACCTGGTTTAAGGTAGATGTTTGATTTGTACCTTTGGAGGGAGATTATCAGTCTGCCCCGAGTCTTAATGGGCATGAATAAAATCCTTCCTCCTTCTTCACAATTTGGTCTGTGTATCTTTCATGACACTTTCAAATGATATAAAGTTATTCCAGAAGTGTTTGTACTGAACTGGGGTGGGGATGTAAGGAGTTTTCACCAGCTATTCATTGGCAATTTCTCAAGAAATACTCCAAAGAGAAAGTTTTTTCTGCCTTGGGCAATCAACTATTTATGAACATTAAATAAAGAAGCCAAGAGTCACTGAGGAATACATGCAATGAACTTTTGACTTACCTTAGTAAAGTTGCCACCCCTAGAAAGCAAACCAGTCTAGATTTGCTGTGTTGTTCTTTGTCTTTCAACCATCTCTGAATCTCTGAGAAACCCCCAAGCTTTGGGTCAGAATCCCAGTTTCTCTACAAGAAAACATCCATCTCACACAATTGGTAGAGCTAGAAATCACTTTTTCTTCCACCAGTGCTAGCATACTGTCTGGCCTCAATGACTTCTTCATCCTCGGCTATAATTTTGGAACTAGCCCACTACAGATCTTTGGGACTTCAAAAGAAAGAGATGTTGCATGGGGTTGTATGAAGCTGCCTTATACTAGGTGGTTGAGACTTTTGTTTCAATTAATTTTAATTTAAACTGGGCACAAATATCCTTTGGAAATTCTCCGTGAAATCTCCAGGCAAAGATATTGAGTGGATGGCTCCTGTGATTTCTGTGAATTTGTCCAACAATTTCTCAAGAGCAGAGGCCATCTTAACACTGAGAGAAGCACAACTACTGAAAAGGCCCGTAGTGAAGAGGATGGCCTTAACAAAAAAGGATCTGCTATTGAGGCAATAATCAGATAAATAAAACTTGAGCCCAAACCAAGAAAGTGGTTTGTAAAAATGCCTTAGACAGCACAGATACACCCCAATTCTTATAAACATAAAAGTGGGAGAAAAAGAAGCAAGAGTGGGTTCCTACCATTGCGGTCCACTCTGTCGTCCCGGTAGCGCCCCGCCAATTGCATAATTTGCAAGTGATGGCTCCAGTACCATCTTCGCCGGTCCGTTGCACGGCGCCATCTCTTTTTTTGAATTTTTGGCCTTTTTTCTTCCTGCGCATGCGCGAAAGCAAAATCTCACAAGGGGACGCATGCGTGTGTGAGATTTTGGCGATTTTTTGCTTCCTGCGCATGCACGGAAGCAAAATCATGTGAGGGGACGTGAGCTCGTGGCGAGCGTGTGCGCGCACAAAACATGATGATGTGTGTGCAGTGCACCGGTAGGCAGGTAAGAGGAACTTGCCCCTGAAAGGAAGTACATTAGACTTGCAAGATTCTGTTACTGTAGCTGTTCCAATAAAAGTAGCTATAGATCTGCATGGTGTCTATTTCTTAAGTCAGTCTACCTTATAGAGCCGACAAGGTCCCAGGAAAGGAGTTTTTTCAGCTACCTTCCTTTGGGATTTAACTGAAGATGAAAGTGAGCACTATAAATCACTAGAGAAATTAAGAATAATTTCTCTAGTGATTTATAGTGCTCACTTTCATCTTCAGAGAAGGCAGATTTGTACCCATAGTTCTTGGTTATCCTATAGCTAAATAAATTCAAGAACACCATATTCTACCATGAGAAATTATTTAAAGTTTTCTCCTTTGAAAGAATATCTAAAACAGTTTCATTAATTGAATCAGAACTGGCAAGAAAGAAATGCAGAACAATCCCTTTAGCCAGCATTAATTTTTATGAAGATTTAGTAAATTCATACCTCTTGTACTTATGAGAATTGGAACGTGGTTTTCTTAATTCTGTGACTCACTTTGCAGTTCAATTTACAGAATATACACAAAAAATACTAACCATTAGATAAAAATGCAAATAGGCATGTTTATTAGGAGGAAATACATACCAGGTGCAATATATTTAAAAAGCCATTTGAAAATGTATATATTTGAAAAAATACATAAAGAGAAGTGATTTCTTTTTTAATTCAAAATTTTGATCAATTCAATGATGCTGGACTTAATTGATTTACTCAATAACTACGATTCAGATAGTTAGCAATAGCAATAGCAATAGCAATAGCACTTAGACTTGTATACTGCTTCATAGTGCTTTACAGCCCTCTCTACGCGGTTTACAGAGTTCAGCATATTGCCCCAACAATCTGGGTCCTCATTTTACCGGCCTCAGAAGGATGGAAGGCTGAGTCAACCTTGAATTTAGTTAATCTAAACTGTATGCAAAACATAAGATTGAGCTATGCTTCCTCCCCACATTTGGCCTAAATCAGACTGTTACATAATTGCAATATTTTAATCTCTTTAATTGCAAATTTCTAACCTGCAATTAAAATCCTATCCCTCAAAAAGTTGCTAATTCCCAGTTGGGGGGAAAAGCAACCTGGTACCTTGGTCCTTTTCTAATTCCTAAACAGAATTAGTTTTTAATTTAAGTTCCGACCTAAGCTTAGTACACAAGATCATCTACCTTAATGTCCTACCTGTTAACGACTACTTTAATTTCAACCGCAATAACACTAGGGCTATCAATAGATACAAGTTAAATGTATTCTGCTCTAATCTTGATTGCAGAAAATACGACTTCTGCAATAGAGTAGCAAATGTCTGGAACACTTTACCTGATCCTGTTGTTAGTTTCTCTAACCCCCATACTTTTTACCTTAAACTGTCTACCGTGGACCTTACACATTTCTTAAGAGGTCCCTAAGGGGGCGTGCATAAGTGCACCAACGTGCCTACCATCCCTGTCCTACTGTACCCATTTGTATGTACTCGTTTTATGTGTTTATGGCTATGTTTTGCTTTTTTATATCCATTTATTTGTGCCATTTTTTCATGTGTCCTGTTTCCTTGCACTTGTTGACAAATAAATAAATAAATAAATAAATAAATAAATAAATAAATAAATAAATAAATAAATAAATAAATAAATAAATAAATAAATAAAATTGCTATAAAAAGCACTCTAACTTTCTTCTCTGTCTCTCTCTCATCAAACTGAATTAATTTGCAAAAGTTCAGGACAAGAAAAAGGAAATTCTTTTTTCTTAGAAATTGGAATTAATTCACCCATCTCCCTTCAAGGGTAGTGTACAGAGAAAAGCATAAAACCATAAACAAACACAATACATAGTTCAGTAAAATGGGACCCAAGTAAAAATGCAGATAAAATAAATTAAAAGTTGAACGGTGGCCGGAGTGCCTTCAGGACTCTAACCACCCTCAAGTTTGCATGCCCCTCTTTGACCCCGATACAAGTAGGGAGAGTCATCTCTTCACACTCTCCTGAAAGGCCAGGAGAGTGTAGGTCCTCCTCACCTGGGGTGACGGGGAAGGGTGCAGACAACAGCAGGAAAGAGTTTTTTCCTGGAGCCTGCCAGTCAAAATTCTTTAACTGACAGCCTGTAACATATCTTCCTTGCCTAACCAGGTGGAATGGGACAGTGTGATTGAATAAGACAATTCCTCAGGTGACCTGGCTCTGTGTCATGTAAGTCTTTAAAGGTAATAACCAGCTCCTTGAACTGACCCCGGAAGCAAACCAGTACCCAAAGCAGCTCATGCAGCAAAGGGGTTATTTGGCTATAAATATATGATTATCACTTCTGTATAAATTAGGGAAAAGAGAGGACTTTAGACATCAAGCACAACTCAGAGTAAGAAACCATTTTCCCCCAATAACAGTCTCCATAATTAAAAAAAACAAGTAAAAAAAGTCTAATAAAAAATGGAAATCAGGGAAATTTGGATTAAGATTTCTATAGGAGTATTTTCAGTAACATTGACCGCCAGAAAGCAGTATGTGACCAGTTTCATCCTTCAGTTGTCAGATATTGATAGTCCACTATCACTCTATGGGTTTCAATTCCTACAAAGAATTGAACTCAGAGACTTTCATATTTAAATGACTGTTTACAGTGCTTTTCTTTGGGAGTTAACTGGATCCTGGTGGTCACTGGCTTGCAAGAAGAGATATACTGTACAAAGGCTGTCAGAATGGTATATACTTAAGTCTTAAATTCTTAGAGCAGAACATCTGGCTACCTACATTTGATGATTCCTAATAAGGATGCAACTGGCAACATGGTGACCCTGGAAGTCAATGTAACTAAAATATCACACAAGAAATATACTGTGTAAAAATACAGAAACCACCCTCTTTCCATAGAAAGTGATGGAAGTCATGTAAGTGGAGTCATGACATAATGTAGATGTATGTATCTCTGCTCTAAGAATGAAGAAAAGGTTGACTGCAGTGGTGAAATCCAAATTTTTTTACTACCGGTTCTGTGGGTGTGGCTTGATGGGTGTGGTGTGGCTTGATGGGCGTGGCTTGGTGGGCATGGCATGGGAAGGATACTGCAAAATCTCCATTCCCACCCCACTCCAGGGGAAGGATACTGCAAAATCCCCATTCCTCCCCCATTCCTGGGGGAAGGATATTGCAAAATCTCCATTCCCACCCCACTCTGCCAGCCAGTTCTCCAAACTACTCAAAATTTCCATTACCGGTTCTCCAGAACCTGTCAGAACCTGCTGGATTTCACCCCTGGTTGACTGTATATACCATTCTAAAAGAGTATATTGTATATATATAAGGATGGTAAAATAAAGATAAATTTTCATTTCAGCCAACCTCAATTTCTGGTGACTACATGGATCTTTCTATGTTGTTTTCTTGGCAACAGCAATAAAGGTGCTAAGAAATGTTCCCATTTAAGCAATAGAACTTTTTAGCTGATTTTCATTAACTATTCTATTAAAGGAAATGAGACTCTTCATTCAACTAGTTCTCCTAATCACCCTGCCATTTTTGGGCTCTGAGAAGAAACAATCACATTCAAGGAGCAAATTAGAAACTGCTGAATAAGGGCTAGAGTATGACAATGGAGAGTCAGAAATGGTTGATGGTACAGTATTGAGAAATGCATGTAATCTAACAAAACAGTGAAAGGTTTGAAAGAACATCAGATAAGCTAAAATCCTAGACAAACATTAAAGATTGCCCTATGCATCCAGATGCTAAGTGGAATGCAATACAACTTCAACAACAGGGAATGCACAGCCAGTGAGTGCATGGTATCTATAAGATAGAGCTTCCATTTATTACAGGTAGTTCCAAGGTCAGAATTCTTTTGTGTTTACGTAAGTGCCTGAAATTGTAGCTACAACCAGGAGAAGCAGTTGAGTTTGATTTGTTGACTGCAGCAGCAAGATCTCATTCTGCTTCTAATTCTGAAGCAGTATTAATAATGCATTACTAGTGACCTGGATGTGATCAGTTTTCACTTTATCCACCGACCTCCTCCATTCTTCGTCATCATGAGCAGACACTCAGGGCCAAACAAAATGTGTTGGGAGCACCTTTCCTTAATTAATTCAATTAATTCAATTCAATTCAAGCTCTTCCTGCAAGTGATCATTTCAGTTATTTATCTGCCAACTTGGATAAATACAGAAAACAGGTTTATACCAGCCCAGACTTTGTGCCCATCTTGTACTGATTTGTTGTAATTCCCAAGCTTTCATCCATTTACTGAAGATGCCAAGGAATAACTTGAGGAGCTGCTGCATGCAAAGCAGATGCTCAGCTATATAAATATTTTTTCAAGCCCCTTTGCTGATCATTCAGGGGGAACAGAAGCTGTTGAGAACTGAAAAGCAAGATTGATACTGGGAAAAATAAGCCAATGGGGGAAAAAACTTGGGTTGCAGCTACTACAATGTTGTTTATATCATTCCATAAACATTCACATGGCTGGGCAAGGGGAGCAGCAGCGGGAAGCAAATGATGATCCATGTAGAGGCATGGTGGCGCAGTGGTTAGAATGCAGTACTGCAGGCTAACTCACTGCTCCTCCAGGAGTTCGATTCTGAGCAGCTCAATGTTGACTCAGTCTTCCATTCTTCTGAGGTCAGTTAAAATGAGGACCCAGATTGCTGGGGGCAATATGCTGACCCTGTAAACCTCTTAGAGAGGGCTTTAAAGCACTGTGAAGTGGTATGTAAGTCCAAGTGCTGATGCTAAGTGCTATAATTCAAAAGCTGTAACTTATGACATGCATCTGATGTCATGATGCAAATTCATAATTGTGGCAGTCATATAGTTTAGGATGCCATTAATTCTGACTCCAGTTTTATGTGATTGCTGTGATTCATATATTTGTAAAGGGTGTTTGTAAAGTTGTACACCTTACATATCTCAGGTGTGTTTTTAAATATTTTCTTCTTTGAAAATATTTGATGCAGAAAACTGGCAGGGTTGATATCAGACCCTGGCATCATCTGGCAGCTTCTATGACATGTGGGGCTCAAAAAAATTCCATTACTCTTTCTATTGTGAAGATTATTCATAGTCAGCCAGTGAAGCCATTTTGAAGATTGCTCTGGTGCCAAAAATGCAGCTACTGAGGATGGGGAAGGCCTATTCCTGTGGCTATTTTTGGGAAGATACTAGAAACAGAAACAGAGTAACAGAGTTGGAAGGGACCTTGGAGGTCTTCTATTCCAACCCCCTGCTTAGGCAGGAAACCCTACACTACTTCAGACAAATGGTTCTCCAATCTCTTCTTAAAAACTTCCAATGTTGGAGCATTCACAACTTCTGGAGGCAAGTTGTTCCACTGATTAATTGTTCTAACTAAGAATACATCTCTTTCCAACTTTTAAAGGTTAATTGTTATTATTTTTTAATCTTGGTTTTATTCTAAGTGCGTTAAGTCAGATTAAAGATAGATCATAATCAAGAAAATCTGTGGTTGTGAGAAGTTGAAAACAACTAAATGGCACATAATCAATCAATCAAGCATCTTACTTTCTCTAGTTATACAGAGTTTTTAGTGTTGTAAGCTCCCTCAAATCTTGCAATAAACACAATTA
Source organism: Diadophis punctatus similis (assembly GCA_023053685.1). Taxonomy (NCBI): domain Eukaryota; kingdom Metazoa; phylum Chordata; class Lepidosauria; order Squamata; family Dipsadidae; genus Diadophis; species Diadophis punctatus. Next base: position 35,110,593 of record JALIGW010000001.1, on the reverse strand, counting down.
GGATATCAAATTCAGTAATAAATAAACAAAATAAATGAAATTTCTTGCCATTTTGCATTCCCATCTCACCTCCTCCCAGATCTAATATCTTTACCACCCATAAAATTCTAATTGCTGTAGTAACAGCAGACATTTTGCTTTCCCACTATCCTACACTCTCCAATTTCCTCCTGCTAATCTTGCAGTAGTTCCTGTGGTTGTCAATTCATTGTTCATTTGGGCTTCATGACAGTTGAGCAACCAGATGACCTTGAATCCCACCAACAGATAAGTGCATCCTGAAAACTTCACTATAATGCCAACATCCATCATGGATTTACATGTACCCTTATACCATGCCATATGTAATATGGACTTATCAACCTTTGCTAATCTTAAAAAGCTGAACAGAGTCAAGCCTGGTTAATACTTGGATGGAAGATCACAGTTTATTCCAGAGCTCTGGGGCAGACTGAGAATTCAGTGATCATGTAAGATGACAATAGCAATTTTTGTGGTGTGCCAAGAGATCTAAATGGATATGACCATGAAGTCACCAAAATCTAAGCTCATTATTAAAGTTACTAAGAGACGGTCAGCATACAGAAGAAGTAAGAAAGAGATCATAGTGCTGAGTAAATTATGGTGGTGGTGGCAAAACACTATTGCATCTCCAGAGTCGCACCTAAGCAGAGCCAAAGGCAGGCAGATGCAACATGATTCTTGGCCCACTTAAGTTTTGGGTTCTCCTTGGAAGGAAGCATGTAGCATTTGTATTAAGTAAAAATAAGCTTGTTCTGGAAGAAAAGTCACTTAACTTTTTCCTGGATCACCAAGTTTCCATCCTTTACAGTTACTTATTCTTAGGCCCGAACGTCTAATTCACTGAGTCCCAGAACTACTGGAACTTATTCTAAATCTTATTCTAAGATTTTTTAAAAAGGGTAAAGATGTCTTTGAATTGAGCTCAACTGCTGCCTCTACATGGACATATCCATACAGTTTTCTGGGCAGGATGTTTGATCAGTTTCTCAGTCTAGCTAACAATCTAAACTTCTTTGAGTACTGTACCAATTAAGCCTAATTCTGCTTAGATTCCGAGGCCAGACAAAACTTATAAAGTACGGCCACCTGCCGGATTGATGGCTATTATATCCATTTCTGTTTGGAATTGTTGGGATGCCTTTTTCTGACTGTCTCACACTCCTCTATCCACACACCTTCTATTTCTAATTATTTGTAGGCAACACAGGTCTTGACAGCAGAGCAAGTGGTAAACTAAATTTGAAATTTCTCCCCAAGCCACCTGTCTTTCACACCTAATTTTCACACAAACATCCCTTCTGCTGAGAACACCACTCTGCCATAAGCGCACCAGAAGCAAAACAAGCACGTAGATCCTTACAAACAATGAAGGGAACATATCTATTAATAGCAGCATCTCCAGCATTTGCTTCCTCTGACTCGTTTGGAGGGTTGACCAGATTAAAAGAAGGAGAAAAATGCATGCATCCCCTTCATGGTTCAGTGTCTCCTAATTGTTCCTGCAATCTGCCATGACATGTCAACTCCCCCCCACCCTCTGCTGAGGCGCACAATATTACCAAATCCTTTTTATATCTCTTTAGTGCATAACTTGACAGTTACATAGCTAGGCAACTGTTTTGTTTTCTCTGGAGCAAAGAGAGCTGTCAGGGCCGTGATATTAGGTTCCCTTCAGTAATACAGGTCTGATTTTTTTCTTCTTCTCCTCCTCCTCCTCAGCAGCATTTCCTTATCATTCATGGTTGGAGCTGAGAAATGCAGAAGGTGGCAGATGCTACCATCAATATGATATACTTCCATTTCAAGGTGCAAAAAAAATGCTCCCTGCTAAAACTGCTGGAAGGTTTCCCTTCTTAATGAGCCCTCACTTGTAAACCAGACCTATATATATATATATATATATATATATATATATATATATATATATATATATATATATATATATATATATATATATATATATATATATATATATATATATATATATATATATATATATATATATATATATATATATATATATATATATATATATATATATATATATATATATATATAATTTCCTGTACGGAAATCCAGTGGACAGCAGCAAAACTAACTCTCTCCAAAAAGTCCAGGCCCCAAAGATCAGAAATTATATAAAAAGAGAATGGAGGAAGTGCATGGCAAGAGACAGAGAGCCAAAATAAGTCTCCTGAGAAATCAGTATGCTTGGAGAAATTTCAAAACTGATAGGTAAAAAAAAATTAAAATGTAGGAAAGAGGAGAGGAGGGGAGGGGAGGGGGAAAGGAAAAGGAAAAGGGAAAGGGAAGGGGAAAGGAAAGGAAAGGAAAGGAAAGGAAAGGAAAGGAAAGGAAAGGAAAGGAAAGGAAAGGAAAGGAAAAATATGTGGGATTCAGGAATCTGTTGAGCAATGGTCATTCATGCAATGCATCCTGGTTATATAACATGCTCTGGTTTTACACCACAAGCTAAGCTACCGAAATGCAGGGACTAAATCTTAACCAGGCTCAACCCAATTAAGCCTGTTGATTGAATATAGCCATGGAGCATCATAAAAAATGCATCACAGCATCACAAAATGCCTGAAAAAGAGCATGCCAGCTAAGAAATAGAAACCTTTTGACCTACTATCCCTGTACCTTTGAACTCTGCATTATGTGGGTCTTTCATGCACTTATTAAATTTGGGGACAACAGGAAAGAGTGTATGCGAACAAAAATGTGAGCACATAATGGCTGGCTTCTCATATTGCACAAGTCACAATTTTAATTATAGATTGTTGAATAAACATAATTGGCCGATCTCATATAATACAAACTGTAAATATCTCCAGCCATCATGACCGTTGCTGAGAATTCTGGGAGCTGGGGAAGGCTGAATTATCCCATAAGTCATAATTTACAGTCTTCACTGAATTCATGCAAAGAAATCTCTGGAAAGCACTTTGGTTTCTCCTTGGTCTTTACTTTGCAAAAAATATGTTTTGTCTTCATAGCAGCCTTCCAATGTAGATTTAACTGAAAAAGAACAGGAGGCACAAAATCAACCAGAGAGTTTTATTCAAAATAATTGTTAAATTTCCACCTATCTACATTTCCATTTTCCCCTCTATGTCATGGGTGGTACAATTGGCAATGTAACAATACATGAATTATTGTCTCTATATCTCAGCAGACACATATACCATTGCAATATGTGAGACTTGTGTTTTTGTGTATATCTTCATAAAAGATAGTGCATCAATTTGAGCCAAGGTAAAAAAAAATCTTATATCTGAAACATGTAGGATGTTATAGAGGTACCTAGAAATTATCCGTGGAGAACTGACAATTGCAATATAATAGGGATGGATGATTTTAGCCTTGTCTTTTTGTAGATCTAAATCTTGAATCCTGTTTGTTCATTTAATGCTGTATCTACTCTGAGTGATAATATCGCCTGAAGTGTAAGGCCACAATGTGCCATATCAGAATCAATTTGCCTCCTCGGAGATGAGGAAAAACCTATCTAGTAGCATGAGGTGATCCAGAGACTCAACCCAAAGAATTTGCTTCAGTCAAAACCTGACCCAGCACCAGGGAAATGTGCCAAGCTCTACCAAACAAGGGCATTTGAAGCTGAATAATGGACATGGAGTATAGCTTTCAAAAGCTTAGACTGTACAGCCTCTAAAGTAGGAGCACCCTTACTGTCAAACTATTCACTAAGGCTGCATTACTATTACTATTAGTTTTTCTCATCGTTCCTATCACTCATCTCCTCCCACTTATGACTGTATGACTGTAACTTGTTGCTTGTATCCTTACGATTTATATTAATATTGATTGTTTCCTGATTGCTTATTTGAACCCTATGACAATCATTAAGTGTTGTACCTCATGATTCTTGACAAATGTATCTTTTCTTTTATGTACACTGAGAGCATATGCACCAAAGACAAATTCCTTGTTTGTCCAATCACACTTGGCCAATAAAGAATTCTATTCTATTCTATTCTATTCTATTCTATTCTATTCTATTCTATTCTATTCTATTCTATTCTATTCTATTCTATTATTCTATATACACCATATAGCAACAAACCCAGAATTTTTGCTTTCTACAATTTTATTGCTGCAAGAGCAAAGTCTCCCTTGATTATTGCTGTATTTTAAGATTGCATTAGAAACTTTTTGGCATCTAATAAAAAGTTCAACCATAGAGCAAAGTAGAGATTCAGATTTTTAATCCACAGAGTGATCACTTTTGCGATCAAAGAACTGGCAGCACAGGAACCATTCTCCCCTGTTTCTTTCGCATCTATGTTGAGTGGAGAAAAGTGTGTGGGGTTTTATGCCAGTTTTCCCAGCATTGGGGGGGGGGAACCAGGTTTCTCAGCACTGGTAACCCATAGGCACCAGTAGAAAAGACTCTGGACAAGTTTCTGTGGGCAGCATCACCACAGGGCTGCCAGCAATCTTTTGCAGGCGAGAACAAGGATGAAAGTGATATATAGGTGCAATATTAGCAAAAAGCAAAGGACATATAAGAATTCCCCAGAACTGCTATTACTGTAGTCCCCATAAAACTGGCTGCTATATGCCTAACCAGGAGTATCTAAAATGCATAAGTATAAAGCTTTCACTGGAGTCTATAGCAATAGCAATAGTACTTAGACTTATATACCGCTTCATAGTGCTTTACAGCCCTCTCTAAGCAGTTTACAGAGTTCAGCATATTGCCCCCAACAATCTGGGTCCTCATTTTACCAACCTCAGAAGGATGGAAGGCTGAGTCAACCTTGAGCCGGTGAGATTTGAACAGCTGAACTGCAGCTAACAGTCAGCTGAAGTAGCCTGCAGTGCTGCACTCTAACCACTGTGCCACCTCAGCTCTATACATTTGATAAATTAAGATTCCAACTAAATTTATTCAGCCTCACATTTAAACTAGTCATAAGCTATCAGAGCATTTAGGCAGAAATTAAGTCTTCTCAGAGTTGTAAATGCATCTAGACCTGATGCAAATTAATTCATGGATTCCTAGACCATGGTCTAAATTGCCTACATGAAGGGCTTCTGGCAGGGGATGGGCTATGCCTCACAAGAACAAGGAGGAATGTTTTGGGAAAACAATTGACTCAGCTTATCCAAAGGACTTTAAGATAAATCTGGAAGTGGAGGGAGACCAAACTTTAGGATCTAATCCCAAACATAAACCTCAAGACAACCAGTCAAGTAGTGTGAAAGAATACACAATATAACAGACAGCACATTCTATCTGTTATAATATTGGTATACTGCATATTGTGTTCCTCATGGGATGTATCTTTATCTGGTTGGCTTTACCTTTATTGTTCAAAAATCAAAACAAATGCCTTGTGAATGAAGGCAAATAGGCGTGTCCCAGGATAATGTTGAAGGATCCAATCTGGGTGGGTCACCAGGACCAGAGGTTTTGTCTTCTGAGATTTCGGACTTGTGCTGGAGCCCATCCTCAGGGAACATCTCTTTAGCAGCTGGCTCTAGCAGGATCCAATCTGGGTCGGTCACTGGGACTGGCTGCTAGAGAGAAGTTCCCTGAGGATGGGCTCCAGCATGAGTCCAAAAGCTCTGAAGACAAAACCTCTGGTCCCGGTGACTCACCCAGATTGGATCCTGCAAATGCCTTATTTTGACTATTATACCGTTTTATTGCAATATTGTTTTATAATACATAAAAACGTTTTGTATCTGTACTGCACTTAATTATAAGTGCTCTATGAGTAAAACTACTACTAACACGATTATATTCATTCACCCTATTTAATGCCTATCAAAAGCTTGATGGACAGTACTCAAAACTTCAGTAACCTGCTGTCTTGCAGTCTCCTCACAAGGAGCAGCCATCCAGAGTACAAGTGGGGAAGCTCCCATCCTTTTCCAAAGAGTTTTTTGGGACCAATCAACTAGCCGGTCCTTCAGTCATGGCCACATCATCTCCGCTCATTCAGAGATGTGTTAGCTTGCTATTGCTCACCCATAAGTCCAATTTATGTTTGTTATGTATATTCCCCACCACCATTTCCCTATTATAGATACACACACACACACACACACACACACCACAATAAACTTAACCAAGTTATTTACACTTGGTAGTGTTAATCTTGGTTTTTAGTTTTGGTGACTTGACCTGTTGCATGAGGTAAACCCAGAGTATTTCATTAGTTTGAATGTCTTGTAAAAGCCAAGAAAAGGATGAAATCAGTACAGCACTCCTCTCTTAACAACTGCCCTGTTTAGCAACCATTCAAAGTTATGATGGATTGAAAACGTAACTTTACAACTGGTACTCACATTTACAACCATCATGATATCCCCACAATCATGGGATTAGCATTCGGGCACTTCACACCTAGTGGGCATTTACAATTGTTACAGCATCCTGTGATCACACATGACCACAATTTGTGTGCTTCACAAATGGCTTCTGACCAGCAGTCTCAATGAGAAGCCAGCAATAAAAATGCAAGTCATAATCACATGCTTTTTGCTTAACCATTACATTGCTTAGCCACGGAGTTGCCATTCCCAATTGTGGTTGTTAAGTGAGGACTACCTATAAATTGTGTGAAAAGAGGCAATATGATATTTACTTGGAAGGCGGGGAGGGTTCCCATACTTGCTCTTATATTTTTAAGGAAATTCAAACAAAGGTGGATTGTTTTTTCTCAGATGAAATGTTTGCATAGTATTATAATTATAATAATACTTGCAATCTGAAATAATATTTTATTTATTTATTTATTTATTATTTATTTATTTATTTATTTGTGAGATTTACTGTATATACCGCCTCACAGTGCAAGCACTCTCTAAGCGGTTTACACCAGTAAGCAATGTATATTTATATTGCCCCCAACAATCTGGGTCCTCATTTTACCCACCTCGGAAGGATGGAAGGCTGAGTCAACCTTGAGCCGGTTAGATTTGAACTGCTGACCTGCGGATCACAGTCAGCTAAAGTGGCCTGCAGTACTGACTCTAACCTCTACGCCACCTCGGCTCTAATTTTATTTTCTCAAGGCTACCATCTCTTTAATTAGCAGTCTCCTATTTGCCCATTTCTTTTTAAGGGGGAAGCTGGCTGTTTCTTCTTCTATTGTCCTAATTCAAATTCCTGAATTGTCTTTAAGTAATTGTTTCCCCCGCTCTTCTGTTGGTGAGTTCCTTTAATTATTGTTTTTCTGTGTTTCCTTCTTCTTTTGAGCCACAGGAAATGAAATTGTGATCTTAACAAGTAGGCTAGGGGGATATGGCCATTATTTTGATGCGATTGACAACAGCAGTGGGACCGATGCAACTTAAAAGAAAGAAAGCAATCAGTTGTTTTAAAAAGGGAAGGTATTTTTTTTTAAATGAGTGCAGTGGCAAAAAGAACCTTTCTGAAAAGAGCTTACTTTTCAGTATAAATATTGCATATTCCTTGACAGCTTTTAACATGTGGCAAACTATTAAAGCCAGACAACTGCACATGAACATTTCCTAAACTGACTCTTACCTCCCAATTACCCTAAACTCTCGAATCAATATTGGATCTTTGCAGAGTTAATGCGCAAAGATCAGAAAAGTGTTCTTAAACACATTTGTCTAAATGGTGCACATTAAAGGTGCCTGCTTGAAGGGTCCTTTACGGGGCCCTTCAATATGTGAAAATCCAATGGGCAGCTGAAACTAATAGAATAGGAGGAGAAAAAGTATATCCATAGCCCATAGCAAGGGGTGTGCAGTAGCCTAGCAATTAAGATGCTGGGCTTGTTGACCAGAAGGTTGGCCGTTTGAGACCCAAACATTGCGCGACAAGGTGAGCTGCTGTCCTTGGCCCAGCTCCTGCTTACCTAGCAGTTCAAAAGTAGATACATGAGAATAGATAAATAGACACCACTTTGGTGGGAAGTTAACAGAGTTCCTTAGTGTATAGTCATGCCAGTGACATCATGAATGGGACAACTCACCAAAGCCAACTCATCACAGCCAACTCACCACAGCCAACTCACCAAAGCCAACTCATCACAGCCAACTCACCACAGCCAACTCACCGCAGGACAACTCACCACAGGACAATTTAACAATTCAATTTAATTATTTAAAATAAATTTAAAATATATTTTAATTTTTGTCATTCACAATTCCTTCTGTCCTCCTGTTGTGGCCCGCCAGCAGCCTATGCAGCCAGGGCCTTTGGAACCTCCAGCACCTCTTGGCAGTGATGAGAAAGGAGGGGCTACTCCTTTTCCGAATGCAAGAGCACGCAGGGCTGCCAAGAGGCAGGAAGGTTTACTCTGGAGGAGGTCTCCTCAGGAGTAAGACTGGGGGCTAATTGGCCACTCCCCTAGTCTATTTAAGAACAGTAGAGGCAGCTGGAAAGCTGCAGGAAACAATAGTTCAGACTCGGATCTCTGTCGTGCCTTGTATCATGAAGTCCTGCGTTGGATACCTTATCAAGACCAACTCCTGGGCATTTGGCCAAGCCTTCAGACATTATGTGAGATAACCAGAACTAATTGCCTTTGTTTTGAGCTAAGACTGACTGAACTTACGCCAGCTGCTAATGAAGCCGAATTAGCAGCTGACTGATGCAAGCAAGGATTGCTTCTTTTGATTTGTGTGTTTGCCACTGCTAAGCAGTGGTTCATTAATTAAACTAAGTTCGTTCAACCAGTGTTTTTTTGATGCATTCGTAACTGGGGACAGAACACCTCCTTTTGTATCCTTTCTTTAATGATTCTATTCCACTATTTCTTTGATGTTAGTGTAACTCTTGTCCTGCAACTAGTTGTCACCCAGTGAGTTGGCCTGGCAAATTGGCTGTGGCAAGTGGGCCGTGGTGAATTGGCTGTGGTGGGTTGGCCATGGCAAATTGTCATAGACCCAGCCACATGACCACGGAAGTGTTTTTGAACAACGCTTGGCTAGGAAAAAGAGATGAGCAACTACCCCTAAAGTCAGACACAACCAGAATCTTTATCTTTCTTTAGCCCATATAGCATTTCTGCCTGGAAAAAAAAAGGCTAGTTCCATAACAGGGCATAAGATTACAGGTTCAATCTTTAATGCAGTTATTGTGAGTGCAGAAATAAAGGCAATTCTCATACAAATGTATATTTGTACACACACGGTGCATGAAAAATCTTGACCAATCAGAGATTTCAGATGGAGGGAGAAAACCACATAACCTACACCAGGGGTGGGTTCTAACTTAGCTCGATGACGGTTCACTTCCTCCCGCGCTGTGTGGCCGCACCTCATGGGCGCACGTGTGCAGTGCTGAAAAATCCAATTTTTTTAAAAAAAAATCTGAAGACAAGATGGAGACCGCACGCACAGTGCTGGAAACTTGGCTTCTGTGCATGCTCAAAAGAAAAAAATATTCAATTTTTTTAAAAAAAATTCAAAAAAAAGATGGTGGTGCCCACAGACCGGCACCGACCGAACCGGTTCCTTGATGTCATCGTGACATCACCAGCAGGTCACTACCGGTTCAGGCGAACCGGTCTGCACTGGGAGGAACCCACCTCTGACCTACACATTCATACTAACATTGGACTCAATTCCTAACCTACTGAAGCCAGTCAATTCAGGATCAGGACATGGTCAATACTAACCCAGTAATTATTCTAAGTCAAATATTACTGAAGCAATTTACCTAGTCAGTCTTGCAAGGAAATGAAACAAATATATATATATCAGAAACACTATTACAATTGTGGTGGCCAAGTCTTGGCAGTTACAGAAAGTCCCTCTGAAACACAATGATCTGCAGTGCTCAAGTCTCCCTCTTCTTCCCCCACCAGCTCTCTGTCTGGTCCTTCTCAAGCCCTCCCAGGAGTCACATGGTACAAGGACACCAATCAGGAGAGAAGGATGTACTAAGTCTTTATATCAGGGGTCTTCAAACTTGGCAACTTTTAAGACTTGTGGACTTCAACTCCCAGTTGAATTCTGGGAGTTGAAGTCCACAAGTCTTAAAGTTGCCAAGTTTGAAGACCTCTGCTTTATATTCACCAAAATTGTGATCTTTGACTTAATTAGCATGACTGAGTACAGGTAATCCTTGACTTACAACCACAATGGAGCCCAAAATTTCTGTTGCTAAGACCAGTGTTAAGTGTGTTTTGCCCCATTTCTGGCCACAGTTGTTAAGTGATTCATTGCCGTTGTTAAATTAGTAACACAGTTTTTAAGTGAACGTGGCTTCCCCATTGTCTTTGCTTGTCAGATGGTCGCAAAAGATGATCACATGACCCTGGGACCCTGCAACCTTCATAAATATGAACTAGTTGCCAAGTGTCTGAATCTTGATCGCATGAGTATGGGGAGGCTGCAATGGTCATAAGTGTGAAAAATGGTCATAAGTCACTTTGTTCAGCGCCGTTGTAACTTTGAACAGTCACTAAATGAACTATTGTAAGTTGAGGACTTGCTGTACTGCAAGATTCAACATATCAGTAATGACAGTGTAAGTGGCTGACTGGGTTTAGCATGCTGTTCGAACACAAGTCACTCTGAGAGTGAGATGGCTGGTACCTAAATTTGATAAATAAATACTGCCTAAATGTATCACTAGGGGACATGATTAGCAGGTGCAAAGATGTTTGCCTAGGTGGCTAGCGTGTATGACCTCATTTCTAGCCTCGTGGTGCAACCGGAACAATCTGGAACTGAACACACTCAAAACCGTAGAAATGGTGGTAGACTTTAGGAAAAACCATCCCATTCTACCACCTCTTACAATACTAGACAACACAGTATCAACAGTACAGACCTTCAAATTTCTTGGTTCTATCATATCTCAAGACCTAAAATGGTCACCTAACATCAAAAATGTCATCAAAAAAGCACAACAAAGAATGTTCTTTCTGCGCCAACTCAGAAAGCTCAAACTGGCCAAGGAGCTTCTGATACAGTTCTACAGAGGAATCATTGAGTCTGTCATCTGCACCTCTATAACTGTCTGGTTCGGTTCTGCAACCCAACAAGACAGACACAGACTTCAGAGGATAATCAGAACTGCAGAAAAAACAATTACTGCCAACCTGCCTTCCATTGAGGACCTGTATATTGCACGAGTCAAAAAGAGGGCCGTGAAAATATTTACTGACCCCTCGCATCCTGGACATAAATTGTTTCAACTCCTACCCTCAAAACAACGCTATAGAGCACTGCACACCAAGACAACTAGACACAAGAACTGTTTTTTCCCAAACGCCATCACTCTGCTAAACAAATAATTCCCTCACCACTGTCAAACTATTCACTAAGGCTGCATTACTATTACTAGTAGTCTTCTCATTGTTTCTATCACCCATCTCCTCCCACTTATAACTTGTTGCTTGTATCCTTACGATTTATATCAATATTGATTGTTTCCTGATTGCTTATTTGTACCCTATGACAATCATTAAGTGTTGTACCTCATGATTCTTGACAAATGTATCTTTTCTTTTATGTACACTGAGAGCATATGCATCAAAGACAAATTCCTTGTGTGTCCAATCACACTTGGCCAATAAAGAAATCTATTCTATTCTATTCTATTCTATTCTATTCTATTCTATTCTATTCTATTCTCTCCACAAATTTATTTTATTTATTTATTTATTTATTTGAAGTTCTTCTATGCTGCCCTACTCCCTCAGGACTCAGGGCGGCGTACAACATTTTAGGGAACATCAAATAAATTGTTAAAAACAGTTTAAATGGATGGAAAGAGAATTATCTGAGCACTGAATAGCTCTTCAAGATCTTTGTTCAATCTTAAATTGATGTTACTGTTACCTGAAGCAATAAAGCCCAATAATATTTATCCCTGGTAGAATTTACCTATACTCCTTCCTGACTAGGACAGCAGTTTTTTAAAAAGTAGCCTGAGGGCTCCCCCTAGTGCTTGCCAGACAATGGCACACAAAGCTTTAAATTCAGGCATTACTCAAACTAGAGGTTCTGTTTCTACTTTTTTTAGCTGTAGCATATTTTATATTCCACAATTCAGAAGCACAAAAAGAGAAGATGCTGAAATGGGAGGATCATTAGAGAAAGACAAAAATACTGCAGGTGCAAGAAAATCGATCATATTTTTTGCATTATCTTGGCAAAAATATAAAATATAAAATAAGTAACAGTTTAAAATTAAGCCATTTTTTTTTCATATATTTGGTGGATGAATGATGAATTAATTTATTTCCAAAAAATACTTCCAAAAAATGCACCCTATCTGTTGGCTTTGATTCACAGCATATAGTTATGACAGAACAGCCTATTTTGTTATGCTGAACAGTTTGGAAGAGAAGAGAAATTTGCCCAGTCCTAATTTTAATACTGACTTGAGTGATTTGTTTATACAAAATCCATATAGCACAGTGCAATAGTTGAAGTTTGTCTTCCCCTGGTTATATCTCCCTAATCTAGCACAATCCATATTTGGACAACAGAGTTGTCTAGCTGGATAATACACAACGTATATATTAACACTCATTCCTGAAAGTGAGCAAGCCATTAGTAAGCTTGATGGGGGAAAGGACAAGATGAATAAATAAATATTTATGGAGGAAATGGAAAGGGGGGGGGAATAAGAAGCCAGATAAATGAAGACAGAATTTGCTAAATAAGCATAGAATGGTGACTGAAGTTTGGACGTCTTTGAAACCTGGTTGGGAAATATGTGCCTATCAGAGGTGGGTTCCTCCCGGTTCGGACCGGTTTGCCTGAACCAATAGTGACCCGCTGGTGATGTCACGATGACGTCACGGAACCAGTTCGGTCAGTGATGGTCTATGGGTGCCGCCATCTTTTTTTTTTAATTTTATTTATTTATTTATTTTTCTTCTGAGCATGCGCAGAAGCTGAGTTTCCGGCACTGCGCATGCATTGCCATCTTGTTTTTGGCTTTTTTAAATTTTATTTTCTCAGCACTGCGCATCCATGTGCGCGCTTTACACGCATGAGCCCACAAGGCACGGCCACGCAGCGCGGGAGGAAGCGAACCGGCAGCGAGGTAAGTTAGAACCCACCCCTGGTGTCTATGTACTGTATGTATGTGTGTGTTTAGGCTATTTTTATCCTGTTGGTTTTTGAAGGCATATAGGTTTTAAAGCAGACTAAATCAACATTCCAGTTAATAATGTAGGTAGCTCATTTCTTGGTTGCCCTTTCTCCATCAGTGCCCAAATGCTCTGTAAAAAAAGAAAGAAAAAGGTCTCAGAAGGCAGGCAGGTGATTGTATTCTGCATGGCGGAGGCAGGGTGCTCCAGAGAGGATTGACAGCCATCGAGAAGGCATCTGGGTAAGCTGCCAGCCACTCCCATTTCACACGGGGTATCTCAGAACAACTTCTCTCGGGGAAAGCAGAGGACCGGTGGACACTAATGAGGGAAGATGGCCTTGTAGCATCCTAGAAAACTGCATAGCTTGCTGAATACCCACAATACAATACAGTATTGTATTGGGGGCTCCTTGAACAGCTGGAATGCTAGTTACTTACCTCCTTATCCTTCCTTGTCTTTTAGCTAAAAGCAATGCACACCCAGAGATCCATTGTGGAAATCCTGTTTCATTTCAAGCAGTTTAAGTGTTTCTCTAGATAGGATTTGTTGAAGCTAAAAGTCTGGCAAGGTTCATTATCTTGAGCAGCTCAATAGATGCATTGCTGCTATTGGGGTGAGGAAGGGAGGGGAAATCAATAACTAGTCCAGCCAAAGGCACTTATTCCACCAAAGAATTTTCAGTGCAAACCTCAGCAGACTCATTATCATGACAATTACATTCTAAAAGCCGAGATTGTGTTTGCAGGTTACTGGGCAGTTAAAGACTTGATGTCACAGTGTGGCTAACTGCATTTTCATCTGTTGACCCCAAGGAATTGGAGTTTCTCCCCAATGAATTTGGAGAAGGAGATGACACATCTTGCAGGGTACAATAAGAACTGCCTTTAGTGTGTGTGTGTGTGTGTGTGTGTGTGTATGTGTGTGTGTGTGTGTGTGTGTGTGTGCTTCAGATTCAATTTTGCCATAACGTTTTATTGCACAGGTGTACTGTTTTAGGGGTGAAAGATATCTAGACTCTTTGAGGAATGGCACACAAATTAGTCAGATGTATAAATAAATAATTCTGCTAATCAGGTTTGGTAGCATATTTCTCAGCAACTGAAATATATGTGTGCTAAATTATCCATCAGGATATATTATTACAATATGCAGCTGCATACATTACAATACAGTGTTCAGACTCTGTAGCAACAACATGGATATTTTTCCCACCAATTTAATATATGATGCTTTTAGAATCTACAAGGTGTATCAAATTGTTAAAACTGTATTGCTAATTATGATTCACCTATGATCATTGAAGAAAATAGCATCTTGATGCAGTCTGGCTTTTTCCCTTTCTGCAAGCCTTAGTTGTGGGCCACCAAAATCTACAAATATTGTCAGCAAACGGTAATTATTAAGGTGACAAAAAGGGAAAATATTAAATCAATGACTGAAGCATAATCTCATTTTTCCCTTCTGCAGTGAAAAATCCCAAATGCTTTAGCTATGCCTCTTAGGAGAAATGTTTTTACTCCTTGATCATTTTTTATTACTTTCATCTGCATTAAGTACACTCCTCCAGGAAATAAAAAATATCAGCATAACATGTTATTATCAAATGCACATGCAGGCTTTAAAACCCACTACAACCATAAATTGCAAACTTTTAAAAATATTGAAGGTAGGGATTATATGAAAAACTGTCCAACTATACCAATAAATGAGGAAACTTTTGACATGTCATTTTGGCAGAATTTTAGAATATATCTTGATCCTGCACTTACGAATACAAGTCATTTTTCCAAGAGCCAGAGAAAATTACACAATGTTTTATAAAAAGAATGCCAGGCTTTGCTCTATTACTTAGATTATTACCTTCGCAAGGCATTTTCAAGCCAGCAATTTTGAAGGTTTCTTGGCAGCTACAGAAAGATTAGTCTTCATAAAACAGATTGAAGTGCCAAATCATGTGCCAGAAATGGAGTGGTACAATGGATTTCATAATAAAAATCAGAAAACTGCACCCAAAAATTAGGCTAACCACTTCACACAGATTTTCCCTTTTGCAATTAAAAAAAAAAGGCTTTCAAAGGCTGACATTTCAGAAGCTTTCAAGGCATAGGGGGAAAATGTTACCAACAAATGTCATGTTGGGAAAACTACTCTTAGGACAGCATCAGTTCTCAAAGAGATACTCCCACAGCAGGAGGACTAAACAGAGGGGATTTGATCTGCTGTTCTAAAGTTTAAGTCTGTGTATTCTTAAATTATCAGCACTTAGATTAAAAAGGGAAGTGACAAATTCCTCTTTTCTACAAAGACTGAGGGATACTGGATGGATTGATTACAGTTAACTGGTAACTATTTCTATTTGGATTTTTGATTGGAAATAGGTTTATTCTGGAGACTAAATCTATTCTACTGAATTAAATAACAATTGATAAGAGATGGCACTAAGAAACAAACATGGATATTTGATCCAAGATGAACTATTTATAACCTTTGAGATGACTTCGGATAAATTAGATGTTGTGATTTAACAGATTTAACAGATTAACAGAGTTGGAAGCGACCTTGCAGGTCATCTAGTCCAACCCCCTGCCCAAGCAGGAGACCCTATATCTGCCTCTACCTAGGATTGAACTCACAACCTCCTAATTGTGAGGCAAGAGCTCCAACTCTAGGCCACAGCAGCCAGATTATAACTTTTTATGAGTGGTTTACAATCATAGTTTGTTAACAGAGAGTTTTGAAACTTTAATTTTGTTTAGTTTTAGTATTATTATTATTCCTGTTAACTACTTTGTCATTAAAATAGCTTAGAGAAGACAAACAATCTGTAAATAGATTTAGTCAGGGGTGAAATGCTCCTGGTTCGGGCAGGCCGGTCTGTCGTCATAGAGCCAATAGAGCCGATAGCGATCGCAGCGTGAGCCTTCCCCCACCCGCCTGGACGCCGCCATTTGGGTTCTTTTACCCTCTGTGCATGCGCAAAGCGTTCTGCGCATGCACAGAAGGTAAAAGAACCCAAAATAAATAGGCCTATTTATGCTAACCCAGCAGCAACAGTATTTTCATTGTATCTAGAATCTGTGCCTATAACAGCCTTTTAACAGCCTAAAGATTGAAACTCTCCTCTACATTAGTGTCTGATAATGCCCTAACTACCGTAGTTTCCCAGTATTTTATTTTTCTCTACTTCCTTGTAGAGTCTAGTTATTGCTCAAGACAGTCAAGAGAATTCTTCCTAATTTTACAGATCATAGATCTAACAAAAGCTGTTACTGTCTGTAGTATTTTGGGTTGTTGTTGTTAGTTGATTAAGCAAGGTTGTGAGCTTGTATTTTTAGAATTAGTTCTTCTCACCCTTAGCAACTTTAAGATATGTGGCCTTCAATTCCAAGAATTCTCCATGGTTGGCTGGAGAACTGTGAGAGTTGAAGTCCCATCTGAAACCCTATACATCAGGGGTCCCCAAACATGGCAACTTTAAGACTTGTGGACTTCAACTCCCAGAATTCGGAGTTGAAGTCCACAAGTCTTAAAGTTGCCAAGTTTGAAGACCTCTGCTATACATCTTAAAAGTAGCCTAGGTTGAGAAATACTGTTCTAGAAGTTTCAATAAAGCACTCAACAGGAAAACCTGTTGCTGATTCTATGGTCCTTTGTTCAATCAATAAAAGCAATTGTCTTCCAAAAGATCTCTTTGGCCAATCTCGAAGCAGAGTCTTGACTTTCCAGGCCAGGAGATTTCCAAGTTTGCATATAATTGCAGACTTTAGTTTCAGATGCAGTACTTTGCTACACCCTGCATGGTTTTTCCCCTTCTATTCATATTTTGCTATTATGCAATATTAGCATGGCTTTCTCTTCATAATCCTTAATACAAAATATGGAACTAGATGGACATTTTGTCAGAATCGGTATAGTTTTTCTTACAGTCTAATTTTACAAAACCCAGCAGGGAGCACACTAAAAACATTTTATAATGGTAATAATTCACAATATGTGCAGCAACCAAAGCTCTTTATTTAACATTTTGCTGCAACAATTTTATGTTTATTCCAATGCTACAATCATTCATAAGCATGAGTGCCATTATTCATCTGGATTATCTGCATACAAAAAACACCTACCTTAACAACCCACAAGTTAAAGCTGTTATGAATAAAGGAAGTAGGAGATAAATGTTCAGGAATCTATTCTATTATGTAAACTTAAACCAGGATTTCAGTCATTGATAGCAAAAATTCCATGAAGAAAAACTCATGAAATTTTAATCTGTTTCAGAAACAACTTAGAGACTAACTTTTTAAACATAAGAAACAATAAATATTCATAGGACATGAAATTTTGATGACACTGTAACTTAATAGCTTGAGAAGCAGACAGGATAAAGGTATAAATACATTTTAAAAGACAGAATAATTAGATTATCACAAATGTAGCTCATGTTCATAAATGTGTTTTGAGCTACTCTTGTCAGCCCTAAACCAAGCACATTCCAGCAAAAAACAACATTGAAAATGCTGGAATAAATTATAATATTTAAGAATGTCAAGGAGTAGCTGAAAGCCATTAAGATTCTGCAGAGGAATAAAATCCCACATTGCAAAAATATGTGGGGTGCTAGCTGACACACAGATACAATGCTCATCTGCTTCCAATTTTTCTGAAAATTAAAGATCCAATTCCATCTTTGTGAAATTTATCCAGAAATTGGGATTAATGTTCCACAAAATAGTTCTACTCTTACCTTTGTTTTGCCATATCATTTCTCCTGCCATACATGATTCTTGTTCCTGATGTTTTCCTGAGCCTTTAGCTTCGCTGTTCTTTCCAGAACAAAACAAAGTCTTGACCCAATGTGTCAAGGTATGACAAATATAAACTGTAGAGGATGATGATACGTGAACAGAGTACCAACACATCATAAGCTCTTCTGTAACACTGTTTGAAACTGCTGAGAAGGTAAATTTCAGTGGAGAGAGAAAACAGAGAAGATTGGCAGAACAAAGACAAGAATTGAGGTGTAGTTTGTTGAGAGTAATTCCAACTCGATCATAGTTCTTAGAAATCTCTTAAGGGATTCAGGAGCTAAAAGGAGAGTTAAGATGCAAAGACCTACACAGCAAATTGTAATTATACTAATAATAGCAACTGGCTCAATAATAAGACTGTAGAAATTTATACACCTAAAAAACTTTATTTGAAGAGACCATAATTAAAGGAGGCACAACAAGATTGAAACAAAAAAAACCACAAAAAGTGAATATGGATAATTGCACTGCAAATATAAAGCCTCTGATCCTACAGGAAGTTCTTTCCATTTAAATCAGAGGTCTTCAAACTTGGCAACTTTAAGACTTGTGGACTTCAACTCCCAGAATTCTGGGAGTTGAAGTCCACAAGTCTTAAAGTTGCCAAGTTTGGGGACCCCTGATTTAAATTGTCCATCTCTTCTACTTCTCTAGCAGCCCCAGTATAATTGCTTTCTGTGAATGCACACTATCAGCCCTCTGATGTAGACAAGGTCAGGAAAAACATCAAGACAAGTTTCAGGATTGTTCTTTTTTTATTGTGGGGTACAATAATAACCTTGGAAATTGTCAGATATTCTATTACATCTTGCACCAAAATCAAGGCAGGATTGTTCTGAGTTTCTTTCTTAAATTTTCTTCTCTTCTAGGATTGAGTAAATTTTGCTCCCTTGTTGCTTTTTTCCTTTTTCATTCTCAAGGCTAGATTTACATCAGATGCCAATACCCTTTGGGAAAGTGCCTGAAAGAGGCATTGCCTATGCTGCAGGAGGACGCAACTGCCCTTGACTAGAAAGCACTCCTCCAAATGATTTGCTAAGACCTATTAAGTCCTACAAATCACCTGGTCAGTTTTCCCTGCTACGATGATATGTTTTGAATGCATGTTTAAATTATTTATAAACAAGAAATACAAATGCTATTTGAAGGAGGTCAAGGTTTCTAAGTATTGCTATTGCTGCCTTAAGTACTTGCTAGCTTTAAAACATTCATTTTACTTATTAACTGCCCCTACCCAAAACGAAATGAAAAGGGACCCTAAGTTTTTTACCAATATAATTCACCAAAATAAGTCAGATCTGCTTTAGTTCCAGCTAAATACAAATACAGCTGGTGTAGAATGCCCAGGATCCAGTGATAGGGAACAAGGAAGAGAACCTCCAACAAATGGATTCTTCTTTTTGATTTCCTCATTTTAGGAGTCTTACTGGAAGTTTCAATGAAAACAGCAGTGCTCTACTTTGTTGCAACATTTTGGCAATTTCCTCCAAACCCTGGTTTTTAGTACGCTGTACTTGTATTTTATGCAATTGATTACCATACACAATGATACATACACCATACACCAAGCATCGCGTGAGCACTCCAAAATCACACACTCTCCAGGCAGTACTTCTGTCAAAAAGTTACTACCGTATTTTTGGAGTATAAGACGCACCTTTTTACCCCCCAAAAGAGGGTGAAAACTTGGGTGCGTCTTATACACTGAATGTAGCCCCACCCACCCAGCCACCTCCACCATTTGGCCTCTTTCTTCCAGCAAACAGGGAAGAGCCTGTTAAGACAAGCAAGTCATTAGCAGCTTCCCGACTCTCAGCTGATTTGCCACATGCTAAAATGAAACTGAAACTAGCTGCAAAGAGGCAAATAGCTGGGAGGGACACGCAGATTTTTATTTTCTGCTGAACTGGATGCAAGGGGGTAAGTGAATAACTATAAATGTCTGTAGAATGTTCAAATTATTAGACTTATTTTTTAAAGACTGCTTTATTATTGTTCTAGACAACTTAACAAAATGAAGAAGCTTTTTAAAATAAATGCTTGCTCTGAAGAGGCCCAGTGCTATTGTATCTTCTTTTAAATAATAGAGAATAATGTATACTTCCAGAAATTTTAATTTATTTTAACAGCTCTGTACAAATATAGTCTGAAATGTAACAGTGTCCTGTTTAGTATTAAGATAAAGCAGCTGAGTTAAATCCTGACTTACCTTGGAGTAGATCTATTTAAATAATTGGGAGGAGTTAGTGTGATTACATTTAAGAAAACTTTCTGGCATAATGTACATTTCTCCAATTCTTTGCTATTTATATGGGTCCAGGCACACATGCACAGAAATACACAGCAAACAGTGTATATCATCTGTGCTGTTTGCTGTTTGCTGTTTGGCAAATTGCTGGGAGACAGAGGCCTTTTTTCCTTGTTTTCCTCCCCCAAAACTAAGGTGTGTCTTATACTCAGGTGCGTCTCATACTCCGAAAAATACGGTAATTCAAGATTCTGAGCAATTAAAACCAAATCAACATGACTTTTTTTTTCAATTCCATTTTCTAGCATCTAGTAATTTTATTTGGGCAGTAGCTTAGGCGGAGATAATAAGGAGAAAGAGGTATTGCCAAACATCAATGCTATGGAGGAAAATCAATTAAGTATATTTGATTTTCACTTCTGGGTGTATGTTTCTAAGAAATTAGAGTCTTCACAATTAGCTATCTAATTGTAAATATGAATTATTATTATTATTGTTGTTGTTGTTGTTGTTGTTGCATTAAATTGGAACTTTCATATCAGTACTTAAATGAGAAATAATTAGGACAGTTAAGGCACAGTGCATACTATTGTGAAGTCCCAGAGATAACTTCTGGGTATCAAATGTGTTTATTTGAATCTCCATCTAAATCTGGTGAAGCTACATTCAAAGATAAGATAGCTGATGAGAGAAAAATATAAGTGCAATTCCAATCCTTTATTTCTGGTTTTAAGTAAATACCATTAATATTTTGCCTATCCTTGTCAGAAAATAAATTTGAGTAGCCCAGAACCTGTTTTAGTTAATCTTACTATTTGATTGATTTTTATAGAATTGATGAAATCAGGATGTCTACTGGAGGTTTCATCAAAATGACAAAAGGGCTGGAGCCTGTGTTGGAGGATTGTGATGCTTATTTTATCATCTTACTACCTATCCAGCTATTCACTTGAATAAGAGCAGGAAGACAATCATTTGAAACGTTTTCTTTGGAGTGGCTGGAACCATCGGTCTGATTTCAATATCTTCAAATAAGCAATATAGTTTTAAAAGACTTCAAGAACAAAGGAGAATACTTAGAAACATGATTGAAATGTAATTAAATATTCAGGAGAAAATGTAATTAAAAAATCAGCATGGGGGGCTTATTTATAAGCTGTTGGCAAGATATGTCTCAGAAACTGAACAGGTTAAATGGATGTAGAATGAGGGGGGGGATTAAATTTACACCAAATATTAAAGAAATCTGATATTAAATGTTTTACCACCGGTATATTACTTCAGCACTAATTGTTAAAATGGACAGTTTGCTTTCTAAAAGGTTGGCAACCTAACAATCAGTTTGGATAATTTTTCCACATTTAGAAACAATATTGAAAAGATGAGTCATTTTGGAAAATGATTTATGAATAAATGAACTGAATAAATTGAAATAAATGAAACAAACTGCAATCTGCTCTATTTCCAATTAAATAATACTAAACTTCATTTCCCCATAAAGCAGGGGTGGGTTCTAACTTACCTTGCTGCTGGTTCGCTTCCTCCCGCACCTCGCGGTGCTGAAAAATCCAATTTTTTTTAAAAAAAGCCAAAAACAAGATGGCGACTACATGCACAGTGCTGAAAACTTGGCTTCTGTGCATGCTCAGAAGAAAAAAAAATTTAAATTCAAAAAAAATGCAAATTTTTTTAAAAAAAATTTTTTTTAAGATGGCAGCGCCCATGGACCAGCATTGACCGAACCAGATCCATGATGTCATCATGACATCACCAGCGGGTCACTACTGGTTCGGGCGAATCGGTCCAAACCGGGAGGAACCTACCCCTGCCATAAAGTATATGGAACTACCTCTGTGTAAGGCAATTGCTGCAGCATACTTCATAATCTTTATTAGAGAGTACTTCTCATTACAGAGTACATGCATTTCTTTCTGCAGAAGAATGGCTAATTAACTTCGGGGTGTACACCTTGGTGTCTAGAATAACTTTGTATTTCAAACTAAATCGGACACAGATTTTAATAAAACTTGCAAACCAGTTTGGTTTATATTCTATATATGGACTTGTATCAAAGTATAAGTTTCTCTGAACATGAAGTCTTAATATTCTAATTTTCAATGATCTATTAAATAAGGATAAATCTAGTTCAAACAGAAAATGTTATTTATTTATTTATTTACTTACTTACTTACTCAATTATATAGCTGCCTATCTCACTTTTACATGATTTTAAGCAGCTTACAATAAAACAAATAAAAACATTAAATATATAATATAAAGCAAAAATAAAAAAGCATAGCACTTGGGCACCAGATAATCTATCTATCTATCTATCTATCTATCTATCTATCTATCTATCTATCTATCTATCTATCTATCTATCTATCTATCTATCTATCTATCTATCTATCTATCATCTATCTATCAGAATAGAGCTGGAAGGGACCTTGAAGGGCTTCTAGTCCAACCCTCTGTTCTCAAGCAGGAGATCCTATATCATTTCAGACAAGTGACTGTCTAGTGTCCTCTTAAAAATGAAGCACCCACAACTTCTGAAGGCAAGCTGTTCCACTGGTTAATTGCTGTATTAGAAAGTTTCTCCTTAATTCCAGGTTGCTTCTCTCCTTGATTAGTTTCCATTGTTTCTTGTTTTGTCTTCTAATCCATCTAATCCATCATCCATATAAAAGTGCATTTTACCCATTGAGCACAAAGTCAGGTTTTCAAGGTCTTAGAAAGGTCAACAGGGACCGGACCAATCTAATCTCAGGAGGAATAATGTACCAAAGGATGGGTGCCCCAGCAGACAAAGCTCTCTCTGTGGGCCCTGCCAATTGGCCTTCTCTAGTTTGATGGTACATGGAGTATGTTCTTCCTGGCAGATCACATAGAAACATCGGAAAGAAAATAGGCCCTCAGGCAAGCCAATCTGAAGCAATGAAGGGTTTTAAAGATGACAGCCAGCACTTTGAATTGCAGCCAAACGCATACTGGAAGCCAATGCAGCTTGCCTCATGTAAAAATAACCACAATATCAATCAGTGGATAAAGTATGATTGTTAGCCTAAGATACAGTAAGTGTGTTATTTCCTTAGTACTGACAGTGAGAAAATAGTTTAGTTTTTCACAGCTTTTTAGTCCTACTTACTTATAACAAATTGCATTCATTTATTGTAACATAAAAGAAGCAAGGAAATAAATACCAATCCAGGTATTTCTTGCACAGCTTAATAATTAAAAAGAAGGTTGGAAAGGTGTAGGTAGTCTCTCGATCAACCAACTTGGTCATCATTAAACAGTCACACATTTATGAAGTTCATCTAATTCGTTATAGTACCAGCAGCAGGAATCAGCTTTTATGAAAATGGCCAATTATGGTGTCACAAGGCTTCAAATGTATGAAAACTCTTCTTTAGGCTGGATATTATGTTTAAGAAAGAAACAGAGAGAATGACATGAAGGGGAAAAATACCTTTAAGGAAGAAGGATTATGCAGATGTAATATTTTAGACTAGGCTAGTACGAAACAATCTTAGAGGTGCACCTAAAGCTAAAAAGAAGCCATGGCAGCACTTCTTGAAAATGAAATAGGAAAACTAGAAATAATTTGAGAAACATCAATTGGCTAAAATTCAAGGTACATTTCTAAGGTAAAGAGTAGATGTCAAGAACAAGAAAATATACAGGTAGTCCTCATGTTACGAATGTAATGGAGCCTGCCAATTACATTCATAATCCGAGGATTCATTGGAGTGAATCATGTAAAATGAACATGAAAACTCCCTGCTTTCGCCCACGCATTCGCTAATTGAATGCCCGGGTCGTTAAGTGCACATGACGTATCAGTGTGGGAAAGGACTTGTGGGGGGCTAGTGATGGAACAGGCCACCTGCTTAAGACTACCCAAGGCCTCCCCTGACCCATTGAGATATCTCATGCAATTGCTTCCCATTCTGCTATGCCAGGTTACTTACCTTGCAAAGATCTAGCAAGCTGTCTCCTCTCCAGCTTTTCTGCCGCACAAGATCACGAAATCGTGCTGCCTCAAAGGATCCCGCTGCTTGCAAATGTTTTGCGCCAAGAGTGAAATGTTCTGGGTGCCCTGATCACCTCAAAATGGACTAATAAATAAGCATTACATGATGTCAGCCAAAATAGTGCTGGGTAAATAAATTATTGTAGGATTCCATTATTCTAAGGTAGGAAATCTTTCCTCAGACTTCCCAAACCACTATGCCTATTTAGCAGCTTATTTACTTTTATCTACATGTTTTTAAACTCCATAAAGGAGACCCATATAGAATGCTACATTAAGCAAAATTACATTAGAATTTGTAACCAACCAACCAACAACTTCATTTATCCATTCATTACTTTCAGCAAAAAGTCATAAGGGATTTCTAGTCACTGATAAATGTAGTTATCAAACTTTCTCCAGTCAAACATGTTACTTTTGCCATTTCTGATTGATCTGTGGTCTTCACTAACCATTTCTCCATTGTAGATATTTCAAAGTCTTGTGTGCATATAATAGTCCTGCAGCAGCAAAATTCTTTTTTTTTTCAAAAAATATTACTGTTGTTGCTGTTGTTGTTCATAATGTTACAGTAGTTAACAAAAGAAAAAAGATTAGTATACAACAGTGATATTAACAACATAGAATAGAATAGAATAGAATAGAATAGAATTCTTTATTGGCCAAGTGTGATTGGACACACAAGGAATTTGTCTTTGGTGCATATGCTCTCAGTGTACATAAAAGAAAAGATACATTTGTCAAGAATGGTTGTCATAGGGTTCAAGTAAGTAATCAGGAAACAATCAATATGAAAATAAATCGTAAGGATACAAGCAACAAGTTACAGTCATACAGTCATAAGTGGGAGGAGATGAGTGATAGGAGCCATGAGAAAAACTAATAGTAATAGTAATGCAGCCTAGTGAATAGTTTGACAGTGGTGAGGGAATTATTTGTTTAGCAGAGTGATGGCGTTCGGGAAAAAACTGTTCTTGTGTCTAGTTGTCTTGGTGTGCAGTGCTCTATAGCGACGTTTTGAGGGTAGGAGTTGAAACAATTTATGTCCAGGATGCGAGGGGTCAGTAAATATTTTCACGGCCCTCTTTTTGACTCGTGCAGTATACAGGTCCTCAATGGAAGGCAGGTTGGCAGTAATTGTTTTTTCTGCAGTTCTGATTATTCTCTGAAGTCTGTGTCTGTCTTGTTGGGTTGCAGAACCAAACCAGACAGTTATAGAGGTGCAGATGACAGACTCAATGATTCCTCTGTAGAACTGTATCAGTAGCTCCTTGGGAAGTTTGAGCTTCCTGAGTTGGCGCAGAAAGAACATTCTTTGTTGTGCTTTTTTGATGACATTTTTGATGTTAGATGACCATTTTAGGTCTTGAGATATGATGGAACCTAGAAATTTGAAGGTCTCTACTGTTGATACTGTATTGTCTAGTATTGTAAGAGGTGGTAGGATGGGAGGGTTTCTCCTAAAGTCTACCACCATTTCTACGGTTTTGAATGTGTTCAGTTCCAGATTGTTCCGGTCGCACCATGAGGCTAGTTGTTCAACCTCCCGTCTGTATGCGGTTTCATCGTTGTCTCGAATGAGGCCAATCACTGTTGTATCATCTGCAAACTTCAGTAGTTTAACAGATGGATCGTTTGAGATGCAGTCATTGGTATATAGAGAGAAGAGAAGTGGTGAGAGTACACAGCCTTGGGGGGCCCCTGTGCTAATTGTACAGGTATCTGATGTGATTTTGCCTAGCTTCACCTGCTGCTTCCTTTCTGTTAGGAAGCTTGTGATCCACTTACAAGTGTGTTCAGGTACCGCTAGCTGATTTAGTTTAGTTAGAAGAATGTCCGGTATGATGGTGTTGAATGCTGAACTAAAGTCTACAAAGAGGACCCTTGCATAGGTATTTGGAGATTCAAGATGTTGTAGGATGTAGTGCAGAGCCATATTAACAGCATCATCTGTTGATCTATTTGCTCGGTATGCAAATTGCAGGGGGTCTAACAGTGGATCCGTGATGGTTTTCAAGTGGGACATCACTAGCCTTTCAAAGGTTTTCATAACTACAGATGTTAGAGCAACTGGTCTGTAGTCATTCAGTTCCTTGATGGAGAGCTTCTTCGGCACTGGGATGATAGTGGAGCGTTTGAAGCAAGAAGGAACATGGCATATCTCTAGTGATTTGTTGAAGATTTGGGTGAAGATGGGGGCCAATTGGTCAGCACAGACTTTTAAGCAAGAAGGAGTTATCTTGTCTGGACCTGGTGCTTTTCCCGGCTTCTGTCTGTGAAATAGATCTTGCACTTCCTTTTCTGTGATCACCAGGGGTTGTGAACCCAATGGGATGGGTTCAATTGTAGGAGGTTTGGCTGTTGTTGGTGTGTCTGAAATAACATAAAGTAATTTCAAAATTAATAATCATGATAATAAAAAGGGGGAGGAAAATAATTTCTTAAAAAGTCTGAAAATTGTATTACAACTAGAACATACACATTCCAAATTTTAAATACAGTATCATGCTTGAAAGTTCCCTTCTTTGCCCTTTTGTCAAAAAAAAATTATAATATTAGCAAACAGTACATATTAACAATCCATTGTTGCAAATCAGATGTAGATGCCTCCTTTCAGTCTTGCATAATTCTTTTAGCCAGCTTTCCTATGTTCCCAAAGCCACATTCTTGATTATTATAAAGATGTCAAACATTGGGGATACAGCCATTAGTGGGTTTTAAAACCCTTTACTACCGGCTTGCGTGTGCCCTTTGGTCATGCTTCTATGTTAAACATAGATTTTTTAAAATCTATTTATCTAAAATCTGTTGTGTGCTGCTCAGAATCACCTTGGTCAGATAGGTACTGTGTTTCCCTGAAAATAAGACCCTGTCTTATATTTTTTGAACTCTGAAATAAGCACTTGGCCTTATTGCCATGCACTCAAAAGCCTGATTGGGCTTATTATCAGGGGATGTCTTATTTTGGGGGAAACAGGGTAGCTATATAAATTTGATTAAATAAATAAACAAACAAATTCTACATTTTTAGGCAAATCCAGCCCATTCCTGCTCACATCCTTACTGATGTTACAGAGTTGTCATTTCCTATATCCAGGGCATGCAGTCATAAATAGTCTAGCTCTTCACTGCAATTGGATAATTAATTTTGACTCCAGTTTTGGTTGGGCTACAGTTCTCTTGGCATTTCTAGCCTGGAGTTCTGCTAGGATTTCCTGCTCTGATCTCAACAGGCGGAAATGAAAAGGATTGAGGGGATGGCATAGGCAGATTGGAAAAGGCAGTGAATAGTTTACTAGGTTCTAACCTAGGGAAACACTTAGACTCATCTTGGCACTTCCTTCCCACAGCTTGTCAATGACGCAAGCCTATTTGTGAATTTTCCCTTTGCATCTCGAAGAAACTCCAATTGAGTTCAATAGAGACTCGAAACAAATAGGAGTTTTGGATAGGCAATTTTGTTGTCTGGGGCCAAGGGAAAAAAATATAGTGTTAGGTTTCCTTTCCATACTTTACTTTTCAAGATAATTTCTCTAAGGTCTACCTTAGTTCTGGAGAATATGAAAGAATACAAGTGTATCACTACATGGAGAATTCTTTTTTTTTTTTATGAATCTTAGAATCAATCATTATTATTATTAATATATTTACATGATGCATCCACTCAAGGAATTTATTTAATGTTCAAGTTACATGACATGAGCTTTCCCATCTTATTCCATCCTGCTGTTTCCTCTCTGTTGGAAAAAGAGGCACAACAGTTGCAGACATTGCAGCAGTGAGCAGGAGATGGTTGACTTCTGCTGACATGTTTTGATGCTATACTGTTATAGATGGCTGATCAAAGCTTCCTGCTAATTGATGAGCCAATTCTGAGAAAAATAAGGAAATGCCTTTTCACAAATTGACAACACAATCATTGCTATAAACTGAGCACCTGCAGTAGCTGACTAACTACTCTCACAAAGTCAACATTAATGTTTCTACCTCATGTTAGAGAATGATAACCAATGAGGTCCAACAGACACCAATGTTACTCGACATTTTTATTAATGTCTTGAGAACAGAATTGATAGGCTGTTAATCAAATATGTGAATGACACAAAATAGTCTGGGCCAATATCCAAGATAACTGTATGAGACAGCAATCAAATCTTGAAGACAACACTAAGAGGAACAAGGAGTCCTTTAAAACTGGAAAAACATAAGGGAAGACGATATAGTCTAGATCAAACTTGCGGCCCACGGGTCAGATGTGTCATGCGCTGGCCACGCCCACAGCCGTTTTAGCAAAGGTGGGAAAGTCATGATTCATCACATGACAACACTGTGGTGACACGAGTTTAACACCCCTGGTCCAGGGGTGAAATTCAAAAATTTTCCTTAACGGTTCTGTGGGCGTGGCTTGGTGGGCATGGCAGGGGAATGATACTGCAAAATCTCCATTCCCACTCCACTCCAGGGGAAGGATACTGCAAAATCCCCATTCCCTCTCCAATCCTGGGGGAAGGATATTGCAAAATCTCCATTCCCACCCCACTCTGGGGCCAGCCAGAGGTAGTATTTGTTGGTTCTCCAAACTATTCAAAATTTCCGCTACCGGTTCTCCAGAACCTGTCAGAACCTGCTGAATTTCACCCCTGCCCTGGTCTAGATGCACAGAATGGGGCACTCTGGTTTTTATCTATCTTTCAAAGTATGGAAATAAAAGTCTGGCTGGTTTTTTAGATACCAATTAGCTGGTCACTTCTGGTGATTTCCCAGAGTCTTTGGCTGTTCTGCAAGATTAAACAGCTCACAATTTCAGGCAGCCCATAGGCATACAAGCCTTATTTGTACTAACAGTATCTTCTGGATGTTGTTTTTTATGTATCTAAAGAGACAAAGACATAAAAAGTACCACAACAATTGGAAACAATTCTAGAGAATACAGAGGAAAGACTGCATTAAAAAGCAAATACAATTTGGGCCTAACTGGGGCCCAGAATACTATCTATTGAAAGGGAAAAATGGACATAACATGGAAGAGAATGGGAGTAGAAAGTTGTGAGTCAGAGATTAAATGGAAACACTCCAGCCTGTAACATTCTGCTAAAGTCATATAGGGGTAAGTTGATGTGTTTTTTGTTTAGCTTTATTTTTTTCTTGGAAGTTTAATCAGGAGTTTAAATGCCCTGTGATTTCCCCAAACCTTCAACATATATTATGTGTCTTACTGTAAAAGAGAACCGGAGAGAGTGAAAGAGGTTGTGAATGTGAACCATGTTGAATTTAATTCTATTAAAAGGTAATTACATAACAAAACCAGACAAATACATCAGTATTCATTTTAATTCAGCATTTCTGTTATTATAGCAACAAAATACCACCAAGAACCCAACAAGTATCACTTGGTGGTGTCAACTTTCCCCTGCTGTTGCCAGGCAGCAGCCGGCCACTAAACATGGAGGCTCTGTTTATCTAAAATTATGAAAATTGCTTGTGAGCAGTGAGTGATACACACATGGCTTGCCACCCAATAATATGGTATTCTACACAACTTGCATTGTTGTACATCTGAGATAATAGGTCTGTACATATGCAATCATACACAGACCTGTATACTGAAAAGGAAACAGAATATTTCTTCTCTTCTTTTTCAAGAGTGAAAAAAACCTTTCAATGCATCATCTGAGAATTTCACAAAGCACAAAAGCTGATTAAAATCTATGAATTATTCATTTGGCTTCAAGTGAAAGAGATCAGATTTAATTACATTCCAAGGGGCAACTCCTATAGAATTAAAAACAGCTTTAAAAAACCTTCATGGGTCTAATATGGTTGTTTTCAGCATCAGGGTACAGGGAACTTTAAATGTTCATACATATGCATATCAGAATAGAAAAAAGTATTAGTTCACAAACTGAACAAAGGGATGTAATTAAAATTGTGTAAATGTCTTGGCAGTACACTCCTCTACTTAGAGAATCCTTTGATGCAAAATCAGAAGAAAACGATGTGAGCTCGGCATTGGGAGGGGCAGGAATCTAATAAAAATAGTTTGACCACTACCAAGAGTGGAAAACTAGGTAAAATTTATTTCCTTTGTTTTCTAATTTCTGTAACATAATAAACACCAGCAGTGCAACCCTATGTATGCTGGAACAGAATAAATCCTATTGATTTCAATGAGACTCCTAGAATAGTTTAATAACCATGAAATGACACCTTGCTCTTCCAAGCATCTCCTTAGAAGACCAAAGTTAGGTAAAAAAAAAAATAGAGGACAGGCAAATCTATGGATTTCAGAATCCATAGAATCTATGTATTTTATTAAGATCCATTTTGTTTCCTTCCCCAAATGTAAATTCATTGGCAGATTCTGCTTGTCCCAGAGGAAAATGATTTTTTATTATTATTGTTGAAAGTTTTTAGGCAGAGCAAACCTAACTTCCCTTCTCAAAGTTCTTTCCATCAGTAGCTAGGTAACTGCAGGCTGAGAGGAACCCCAAAATTTACCAAAAACAGTGGGGAGGTCTATCAAGAAAGACATCCAGTAATAATATTGAAAGGACTGAGAAAGTCAGTGGGACTGCGCCATGGTGGCGCAGTGGTTAGAATGAAGTATTGCAGGCTAATTCTGCCGACTGCCAGAGTTCGATTCTCACCAGCTCAAGGTTGACTTCCATCCTTCCGTAAAAGGAGTACCCAGAATGTTGAGGGCAATATGTTGACTCTATAAACTGCTTAGAGAGGGCTGTAAAGCACTGTGAAGCGGTATATAAGTCTAAGTGCTATTGTTATTGCTATTGTTATTGAGGAAGAATCGATTGCTGGAGAAAGGACCGAAATGGGAAAGAACAGAATGGAACATCCTGTTGCTGGCTTATCCAGCTAGAGCTAGCACATTGCAACAGTTGTACTCATCAAATACTGCTCATAGAATTATGCTTATTTATAGAGGTATTTCTGACTTATTTCTTCTGCATTCACTTGACAAGGTTAAAGACAATAAATAAAATTTATAGCAACAGAGAAATAAAACACCAAACATACCAATTACATTTCAAAATCCATGTGAAAACCATAGCAAAACCAAATACCATAGTATTCTAATGGTCATTTACAAGTCTATGGAGATTCTCAACCATCCCGGTCATGGTTGTCAAAAGGCAACTGGACTTTCTTGGTTTTTTTTCCTTGAAAACGTTAAACTTCTCATCCAAGACCTGAAGAAGCAAAACGCACTTAACAACTGACTTGCCCTAGCAACAGAAATTTTGGGCTTAATACTGTGGTCATAAATCGAGGACTACCTGCAATTGTTTACTTCTTTAATTGTTAACTTCTCAGAGGCAATAATTGTAAACTGTATAAATAAAATAAAATAATAAAAAATATAAATTAAATAATAACTTTCTCCTTGGGGAGAGAGTTCCAAAAGGACACCAAAAGTCATATGCCATCTTCTTCTTCATCCAAGGGCATCCATGGAGAGGGCAGTGGTCAAAAATTCAAGATGGTAGTTGAAATCACTTGATCACAACCTCCTTTCCAAATGTACCACACATGTATTTCTTGTACACAAAAGACAGGGTTGTGCCATGGCGGCTGCCATGTTGACTTTTTGATATCCCTGGACTCTCCTGCCCCCCAGCTTTTTGGTGCAGATTTCAAATTGGAGGGAACTTCATATAAAAGAACGTATTCTTTCTCTCAGATATTTCATATCTAAAGCCTCTTGGGATTTACAGATCACTTAGCTGATGCAAAACAAATGCAATGCAATCGCCTAAAATCAACCTCAGTCTATATACAGTAATATCAACCTCAATGCAATATACTTTAATTTTGCACTCACTAGAGTTTCTAAATACTCTTCAAGGGCAGCATCATTCAAGGTGATGTCATTCCATAGATTAAAACAAGCAGAGTTTAAATCTGCTCACTCTTTACAGTTTCATTAGATCTTTGATTCTCCCTATCAGGTCAACAACAGTCCATTCGCACAGTGAGTGGAGGAAGCTGCATCACTCATGTCAGACTATCTGCTTTTTAATTTCATTATTGGCTGCATCAATCCAGGAGAGGGGCTCCCACATCTCCTGCTGATGCTTTAAAAACAAAACAGAATGAGTCGATAACTGGAGATAACTGAGGGCTGGACGTGAGAACCTCTGCCTGGAAAACATATGCTCCATCCCTGATCTACAGTCTTTCTTTGAAAAGCGAGATAAGAACTGAGAATGTTTTTCAAATCAGCATTAATAAAAAGATAGGAGGAGCCAAGAGTGTTTTGTGGAAATCAGACTTCTAAAACAGGCTAGGAAATAGGGTGTGTGTGTGTGTGTGTGCAATGTTCCCTCTAAAGTGTGTGCACATGTGGGTGAACAGTACTATCACACTTTTTACCACATGCAGATAGTAAAATGTTGAGTACAGATAAAATTAAGTTGCTCCCAATTAATTAATCAGGCACCATAAACCTCTGGGTGTGCCAGTCACAACCCACAGAGTCCTGAATAGTAGTGGGTTCTAAAACACATTGCTACTGGTTCGCACACGCACACGTCCCGGGTAGGTGGGCGGAGCCTCCTGCCACCGCCCCTACCGCTTCGCAGAACTGGGCCAAACCGGAAGCAACCCACCGCTGGTGCTGAACAAAGAGTCCTCAGCACCTTGACTTAACTACAGCAGTGAGGGTCACTTAGTAGGAGCTCCTGGAGGAAGTGCATTTTCCCCAGGACAGTGGTCCTTTTCTGTCCTTATAGTTGCAACCAACCTGCTCTATATCAAGTCCAATGAGAGACACATCAGTCATGACCTCTAAACAACCTTCTCATGAAGGAGATTCCCTCTCTTTCCCCCAAAAAAAGGTTTAATATCTATTGAATTTCAAGCTGCACAGGTCCATAGCCATTGTTAGCTTTATTTTTAAAAAAATCCATTTAAAAATTAATAATAAAGTTTAAATAAGTTTAGAATATAAGAAGCAGGAACAAATAATGAGAAAAAAATGAAAGAGAGAAGGCTATCTAAATGTGTGTGTGTCTGTGTCTGTGTGTGTCTGTGTGTCTGTGTGTCTCTCTCTGTGTGTGTGTGTGTGTGTAACATTTTTTGCTGATAAATGAAAATAAAGGGAGACTATTATAGATCTATTTCGAGCTATTTTGCTCTCGTCAGATAGCCATATCCTTAGTGGGATTTGAACCTGGGCAGTCTGCTTGTAAGGCAGCAGTTTTAACCTCTAGGCCACAAGGTTCTCTTCCCTATCAGCTCTATAATGCTCTATAATATATATAATGCTTTTCTTCCTTCCTTTTTAATGTTTCTTTCATTAAAATATCAAATTCAAAAACAAAGGTAAATGCTTACAAAAGATTGATCATAAGTATCAGTTAGCATTGACTGATATTATTAATTTTTTATAATCCATAATAATCTATATGTAGAACCAGTTTGATGTATGGCATCAGGCTAGAACCTCTCCCATAAAAACTGTACTTGCCAAAGAATCATTATAAGAATCATAGCACTGAAAAGGACCTTGTTGTCTTTGACTCCAAACCCCTGCCCAAGGCAGGAGTCCTTATTCCAGTGATGGCTAACCTTTTTCTCGTCATGTGCCGAAAGCGTGTGCCAGCACCCATAATGCAATGCGCGTGCAATACCCTCCTGTGCACCCTGCCCCCTGTGCATGCGCACACAACCCTCTGTTTTCACCCTCCTGGAAGCTTGGGGAAAGCCTCTGGAGCCTGGGGAGGGCAAAAAACAGGCCTCCTGGAAGTTCTGGAAACGGGCCCATTTCCAGCCTCCGGAGGGCCTCCAGAGCCCATGGGAGGCTGTTTATGCCCTCCTGGAGGCTCAAGGAAAGCCTCCAGAGCCTGGGGAGGGCGAAAAATGGGCCCGTTTCCGGCCTCCGGAGGGTTTCCGGAGCCCAGGGGAGGCCATTTTTGTCCTCCCGGAGGCTTGAAGAAAGCCTCCTGAGCCTGTGGGTGTGCTCCGCCCTCCACACATGTGTGGCAGATACCTGAAAATCAGCTGGCTGGCAGGAAGTGTGCATGCATGCACAGTAGAGCTGAGCTGGACAACAGCCCAGCGTGCCCACAGAGAGGGCTCTGTGTGCCACCTGTGGCACGCATGCCATAGGTTCGCCATCACAGCCGTATTCTACCCCAGATGAATGTTCAATCTTTTCCTGAAAATCTCCAGCAATGGAGTCTGTAGTCATCCAAGTCATGGTTGTGCCAAAGGTGCTTTTTCAGGAGGCAACTGGACTTTCTTGTTTTTTCTTCTTTGAAGATGTTTGACTTCTCATCTAAGAAGCTTCTTCAGCTCTGACAGGATATTGGGGAATGGAAGGAGTTATATTCCTTGCAGACAGCTGGCCATTTGCATCCTTATTTAGAGAGTCATTAAAGCACTTGGAGGTTTATCTGTGTCCTCAGGGTCACCTGAGTAGTGCTCTTGGTTCCTGTAGTCTGCAATTTTTTTTCTCCTCTGGAAATCCATTCCTACTCCCACACCATTCAAAGGGTGTTCATCCCAAATTGTATAGCTAAAAGTCTGTAGAGATTCTCAGTTATCCAGGTCATGGTTGTCCCAAAGATGCTTTTTCGGGAGACAATTGGACTTTCTGGTTTTTTCTTCTTTGAAGACATTTTACTTCTCATGCAAGAAGCTTCTTCAGCTCTGACAGGATAGTGGGGAATGGAAGGATTTATACTCCTTGCAGATTTATATTCCTTGCAGATTTATATTCCATCTGCAAGGAATATAAATCCTTCCATTCCCCACTATCTTGTCAGAGCTGAAGAAGCTTCTTGGATGAGAAGTGAAATGTCTTCAAAAGAAAAAAATAAGAAAGTCCAGTTGCCTCCTGATAAAAAAAAAGCACCTTTGGGACTCCAGCAAAGGACTACCCACAACTCCAGGAGGCAAGCTCTTCCATTGCTTACCGTGTTTCCCCAAAAATAAGACCCTGTCTTATATTTTTTTGAACCCTGAAATAAGTGCTTGGCCTTGTTGCCATGCACTCAAAAGCCCGATTGGGCTTATTATCAGGGAATGTCTTATTTTGGGGGAAACAGGGTAATTGCTCTCACTCTCAGATTTCTCCCTAGTTCCAGGTAAGATCTCTCTTTAACGAGCTTCCACGCATGGCTTCTTGTCCTGCCCTCAGACAAAAGCAGACAAAGCCAACCAAAGTTTTTAAAAGGAAAAATAGTGAAACAGATTGAAAAAGAGAAAAAAATATATTGTAGCGAATACTGTGAATTCTGAGCCAAAGACATCAACAGGATATAATGTTCAAAAGCTCTTATGAGAGAGGCAAGGGGTTCTGCCAAGTGCAGAGTGCAGGGAGGAGACCGAAGAATTGCAAGGACGGCCTTGGTGCAACGAAAGCACCCGGGAGTCCTTTGAAGTTCAGCGGCAAAGGACAGGGAGATGCCAGGGGCGCATCGTGTTTCAGATTTGTTGGCGTTGTTCCTGAATGCCAGCAGGCTTTAGGAAGAGGGCCTTTTGTTTGTCTTTTGGCTTCTCCAGATAAAGCAGAATTTCCTTTATGATAACTAGATCTGAGCTGGGATAGACCATGTGTCTATCTACAAAGGAATTGTTACAACTATTGCATCTTCAAAGGAATTGTTTCAACAATTCAAAGGGATTGTTACTGTTACAACTGGAACAACTACTGAACCCTTTTTCTTCCCTCCCCAAATCATAAACATTGCTATTGTACAAATCCAGCTCACTTTTCTTTCCATTTTAAAAAGAAAAGGGAGTATTTCTTTAAAAAATTAAAAATAGACTGGCAGAATATGTAGTGAACTACTCTGGTCAGAGTCATTAGAAGGGAAAGGCCAGATAAGCCAAATAAATAAATATCTTGCAAAGTTCATCAAATCTTGTTAAAATGTCATAATAGCTCTTGCTATTTGAGCATTTTCAGTACTATTAAGATGTTCAAATCTCACTTTAGAGTTAGCCCTAATTCTAACTGGGTGAACTCCACATGGCCTGAAGGGAATCAAGCTGTTTTCTTTCCTGCTAATATTTAAATTTGCCTGGTGGTCAGTGCAAATACTTAATATTTCTAATTTCAAAGAAATGAAATACAAAGAATTTATCTAGTTGGCTGGCCACAATTGTTTCAAACCACTGTGGGCACAGCCCATCTTGGCCTTGGGACATAACGGCTATATTTCCACAGAATGTTTAACCACATCCAGAGTCTAGTCATCACATTTGCACAAAGTACAAGGCTTTACAAACTCTAACACGGACTAGTTTGAGGCAGGGGGAGGGACAGAGTTGTTACCACGATCTGAAAACCCAGTTTAATTGGGTAGATTATGATTCAATCTATTGTGCAAACCCACAACCCAGGTTTTTAACTCTGTAACCTAGTTTGACATAATTTTTTAAGACGGGAGATGCGATGAGTCAGTCATCTCAGACCATTGAATTACAATCTGAAAATCATCCTCAAGTTATGTTGATGTAAGCAGTAGAAGGGAAACCCCCAATTGTATAAAATGCAATTTGCTATTATTGCAAAACATAAAAACAAAGAATTAAAGGAAGAGTCCTCCTAGACTGAGATTATATCAGATTATTGAAAGCAGCATTGACTATCCACTTCCTACATTTTGTTCTGAACAGCAGAACCTGGTTATTATAAATATTTGCATATTTGTCTACTATTATTTTGAAAGGGGAAGGCAATGTCCAGGCCTCTCAGGCCTTACGATCTCCATCCCAAAATTATACTGTTGAAATTGAGAAGGGTTCTGCTGAATTGGGTGATACTTAAGATACCTATTGTACGCAACAGAACAGAAACACAACAGAAATTCCAGCACGTTCCCTTCCTGTGGCATTACTGCTATAGTTCCTCTGGTATTTGAAAGCAGGAAACAGTTTTGAAAGTATGGTGGAAAACTATTGTCCATCTCTCTCTTAAGAGAAGCTTCTAAGTTTTCTCTGTTTATAGTCACTAGTGTTTTAATTCTGTCTTCCTAGGCTAGGCTAATAGAAATCTTCAGTAATTACTGACAGATCATATAATTGCAGTCTGATTTCATCATTATATTGGTGGACCCAATCTTTCTTGTCATTTGTATCAAAACATGATAATGTCCATTTCTATAAGCACTGAGTATTGGAACCCCTGAAAAATATAATTGTTCATTATTTAAATCAGTATTTTTCAAATGTGGCAACGTTAAGATTGCATGTTGGCTCGGGAATTCTGGAAGGTGAAATCCACACATCTCAAAGTTGCAAAGTTTGAAAAACAGCTGAGTTAAATGAAAGGATAAACCCTGTTTATTATTTATTTGTCACACGGAGTTACCTTTTTAAGACTCAAAAGAGTTCAAAGAGCGAATCAGGCAAAGCTCAGATATATTCATTTGCAATAATGTCTAAACAGCATCCTCTGGTGGGCAATCAGATTTTGCATTTATAGTTGGTTAGAATTGAAAATTCATTTTCATTTCATTGAACTGTATAGTGCTAATGCATTCATGATTACCCTATGTATATAATTATTAATCAAAGGAATGATATGACATTGGCACTCAACACCTACTGCCATAAATTGAAAAGCAAATCCAAAATTATCACTTCTAAGTCCAGGGTTAATGCATTTGCATTCTTATCTAACAGCTATATACTCTAAATTAAAAACCAGCCAAAGTTAAGTGAAGATTTCAGGGTTATTAAAAACCGTTGAATTTGTAGGTAGACAGGCGGGGAGACCTAGCTTCTTCCATGTGATCAGCCGGAATTTGCTTTGGTCCTTTATCCAAAGATGATGGCTAGGATAGCAGCCTCTTCAAACTTTGGGAACTCCAGATCTGTTGAATCACAATTCAAATTCTCCAACATGGGAGAAACTGTTTTACAATTAATCAAATCATTCACCCATTTAGGCCAAGCCTTGCTTTATCCCATTACTTTAACTATGGTTCCTTCCTTCACTGAGATGATAGCTAACTCCTCAAACTTTGTGCTTCTCAGTTGTGTTAAGTCACAAATCCCCTCCTCCCTGGCCATTGTGCAAAAGTGAGAAGAACACTTTTCTTTTTTCTTTTATATTGGTTTGTATACGTTTTTATCTTCCTTTTTGAAAAAACCTTTAATAAAATTATATATGTGTATGTGTGCGCATATGTGTGCATAATGGTATATGAAATCAGCCAACAGAATCCTCTCAAGCATTTCCCCCCTTCTTTGGCAATAAAAATGCAGAAATAAATTCAATCACAAATAATTTGATGACCCTTCATTATTTCCCAACCAGGCTGCTTGGGGTAATCATGATCAAATGGTTGATTGTTTCTTTAGTGTAATGGAAGCAAACAGCTAACTAAGCC
Organism: Diadophis punctatus similis; assembly: GCA_023053685.1. Lineage (NCBI taxonomy): Eukaryota > Metazoa > Chordata > Lepidosauria > Squamata > Dipsadidae > Diadophis > Diadophis punctatus. Next base: position 35,072,050 of record JALIGW010000001.1, on the reverse strand, counting down.
CATCTTTATAGAGTACTTAATATATTAAGTGCAGATAAAAATTAAGGGAACTTAAAAGTGAGAGAGGTGGCAGCTGTCAACTGACTGAATAAGAAAGAGAAATAAAAAGAAAATAATCAAGTTTATATAAAAGAAATGAAGAGACACTGATAGCTGAAGAGTTTATTTCTGAAAAATAAACATATTTATTTCTGATAAATAAGCATATTTCAAATCAGAAAACATTTATATTATTTCATCATGAAATGTTTTTGGTAAATAAAATTTTAATTGCTTATAAATTGGTCCTCTGTAAATTGGGCATTTTATTAAAGTATATTTATCCACCAAATAACCAGACATTATGCCACTTCTGATTAAGTAAACTTAATTCTGCCACCACAACACTTTTTTTTCCTTGAATCATTTTGAATTCTAGTGTGCCTCTGTCTTCTTAGGTTTTTCTTTTGGCCTTGACTCCTAAGTTGTACTCTAAGCGTCCTTAGATATACCCTGTAAGTTCCCATTCACTCTTTGCGTCTCACTGTTGAATAGTATCCCGATTCCTAATTTAGTCCCTGCTGATATTCTACCCTGGATATTGCCTCTATACACACGCACGCACGCACGCACGCACGCACACCATCCCATCAATTCAACATGCTAAATTTTAAGCCAGGGATAGCAAAAGAGAAATGGTTTTGTATGTTATGTGAACCTACTATTCCCTCCCAATAAATCTTATGGTATAATAGAGTAGCTAGGTTCATACAGTGCTGAGATCCCACAATACTCTAAATCACACGTTTTAGTCTAGTCCAGTGTACAGGTGAACTCACCTATGAAGTGCCGCATGGGAGATCCAAGATGGATGATTTTACACCTGCTTTCTTTCTCTCTATTTACCTGCTAAAAATCCTCCACTTTTATAGATGATACTTACTCTTGTACATAAATAGTAATTAGAGGTGAAACTGGCATTACAGAATTTGAAGACTGGCATACCAACCCATTTCACCATTAGATTTAACCAGACATTAGCCATACACAAATGCATCTGTGCATATATTCATTTTAGTGCATTTTCTGTCCATGGAGTTCTCCTAATGGCTTAACAGACAGTGGCGGAGCTCCAATTATGGAACTATGGAACTATTCATTCAAGCATTCATAGAACAGCAGGGATTGTAGGATCACACTTTTGACTGTTTATTATTTTGGTGAGCTGTTTTTGTTTGGTATACATTTTTACACATCCTGTACCTAAACATTATCAAATTTTATTTAAGACATTTTTATTGTTTTCTTGTAAAGGGCTCTAGGTTTTTTGGAAGAACATAGAAATCAAAGAAAAAGAAAAATAGTAAAAGGTAAAAAAAACGTTTCTATCAATAAGAAAAGTAATAATCATTCTTGATGCACATTTGAAAAATATACACACATAGACCTCCTTTACATTGCCTTCTGCCATTCAAACAAAACCCTCCATACAAAACATGTAGTAACAATAAATAGCTTTTAAAGATTACAGCACCACTGTGCAAGCAATAGTGATTTTCTAGGCTAATTATGCCATTAATTTCCAGTCATTTTCCAACAAACTTTCAATTATATTATCGGGTCAATAATTGGTAGCTGCCCCACAACTCACTGACACCTCTGTGTTGTATTTCTTCCATCGAAGCAATGTATTAATATGGGGACCCCACACACAACTGAAGACCTTTATTGACTTGACATAAAGAGTTTGTGAAATTTATTCCCTGGCCAAATGTTGAACATTCCTCAGCTGCAAGAACACAGTTTTAACTGTCTTGGTATCTGGCATCTGAAGAGGATTTATTGTCAGTCAATAAGCAGTTCACCTTCTAGCAGGAAGATAAAAAAAATTCACTGTGCCAGTAAATAGTTTCTAAACACGCAAAAATTTATGATACAAGGAAAGAGATAAGATGGTATGGAAACAGTAACTTATCCCCCGACTGATGTTCAGCAGGTACTGTATTCATTACTTTTATCTTCTATTTTGGTCCTTATTTCATAATATATTCCTGGTGTCTCTAATGCCACTAGGTGTGAAGTTTCCGAAAGATGCCCTAATTAATTCATGAGCCAAAGTCCAAAAGAAATATAAAGATTTATTAGGAGCGACATTTCGGCAATACTCTGATGCAGTCAGAACTGAGGCCACGGAGGCTGCAAGCCCTCATGACCATGTTTCTCCCCTTCTCATTGGACATGTCATAAAGTCCCGCCGAGTTGGGCAGCATATAAGAACGATTAATAAATAAATAAATAAAATAAAATCACATTCTCCAATGAATCACATTGGCTGGTTGTGAACCCCACACCCCTCCTTCTGACTCCAGTAACCTAGGACACAATCAGTAAAAGAAACATTTGTGGAATGTAGTTTCAGTTAGTCAAGTGCAATCAGCCACTCCTTCAGCTCTCCCCATCTCCATTTCCATGGCAACTTGAAAGCTTTGCAAGTTGACATTAGGTACCCATTGCCAAATGGAAGGACATAGTGGCAATAAGTCTGCAGTATACTCTTTTATTACACTGTGTTTCCTGTTCAGTTAAATACCTTTGCCCATCTTCCTTCACTGATTCTTATGTCTGAACTTTCTGGTCAGGACACCTACAAAGCAATATAATCTTCTCATCTTTTCAGCGTCAATGCAATAATGCCATATCCTGGGAAAATATGGCATCTACTGTGTTTTCCCAAAATACGACCTACTCAGAAAGTAAGTCCTAGTCCTACCCCCAAAATAAGCTCTAATTAAGACCCCGCCCACTCCAGGGTGCACAGGTAAAAATTAAGCTAGGGTGGGATGGAGCTGTCTTACTACTTACCTTCAGATAGTTGCAGCCAGGCCTTGCATACCTCGGCCCATTTCTTCTGTTGCATCCGGCAAGGCTTTCCTGAAGGCCCCTGTAGCCGATAACAGAGCTCTGGATTGATACGGAGCTCTGTTATCGGCTGCAGAGGCCTTCAGGAAAGCCTTGCAGGCCTTGCCAGACGAAGAAGTTCCTGAAGGCCTCTGATAGCGAAAAAGAGGCCGGGGGTGACGCACGCAAGTGAGGTGAGTCAGTGGACGACATCTCCCCCTTCCCCCCCGAAAATAAGATCTGGTGCCTTTTTTGGTGGCAAAAAAATATAAGACAGGGTCTTATTTTGGGGGAAACACGGTAGTAATAACACCAAAGGGCCTATTGCCACGTTAAGCCAGTACTAGAGAGGAATGAATGTTGCCAGGTACCCATTGGTCAGTCTCCCTGCCTTAACCAACAATTACTACCAACTGGCCTAGGAATTACTGCCTTCCATTGAGGACCTGTATACTGCACGAGCCAAAAAGAGGGCTGTGAAAATATTTACAGACCCCTTGCATCCTGGACATATTGTTTCAACTCCTCCCCTCAAAACGACACTATAGAGCACTGCACAACAGAACAACTTGACACAATTTTTTTCCTAAATGCCATCACTCTGCTAAACAAATAATTCCCTCAACACTGACAAACTATTCACTAAGTCTGCATTACTATTACTAGTAGTCTTCTCATTGTTCCTATCACCCATCTCCTCCCACTTACGACTGTATGACTGTAACTTGTTGCTTGTATCCTTACAATTTATATTGTTTCCTAGTATGATTTGATTGTTTATTTGTACCCTAGGACAATCATTAAGTGTTGTACCTCATGATTCTTGACTAATGTATCTTTTCATGTACACTGAGAGCATATGCACCAAAGACAAATTCCTTGTGTGTCCAATCACACTTGGCCAATAAAGAATTCTATTCTATTCTGTTTTTATTGTCCACTTAGCATAGCTCCATTACAAGGCATGCCAGCAACTAAAACTGAGATACTACAGGTAGTTGACTTACAACAGTTCATTTAGTGACCATTTGAAGTTATAGGACAGTGGTGGCGAACCTTTTTTGGCTCGCGTGCCAAAAGGGGGGGCGCGCTCGCGCGCTCGCGTGCCCACACCCATTCCCTCCCCCCCACGCATGCGCACAACACCCCCCCATGCTGCCCCCTGCGCATGCGCACACACCGCCCACCCCCACACAAAGGCTTACCGGAGCCTGGAACGACGAAACCGGCAAACCGGAAGTGCGAAAAAACGCACTTCCGGTTTGCCGGTATGCTGTTTTTTGCACTCCAGAGGGTTCAGGGAAGCTCCCTGAAGCTCCGGAATGCAAAAAACTACAAAACGGACAAACCGGAAGTGCAGAAAAGTGCACTTCCGGTTTGTCCGTTTTGTAGTTTTTTGCATTCTGGAGCTTCAGGGAGCTTCCCTGAACCCTCCGGAGTGCAAAAAACAGCACACCGGCAAACCGGAAGTGCGTTTTTTCGCACTTCCGGTTTGCCGGTGGGAACCCTCGCATGCCGGCTTCTATGGCTCCGCGTGCCACCTCTGGCACGCGTGCCATAGGTTCGCCACCACGGTTATAGGACTTTAAAAAGTGACTTTTGACCATTTTTCACACAACCGTTGCAGCATCCCCATGGTCATGTGATCAAAATTCAGATGCTTGGCAACCAACTCATATTTATGACAGTTGCAAGGTCCCAGGGTCAGACGTTCACCTTTTGCAACCTTCTAACAAGCAAAGTTAATGGGGAAGGCAGATTCATTTAACAGCAGTGTCACTAATACAGTAACTGCAGTGATTCACTTAACAACACTGGCAAGAAAATAAAATGGGGCTAAGCTCACTTAACAAATATCTCTTTTACCAACAGAAATTTTGGGCTCAATTGTGGACTATCTGTATTTGAGTGTATCAACACAGCCAGACGATTCATATGAATTTAGCCCTTCTCAACCACCTTTTTACAAGCACATAACCTGCTTTTAAACTCAAAATAATTTTAAAATTCAAATGCACTGTTTTGTGCTTATAAAAGGGCTTCAGAGTGGAATGAGGAAAGGGAGGGGGAATAAGTTTTCTATATATTTATAGAAAATATTATTGAAAGTGAATTTGAAAGCGTGTTTGTTAAAAGGAAGCTAAAAAGATACATTAGAATTTATTTTAGTTATAGATGACATTTTTAAAGAAATGTTTAGAGTATTGAATTTAGAAAGATTAATAAATGTAAATAGAAAAATATATCATTTCCCACAGCGGGGAAAAGGGGGGAAAATGGATTTAACAGAATTTAACAGAATAATGGTTAAGATGCGATGTAAACGTTTAAAGAAAGAGATTTTATTTGGTCTTGTTTTTATTGGGATATTGCTTCTGGTTTTTATGCTTGAAACAAAAAAAATAGAATTTAGTTTGAAGATTTAATAATTGTGCAGTTATAAAACTGGCTTGTAATACGTAATGTAAAAAGTGGCTTCAGCATTTTATCATCTTGAGAAAGGAGAACGCTGTCTGCCATTTTTAGTAATAGGCACTCTGTTTACATGTAGTGGTGGTCATTAAGTCAAATATTTTTAACCCAGGAACTGTGTGTGTGTGTGTGTGTGTGAGAGAGAGAGAGAGAGGGGGGGGGGAGGGAGGGAGGGAGGGAGAGGGAGGGAGAGGGAGGGAGGGAGGGAGGGAGAGAGAGAGAGAGGGAGGGAGGGAGAGGGGGGGGAGAGAGGTGTGGGTGTGTGATTTTTATAAATAATTTAAGACAGCAAACATACATGGCACTCCTTTGTCGTATTTTCCCAGCAACCACCCTATAAGGTGGGTTGGGCTGAGAGACAGTGACTGGCCAAAGATCCCTCAGCTGACTTTTATGCCTCAGTCAAACTCATGGTCTCCAGATTTCTATCCTGGTGCCTTAAGCACAATTATCCCAGCCTTCATCCAAGAAATTCAGAATAGAGCATTCTTCTTCCTGCTATTTTATCTAACAACCATATGAAGCCAGCTACTGTGAGAGTGTAGTTGGAGTTTTTTCCTCTCACTGAACCTCCTGGATCCATGACGATTTGAAATAAATCTCCTCTGACACTCTGCCGCATGTTGCAACATGATGCCATACAATCAGCATAACTTACATTTAAAAAATCAAGTAAGTATCATTTAGATGTGGACACACAGCAGTCATCCTCCTCTGCTGTCTCTTTGGTGGAATCAAAATGAAATGCATTTGATTTTTAAGAGACAAAAATGTAGTTTCACAGCACAGTATCACTGCAGTGTGGCAAATACAGAGACATTGTTCCTGCCTCTGCTTCCACCTTCCATGCTCTCAGTCGGAATGAGGCATCAAATATTTATGCTCGCTTCTGTTAGCCCAAAAGTGGCCTCATTGCATTTTTCCCTGGAGTAGAACTACACTGTAAAAAAAAAGAGTTGATCTGTAAATTTAGAAATTTAGGAACCATTTGTGATCTAAATCCAGCAGTAAAGAATCAGGGTAGTAAGATGAGAAGCAAGGGAGAGGCAGGGGAAATAGTTTGAGCAGGGTGTCTGAAAAAAAAATGGTTGGAAATATAATTTGTCCAGGGAACGGGGGTGCATATATTTTAGCAGTGAATACTGGTAATATGACAATTAAAAAAAAACAACCAAGAGCTCTATAAAGAGGCTTGAAAGAACCAGACAGGAATGTCATAAACCAGAAATGCTGTATTAATTTTCTGCCATATGTATACTAGTAATTCTACAAAGTACTGTAAAATCTGGGTGTCATCAGTCTTTACAAATGTCTTGCACAAGCACACAATCTTTGCAAGTATAAGGAGCTAGTCCCAAGCTATTTTTAGCTGTGATGGGTGCATGCAGACCTATGCACCAATGATATTATTGGGGGAATAGCTGTTGATAACTTAATCTGAAAGAAAGATACCCTCCAATCTTCTTTAAATTGCTGCATTTTATCCACACTTTTTAGTCACGGCAACACACAAAACAGCAGCATCTTCAAGAATCTGCCACTTTTCTTAAAATGCATGGCACACACAGAGAAGAGAGGCAGGTCTTGATCACAATGCAGCGTTTTCCATCCTACCTTCCTGCAGACATCCCTGAAAATACTGTATATTCATGGTTTCTGACTGTCACTCAAGGGCTAGAATTTCCAAAGATGAATCGTAACTATTTTGAATGGGAGGGGGAAAACTGTTTCACAATGAATCAGATCATTCATCCATTTAGGCCAATACTGTCTCCTCTGACTGGCTGCATCTCTCCAGGGTCCCAGTCAGGATCAATCCTTGTCTTTAACAGAAATAATTTCAATTAAGACACTCCCTTCATTGAGAGAATGGCAACCTTCCCAAAGCCTATGCTCCTCAGATTTGTTGAATCACAATTCCCATCCTCCCTGACTGTCATACCAATGGCCATGCCAGCCATCAGTGAGAGAGTAGTAGCCCTACACTTCTGGAGAGTACCAGATTGGGAAAGCATGGTATTTAGGATAGAGCTTGTTATAGTGAGATCTCTGGCAACACACGAATTCATTTATTTATTTCATAAATTTAATTTATTATCATTAATAAATTCATATTATTGTGAGCAAAGGCAACAACAAGATACTTTACCAAGAATACTTCTAAGAAACATATTTTAATTTTGGAATGACCACTGCCATCGGTGTCCACTGGAGGGCAAATGAATGACACATGTATGATGACTCTGTTATACAAAGGAAGTAGTTGCATCAGATGTCATGGTAGCATGAAAAGTCCGTGCCATAAGGTCAAGTGACACAGGTGGCCATTTTGATGTCATCATAGCTTGTTTTAGATGCAATTGATCATTGACGTGATCTATGTTTACATACCATTTTTATTTATTTACATTCTAATTTTTTGAGTGGGAATTCGCAAAAGGTGTAAGCTATCTGGAAGCATCCACGCTGCATTCAAAACATTGGTGACCTGAAGTAATTTAGCTCCAACACATCTGAGAGACATGTGAGGAAATTCCTTCTGGACTGTTGAATGAAATTATCCTATAGTGAGCGACAGAAGAGAAATGAATACCTTTGCAACAACCATCAAACAGAGCATAGTTCATTCTTTATAAAAGTGGAAAACTCTATAAACGTTCAGATGACCTTGAATCAGTTCTATTTTTTCTTTTCTTTATGTTCTGAATTAGAATAAGATGGCGGGGTACTTTCTTCATAGACTTCTCCCACCTTAAGCCAAGATTCTGAAATGGAGTATGTTCTTAATACATCCAAATAAAGTAAAAAGTCTTGTAGGGAAGTAGGTATCGGCAACTGGCGGATGTGCTGGTCTGATTGCAAACGAACACTTGTTAAAAGTGACCGAATCTCCAGGCGGCACAGATGAGACAATGATGGGATATGTTCTGTCACAAGAAAGAAACATGCATTGATCAGGAGCAAAACAACTGAGTGTTTCATGAACCTTCTGCTTCAGTGCCAAAGGCCTGCAGAGGGAGACCAATACCTTTCCTGACTCAAGAATTACACTTGGCTTCTGAAGGGTAAGTATGTCCCAGGCTATACACCACAGAGTAACAGAGTCCAGAGCAAAACTGGATTTTATTTCATTTAATTCCACCTTATACTGTATATAGCAAATAATTATTGACAAGTAATGTTATGTAATGTAATAATTCTATTTTTCTGTCACATTAAAAATTATCACTGTTACCATTTGATAATAATTTTTGGTGTTCTGGGGGGGACACAGCCAGGACTTTGGGAAATTGCTGGTTCCTGTAGTTTACAAAGAGCATAACAATGGGCCTCATACAAAACTTTTACAGTCTTGAACTGATGTATTCCTTCATGAATTAAAGGACCTACTCTTAGTCTATGCCATTCTCTGACTTTGTCTCTCTTGTGGGTACAGACAGTCTTCTTGGATTTCCTACTGTTTTACAATAAAATTTGTATATTTATATTTCCTCTTTAATAATAATAGGAAAAAAGGGGGTTGTTAATTATTTACTGAATGGGAAATACTTGACTTTCTCATGCCTAATCTTCAAAGAAAGCTATATTCTGGACTAAAACAATAAGAATAAACAGTGTTTTAAAATTAAATAAAATAAGATCAAAGGACAGCCATTAACAAAGCAGGGCAGATTTAAATCAGGACTTGAAATAAGGGTAAGCAGCATTCCATGCTGAGCATGGCTGGCTCAGGAATTCTGGGAGTTGAAGTCCACAGGTCCTCAAAGAGCTGTAGTTTGCCCACCCCTGTACAGTAGAACCTCTGGTCACGAACGCTTCTGATCATGACCAAATCGGGTTCTGACCAATAAATTCACACACACAAAAATTTCACAGCTGATTTCCCCTTCCGTTCCATTTTTTTTGTAAGAGTCAAATTTCCAAAATTAGGTTCGGGTCACGACCAAATTGGGTTGCGACCAACGTTATGGAACAAATTATGGTCATGACCAGAGGTTCTACTGTATGTACTATATGTGGATGTGGTTCTGCCTGTGTGTAGATGGATGGATGGATGGATGGATGGATGGATGGATGGAAGGAAGGAAGGAAGGAAGGAAGGAAGGAAGGAAGGAAGGAAGGAAGGAAGGAAGGAAGGAAGGAAGGAAGGAAAAGATAGATTTAGATGTGTAAAACTTACATTTCCAATGTTTTTAAATATGTAAAACAGAACTGAAATTTCAGATACCAGGCTGAAATATAAGTTGAAGGAAGCCAACTAGGGAGGGATTTGATGACTCACTTCAAATACCTGAAGAGATTCACACAGGAGAAGGCTATTATCCATTGTCCCAGAGTGTAGGATACAATAAATGGATTTAACTCAAAGGAAAATTCCTTTTAAATGTTAAGAAAATTGTAAAGCTAACAATATTTTGACGACTGGCACCAATTACTGGAAGAGATGGTAAGCTCTGGTTCACTGTATATGTTCAAGTAGGAGCTGGATAGACATATAATATGAATGCTTTAATCTAGATTCTTGCACTGACTGAAGGACTGGATGGCCCCAAAAGCTTCTTCCAATTTTATCATGGGGATGGAAAAATATTTGCACTGAAAGAAGTTATGGAAAATATTTACATTGGTTGGAAGGAAAAGGAAAAGGGTGCTTTGGCTAACATTCTCAAATAAACAGGCTCATGTTGAAGAACAAATTATTTCCAACAGTTTTTGGTTACAAAGAAAACAATAAGGAAGGCAGGAATCTTTATGGACTGATCAAAAATATTTTGGCCTTCAAAGAAGTACATTTGTTAAGACTTTTCTTCTGTTTATACAGAAACTGTGGGAATGCTGATTGGGAAGCTACTTTGCAGAGCTAGGAGTTGCACACCCTAAAGACACAACTTCACACATAGTCCTTGACTTACTATCACAATCAAGCCCAGGATTTAAACCATAAGTCATTGCAATTCCTAAGTGAGATGCCCACATGATCACCTTACTCAAAAACCACAATCCTGACTCTCCCTGTTGTGGTGATTAAGTGATTGTGTGGGTTACTAAGCAGAGCAAAAGAATTATCTGCCAAAGGGGGGCAGGCAGTTCCCCTCTGTGAGCAGAAGGAAACTGTAGCACTGGGCTGAAGAGCTCCATCCAGAAATCCAAGCAGGATTTTGGCATGAAGTGTTTGCAGTATGGTGCATTCGGAGCGAGCCCTCAGAAATAAGGAAATCCTCTCACTTCTGGAGGAAGCGGGCTGGAAATGCCTTATGCTTTAAATGCCCTTTGCAAAATCCTGCTTGGATTTTGGGAGGAACAATTTCACTCAGCCTCCTTACAGAGACTCTCCACAATGCAGCACATTTGAAATGGATCTTTTTTAGTCAGCAGATGGCATCTTCTGAGCAAGAGGCCATGGCTGGCAACCTTTCCTACTGGCTTCCCCATTGACTTGCTGGGGAAGCTGGCAGGGAAGATTAAATATGGCGACCACATGGTCATACGGTGCTTGGCAGCCCGCCTTAAGTTGAAACAGGTTATCAAGTGCCCAGATCACTATCACGTGAATGTATGTGTGTGTGGGGGGGAGATGATAACAGCTACATGATCAGACACAGGTTGTAATTTCCAACAATTGCTGAACAAATGGTTAAGCCTCCCCCCGCTCCCAAGCACACACTAATTAATTCAAACGAAAAAATTTGCATAGAAAGCAGAAACTTGGATGGAGTTCACAGCAGGCTGAGTTGGGCTGAAGATAACATAATTCGTTCTTCCCTCTCCACCCCCAAATGACGGCTAACTTGTCTTTGTACTGGGGTCCAGACTCAGACCACCTCAGCTTTCCCATTCCTGAATATAGAGAAAAACTTGGCTTACTTTAATTCTAGGAGCAGAATTAAAAAGAAAACTGCAAAAACTGTACACTAAGCCTAGAAAAAAAAGTTCCTTCCATGTACTCTATAACTTCAGATTTAACCTACTGGAATCCCAGTTAGCGGGAAGAACAAAAGTGAAGCAGAAGAATAGATGCCTCACATAATGTTCATTCAGGAAAACAATGGTTTAAAAACCTTCTGGAAACCCAGAGATGGAGCACCCACAACTTCTGAAAGAAACTGTTCAGATTAATTGTTCTAACTGTCAGGAAATGGTGGAAGTAGGAACAACCAAACTGTTATCCCAAAGTTGGAGGTGAGGGCTGGGATAAAATTCCTACCTTCTGGTTTCGATTCCCCCAGTCTACCATCAGCTGGGTCTACTAGATACCGTGTTTCCCTGAAAATAAGACCCTGTCTTATATTTTTTTGAACCCTGAAATAAGCGCTTGGCCTTATTTCCATGCACTCAAAAGCCCAATTGGGCTTATTATCAGGGGATCTCTTATTTTGGGGAAAACAGGGTAGGTATATACACAAACGTATTTTGTGTATCTGTTTCTCTATGTATACATGTACACCTGTACACCTGTACACACACACACACACACACACACACACACACACACACACACACACACACACACACACACTTTCAGAGCAAAAGGGAAATCTCCAGGATTGGCTGCAGCTGGAGTTCACTTTACTGAAAACATGACGAAGAAGAGCCCAGTGCACAGGAGTTTTGAATGGTGATCATGCATATATATGCACATATTCTTCCTTTGGGAGATAATCTTAAAACCAAGGCCCATATGGGTATATACAGTGAGTGATATTGACGGCAGTTAACTGAGACCCATTTCAGAACATTACCCATGAAAGAAACATAAATTGGTCAGGATCATATATTTGGTTTCTTTTATTGAGATTCCTCTCAATTGTATCTGAAGGCTGTGTGCTCTAAAATGGTGCTCGGGGGGGGGGGGGGGGATTATTACTTTTTAGCTCCAGAGTTAACTGGCTGGGAATGGTTAATTGTGACTGTTCTCTTTGCAAATTAGCATATTATTAGGGTTATTTAAAATAAGGAAAGTGAAGTAAAAGTGACCAGGAAAAGTAAAAATGGTAGAAAATAAGGATGATCGTTTGACAAAAGATGTCCTGGTGAATCCCCCTGGATGAAGTAGGGAGAAATTCAGGGAGGAACTGGAAAAAAATTAAAATAAAAGTGATAGCAATACTCAATTTCAGGTGTGACTATTTATTGCTAAGATTTTGCAAAAGGTGCTAGTTTTATGGGTTCACATATGCTCAAATATTTGTTCTCATTCATCTCCTCTTATGTTCTTCTATAAAGGCTTACCTTTGGATCCTTTAGAACATAATTTAATAAGCACTCTGCAGGATGAAACCAAAAACCTATCTATTTCAGCATCTTATTTCCCACAGGAGCTAACTAGAGGACACTAAGAAGTACACGAGTAAAATATCCTGGGTCACTTTTATCTTTCTACAAGTAACATTCAGAGGTATACTTGGACATGGAAAATTTGCATTTCAGGTAACTAACAACACTTTATAAACAATTAATGGCTTGTGGAAAGATCGGCAGCAAATAAATTTAATAATAATAACTATTAATGCTCTCTAAATCTGTATTTGTTAGAGGCAATCATATTTTGCAACAGCAAATGCAGATTAATTATATTTTGTGCAGAATCTAACAACAAACATAAACCTTTTCCAACTCAGTGCTTTCTAGATATACTAGAACAGTGATGGCGAACCTTTTTTTCCTTGGGTGCCGAAAGTGCATGCGCGCGTGCTATCGCACATGTGCGAGTGCCCACACCCATAATTCAATGTCTGGGGAGGACAAAAATGGCCTTCCCCCGCCCCCCGGAGGCCCTCTGGAGGCCAAAAATGGCCCATTTCCCAACTTCTGGTAGGCCCAGTAGGCCCCTTTTTCGCCCTCCCCAGGCTCCAGAGGCTTCCCTGGAGCCTGGGGAGGGCAAAAACGCCCTCACTCATCCCCCCGGAGGCCCTCCAGAAGCCGAAAATGCCCTCCCATAGCCTCCGTGCGAGCCAAAAATCAGCTGGCCAGCGCGCACATGCGCGCTGGAGCTGACCTAGGCAACAGCTCGCGTGCCGGCAGATATGGTTCCGTGTGCCACCTGTGGCACGCGTGCCATAGGTTCGCCATCACTGTACTAGAATAACAATTGCCAAGAATTCCCCAGGCAATATTTAGATGACAACAGGTAAAGTACACTGGGTTATCAGATATATCAAGCCAGTTCTTGCTGTACACCACAGCAGTATATTTTATGTTTTCAAGGCACCACAAAATGTTCAAAAAGCTTCTATGTGGCCCCCACCAGAAACCTTCAAAAGTATGATCAAATTCCAATCTTTAATGTGACAGAAAGGCAATTAATAAATGAATGACTAGAGACTAATATTGTATTTAATTCTAATAGCATAAAATATATTTTAATCATACTTTCATTTAATTCTTGGAGTCAATGTATTTTGGAATGCAACCATGTGAGTGTTCACCGAGAAAGCTGTGCATTCTAATACTTAAAAAGAAAATATTAGAACGAAGCCAATTCATACCATACTAACAAGCGTAAGTTTGAATTTTTTAAAAGAGTTTTTTAAGCAGAAAAAAATAAGGAAAAAAGATCTAGATGGCAGGCTGATAGAGACCATAAACTGAGATTAATTAAAGGACCATTCAGGCAGAACTCTCTCCATGCGTTTGCCGGATTTGAACACAAAAGAAAAGAGACATTTTCTGATCAGAGGCTTTCCTAACCTTTCCATTATTAAAAGATGGTATTTCGGTCTCCAAGGTATCTAGTTAGCAACTGATGATTGCAGACTATATCTGCACTATTCTCCCCGCCGGGCAGGCAGTCTGCAGCTTCACTGTTGCCTGCAGTAATTGGATGACCTTTATTTCCAGAGCAGGATTAAGCAGAGCCACAGGATCATTTATTAAAAACACAACAGCACACTGGTTTCAGAAGTCTAATTTGAAGAAGAAGAAAAGCCAAGTTGCACAGATGCCTCTACTACTTTAACACTAGCATCCACTGTTTAGGAAATTGTCTAGCCACTCAGCATATGGCCCAGAATAATCTAGATATTTCCAAGGTCTCTCTACTTAAAACTAGAAAATCCAGGATCCCTCAATTTTCAAAACATTTGCTTCATCAGTAAATAATAAATTGATGTTCATGGCACATTAAGCTGACCCCAAGATACTATTGATACATCTGCTTTCTCTTTTGTATATCTTTTTAACCCACAAAAGCACCAAGGTGCTGCTACGATACCTCACTGTGACAAGGGATGTATTTGTGGGAGAAACGTCGAAAGAATGTTAAGAATCCATCTCAAGAGTGCATATTCCCAGCAGCATCACTCAAAGCCTGAAGGTCATCTCAATTGCTCAGCTAAAGCAAGCTGACACCTATATCAGACAGCAGCAATATTGGATAATTGTGGAAGAGGAGGATCACTTAAGTACCATAACAAGGCATCATTTCATACCATGCTAAGAAAAGCAATGGTAAATCACTCCTATATGTTATAAAAAAAAAAACACAAAGGCAGACAATATAAAGTGATTGACAATATTTAGTATCAGATGATCTGCCCCTTAGGTCAGATTGCAGTCAATATACTACTGAGGAAGAACTAAGGATTTTTCAGAATATTAATAGTGTTTATGATGTGGCTACATTAAAGCCTTTGGAGTGTGTAGTAGCTGGTGCTGTCATGAAGGGGGGGAAATGCAGAGCTGCATGAACAGAATTACAGTGAGAACTTGAAATGTAAGAAGCACGAATGTTTCCAGGTCTAGGAAACAGAATGATAGAAACTGAAAAAAGAGAAGTCGATGTCTTGACAAGACAACATCTCGAGAAGAAGAATGTCAAACAACTCTTAAAAAGGATTGTTACAATCACATTTCTAGATATTGAAAGATTGAAACATACACAGAAAAGGCCAATAAAGTAAATTATTTCGGGATAAGTGAGAAAGTGAGAAACTATCAAAAAGTGAGAAACTATCAAAAAGAAGTCATAATGTACTTTATTGATTGATATCAAGCTGTAGTATAAAAATGGGAAGCTAACAACTATTCAATATCCTCATACAAAATCTAAATAAAACAAAGCCATAGTCCAGTGATGGCGAACCTTTTTTCCCTCGGGTGCCGAAAACGCATCCGCGCGCGTTGTCACGCATGTGTGAGTGCCCACACCCATAATTCAATGCCTGGGGAGGGTGAAAACGGCCTCTCCCGCCCCCGCAGAGGCCCTCTGGAGGCCGGAAATGGCCCATTTCCCGACTTCCGGTGGGCCTGGTAGGCCCGTTTTTCGCCCTTCCCAGGCTCCAGAGGCTTCCCTGGAGCCTGGGGAGGGCGAAAACACCCCCTCGGAGGCCCTCTGGAAACCTAAAATGCCCTCACAGAGCCTCCACACGAGCCAAAAATCAGCTGGCCGGCACGCACATGCATACTGGAGTTGAGCTAGGGCAACAGCTCACGTGCCGGCATATATGGCTCCGTGTGCCACCTGTGGCACGCGTGCCATAGGTTCGCCATCACTGCCATAGTCCATAGCAAAGCAGTCTCCAGGTTAGAAAATAATGAAGTTGTATACTCTTTCCTTATTTATTCAGGTGTAAGCTTAATGTATGTTGAGAGCGCCTGGATTAGAAGAACATGGGCATGATTTTGAAATTGGAGGAAGAAATCTCAGAAACCTGAACTATGCTGAGGATACTACTCTAATACACACTCTAATAAATAAAGGATCTGAAATGAAACAAAATAACAACAGTCAAGGGAGGCACTGAAAACAATGAGACTTAAATCTAAAAAAATCTAATACAATAAGCACAGCAACCAACCTTAAAATCAACAATGAAGACATTATACAGGCAAATAGTCTATTTTATAGAATTGATTATCAACAGTTAAGGAACCTGCTGTAAGAAATACACCATAGACCAGTGATGGCGAACCTATGGCACGGGTGCCACAGGTGGCACGCGGAGCCATATCTGCTGGCACGCGAGCCGTTGCCCTAGCTCAGCTCCAGAGCGCATGTGCGTGCCCGCCAGCTGATTTTGGCTTGCACAGAGGCTCTGGGAGGGCAATTTCGGCCTCCGGAGGGCCTACGGGGTGGCGGGAGGAGCGTTTCTGCACTCCCCAAGCTCCAAGAAAACCTCTGGAGCCTGGGGAGGGCGAAAAAATGGGCCTATTGGGCCCACTGGAAGTTGGTAAATGGGGGAGTGGGGGGGTCATGCACGCATGCACAGGGGGGTGGGGCAAATGGGGGGCTTTGAATTATGGGTGTGGGCACGCACGTGCATGCGATAGCGCAGGCGTGCACTATTTCAGCACCCGAAGAAAAAAAGGTTCGCCATCACTGCCATAGACTTACACTTGGTGAGTAGCAGTAAAGGCCTTGAAAAAGATTTTAAGAGGACATAACAAAGATCAGAACTGCACAGGCAACAGGTTTTCCTGTGACCCTCTCTGGATGCAAAAGTTGGACTTCAAAGAAGCAGGACAAAGAGTATTGACAGTGTTGAATGTTTGTGTTGGAAAGGACTCCTGAGAATGCCATGGATAGTTAGGATAATAAATAGATCACAGAACAAATCAATCCACACTTTTCACTTGGACCACAAAATTATCAGATTCAAACTATTCTATTTTGAACACATTATGCAATGATTAATACTTTATTTGTATGTATATTTAAATCAACATTATGCTGTCTGAACATGTATATCAAGGCTACAGTCCCTTGCATTATCGACCAACAAACTATTTGTTATTCAGACATTAATAAACAGACCATATAAAAATAAGCTGGCTCATTCTTTGCTTACCAAAGTAAGTACAGGGCATCCACATGGAAGTGGCCTTGCGGCAGGAAAGAACCTGCTCCACATTCCACGGAAGCCTCTTCCAATTAGTAAACTCCAGAAGGAAGTTCAGAGCATCACTGCTTACAGAGAAAATCCTAGAAGTGAACAAAAATAAATTACTATAAGAACCAGCATATCATACTGAATGGTGTCAGCTTCCGGTGAAAGAGTTCAAGAGTCCAAATTCCTAATCAGCCATGTAACCAACTGAGTGATTTGAGACCAATTATTGTCTTTCAGAAAAACATATAATATTCTCAGTTCACAAAAGAAATATAAAGATGGATACTAGTAAATTTTAGAGGATATTAAGTGATGTACTCCTAAAATGCAAAATTTTATTAAACTGGAAAACATGCCATATCAAATATTATCTTAATAGAATTCACATGGGCCAGTTCTACTACTACTGTAGTACTCTGTTCATTCAAATAAA
This sequence comes from Diadophis punctatus similis, assembly GCA_023053685.1. Classification (NCBI taxonomy): domain Eukaryota; kingdom Metazoa; phylum Chordata; class Lepidosauria; order Squamata; family Dipsadidae; genus Diadophis; species Diadophis punctatus. Next base: position 35,054,440 of record JALIGW010000001.1, on the reverse strand, counting down.
ATGAATGTAATACCAGTCTCCTGTAATCTGAGTATCCCTGTAATAGATCTTCACTACAGAATGCTTGTATTCTGGGTATTAATACATAACACACACACACACATACTCCAATTACAGAGTATGTAGTAAATTATTCAAAAATCATAGTGCCAACTGGAAATCCTAACTTTGTTCAACTACTGTAATCGATCAGTTTCATTCTCTCACACATGCAGTGAAGAGTATCCACAAAGGATCAAAGCATTAACAGAATCATACCGAGGCTGTGTTTCTTGTGACCTTTGATGATATTTGGCTTTGGAACACAAGGTCTTTTTATTAGTTTAAAATGGGTGTAAATCTAATGTATTCTGCAACAAGATGACTTCTGCCCTTTAAAAGCAAAGAGAAGATATTTGGTCTTTTCTACATGGGAAGGAGTGTGCGTATGTTTCATTTTTTGTATTTGTTCAAAGTTTTAGGAATGCAGCATAAAGCAATTTTCCTTTTCACTGGAAAAAAATCAGACCACCTGAGGAATCAACGGAGTTTGAATTTGACACAGAACACAGAACTGCGAAGGACCAGCACAATGGTCTTCAAATTCACCTCCAACCTCATTGTCTTCCAATAATTCACTTTTGTTCCAAACTTCCTCCTGTTCTAAGACCTAAGATGTTCTAAGGCAGTGGTGGCCAACCTGAAGCGTCCCATGCGCCAATTGGCCCAGGCGTCCTGGGTGGGCGGGCCCGCCTGGATGCCACCATTTGAGTTTTGCCCTCTGCGCATGCGCAGACGGCAAAACGACGCAAATGGCAGCATCCAGGTGGGCGGGGGGGAGGAAAGGAGCAGGAAGCGAGGAAAGGAGGAGGCAGCAGCGGCGGCTGCAGAGCCGAAAAGCGGTGGGAGCCGAAGGGGAGGCTCCATCGCCGCAACAGCCCCGGACCTACAACAAAGAACGAGGCAGGGTCACCTTCGCACTCACGAAGGGCCCGCCTGCACCGCATTCACCTCTGGGACTGGGAATCCCCCGCTTTGGCTCTTCACGCAAACCCGGTGTTGCCAGAGAACCCCAAAGCTCCGCATTTGGCAGGGCTCCGTTCCTGAGCTTGGCTCCCTCCATCGGAGGGTGGCCGGCTGGCCGGGCGAGCGAGGCTCTGGGCGGGCGGCGGCCAGGCAGCGGGGCGAGCGAGGCTTTGGGCGGCGGGCAGCGGGGCGAGCGAGGCTTTGGGCGACGGGGGAGCGAGCAAGCGCTTGGCCGGATGCGGCCCGCCGCCCAAAGCCTCGCTCGCCCGGCCGCCCGCCGCCCGAAGCCTCGCTCGCCCCGCTGCCCGGCCGCCGCCCACCCAGAGCCTCGCTCGCCCGGCCAGCCGGCCACCCTCTGATGGAGGGAGCCAAGCTCAGGAACGGAGCCCTGCCAAATGGGGAGCTTTGGGGTTCTCTGGCAACACCGGGTTTGCGTGAAGAGCCAAAACGGGGGATTCCCAGTCCCGGAGGTGAATGCGGTGCAGGCGGGCCCTTCGTGAGTGCGAAGGTGACCCTGCCTCGTTCTTTGTTGTAGGTCCGGGGCTGTTGCGGCGATGGAGCCTCCCCTTCGGCTCCCACCGCTTTTCGGCTTTGGGCGACGGGCGGCGGGCAGGCGGCGGCCGCATCCGGCCAAGCGCTCACTCGCTCCCCCCGCCGGCCCTCCCAGAGCAGCTCCGGGGACATAAAGGAGGCAGATGGACCTCTTGGAAAGCTGCAGGCGGGGGAAGGGCGCCGAAGGAAGCACTACTTACGGTTGCTGAAGCCGCCTGGCAGAAAGCGCGCCCGGGGAGGCGGGCATGGAGGAGCGGCGAAGGCGAGGCGCTCCGGCCCGGGAGAGGGACGGTCGCCGAGGAGGAAGGCCTGCGCCTCCGGAACTTGGCCCCAGCCCGCCGTTCCCCAAAGCCCAGCGCTGCAGGTGCCTTCAGGAGCCCTGAAGCTCTGCCGGCCGCCTCCTTTCCTCGCCTCCCGCCTCCCCTTCGGCTCTGCCAGCAGAGCTTCAGGGCTCCTGAAGGCACCTGCGGCGCTGGGCTTTGGGGAGCGGCGGGCTAGGGCCAAGTTCCGCACGCGGGAGGCGAGGAAAGGAGGCGGCCAGCAGAGCCTCCCCTTCGGCTCTGCCGGCCGCTTCCTTTCCTCGCCTCCCACCGCCCCTTCGGCTCTGCGCGCGGCGGGGAGAGCTGCGAGACGCGCGTCCTACATGGGACTTGTTCCATCGCGTTCCTCGGTAGTGTGTCCAGGGCAGCCCATTCTAAAAGAGAAAGTCTCGCGAGTTCAAACTTCTCAAACTCGCGAGACGATCTCTTTTAGAACGGGCTGCCCTGGACACAATACTGAGGAACGCGACGGTGGATGCGCCACTTGAAATCGTGGAATGCGCCACGTTTGGCGCATGCGCCATGGTTTGGCCACCCCTGTTCTAAGGTGTAGATGTAATACCGGTATTAGGGAGTTGAAGAGCAACATCATAGGCTTCTTCCCTAAAGCCCCTTACAACTTTTCACTACACCCGTTAGAACATTTAATCATGGTGCAGCTTAACGTAATAATCATGGCTAAATGCTATCCCGAGTTTGCTCTTCATTAGGTCTAAGGCAGAAAAAATTTTCTTTAATGTCGTAATTATCATTACAATTCAACAAATGCTATTTGCCCTAACTCACATATTTTTTCTGTAGTACAAATTCTCCCCTTTTTCAGCATTAACTATGGTGTTGTGTTACATCAGCACTAATATTAATGCAAAACCTGATTATCAGAGCTTGACACTAAACTGAAACTGGTTCACAGAATTAACTTCTCTATCAACCTGGCTTATTCCACTGGGGAAAACATGCAATTTGCAAGTTCACTTCCAACAGCTTTAACCATAATTATTTACTTAGGTCATAGAGTTTCCATTCTGTAGTTCTAAATCTTAGCTCAGGCTCTGAATTCTAAGTATTAGCAGAGTCAGGCAGCAGAATCCCAGAAAGAGAAGATAGACTGATATAGGGTTCAAATCAAGATAAGAGAAAAGCCAGTATTATTATCATACCATTTGAAGGATATGCCAAGCTACTTATTTGATAAATGTATATAACCACCTATCCCACAAAAATAACAGATGGCAGACAAGCCAATAAATGCAAAGGAGCATTCTATTAATTTGCTGCAATAACAACAGTAATATTGTTATGCAACAAGCCCAGATAATAGCATGAGACTACCTCCTGGACTCCCAGGATGGCAGTATTCTGGGTTATAAGCCCTGGTGGCACTGTGATTAGAATGCAGTATTGCAGGCTGACTCTGCCCACAGCCTGGAGTTTGATCCTTGATAGGTTCAAGGTTGACTCAGTCTTCCATCATTCTAAGCACCCAGATGTTGGGGGCAATATGCTGACACCATAAACTGCCCAGAAAATGCTGTAAAGCAATATGGGGCAGTATGTAAGTCTGAGTGCTATTGTTACTGTTATTATAATATTGCTTTCCATACCCATAGAGTGGAATCTAAGCATCCCAGGCTTGCAAGTAGGTTTTTTTGTGATTCCTGATACTCTGATAAATGACAGATGGGAGACTGAGGTACACAATAACTGTATATATAAGCCACCAGTCCACCTACGAAAATGTTTACATCAGTCAAAATAATACTTATTGTCTCGTTCCTGACTAAATACAGTAGGTCAATTTTGCCATCTCTGTTAGTTCTGCCATCTTCACAATCCTTATCTCCATTGTAGGTATATCACTATTTTCCCATCTTTGTGCATATAATAATCTTGCTGCATCACCATATATAAAATCAGTCTTCCATAAATTGTCTATAATTGACAATCCCAAATCCATATAAAAAGAATTCTGATTTCATCTCAACATTCTTTAAAATTCTTTGCATCATATGCACTTAATAATCTTTATGCATATAATAGCCTGATTGTAGTTACCATATACAAAACCACATACAACCATATACAAAAATAATCATCTAATAGGACACCGAAAGTCTCAATAAAAATATTCTGATTTCATCTGAATATTATTAAAATTCTTTGAATCATCACGTGTATTTGTATCCAATTTATTTTTATTTATTTTTTTGCAAATCCACCATGCATGAAAAAAAAGTCCCTTTGTGCTTTTCACATTTCCAACATTAATTAGAAATACCTTTATATATCTTAGATAATTTCTCTGGTGACATATATTAATAGTACATTATTTTATAGAAATTTTCTCTTAAATTATAATATAATGTGAATTTCAGTCATTTTAATCACATTCTCTTCCTTTGATCCATCTGTATATTGGAACCCAAAATCTTAATCCATTTCATTATGCAGTTTTTAACATGTTCTTTCAATTTTAAATTTCAACAAGTTTGTACGTTTAAGCAATCACATGTACATAATTCAATTTCCAACTTCATCTTATATTGTTCCATTCCAGTTAGCTTTTTAGCTACATTACATTTCTCTCTTAATTGTGCATAGAAAAACAAAACTACGAGGGTGAGTCAAAAAATAATGCCATTTTCTTTAGGACAGATATAATTACCAACACAGGAACATGTAGCATACATCAAAATGAAGCTGGTCCTCTGTGGATCACATCCCTACTTCTCAACATAGTCACCGTTTCTCTCAATAGCAATGTTCCACCTTCGAATGAGAGCATGTATCCCTGCCTTGTAAAATTTTGTTGACTGTTCTTTGAGCCACTTCTTCACTGCAGTTTTCACTACCTCATCAATGGAATAAAGTTTGCTTCTCAAACCCTTTTTCATGGGGCTTCAGACTATCATTTCTTCGGCGCCATGAAAGAGGGTTTGAGAGGCAAACATTATTCCAGTGACGAGGAAGTGAAAACTGCAGTGAAGAAGTGAAGAAATTTTACGAGGCAGGGATACATGCTCTCATTCGAAGGTGGAACATTGCTATTGAGAGAAACGGTGACTATGTTGAGAAGTAGGGATGTGATCCACAGAGGACCAGCTTCATTTTGATGTATGCTACATGATCCTGTGTTGGTAATTATACCTGTCCTAAAGAAAATAGAATTACTTTTTGACTCACCCCCGTAAATCCCTCTTCAGTTAATTATTCTGTTGGTTTCATCTTAAACTGTACATTTTCCTGCATCTTCCTGTCTTGATACGATAACCAACTGTCCGATTGCTTTCTTAGCCCAATTCAAGACACTCACAATGGCATATCAGTAATATTGGACACTATAACCATATATTTAAATTCAGTGATAGTAATCTGCTTCAGACATGCTGAACATATAAAAAAGTTTTCATGCTTGTAGCCCAATCCTACTCTGCGAGATATTGAACAAGGCTCTGAATAATGTATTCAGAACATCGCATAATAATAGGTATCCACCTGAAATGACTCCTACACACATATGAATATGCACTTCATGGACACACAAAGTCAAGCTGATAAGATCTATATGTCCCTGTTGCAGAAACTTCATGCATATATGTCCAAACATATGCAACATTCCACGCGTAGTGAGAATGAGGACATTACAGTATATGAGACAGAAGTGGGCAAAAGTTACTATCAGAATTTACTGATCTGCAAGAAATTATGGATTTCTGACAAGCAACTTTTAACCACAGTAATAACAAAATTACACATCTCTTATTTTTTGTTATATGAATGGATAAAAGAAGTTTGGTAGTTGTCAGGAATGCATTCTAACTTTAGGAAGGGCTTGGCAGTCAGTACAGTTCCGGTATCAACTCCAAATTAAAGCCTCAACATTCCATAATCCTAAATAGATTTGTTTCTGTAATTTGTTTGATTGGTGAATTTGGAAGGGGAGAAATTTCATAAATTTGAAATCCTACCTGAACTACCCACTTATATTCAAGATAGCATTTCCACACAATAATGCTGAGTAACAAAAGCAATTCCTGTGATATAAAATATATGGATGCATGAATGAACAGATGTTTGTATATCTGTATGCCTACAAAGAGATGTATGTAAATATATTTACATAGTGGTGAGCTGGAACCAGCTTGCTGAGCCAATTGATACGTTTTCTTAATTTTGGGAGCTGGTTCACAGCAGAGATGAGCCTCAACACCTAGTACATTAATCAGCTGTTCCACCGCTAACAGTAGTAGCAGTGGAGCCAGCAGAGCTGCTTCTTAAAACATTTAGCAGCACACCAGTACGCATACACAATCATACAGTATACTTATATGCCTATATTGCCTTGCTTACCAATCATGAAAGAGAAGATTCACAGGATTAAACCCAGCTAGCAAGAGTGAGGGCAGCCATTCTCTGTAGTCATGTCCTGCACTGACTGCATACTTTGAAAATTCTGCCAGATGTTGCTGACATGGGAGCTTGCAATCCTTCCTCAAGAAATGCCGAAATAGACCGTATCTTTTATGTAGCAGGCAAAGGCCTAAATCCATTTCAAGAATTTTGATTCCGTATTTCAGAAGAATGAGAATTATTTCACTTCTGCAAGAAATGTACAAGACATATACATGTTACACCTTGCAAGCCACTCAAGAGTTGCCTTGTGATGAGATGGGCAGCAAATAAATTAAATAATAACCCCAGTGAGATACTAATTTGACATGGTTGTGGGGCTTGTGTGCTCTGAGGAAGATGAGAACTATGCCAGAGGTTCAACCATACTGGGCAGGTCTCATCAGAAGAGTCAGACATACAGTGATTCCCCCTTAAAAATATGGTGAAACATAAATTACAGAAATCCATATTGGCTCAGTTGTCACCCAGGTTAACAAGGACCACGCTAAAAGTTGGGAGTTCCTGGACATCTAGTGAAAAATGGACAACCGAAGTCCGAACTGTTGGCTGAGCAACCAGGATCAACAGCTTCAGAACTACTGGAAGAAAAGGTGTTTACCCGTCACAAATATACAGTGATTGAAAACAAAGAATGCAGATATTCATACAGATTATTACAGATCAAGTCTAACAAGAGGATATTTGAAACAAATGGACCAGTTCTAGAAAGAACGACGACCAGAATAAGAAATAACAGAAGAGTGGCTAGCTTGGCCAAAGGAAAGGTAGTGCCAATAGTAATAGGTGCCTTGGGTGCAATTTCATTACAACTGCAACACCACTTGAACATCATCGACATTGGCAAATTCACCATCAAGTCAATTGCAAAAGGCAGCTTTACTCAGAACATCTCTCATCCTGTGACAATGTGTAATTGTGCATAGAAAAACCGAAATTAAATCCCTCTGCATTTAATTATTCTGTTGATTTCATCTTAAGCTGTACATGTAATGTACTTCCTGCATTAATGGTCTTGATACAATAACCAACTGTCCAATTGCTTTCCTAGCCCAACTCAAGACACTCACAATGGCATATAAAGTAATACTGCACACTATAACCATATATTAAAATTCAGTGATAGTAGTCTGCTTCAGACATGCTGAACAAACATATAAAAAAGTGGTGTGACAATATGTGTAACACCATAAATATCCACATCTGCCTATCCCTTGGAAAGGACTCAGCAAGTAGACAAAAATCCCCAATCCAGTCTGAACATCTGCGACAAATAATATTAAATAATGGTAACACAGTATTTATTCAAACAAATTTTCCAGAAATTAACCTGTAACCTACCAGTTAGTTAATTTGCTAGATAGCTGATTAATTCCTACTTATTAAATAGCACTAGGTCAATGGCTGGACCTCTCTACACCATCCATGAAATTAGTTGAGTTCTTTGAATACAAATGCCAGTCAAGCAGAATATTTCAACGAACGATCCACCAAACATGAGGGGCGAGTTTCTATCTGCAACAATCTTTCCAACACAGAGCCTTCTAAAAAGCTCTACGTTACTTTGAAAACCACTAAGTCCCCTTGGTGTGCTAAACAGGACAGACTGAACAGGGCAGGAGACAATGATCTCCAAATGCATGTGGAGGCCAGGAATTTGAAGAAAACTGGCTTATCAAATCCTTTGGTGGATTCAAGGTATTTTCTAAATTTGTCTATAAAGGGTGTACTTTTGTATATGTGTGAGAGAGGGAGGGAGGGAGGGGGAGAGAGAGAGAGAGAGAGAGAGAGAGAGAGAGAGAGAGAGAGAGAGAGAGAGAGAGAGAGAGAGAGAGAGAGAGAGAGAGAGAGAGAGAGAGAGAGAGAGAGAGAGAGAGAGAGAGAAACTGCATTAATCACATCTTATACCTTCAACTAAGGTGCTATTGCTACAATTAGGAAATGCAACAAATACACTCTGAAGGACTCCTGTTCAGAACATTCCATTCTACATCTTCTTTTACAGCAGTTAAGATTTTTTTTTAATGTTTCTTGACGTCTCGCGGGCCACCCCACCCCATCCCCCGCATCACCTGCCACCCCCAAATTGCATCCCTAAAAGGAGAGGCTGGCTAAGCAAGGGGCAGGAGCCCTGCCATGCCTGGTGAGGGGGGGAGAAGAGATGGCAAGGGAAGCCATGTATCGCTCCACGTGTCTCACTTCTCCCCCGCTCCACCTGCCACCCCTCTCCATAAAGAGACGGCGGGGAAGGGAAGCAGCCAGGCTGCTGTTGCCATTGGGTCTGGGTGGGACGTGTTGGGCCGCGAGACGGGTGTCTTACCTTTCCAGCATTCCTCGCTGTTGTGTCCAGGGAAAAACATTGTAATAAAAAAACCTCGCAAGTTAAATCAAACTTCTCAAACTCGCGAGAAGTTTTCTTTTACAAAGTGCTTCCCTGGACACAACGGCGAGGAACGCGACGGAGCTACAAGTGTCAAGTAGGACGCGCGTCTTGCGGCCCAACACATCCCACCTGCCAGAAATGAGTTTCTGTGAGACTCGTCATGCCACCGCTGCTGCCTCGTGGAGGAGGACTCTGCAAGGCTTGTTGTGCCATTGCATGCATGAACGGCAGCACTACCACGAGGTTCAACATACCGGCACAGCCGCGAGCAGCAGGACGCCAGCTGTGCCAGTATGATGAAGCTTGCGGCAGTCCTGCAGTTCCTGCGTGCAGAGTCCTGCTCCACGAGGCGGCAGTGGCGGGCCAGCCACTTGGCCGGCGCAAAGAACAGGGAGGAGAGGCGGTGGCAACGAGACATCCAGTCCCACGCTCGCCACCTATTGCACCCCCAAAATAAGCCCCTCCTCCGATAATAAGGCCAAGGCCATATTTCAGGGGTCAAAAGAAAATAAGACCGTGTCTTATTTTTGGGGAAACACAGTAGCATCTTAATAACATGCACTTTAAAAAAATTTAAAAGACAAACTAAGAATAAGAGATACAACAACAGCCATTTTGAGCAAAAAAAATTGTAAAAATAATCATTTCATTCAATTTCATAAAGCATATCAAGTGTTCATGAGAGACAGCTTTCAAAAAAAATATAACAGAAATAAAAAAATCTGTTGAAAGGGAAGAATACCCCTTAAAAGATTTTTTACAAGGATGTTATGTACCTAGAGATGACCTAGTACTGGGATTTCTGAATGCTTAGAAATATGTCCAGCTAAGTCTAGCTAGGCTATTCCTAGGTAACTCTGAAAGTGTGATTTAGTGGTTTAGAGCAAATGCTCTGCTAAAAGAAGAGAAAGCAGTTTTGAAAATAAAAAGTTAATTTTACATAACCTTTGTTTCATAATCGTAAGTTGAAGGGTCAATAATGAGTAGTAGAAAGTAAAACAGTAATATTAAATTTGCAAAGAGATGAACTCAATTTATTTTCCTGGATATTTTTTTCCACTATTCTATCCACTTAAAAACCTATTTAACATTTAGTGAACAAAATATGCCTAACATGTAAGTAATTCTTAAAACCTTTCCAAGAACAAAAATATTTAATTTGGATTACCAAATATATGGTGTGTTATAAGTGTTCTAATCAAATAAATTCAAGACATGCCTTTGAAATGTATTTTTACTGAAATATTTCATAAATATGTAACTATTGTATATTGCAAGTCAATAATATACTGTATATTTATGTATTTATTTATTTTTATTCCACCTTTATTATTTTATTTATAAACTGAAGGAAGTAAACATATGTAATATTCCTTCTTCCTCCTATTGTCCCCCCCCCCCCAACAGCAACCTTGTGAAGTGAGTTGGGCTAAGAGAGAGTGATTGGCCCAAGGACACCCAGCTGGCTTTCACGGCTAAGGCAGTACTAGAACTCACAGTCTCCCAGTTTCTAGCCTGATACCTTAACCATTAGACCAAACCTGTTAACAGCTCTCTTGTACATGAATTCATCTGACTGGCAGTGGATGCCAGAGGGTTTTTTACTATGATTCTCCCCAACTGCTTGTGGAAGTATAATAAGCGATGCATTATTGTTTTTTATAAAATAACAAATCTCTCAACTTTGTTGCCCTAATTCTTTACCTTTTCATTTAGGTAAAAAGCATTTCAGAGTGTCAACAAGTTTCCTATATCATGTGAGCCCTCTACAAGGTTACAATAATATTGTAATCTGATATGGAGAACAACAAGATTCCTTAGTTTAATAACAGTTCCATAAAAAGGATCAATAACAGCAGAGAATCTTCCCCAAACTATTTTACCTTTTTTAAGAATGTAAAGGGGTCCTGAGGCCAATATGTACTACAATAGTACTACTCTAAGGCATTTCCAAGCATCTACTTTAACAGGCACACTAAAGATGAAATATTATCTGAAAGGAGAGAGTTTGAAAAACCTTTAACAGAAACCAGTTCCTGCTCCTATAATATTCACCTTGTTTGCTAGGTTGTTTGTTTATTTTTAAAATTTACTGGCCGCCCATCTTACCACAGGTTTATAGTTCTCATAACTTTCTTGTCCTATAATAACTGCAAAGAACTTACGCACCCTTTTTGAAAAGCAAGAGACATTGGGGATTTGCAGCCAAAAACAGGACAAGACTGAGCATCCGGACTGTAACCTTCCTTAAGCAAAAGTTCCAAGCAAATTTCCTGACCACTGTAGATTGCAGAGTAGACAGGACTCACTTTGCCTTCAGCACTACCACAAGCCCGGTCAGTAACTGGTATCAGCATGCGCAATATACTGCAAAAATGTAAAATGGATGTTACTGTGCAAGCAAAATACATCTTTGTTATGTATCTTACAGATGAAAACATCATTTTCCTGACCTTAAAACAAAAACCATTATTTGCTACCTTTTAATGTAGTCTGTATAAAATTGAAATCTCAGCAAATGGTAAGAACTGGCTGATCTCATCTGCATTGTAAAACTAAGTAAGGTCCCGCCTAATGGATACGAGACCTTTAAAAAATACCAGTGCTGAGACAAGATATATTGGTTAAAAAAATCTCAGAAGAGGCAGTGGCAAGTAACCTCAATTTTGCTGCCAAGAACATTGCATAATTTCTTTCATGCTGTTAATAGCAGATGAGCTGGATTCAAGGGCTTCCATAGGGGATAACTGAGCCCATTCGGTAAAAAGTATAAGGTTTCAAACCTTTTCTTTCAGAGGTGAGCCTTTTGGGCCCATCTTTTGCTTTGAAATGGCAACATTTCATCTTGAGTGTAATTTTAATGTGTGTGGGAAATAGGACTATCAAACCAGTGTTGCCTTTTTAAGCAATTAACTGATTTAAAAAAACCCAAACAAGCAAAATAATTGCAGTAACGTAACCTCCTGGCCATCTAGCATGTAAGGATGTAGCTGGATTATCCACCCTTCCTCTCCTCCTTGGGTGATAGACCAATCTCACCAGAAAAAAACACAACCAAATTTTATTTTAAAAACAGAAATGATAAAATGTATTTCTATTTAATTTTTTTTTTAAATCCAAATGGTGAACGTGAAAGATAAATGACAGGCCTGTTCAGATTGCAATAAAACAGCTGACTGAAAAGAAAAATACAAAGGATAATGCAATATTCTAGACAGGCAAGATGCTGTTTCTCATTCTGAGAGAAAAAAGAAGATGGGTTAGGTATTTCAAATTAATATTAAAGATTACATAAACATTCCAGAGAAGATTTGGAATCTCCATATGCAACCTGATAGATTGAAGACTGAGGTTACATGCTCAATTCATCAGAGAAATAACATTAGACTTTAGCACCAGAAAGAAATATAAATCAAAAGCCAGTGAAATGTTAAACAAGCCACCTGCTTAAATAGAATTCCTAGTTCTTCAGCTACTTAGATTGGAATATTATCCCTGGTTTTCCCAGTCAAAATTCAAATTTTAGAATTTTGCTCCCAAATTTTAAAAGAAGCAGAGCTTTTCTTTTTCCAGCAGAGGGAGAAGCTGAGGTAACCACACTCTATAAATGATGCTTCTTTACCTTTTTTAAAACTTAAACAGCACCTAGGTTTTGGGAACAAGCTTTTACAGTAAAGAAATCTCATTGATTTTTTTAAAGCTACTACAAAGATAAATCTAAATTTTAATACATTGTGATAGAAATATATTTTATTTTTAAATCTATTTTCTCTTCTCTGATAGCCCTCTTTTAATCTACCCAAGTTCCGTAGCTTGGTGTGTTCATTCAAACAGCATTCCAGACATATGCAGCCAAAAGTTTGATATGAAGCCAGAACTTTTTACAGAAAGCTGTAAGCAGAGGACTTTAAATTCCCTTCATCCCAAAACCACATTTCCTTCACTACCTTGGAATTTAGAGGTAATCCATACCTAGCCTGGAAGAAAGAAATCTTGCCTTTGAAAAGATTGCCTGTTATGCATTAAATAAAATGTCTGAGGAGGAACCCAATAAAATTACTTCATGGGTCATAGGGAAGCTGGGACAGATATTTTAAATTATAAAGAAAGGGAGGCTGTCCCATTAGATATTGCTTATAGTGCCCCATTTTCAGGAGATGGGGGAAGCTGAGGCTAGAAAACATTGCTTTCCTACAATTACTCTTTGGAACAGGTTTCCTCTAGATGTGTTTTTCACACTTGGCAATTTTAAGATGTGTGAACTTCAACTCCCAGAATTCCCCATGGGTGGCTAGGGAATTCTGGGGGTTGAAATCCACACATCTCAAAGTTGCCAAGTTTGAGAAACACTGCTCCAGATGTTAGACTGGCCCCTCCAGTAATAATATTCCAGAAGTTAGCAAAGGCTGAATGCGAGAGAGAGTATAAGAAGTTATTCTTAGTCATAACTATTTTTATTATGTTTTTGATTTTTTATTCTTACTGTTGTAGCTTTGGGTTTTTTAGTTGTTTTGGAATTCTGAAGTTATGTAACAATGATTTTAAGCGGCTTATTTTTTATTTTTATGCAAATATATTTGTATTTTTTTCCTAACTGGGGTTGCTTCTATTCTACTGTACTTTTTAATTGTAAGCCATGGTAGTCCGAATGTTTCTCCAAAATACAAATTTAACACAAAATTCAACTGATTTTAAGTTGAGGTTGTCCTCAACTTACAACCAGTTGCTTAGCAACCGTTCAGTTATGGCAGACCTCCCTAAAAGCTAACAACATGGTCTCAAAGTTACGGCTGCTACAGCACCCCTACAGTTATTTGCCATTAGGACCAACCACAGGGATACTGCAGCACCCCCACCTATCTCCCCCTATCCCATCCACCAGACTCCACATCTTCCACGTCACTCTAGTGGTCACTTTTTGAAGATGTCCGGAACTCCATTCAGGTTTGAGAAGCATAGCAAACCACTTTGTTGATGGGCTGCACAGTGCAATCCCAGAAGAGCCGCCATCTTCTCAGCTGCCACAATGGCAGCTGCTCCTGGGATTGCGCTGGGCAGCCCAACAACAAAGCAGCTTGCTTTGCTTTCCTAACTGAGTTCCAAAGATCTTTGCTAGGTAAGTGTGCAATGGGTAACATGGGGTGAAGAGGAGGGTTTGGGGCAGGGGTGAAATGCTCCCGGTTCGGGCGGGCCAGTCAGTCGTCGTAGAGCCGATAGAGCCGATAGTGATCGCAGCGCGAGGCTTCCTCCGCCCGCTTCCCCCACCCGCCTGGACGCCGCCATTTGGGTTCTTTTACCCTCTGTGCATGCGCAAAGCGTTCTGCGCATGCACAGAGGGTAAAAGAACCCAAATGGCAGCATTCAGACGGGTGGGGGAAGCGGGTGGGGAAGCCTTGCGCTGCAATCGCTATCGGCTCTATCGGCTCTACGACGACTGACCGGCCCGCCCGAACCAGGAGCTTTTCACCCCTGGTTTGGGGCCCAGTGGGGCAGCACTGTGAGGGACGGGAAGCAGAGCACCAGCTGTCTCATAGGGTGGGGGAGGCCTTGGGGGTCCTAGGAACCCATGAGGCACACCATGTAACATCCTGACATTTGTTTAACAACCACATCGAGAAGATCAGGGATGCACAGTCCAAAGTGAAGCAATCACATGGATGCTTCACTTAATGACTGTCACAAACTCTGACCATAATGGACAGTCTCCATTACTGTCATGATTATTGATAGACAGACAGACAGACAGACAGATTTAAAAGCTGCCCAAGTCCTGGTTATTTACTGATAGTAAGGGCAGCTTACTATCAAAAAATATGAAAAATACAGAAATTGAAATAAGAATAGTCCAAACAAATAAATGAAAAATACATCTAACAGGGGTTTAAACATCAATCTGTCCCAAAGCCTGAGAAAAAGCCATTATCAATAATAATAATAATAATAATAATAATAATAATAATAATAATAATAATAATAATAATAATAATAATAATAATAATCACCCATTATTTCTTCCCAAGGTCTTGCATAAATGATGCATTTAGTGTTTTGAACTATTAGACTGCCTCTGTGATTCCTGTAACCACATTTGAGAAGCACAGAACCTGCTCTGCATGCAGATGGTCCAATTTCTGACAGCTCTAATTAAAAAAATGAAGTGTCAGGAAATGGGAAAGAAAGTGTTTTTTAGAAAGCTGCTGCTTCTCAGCATTAGCAATGGACAAATAACCTGATCTAATGAAAAGCTGCTTTCTATATTCCTAAAGGTTTATACTTTTCTCTGTTGCTAGGTGATTATCTACAGAAGATTTTTTTCATAATTTACCGTGTGTAACTTTCCCACTTGGTTCACACATACGTGAAGGTACATCAAATACCTCAAAACAGGCATATCCAACCCGCAGCCCATGCGCTGCATGAGACCCTAGACAGCTAGTTATGCAGTCCCACAAGAAAATAAAAAATAATGGAAGTTTGTTATTTGTGTAAACATAAAGGTTTGTCCATCCAGTTATATCTGACTCTAGGGGGCAGTGCTTATCTGTTTCTTACCCGAAGGAGTCAGCATTGTCCGAAGACATTTCTGTGGTCATGTGGCCAGAATGACCATAAGCTGAACTGCACGAAACATTGTTACCTTGCCACCAAAGTGGTATCTATTTATCTACTCGTATTTGCATGCTTTTGAACTGCTAGGTGGGCAGGACTGGGACAAGTAATGGGAGCTCACCGGGTCGCGCAACACTGGATCTCAAACCTGGACTGTCAGCTTTCCAGCTGACAAGCTCAGCTTCTTTAACCACTGAGCCATCGCAACCCTGTTATTTGTATACATTAACTATATTACATATTTTATATGCGTCCCAGGACAATTCCTTTTCCTCCCAGGTTAAGCCAAAGGGTTGGACATCCATGCCCTAAAGGAAAAAGGGAACTTCCTCTCATACAACAGTTTCTTTTTCTTTATCCTGCTTTTCTTCCTATTCTGTGTCAATGCCTCATAACAAACTGCTGGTTTGTTCTTTGCTTCTGATTAAAAGCATGAAATTGAGGCCTTAAAATTTTCAGTCCAAACATTGCTATTTTCTGGAATTCTCAAGGACAAATTGGATCATTCAGGAGTCATCAAGGCAATCATGATACCCTGACTCATTTCAGAGAAATATCAACTTTTTTTACTTTAATGTGATTATTTTATTATTTATATAAAATATTTTATATTATAAAATATTTTATATTTTATAAAAATAAACTTTCTTTTACTATTATCCCACATATTACATTAGAAAATGTCTTAACTGAGTTACTACAAAGACATTTTAAATCATAAAGAGGTGGCGCAGTGGTTAGAGCCATGATGGCGAACCTATGGCACGCGTGCCACAGGTGGCACGCAGAGCCCTCTCTGCGGGCACATGAGACGTTGCCCAGCTCACCTCCACCATGCATGCACGCGGACCTCCCGCTGGACATCTGATTTTCGGGTATCTGCCGCGCATGTGCGGAGTGCTTCCCCAGGCTCCAGAGGCTTTCCTTGAGCCTCTGGGAGGGCAAAAACGGGGTCTCCCGGGCTCCGGAGACCCTCCGGAGACCGGAAACAAGTCTGTTTCCGAAGGTCCGGGAGGCCCCTTTTTCGCCCTCACCAGGCTCCGGAGGCTTTCTTCGAGACTCCGGGAGTGCGAAAATGGCCTCCCCCAGGCTCCGCAGGGGGCGGGGGGAACGCGGGCATGCACGGGGGAGCGCAGGGGTTGCACATGTATGCGTGGGAGGGGGTCGCACACGCATGCACGGGGGGGTCACATGTGCATTACATTATGGGTGCCGGCGTGTGCTTTCGGCACGCAGCCAAGAAAAAGATTAGCCATCACTGGATTAGAGTGTAGTACTACAGGCTACTTCTGCTTACTGCCTGCAATTTGGCAGTTAAAATCTCACCAGACTCAAGGTTGACTCAGCCTTCCATCCTTTCGAGGTGGGTAAAATGAGGACCCAAATTGTTGGGGGCAATAGGGTGACTCTGTAAACCACTTAAAGAGGGCTGTAAAGCAGTATATAAGTGCTATTGCTATTGCTAAATATATAAAAAAAACAATGAAGAAAATATAAATATATAAATATACATTTATATATTATATATATATATATATAAAAAACACAATGAAGTGAAATATATTAGAAAAACATTTTAAGTAAAATTTTACTACTACCGGTAGTCAAAATCAGGGCAGATACAAAACTGATTCATCAACTGTAAAAATGCTGAAAGATTAAATAATTTCGAATATTTCTTAGAAAATATAGTCATAAATAGGAATGTCTTGTTTCCATGATTCAAAATATATTATATTAATTTTTATTTCATAGTTTATGCTCGGCCTTTCTTCCTTTATGGAGCTCAAGGCTTAACAGAAATTTTTTCAGATCACCTACTTGCTGTGTCCCATTTGTGCTGCTGCATGGATAGGTAGCTGCCATTCCTCTTCATTGCAGTATAGGTTTGGATTGGCTCCTTCGGCTAGTAACAGCTCCACACATTTGTCATTGCCCTCCTGGGCCCCAATGAAGAGGGGTGTGGCTTGATCTTTTGCTTGACAATTGATGTTTGCTCCTGATAAGGGAATTTTAATAATTTGATAATGCTCTTCATTTTTAATGGCTCACTAAAACTTATTTTTATACTCTATGCTTAGACAGGAACTAGTATAACTACTAGAATTACAATAACAATGCTGAATCTTTTAGGGATTTCTACAAATCAGCAATGCACCTATTTCTATCCAAACACCAGGTATTAAATGCAATTCAAACATATTGCCTCACTTCCGTTAGGAGCAATGTTCATCATTCTATACTCTTCAAAAGCCCTACACAAGAGCTGGATCTTTACTGCTCATGAGAACAGTCATGGGGACAGAATCATCCTTATCTCCAGCTTCAGTTAGGCATTTATTTTAACATAGTAAAATTTAGCAAGACTAACATTCATACTATGAATATTATAGCAAAAAAATGTATATACCTTCTGATAAAAGACTCAATAAATTCTAATTACTTCATGTTTGACCCAACTGTTCATTGGGGTTGTTTTTTTTTTGCTATTATCATTGTCTATTCCCAGTTTAAATTCTTTATTGACTAACCCAGAGTTTCTCAACTAGGGTTCAGTGGAACCCGAAGGTTCTATGAGAAGTTGCCAGCCATTCCATGTGAGACTGCTTGGGGGGGGGGGGGGGTCATATAAAGTTGACCATAGATACATCATTTGGTCTCATCATACAACAAGAAATGTATAACCACTCAAACTGTTTTTCACATGGCATTCTATTCTACCAGTCAGTCCCTAGATCCGGAGTCTTAACAGAAAATAAGCAGCTAATAGTATAATCTATCTGCTACAATGCACCCAAAACTTCTACTAATGAAAGCCATGATGACTGTAGTTTTGCAGAAATTACCATATGATATAAGTATCCTTAAGCATTCCAGTTTTCCATATTGTGCAGCAATAAATAAAGGTGTGATCCCAAAATCATCTACAGACTCTTTGTTGGCTCCTTCATCCAGGAGTAATTTCAGTATTTCAGAATAATTCTGAAATGGGGGGAAAAGATAGGTTGTTAAATACGGCTATAGAACTGAAATCTTTCCACTTTGGTTATTATTTGTAGCCAGTTCCTTGGTCCATTAAAGCTAAATTCAGCTGATGCTAGCCCATTTCAATATTGCCAATGACAACTGAAAACACACAGTGGGATACCGCAAAATATAAGCCAAAACAGATTTAGAGGACTGCCATTTTATAATGCAGCCTTTTGTTTCTTGTAACATTTAATTCTGCTCAAGTAAAAGACTGATTTACAAAGGAGTTTTTAAAGCAGTTCTCAAGGGAGAAAAAAAACAAACAAAATGACTCCATAAGTCCGTCCTGAGGGAGTAGGGCGGCATAGAAGAACCTCAAATAAATAATAAATAAATAAATAAGATTTTTTTTTGGCTTTTTTGGGTCTTAAAGACTAAATGGACATCAGGATAATTGAAGAAATGAGCTAGTTTTGCTATAAAACCTAAAAAAATCAAAACAATAATTAAATGAAAGCAGGATTTGAGTTTTTACAGATGTGGGATGACTGAAAGTCTAACGATCTCTCAGGAAGATCTTAAAGACATACATGGTAAATAAATAAACAAAGGCATTAAATGAAAGGGATTTCATCAAAATTATAACTCCCAGTCAAAAAGTTCCCATTACTTAGCATTCTCACTGGTTTAAATCCATAGGTGTTTCTGCGACATTTTGCTCATGCAGTGGGGCTTTTTAAATTCCTCCCTCATGTTCCCTTATCAGCTTCTTCATTCAAAATAGGACAGGATCAGAAACAAAGGGCCAAATCAAAATAAGGAAGCACAGTGATTTCTGAAAGCAGAAGCCCTTTTCCACTTGTACATGAATATTTAGGAATTACAGTTGATTTCAACAAGATCTGCCCGCCACAACCCAAAGAAGTCATTATTAAAACTATTACCATACTTAGAACTGTGAAATAAAAAGGTATTGTAAATGTTGGAATGCAGTCTACTACACCAAATAACTAAAGAGATGGAGAGTCTATCCAAGGAACCATAGGCTGGTGCTCACCTTTTAAATACTAAAATGTCAGTTATTTGAAGGTGTCAGTATAATGGGATAAAACAAGTATTTCAAGTGAATTATTGTTCAATAACAGATTTATGACCCGTGTTACAACATCTGATCATTTCTTAAATATGTGTAATATTTTTATTATTTAAAACGTATATTGTTTCATACTCTCTTCAGCTCTTGTCATATGGAGGATGATCATTTGCATTTAAGTTTGAGTTTACTACACTGTCTCAGATCAAAAAGTAAATGGCTCGCAAAAACTACACAAACCTGTTCTTTAAAGAGAACAAGAGTAAAAATTTTATTCATGAGGAAATGAAATTATGGATTTATAGCTTACCTGAAAAACAGCCTGGTGCAAAGAATTCCATTCAGACCAGCAGTGGGATCCATTAATATCGGCTCCATGTTGAAGGAGAAGCTTAATCACATTAGTATGTTCGTGTTCAACAGCTTCAAAGAATGGGTTAAAAGCTATTGTTATTATATACTAAACAACCCATACCCCTCTGGGTCATCATTTCAGACATATTTTCTTACCTAAACAGAGAAAAATAATGACCAAGAGCAGGCAAAAGAAAAATAAAACCAGTGGGAGTAAGAACAACTTCCAACTTCCTGCAGCTTCCCCATTGAGTTTCCTTGTAAGAAACTGGCAGGGAGCATTGGAAATCTTTCCTTCCTTTCCTTCAGCTTAGGGCCTTACTATTTAAGAGTAACTTGTCTGACTATTCAGAAATGTGGGAGATGGCTTTCTGAAGACATGCCTGTTAAAGGAGGCCCATTTTTATGGTTAATAAGAAAGGGTTTTTTTCTTTTTTTTTCTTTTGTCTGTATTGCTCCCACACTATGGAAAGCATCTCTTTGGTAGCTGATTTTGACCACCATATATCACTGCAATTATTTTCTGTAGCTTCGTCAGCAATTCAAGATCAGACAGCAACAAGATTTAAATATCTTGCACATAGTGAATATTATATAAAATGTGCAAACAGATCAAAAACATATTCAGAGAATACTTTTCTAAAATGAAAAAAAATCCTTAATGTTTATATTATCTATGCTATTCTCTCACACAAAAAGAAAATGAAAACTTCTTTTAAAAAATTATGAAAATACTATATTGCATATGCACTTAAAAGTCAAGTGGATTCTGTGGATTGCACCCAATGTTCAATTCAGAGTAGAAATTTTGTAACTGGGAAGGTTATTTTTATTCTATTCCCTCCAATACAGCAAATTTTATCGAGACGGATGATCTTCCAGATCAGAATTGAGATGGGAGGTACAGAATGGGGAAAAAGAGAGAAATTGATATACACAAGCAGCACATGTAGGAGATATAGATAGATGATAGATAGATAGATAGATAGATAGATAGATAGATAGATAGATAGATAGATAGATAGATAGATAGATAGATAGATAGATAGATAGATAGATAGATAGATAGATAGATAGATAGATAGATAGATAGATAGATAGATAGATAGATAATTTAATTTGTTCGCCATCCATCTCCCTGCAAGGTGACTCTGGATGGTTTGCATTATATACTGTATCTAATGGATATACAGTATGTCTATTGCGATATAAATTCATAATTCTAGGAACAGAGGGATGAATACTATGAAAAACATGCTTCATTGATAGCAACAAGATTACTGTACAGTGAAAAAGTGGTGACTAGAGGATTGAAGACACAAGGTCCAACAGTGGTAAGTGCTTCTAATGAATCAGTTAATGTATAAATTGTGGAGGTTCATTACTATCCTATGCAGGTGGAAAACTTTAAAAGGCATTGTTAAGAACAGTATTTTTAAAGAAACTTGCATGATCTTAAAAAGTTGAACAAAGGAAGAACTGAGAATATATTATTTCTTTCCAGGTTTTTGCCTGTCTGATTATTGCACTGCCAAGACAGTTTCTATTTCACCTTAAGCCAGGAATTTGCCTTGATCAGTTTTAATTCTCCATGTAGACTTGACTCTCCCACTGATGTATTAACTCCATAATCCCAAATGCTCACATATCAAGAAGATGCAAAGTCAGGAACTCTTTGAAAATAGATGTTAGTGTGGCTGAGACCAAATAACAACAAAAGCTACAACAGTAAAGAGATGTTGGACAGGATTACTAGAAGTAGCCAAGTTCAATTGAGAGCCTGTGGCTTTCAGGCTGATTTTCAGAGCACTCTTGTAATGCTTTGCTCTGAATGGCGTTTTGAAAAAAAGGTTTCTCTTTTCAAACAAACACAAAACTCTTCTTTTATCTTTTGAAACAAAAAAAGGACATCAAAACATCAAATTTCCTTTTAATAAACAATTTGAAACTCAGGCATATTTTGCATAATTCAAGACTGACTAGTACCTACACACAATATAAAATGAACCTTTGAGGAGTTTATTATATATTTTCTACCATCGTATTTTATAAGCCAGACCAGCACCATAGCTACTTTACACCAATCAGCACTCTGATTTCTAGATTGAGGAATGAATATATGTTTGCTTTACTGTAACTTTGAGATAAAGAAAGAGAGTTCTTTTATATCTACTGATGTACAGCAATATTACTCTATATACTAACCAGCTAGCAATGTTGACATTGGGGATAAACTGAAAAGTTATATGTAAGAACATTCTAATCTATAACAGATCTCTAATCCAGCAGAAAATCTCTAATTACTTAAGAAACAATTGTTCACAATACAGAAATATAGTTCTAGCAGGTTAAAACTAGCCTGCAGGCTAGAATTCAGCTTGACAAGTAAAGAATTATTAATTCTGAAGCTAGTATGGCTAATTAGTCTTTTCTCCTGGCAGCCTCCAAACCCATTGTTTTATTTCCTCTGCAATAAATCTAATTCTTTAGCCAAAAGATCAGAGTGATAACCAATAAAAAATTAAGACATAATGCAAACATATCCAAAGACAGTCATCAGTCCAAGATGCACTGAGGCAAATTCTATTCCTTCCAGAGCATATAATCACTCTCAACCCTAGCCTTGTGATTTCCCTACACCACTACTCATTACCGATATCCTGATATTTTTGCAGCCTATCCAGAGACCAATTACACAATTCTGAGCTTCCAGTAAAGGATTTCTTCCTTAGTCAAAGCATCATTGAATTTTTGAAACAAGTGCTGTAATTTATAAGAGTACACTGAAGTCTAAGATGTTTAAAATCAATTCAACATTTTGCTGCTCCTTGGATAACACTGACACCTACCGGCTCATACATAGCAGTTGATTTCTCCCTATTTAAAGATTGTCATTTCCATTAGTCCTGTGACTATTGTTCAATTACTGAATAATCCTCCAAATGTTTCACAACCTTGCCTGTCCAATACAGTCTTTGGGAGTAAACCTTGGTGTATGGGCCTAAGAACTTAAATGAGATACCTTTTCTTCCCTTTCAGCTAAAAAACTAAATGACCAACAGAATTTTGCCAATTTGTACAAGGAACTGGTAACTGACGTTGTAAGGAGGCAGTTTCCTGCCTGAAAAATAGCAACAGATGTAATAAACAACATGTGGGAAATAAGAAACATATTTGAAAGATGATGAGAATAATCTACCCTGGTTTTGGTTCAAAGCAAAATAAGCACCTTGCTTATCAGAATCAGAATAGAGCTGGGAGGGACCTTGGAGGTCTTCTACTCCAACCCCCTGCTCAAGCAGGAGATCCTATACCATTTCAGACAAGTGACTGTCCAGTATCTTCTTAAAAACCTCCAGTGACGAAGCATCCACAACAAGTACCAATTCAAGTGACAAGGATAAAGTCAATCCCTAATACAGACTCTGTTATGTGGCACCCAGAACTCTTCTGAATTTAACTGACAACAATCAGTGACACTGGTCCGGCACCCTGATACAGGAAATATCCAAAAATTATTATCAAAGTGCTAAAATAAGCTCATCATTATTCAAACAAGAGGGGTGGAGAGGAATCTTCAAAACACAAGAAAAAGAACCAAAAAGCTTGGACCATATATACAGCGCCATTTACTTTGCACAATCATTCCTTCACAATCCTAGTGCTACAGATGCTCCTACCCTCTGTGAGCTTTTGGCCTTTTTAAACGGTTAATCATAATGTAAAGCACATGCATATGTACTGAATCACAAATCTTGCTTTCAAAAACTGTTCAAAAACCAAAATATAGTTTACTTTCAAGAATGAACAGCTATATTGAAAATATGAGCCCAAATGACCTATCCATCTTACCCACATATAGCAAAACCTTTCTAAAATAGAAGCAACTGTGAGCCGCTTGCCCAACATTTCAAACTGAAGAGCACTGGACAACACCGGCGGGGAAAATGGAAAACTACACAGTTCAAAACTGCACAGATGTGTTCATGCACTTGCCATAGTTGGATTTGTATTTCCTGCACACTGATAAAGGAAGCAATCCAATAATAGTTATATTCAAGTTATATTGAACTATGACTAGCTGAAACTTTGTATTAATATAAAATAATGGTGGCATTTTTGTTATTTTTATATTTCTATTTGTTTATACCAAAGCACACAGCTAGAACAATTAAAGTGATAATGATCAGTTATGAAAATAAGAAATTTGAAAGATCTACGTTTGAAGAATTTTTCCCTGTGTAACTCTTAACTTTTTGATAACAATATACTCACCTAGAAATAAGGGTGTGGTAGCATCATCAGTGACTTCATTAGGATCAGCACCAGATTCCAGAAGAATAGCAGTACATTCCAGATTTCCCCTACTTGCAGAAAGATGTAATGGACAAGTACCCTCAAATGTTCTGGATCTTATGTAGTTAGCAGAGGATGCTGCAAATGATAACAAGAGTAAACTGAGTAAAAGAATAATACACAAAAGTTGGAGAAGTTGCCATTTTCCACCCCTCCCTAACTGCAGTCCATCTACATAAATAAACAGAATCACAACATGGTGGCAAAGCATGTGTTTCTCACATAAAAGGTTCCAGTTCACATCTTCATTTAAAACAATCATAACTTATTGTTGTTCCTAAGAAGAAATTCTGAGCTACTTGGACAATCACTCTGAACTAGTACAAGGCAGCTTTCTATTGCTAATCTAAATATGCAAAAAGGAGCATATTTTTTGCCTATCTGCCTCCTGCCTGCTTTCTCTTGGGAAAGTAAAGACAGCCCGTTCCTAAAAGGCATTCCCTTACGATGCCAATTTAGAATCAGTATTGCATTTTAGCTGTTTTTATTAATTATTTTCTTTTCTACAAATATCATATAATCTTACAATTACTATTTTACAGTTGCAAATAGTACTGAAATATAATGAAATATTGGACTTTGATATCAAGGGTATACAAATCATAGTCTCTAACATGAATCATTTGTGGGGCATTTAAATACCTTCTAAATTCTTCAATCAATCAATGGTGAGCCTAATTTGCTCCTCCACTCTAGTGGCATAATAATCATCAACCACAATTTTTGCATCACCAAAGATGAATAAAATGTGACTCCCAGGATGTACGAGTTTCTCTACCCCTTTTCAACATTTATTAAGTTAAAATCATCCTGTCAAAAATCCTCTCATGAAGAAAATAATTCAGGTAATATATCTTGGTTCTTTAAAAGAGCCTTAGAAGAAATCATTTTACTAATATGATAAAGGCTTGATTTGCATGTAGCAATAGCACTTAGCAAAAACACAGGTACATTTTCCATAGTTTACATTTTCCATACTTTAAAAAAAAATCTTGCTGAAAAAATCTGTTCTTGCTGCACAGATTTTTTTAACAGATTTTAAAACTCTTATCCTGAAAAATATAGTTGATCGAAGAACAGAGAAACTGTCCTTCCTTGATTTGTTCATTATTATAACATAGGGTGTTGGGATGATGACGTCACAGAACCCCACTAACTCGGTGATTCTTGACTTGAAAATTTCAGTAAGTATACCTCGCACCTGGAATGCTATAAATGACAGCTCAAGACCTAGCAAAAGTAAGTCAAGAGATGGTAAGATATAATGATGCTTTCCAATGCTGTACACAGATAATTGGCAGATATGATTAGTCTACTTTTCATCAATTAGATATCTGATGGGAAATTGGAGTCAATTGGAGAACTAATACTATAAGGCTAAATTTTATCTTCGTTTTATATATATTTGTAAATAAGTGACAGTAATCTCCTTTAAAATCAAGGGAAGACAATCATGGAAATGAAGATCACACATCATTTCAGCCTCCAAGAGTCATAGTAGCAATAATGACACTAGAGGGAGATGGGAAAATATTTGGCCATATTTTGAAGGAATTTAGATTAAATGTGTTAAAATAATGCTGGAATTCTAATGGGCCTGTTTTGCTTGCCACTTAGGATAGAAAAAATAATACCGACTTTTGATCTTTTTCTCCTTGAGTATCAGTAGCTCAAACTACTGAGAGTATGGTTTAAGGGTCAGAGCTTATGCTTTTTGTAATTTCTGAAATATCTACCCGTTTAAAGAAACTAATCTCCTGAAAAAAATTGGAGTCTCTGAAAATTCCCATTACTCTGAAACAGAAAGCATATAAATATCACTATTGCTGATACATTTCTCCTTACCTGCTTGAATTAAAAGCTTTAGACATTCATTTTTGTTTTGAAATGCAGCTTCATGAATAGCCATCCAACCTCTGTTATCAGGAACATCAATGCTGTATCCCTTTTTGATTAGTTTCTTCAAAAGTTTAATATTGCCTTCTCTGGCTGCAAGCCCAACAGCCGAACATCTATCAGAATAGGCTTCTGTAAAATCCATCCTAACAAATTTGGGGAGGAGAAAATGAAGAGGCATTGCCCATAAACTTAATGGAAAAAGAATACAACAGTGTATTATTTCAACAAAAGTTATCTTCATTAGAATATAAATCTACACAAATATATCTGATAGGCACCTCTACAATAAATTTATTTTCAGAAAGTATTAAGAACATCAGATGGCCATGCCCAGAGTATATACATCTAATATATACTAGTATGATGCTCTTCACCAAGGCGTGAAGAGCATCCCAGATAAAGCAAACAGACCCATGTATCAGGCAGCAGCAATGTAGGAAAATGCTGGAAGAGAACAATCACTTTAGTAACAACAGTAAAGGCACAATTTCATATTGTATGAGAGAAGACAATGGTAAACCACTCCTGTATTTTACTAGAAAACTACTTGGATAGTTTGGATGTTAGTTATGGTGTCTGGCAATATAGAGGCTGGAGCTGGATGTCACTCAACATGCTACTGAGAAAGAGAGCTAAGGATTTTCCATAGTGTTCATGTCAGATTGATTAAATTCTTCAGGACACCTAGTCACTAACAGTACCACATAGAAAAAGAAGATGCAAAGACAGAATTATAGTGAGAAATGCAACATATGAAGCATGCGCATGTTCAACACAGTGAAAGATTAAGTGAAAAAACTACATGCTGACATTTTAAGTTAACCGAAATGGACTACTGTGGGTGACGTTCAGTGAGATCACATTGTTTGCTACTGTAGTACTCTGAACATGAAAAACAAAAAAGGAACAACACTCAGATTACTCTTTGTTTAGGAATTTTGCTGTGCAACCTCTCTTCACAGGGCCAATCTATCAGATCAGTCAACCCATGGTGCCTAATGGATCCAATTAAGTTTCAGAAGGCACCTGTGCAGTTTTCCAAAAATCTGATGAGCAGTTAAGACTTTCCAAGAATCTGACGGGCAGTTAAGACTGACCATCCATTAAAATAAAGGGAAAGCTGAGGAGTTTGACCAAATTACAATGGAGTGATATCTCTCTCTCCTCACAGATCCAATATTACTCCTTGGTTTACCAAAGAGCTTATGGAGATGAAATCACAGAGGAAGACCCATTTTGAGTCCAACCACTAGTAAGAGTTCACATTTGCATCTACATGGTGAAAATCCAACAACCAAATTTGAGATATTTTGCCACTTTGTTGCATCTGACTAAAGATAGAAAAAACGATTTTCATAAAAAGTCTGAAAGGCCCACTGTGAAGAATCTTATGACTTCTAGCTAATGAAACCACTCAGATTCAAGAGGAGTTGAACTTCAGCTGCACAGCATCAACAGAGGTAACTGGCCCTTTTCACAGGTCACTCACACACTGTATAAACTAAACTTACGTAGGTAGAAGAAAGTCAGAAGGCTTTCTGGAAATTTCTTTATAAACTTAGAAGGCTACCCTTTTTAAACTCATTACAAATAATTGCAATATCTCTTCCATGTAATAATTCATTGTCACCAACATACGTTTAATGCTTTGAATGAGTTCACCCAATATCAAAATCATTATGGCTCACAGTATACTTAGCCACTATAGTACATGACAACATAACAAATTATATAGTTTATAATTCAGTGTGCCACGAACCCAACAGTACTTTGATTCATCACTAGTGCAATACACGGCTAAGGCAAGAATTAATACTGATTATGGCTTGGGCTGAAGAGACCAGAAAGTGGCTGACTTGGGGCTGATCACGCTCAAATTGGCCTTCCTCAGAGGTTGTTACATGATCCCCACATCGGGCACTCTAAACTCCCAGAAGGAAAGGGGGATAGACATGCAATAATTAACTGAATACGAATTAGGGCACTGACCCAACTGGATTCAAAGCCCATACTCAAGCATCGCGAAAGTTACAGGTTAAATTCGTGCAGCAAAGTAAGCGAAGAGCGAGGACGCCTCCTTTGAGACTCAGAGGGCTGCAGGACCCGGATCCTCACTTCCCTAGTTTGAAGTTAAAACCCGCTGCCTGGCCCAAGAACTTCAAAGGGGGAAGCTGGCACAACCCCTTTGCCACCACGACGATTCCTCTTCCCTCTCGGTTGCCTGGGCAGCCTGAAGGGAAAGCGGTGAAGATGCTTCCCTCGGCGGGCTCGGCCGCTCGGCGCGGGATATTCCGTAAAATGGCGGAGGCGTCTTGAAAAAAGAAAAAAAAAGGCCGCGCCAAACAGCCGTCGCCAATCCGGCTTGCCCCTCGCCGAACAGGACGAAGCAGCCAACGCGCCTCCCAGGAGAGGCGGCCACTTCTCCTTCCTGCCTTTGCCAAAGAAAGAGCAAGCGCCCAGCAGATCAATGGAATCGGTCACAGCCCCACTCCCTTCATTGCCCGCTCTTCTCACCCGAAATCTTCGCCGGGGCTGCCGGGGCCGAGTGAGGCTCCCTTTCTAGGAAAGGAGGGGCAACTTGGGGCTCGGAGCGGCTCTCCCAAAGAGCACCAGAAGCTTTGCCGAGCAGGAGCAGCCCATTGACACTCAGCCTTTCTTTTCCCGGCTCAGAAGGGGATGCCGGGAGCTGTAGTTTGAGCTCGGTCAAAAAAGCCAGCGGCGCCTCTGACTCCCCAGTTCTCCCGGCGAGACAGTCAGTGAAGGGGCACGTGGTTAAGTGGAAGCGGAGCCCGCTCGGAGGTTGGGGCTCTTTTGAGCGCGGGCCCTGCGCTCTGCTGTGTGCTCTGCCTGCTCAACAAAGGCTGGAGAGAATATGCAAAG
The DNA here is from genome assembly GCA_023053685.1 of Diadophis punctatus similis. NCBI lineage: Eukaryota > Metazoa > Chordata > Lepidosauria > Squamata > Dipsadidae > Diadophis > Diadophis punctatus. The sequence continues at coordinate 35,025,609 of JALIGW010000001.1, read as the reverse complement.
CCCTTGCAGCCCCCTGGGCCGCTGTTGCCCGTCCCCTCCCTCTTCCCCAGTCAGCGAAGCAAAGAGTGACGGGGCTAGAAACATGTGGGTGTTCGGATATGGCTCTCTCATCTGGAAGGTGGATTTTCCTTACGAGGACAAGATGGTAGGATACATCACGGGCTACAGCAGGAGGTTCTGGCAAGGCAGCACGGATCACCGTGGAGTGCCGGGCAAGGTGAGCTGCGGTAGGCAGACGGAGCGGAGAAGCGGGGCTACCTCGTTACCCGCTCGGTGCCAGTGGGGCACTGAGAGATGCCAGGACTCGCTCTCTCTTTTAGTTAGTGGGGATAATTTGTTATCTCCCAGATGGGAGCTGGGTTGGAATCGAACTGGGCCAGAAAAGGAAAAGGTTTGGGGAGGTGGACCTGTGCGACTGACAAGAGCTCCAGCCATCCTGTTGCAGAGGAGCTTGGCAAGTGCCTGCGTGCCCACTGGTCGCATTGATGTTTGTGTGCATAACTGCCGAGGCAGATCTTCCACGTTTGAAGTAAAATAAGCCGAGTGCCAATTTAGTACGGATGGAGCGATTCCAGAACCCAGGTGCACTTTTCACACGCACAGCCCAGCGCTTATTATTGTTGGAATAATAGAGGAAAGGTGTCTTTGTCTCCCACAACTACTCTCTATGCTTTTAACTTGTTTATTTTATATATACACAGACAAACCTCGAATACTAATATAGTTAACAATGCAACTTGGGTACAATTGGGGTTTTTTTTTCACCGTTGGGAAAATGCAGACAGGACAGTGTATCTTGCAGGCAACAGGGAAAAGGACAAAGTTCCCAAGCTAGGGTTGGTTTTTTTTTTAATGGTTGCACTACACTTCAATGTTTGGGTCATCTTCTATACATTTATTTATATTTGCCCAGATTCCTTCTGCGCACACTATGAAGAGAACTTCAATGGCAAGGTTTGATTTTCTGCTAAAAATAAAATTACTGACCTTGCATATCATGTTTAAATCCAAACCCATGGATAATGCTGGCTGTATTCCAACATGTTATACCAAAACAAAGAAATCACATTATGGCTTAAAATGATGACCTGATTCGCACAACATACTAAGACATAACATGATTTGTTTAATTTTAGCTTAGCATGTATAGTTTAATCAGATATTATTTAGCATATTGTGCAAATATGAACAGGTGTGATCATCTCCTGAGCAACAAATATTTGTTGTTAAAGATCAAGAAAAGTATTGTCTCCCTCTAAAACCGTCTTAAACCATTTGCCATCAAGTCTTTTAATGGCTGCATCCATTTTGTTCTTGAATGTAATTTGAGAAAATTTCAGGCTATTTCATAAGAGAAATAAACGTGTCACAGGATTGAGATGCACAGCTCAATCCTCCATGTTTTCTCTAAATAGGTTACACTAAGCCAAATTAGATTGTTTAGTAAATAAAATAAGATGAAATAAAATAACATAAGATGAAATAAGTTGTTTCAAATATGTAAAAAGACCAACTTCCACTTCTACATGTGGATTTTGATTGCAAAACAAGAACATAATGTGCTCTGTGTAGTGAGATGAGCTGTGCATCCAGTATTTTAAAATAATCTGAAATGGGAAGATAGAATCTTGGATTTCTAGCTTGCTGTGCTGTGTAATTCATTCCTGTGTGTGTAGAGGGTTTCTGTATATTTGGGGAAACAATTTACAACTTTCTGAAGTGATACTATAACAGAACTGGCAGACCACAATTCTTCTAAAATTAACAGTCAAGCAATGTTCCAAGATTTCCAGGGTAGAATGTGGGTTTGCACTTTTTCAGTTGAGAGGCCTATGGTGTTCAATTTTTTAACTGCATTTATCTATAGAATTACTTATCAACTGATAAATTCAGACTACATTTCATTTAAAATGAATGTATGAGCAACATTAAAACTAATGAAAAATTAGTTGGAATTGGGTAGCCAATTAATTTAAATAAATGTCATTGCATGATCAACTGATAATAATTTTGTCTCTACATCATTTATTTTGCTTCAGTCTCCATTTCTCTTTTTATATAAATGTATCAATAACATGAGCCCAAAGTTCGTTCACTAAAAACATCCTAGTTTGTAACCATTGCATCCTTACCAAGAAATAAGCGTCAATGAATTCAGTGGCACATTAGAAAGGTCACAATTTAATAAACCCATTCTGATTTATAATTGTTGTTGAAACGATGTTAACTTCTGATTATATTAAATAATTGTAAGAAAATACTATAGGAACTGTTAATTTTCTATTTTTTTACTTCTTTACCCGTTAAATTAGAATTAATAAGAAAATTCTGATTAAATGAACATCCTTCAGTATCTTTTTTGGACAGAACAAAATGAGGAAAAGTCTAAGAACCGGTTTGGACTAGTAGGTAAGGCTCCAGGCTAGAAACCAGAAGACTGTGATTTCTAGTCCCACCTTGAACATGAAGGCTGATTAGGTGAATTTGGGCCAGGATCCTGCACTTGCAAAAAGATGCTAGGAAGGAAAAAAAGAGGAAGAGAAAGTACATGAATCTTTTGGAGCTATCCATAATCCTGCAACACTTTGACTTACAATGTCCTCAGATCTCATGTAAGCCTATTAATAAAATAAACATTGCCTGTCATCATCAGAATGTTGCTCACAGTCCAGGTTTGTGTAAATATGCTCAATTTTGTAGCCCTAAGAAAAAATATTGGTGTTCATGAGACTAGAATGGCCTCCATCAATTCACAGTCAGGTAGTGTACAAATGGAGAAAATGCAACATGACTATTACTCCTAAGACTGGTCATCCAACACAAAATTTCCCAAGACCAAACCTTTCCATTTTCTGGGAGATCACAAAGAGCCCAGAGAACAGCAAAGTAATCAGGCCGTTCTTGCACTGAACTGATGTCAGTGTTCATGACTCTACTATAAGACAGACACTGAAGAAGAATGATTTGAATGGAAGGTTATCAAAGAGGAAACCACTGGTTTCCAAAAAAAGAACACCTCAATGCCACAGGTTTCAAGTTTGCCAAAGATGATCCAACAGGCTACTGGAACATGGTTCTGTGGACAGACTGAGATAAAAATAGAACTTTGGATATTAATGAGAAATTTTATTTTTGAAGAAAGTGAAATACTGAATTCCAGTAAAAGTAACTCATTGTAAACATAGTGATGGGAATTTTCATGGATTAGAGCTGTTTTTCAGCCTTATGACTCTGGCAATTCATAATTAGGGAGGAAATAGCAAATGTTACTGTTTGGAGGAGACTGCTGGGTATTTACAACAGTTAGCCTAACTGAAAATATATCTGACCTAGAACAAGTTCATCTAAGACAACCCCAAACTATCAATGAAACAAAGCTGTTATGTAAAGGGAAAAGGGCCAAAATACTTGCAAATCAAAGTGCAGGATTGGTCAAAAAGTATATAAAGTATTTGTTGAATCTAATCTAATAAATCTTAGATGAAGTTTAAAGCACATTGCAGCTCATATACAGCAGGATTATGGATAGTTCTGAAATGTTTACAAACTGACTGTTGTAGTATAACCAAGACAAGGACATGTTGCCCAGTATGCATCCTTTCCCTGTTTTTTATTGCTTTTATTTGCTATTTTATTCCTTCCATTTTTAATAGAGATAGCATTTCATAGTGGCTGCATCTGAACATTACATTGAAATAGAACTCTTAAGAAAGAATTGATCCAGAATGCAGTGGCATGTGAAGTTTTGGGCATCCCATGGTTTGCCCATGGTACTCTGATGCTATGCAAGCTATACTATCTTCATTTTCTTTTTGACTGCAATTCAAGATTCTTATTATTTCCTTTAAAGCCCTGAATGGCATGGGACCAGATTATTTGTGGGACCACTTGAGGTTATTTGCCTTCTCCATCAGATCAGATAGAGTGGGTTTGCTCAAAGTTCCTTCCCTTAAATGTTGCCATCTAGCAGGATTGAAGTAGTCTGCCTTCTTGGTTGTAGCTCCTGCCCTTTGGAACAACCTTCCCTCGGAGATCCAGCAGACCCCTATCCACCTGGTTTTCTGAAAAACCTTGAAGACTTCGTTTTTCCAACAAAGTTGGAGCCTGATAAAGTTGTTGGTAGATATAAGGAGTGTATTTTTTAGGGCCACTACAAGTTTTTATACTGGTTCTGGTTTTTTGTGTGTGTTTGTAAACTGCCCACCATTATGCTGTATAAAATAAGAGGCTATATAAATCTTTAAAATAAGTCTGTATAGCATATGAGTAATATGTGGTACAGGTAGTTCCCACAAACTACCAGGGATAAATCATTCTGAAGGTTCTGCATATGATTTGTATGGAGTTGTGCACAAACCAGTAATTTCCACTTGTTTCTGTCCTATAACAATCCAGAAACATGGAAGTATGACTCTCAATCAAACTACTGAGTTATATCAACAGAAGCGTGTTACTATTCATTTTTATATGCTACCCATGGGCATTAGATTACCTTTTAGTTTGAACCAAAATTCTGTGGAGTTAAACCAAAGCAAGCAAGCAGTATGGACTAACAACCTGCTTCTTATGATTAAACAGAATTTTAAATAGTTGATTTCAAGCACTACCAGGATGCACTGGATTTCACTCTTCTAAATAATTTGATATTATAAGAAAATTGGTTGTGTTGATCTAGATTATTTGTTAATGTGGGGGGGATTTTTAAATATATTTGGTCAAATTTTAAAATGTTTGTTTTTATGCAAGTACTTAATCATTCCTGTTTAAGCATAAAAACAGATTTTTTGGAACCATAACCACTAATTTCCTCAGAATAAAGGATTTTAGTTATTAGTGCAGGTGTCTGTATAATTATAACAATATGCTGTTCATTGCCTACTAAAGCCCATTGATGTATTCTTCTCCAACTTTCAGGGATTTCTCAGAAAACCGTATTTTGAATTTGTAGCCTAAATAAAGGACTGATAATAAGATATGGTCTAGTTATTATTTGAAAATGCTTTTCAGAAAGCATTGCCTGCCATAGGTTAATAACAATATCTATGAATTAACATTAAAACAAGTAAAGCCTTTCCTATTTTCTATTTCATAAAAAATAAAAATATTTGAACAAAAATATTAAATTTTACAGTGCTTTGAAACCCAGTGTGCCTCTCGCTATACAAGGATTATAGAGCTTATAAAATTCTAAATAGTATTTGTGGAGCAGAGGAAACAATGGAGTTCAGAAACATCCAGCAATCTAGGAGAATGGCATTGACAAGGCAAGGCTATGTTATTTACTGCTGTATATGCAGCAGATTTGTCAGTCATCAGAAATACTGACTGACTTCAACATAAATGAGCCAATACTTAAAAATAATTAGCATTCTTCTGGGATTAGACAATATGCAACAACATTAATATTCAGTAGAGCTTACACCTTTCAAATAATGTTTGCTTTTTATGCAGATTCACATCTCCAGTCTGAAATCTTTACAACAAATTTTGAAATTTTATTTAAAAGTATATGCTTCTTATAATATTTCAGCATAAGTTTACATCCACAGTAAATTAACAAAAAAGTATTTTAAGGAATACATTTTTACATTTTTCTTTTCATCTGTATGCCAAAGAAAGCTATAAAGATTAAGGTTTTTCTGATACAAATTAGTACTAAGGTAAATAATGGAATATACTACAGAAATTAGAAAATCGATGTACAACAATCAGATTAATCATCTAAACATCTTCATGATTGGATGAAACAGTACCTATGTACTTCTAAACATTTAATGAAAAAGTTACTTAATGTAGTTATCAGTTAATGTCTAGATTGTAAAAGATTCTGTCTTTTAAAAGTTCAGAGAAATAGTAATCACGAATACAGTAATAGTAATAAGAATACAGATTCCTATATTGTTGACATGAACTCAGACTAAGAGGTAGCACCTTAGCTTAGGCCTTTTAAAAAGTTTTTAACTAAGATAACACAATGCCATTTTTCCCACAGCTGTTTTTTTAAAGGAACTATAGGAAAGCCCCATATGAAAGCAGATATTGCCCCTGTGACTTGGCTGCTATAGAAACCACAGCCCATGTTCTTTTGTATTGTCAGTTCTACATAGAAATTCATCACCAGTTGATTACCCCTTTTTACGTACATTTCCAAGGCACTCTAATATTTTCATTTGTATTATCTATTAAATAATTAAATGTATTTCTGTAAACATAGCAGAATTTTGCTACAGTATGTATAAACTTTGCCTATAAATGGTTGCCAAGAGTTATTGAAGTTAAGGGATAATTTTGCTTTGTTTTATAGAATGTTTTTTATTAGTCAATGACCAATATAAAATTTCTATCTATCAGTACCAATTTCCTAGCTATTAGATACCAGTTAGACAACTGGGCACAAAGATCCCAGTTGTGGTAGAGAGGACACTTCATTCTTATACCTGTACAAATGTGGTCATTCTTATGAGTGCACACACGAATACATTTCTATAGCCAAATCTCATTTTTCAAATTTATTAAACAAACTTACAGGACCACTAAACTCATATCTGGGTGACTCCAAGGGGCTTACAACATTAAAAACCACAAATATAAAAACACATAACCCCCTCCTCCCATGGCAGCAGCAACACAATCAAATTAACCACGATTGGCTCCTATAGGAGATGATCAGCTGAGCCTGAGGGATGGGGTCATAATCAGTTTGGAATGTCTACACCCAAAATGAGACACCTTGAAGTCTGTTAACTCTTATGTGGAGCCAATTCACCTTGACCATTAATAAATCAGATTCCTGTGTATAGGTAGCATAAAATAAACTTGTAGCATTTTGAACTCTCTCCTGGTTCCCAATTTCTTGTACCTGACAGCTTCATCTTTATTTGGGGTCCCCAGACCTGTTGTCTTTTAGAAAAGCAACAGGATAGAGGGCCAGCCATACTTCAGCAAGAAAGATATTCAATAGAGGTGGCCACCACTGAGAAGACCTTTTACTCGGTCCCACCAGATGTACACCCCCAACTGATGGGACCCATAACTTATCCTGTGTTCCTGTCCTGGTAGACTAGGTGGATGTAATAGGGGAGAGGTGGTCCTTCAAAAAGTCCAAGCCACATAGGGCTTTAAAGGTGATAACCAGCACCTTGAATTGTATTGGGGAGCATATTGGCAGCCACTGCAACTCCTACAAGAGAGATGACACATGCAGAGCTTTAGGCTTGCATAAAACTGTTCAGGCCACTGCATTCTGAACCAAATGAAGCTCCTGGATACTGTACTATGTAAACATTACAACAGTCCGGATGGATGATGACCAAGGCATGGGTGACTACAAGGGCATGTTGGTCATAGTTGTGCAGAGACTGCCACCAGCTCCTCAAGCAAGAGTCACGAGTCCAGAAGAACTCCCTGATTATGCAATGGGTCAGTATGGGGAAGTGTAACCCCATCCACAACCAAAGATGGCAATACTTTAAGAGCAAAAGAGCCCCTAACCCAGAGCCAGTCTGTCTTGCCAGGGTTTAGATTTAGTCTTCTGCTCCCCATCCAGACCTCAACAGCCTCCAGGCAAATCTCATCACCCATATGACTGTATTATTACAATTATACAACAGGAGGCAAACCTAGTAGTTATGGGCTAGGGGCAAATTTAAAATTTTGAAAACATAGTGGTAGGTAGATTCAGAACATAGTACTCATGTTCATAGTATCATAGTACTGTATGCATAGCCAATTTCACAATACTCATTTATCAGAAGGCAACCCAGTTCCTAAAGCCAAATTTCATTTCCCAATAAGATATATGTGTGACTCAAAGACTACATGATTCTAGAGGCTTGTGCTTTGTAGCATGCCAGCTTCCTGCTTTTACTATATCATCATTTTCATCTTAAAAAAAAAACTCAGATAAGATAGAGAATCTAGCAAGTGAGTTGCCTGGGGACAAATTTGTGAATAAAAAAACTTTAACTGGTACAAAATGCAGCTTTTTGTTTATTTTTATTTAAATTTTATTTATTTATGTCCAACATGTATTATTTTTATAAATAACTTAAGGAAGCAAATATACTTAATACTCCTTCATCCTCCAATTTTCCCTACAATAACCATGTGAGGTGGATTGGGCTGAGATAGAGTGACTGGTCCAAAATCATCCAGCTACCTTTCATACCTCCTGGTTTTTAGCCTGGTACCTTAACCACTAGGACAACTGGCTCATTATCATACAACATCTATATTATAGAAGCTACAACAGTTGGCAGTTTATTTCTGGATGCAATTCATTATGCTGTAATAATTATTAATTATTACATTATTAATAATTAATAATTGCAGTTATAACTATAAGAATTAAAGATAAGAGACCTTGATATCTATGAAATCATTTCTACTTGGGAGCCCCAAGTAGAATCTGCCTCTACAAGGCAAATAGAAGGAGCGCAGTTAAAATATTCACACATCCCAAAAAATGTCTATAGAAGGGACTTCAAAAAAAAGCATTATCTCCTGGATCTCTCCTTTTAAGGAAGTAGCTGTCTTCTAAAATAAGATGAGCATCTTGATATTTTAAAGTCTATGGAAATATTTAACAGGCATTTAAGGGCTGAGGAACCAATGATAAATGTGTGTGAGAATCATATTCAAGGTTGACTCAGCCTTCCATCCTTCCGAGGTAGGTAAAATGAGGACCCAGATTGTTGGGGGCAATATATATATACATTGCTTACTGGTGTAAACCGCTTAGAGAGTGCTTGCACTGTGAGGCGGTATATAAATCTCACAAATAAATAAATAAATAAATAAATATGGGCACTGTTTATTGGTTTGTTGTTATTACTGAGGTGAATTATTTTGCTTGATTAAACCAGCCTAAAAGTACACGAAACACTTGTACATAAATAAAATGATTACAAATGGATTTATGTTACAATCTGCATTCTTAGCAAATACAAGCTCCTCAGCCAGTAAATTATACCATCACTATGACAGAATTCAAATACTTTATATTTCATTTACCGTATTTTTCGGAGTATAAGACGCACCGGAGTATAAGACGCACCTTAGTTTTTGGGGAGGAAAATAGGGGAAAACAATCTGCCTACCAGGTATTCATCTGGCTACCATCCTTAGTCTGGTCAGCTTCAGCACATTATTTTATCTCCTGGTTAGGACTTAAAAAAACATTCTTCTGAGAGAGTAACAATGAAAGAGCCTGCAAGCCATTAAGAGCTGGGAAGATAGTTAGCACCTGGTTAGGGCTGGAAAAAACCTTCTTTGGAGCAAGTAGAGCAATGAAAAAAAACCCTGCAAAGACTTAGGGATGGAAAAACATTCTTTGGAGAGAGTAACAATGAAAAAGCCTGCAAGGTAAGAGCTGGGAAGATCTGTTAGCACCTAGTTAGGGCTGGGGAAAAAGCTACATTCGAAGTATAAGACACACCTAAATTTTCAGCCACTTTTAGGGAGGAAAAGGGTGTGTCTTATACTCCGAAAAATACGGTATTTAATGATCCTGTGGTTTGGATTTTTGATTTTAAAAAACTTCACTTTTGTACCAGCTCTGACAATTAAAGTTTTTACTGAATTTTTGTTTTGTTTTTAAATTTCAGCCTGGAAGAGTTGTGACACTTACTGAAGATCCTGAGGTACAGTAGTTGTATTTTTACATATTCTATAAATATGTTTTGTCCTCAATAGTGGCATGTAGCATCTGCTTTCCTAATTCTGATATAGAGAGAAAACTAGAATTTTAACCTGCAATCTTACACACATCAATTGGGATATAAATTCATAGACACAATGTAAATTACTACAAAATAAATATGCATAGAATTTCAATTGTTATCATTTCTCTCCAAAGATATGAAGAAGGAAGTTCAAAGTGATGGTCCAGGAACCATCTTGAGCCTAATATGTATCAAATTGACATTTTTCATGGACAAAAGCCCTGTTCCTATAGAAAAGCAGCCAAAATAGTATGAAGCTGTTTATAAACCATTCAATTGAAGAAACTAGTTCCATTTTCCTGAAGGGTGCATTAGGACTCCTGGAAAATAGCTGAGAGTTAATTTATATCTAAGAAAGTAATTCTAACAATACGATCTGTCAAACACGAATGAACTTCTCTCTTCATTTCCATACCTCCATACCCTTAAAACTGTGTGGCACTTACAAGAAACTGTATTGCAATTAATGGTCTCATAAAAGTTATTTTTACTACTTAAACAAAAGTGTTCAGTACCTCATTTTAGCATCTCCTTATTCTCTATTTATACTTGCCAAGGTACAGGTAAACCTTACTTACCGGTAATGGCCAGAATTGAGACCAGAATTTCTGACTTCAACTGGCCCACCCACTTATTTTACCTCCATGTCTTCCCAAATATATCCTGATTCTCCTTTTAGAAATTAAGACATAATCTATGAAGCAAAGAAGATTTGGCTGTAACCTAAATTCATGAAATTAGAGGAAAGGCAAATGACTCTCTGGAAAATTCTTTATAAACTTAGAAGCTTGTCATTTCTACATTTACAGGTAGTTCTCAACTTATGACTTGTCAGTGACCTTTGGAAGTCATGATGGACCTAGCAGGGAGCCATTTACGACCCAAATTCAGAATTTCAACAATCCCACCCCACCCTGCAGTCTCATGACTTCAGACGCTTGGCAACCAGGTCACATGGCTATTTGCAACGCCATGCAGTCATATGACCACATTTTATGACGGTTTTGCCCAAAACTACCATTTATTTTGAATTTTCAGCAAAACCATTGGTTCACTTAATCACTGCAGCATTAGCTTTATAACTACTGTGAAAGAACTGGATAAAATCAAAAAATGCAAAAACCTGCAAATAGAATGACTGTGGCAAAAGAAAACAAAGATAGTTCCAATTGCACTCTTGGATGCAATTCCAAAACACCTGGAGCACCACTTGAAAAACATTGGCATTGACAAAATCCCCATTAGTCAATTGTAAAAGGCAGCTTTATTTGGAACAGCTTACATCCTACAATGATATCTATAACACTACAAATAACATTTCCCTCCCTGCTCGAGTGAGATGGGCAGTTAAGAAATATGAAACAAACAATTGCCTAACCTGGATCCTTGGGAAGGACTCAGTGAGTGGGGAAAAGCACCAAATCCAATATAAACATCTAGTTGACTGTGAAATGAACCATAATAAAAATTCAATAATAATTCAAAGTTGACACTGCAACAGCTGTAACTTTAAGGAACAGCCATAACTACCTTCACCGCTGTTGAAAGTTCAGTTGCTGAACAAATGGTTGTTAAGCAAGCACTACATGTAATGAGATGCTGTTATAAAAAAATAATTTAACTTTCAAACAAGCTTACTATTAGTTTCACAGAGTAGATATGGGGGGAAATCAAAAGATAACATATATGCATCCTATAATGTCTAGTTCCACTTGTGGATCTTATGTCTTCAGGATTGGAGAAAGCACTGATGAGATATATTGCAGCCTGAAAAATAAGCTGTCAGACAGTGCTCATACACACATCCTGTGCCAAATTCACCCCCTTAGTGGCATTTTCTTGCTGTTGTATATATGTTCAGTATTTGTGTTGGACTCTACCATAGGTGAGCAAGAAGTAATATCCAGTTGAATGGTAAAGCAGCTATTTATACTTTTTGAATAGCAAAGAAATTAGTGTCCTGTCCCATATAAACACAACTTGATTTCCTTGATTTTTTAAAATTTACCTTCCCAGAATAATTAGCATATTTTAGCATGTTGCTGAAAATTGCTGACTCTGATTACAATGTTTATATTTTAAAACTTTTTAGAAAGTAATGTTCTGTTTATAGTACAAAGAAAATAAACAACTGCTCCCTTTCTATGTCCTGCTGTTAAATACTGCAACACTGATGCTTAAACTACAGTTTTACACAGCTAGGTATCACTAAACCTACTTATTTAAAGTAAATTTGCCTAGGATCAGAAATTAAAAATGTGAACTATGAAAATCTCATTTCCATCCTCAAATCAGCTGCAAACTCACAGGTGAATTAAATTTTCAACTTTGTGTTCTCAAATCTGAAGAGCAAAAGTAAAAACTTACAGGGTGCTGCAAAATTATTGCAATATTACTGAAAATACATGTGAAATGTTTTGTAAAGTAAAAACTGTGAACTAAAATAAAATAAGCTCAGTTCGTATTTCTATCATATATCTTTATTTCTTCTACATTAGGGGTGTTCACATCAAGGATCACTCTTGAATTCTACATGGTATGCTAGATGGGACCCTGTAAAAAAATTAAGTGAAACCAAGATTAAAAAGTCAAAGACAAAAATAAAAATCATTTTGCCATAGTTTAATTATGATGTGATATAATATACATTACATTAAAATATGTACCATTTACTTATGATGCACTGAGCAGTTTCTCTTAAAAATACAATTGGAAGCAAGTTTTGGAGGGATATGGTCACTGCATATAGCCCTGAAGCCTCAGTTGTGTATATTTTTTCTAAGTAGCATCAGTGATACACCCCCAGTATTTATATTTTCTTGAGAATAAATATAAATGTCATGAAAACAAGGAGGTTTGAACACCACTAGTTGTCCTGTAATGCTGCCGAATTTAGATCAGAGTAATGGCAGCTACAGATTTCAACCTTTTGTACTTTACAAGATCAGCAAAATGCAACACAGTGTCTGTCACTGTGAATTCTTCTGTACTTTTCTGGTAAGTTTTTTCATACTGCTGTGCAGTTAGATCCTATTATGTTAGCAGACAGCTTCCTCTATAAGCAAAGAATAGTTTAGCTTGGGTTTTTTTCTCTTTCTTTCCCCAGCATTTGTATTGCAAAACAAACTCCAATCATTGCAAACTAGTTATTTCAAATCAATACCCTGTAGTCATCCTAATAGTGCAGAGTTAAAATAATTAGAAATTAGCAATATTTTAGCTTATTTCCATCAATCTAGCTTCCTAAATTAACAGTACTTGTTAGATGAAGTACCTGCACAGAGGTGTCGGAGAGTAGAAAGAGAGTTCTTAACCATAGTAAAACCCTGGAAGAAAACATGAGAAGGGAAGAAAGCCAGTGAAAAATTGGAAACCTGGGTTTGAGAATGTGCAGTTCCCTCGTTAATATCCTGTTTTTTAGTTTTTCATTAAAGAAGTTATGTGCATGCATTACTGACAATAATGGTTTGGAAGAGTGAGCTCTGCAGCTCTTTGATAGAGTCTGATCTTTGTACGCTTTATCTTTCTGGTTGTATTCTTTTACAGGGCTGTGTATGGGGTGTTGCATACAAACTGCCAATAGGACAAGAAGTTGAAGTAAAAGCCTATCTTGATTTTCGAGAGAAGGGTGGATATAGGACTACAACTGTTGTCTTCTATCCCAAAGATCCTGCAGTGGAACCTTTTAATGTGCTATTATATATTGGAACCTGTGAAAACCCTAACTACCTCGGACCTGCACCCCTAGAAGAAATTGCGGAACAGATTTTTAATGCAGTTGGTCCTAGTGGAAGAAATACAGAATACCTATTTGAACTTTGCAATTCCCTCAGGGATCTTGTACCAGAAGATGTGGATGAACATGTTTTTGCTTTAGAGAAACTAGTAAGGGAACTATTGGAACCTGTATAACAGTCGCTTTGCAAACAGTTTATTCACTATCAGACTGAGTTTATTCTGTTTATATTGTTTATATAATTTGGAAATTATCCATCAAAATTTTTAAAAAATTAGTTTTCATATTTCATTGAGGCATCACTGTCCTTGAGCAATAGAGATTTTTAAAATATTTAAATTTAAGAAGGAACTTTGAATTTCCATAAAGTTTTAAGAATGCTTTTCTGTTCATTTCTCAAATTTGAATAACTTAGGCCTGATTTAAGTTGAAAGGAAACTTTCTTAACTTTAAATTATTAGATTTTGTTTTCCTTTCTAAAAAAAAAAGTTTTGAACTAGATTCTTCACTTAGGTATGGAGGCAGTCCTATGCACAAAAGGAAGTCCCTTTCAACAACGAAAGAAATGCATAGGATTGAGTGATGTGTGTTGACATAAATGTCAGTATATTCCTTCAAAAATGTTCCCAATGGGATTTGTGGATTACTGAGAGAAAAATTCTTTGTACACTTGTTTAGGATTAAGTCCAACATGGTACAAAGTAAATATGTGTAGGATTACATTGTAAATGGCAATTATATCTATATGAAGGGCCTGGATTATTTGTACAACTGTTTGAAACGTATTGCTTATTATATATTATTCATCATTTAGTTTCACTTGCCCAAATTCAATAATTTATATATAACTATTTGCTTAGTGGTAAGAGGATCAAATAGTTACAAATGAAAGGAAACAGCACTTTGATTCATGGTTTCAATATCTTCAGAGATGATGTATACTGGTACCACAAGGCTTTCTCTCATTTTTGGGGAAATAACTGTAATCAGGGAAACAACTTGAATCTAGAATAATAAGTATGTAACAAAACTCCTATCCATAATCATTGGGCATTTTTAGAGATAGTCAAATTTGCCCTTATCCCAGTAATTAGAGCTCCATAAATTCACAATAACTCTTTGTTCAACTTTTACTATGCCAACATGATGTGGTCACCAATACCTAATGCTATAGTTTCACAACGTCTTGCTTCTAAACACACAATAACACATAGAGGTACAAGAACATTTCTTCTTCAATTTTTGTTTGTAGTGACAATCCTTAGTTTTTATAAATTTCTATGCATTTGTAAAGCTTTCATTATGAAGACTGCACTTCTCTTTGTACACTCTAATTGGAAAAATTTGGAAGTATATGGATTATGCAGCCCATCCCATTTGAAAAGCAGAGGATCAGCATTTGCAATACAAGAGCACATTTTTGACACTATTCTATAGTAATTCTTTTTTGCCTCAAACAGAAAAACAGGATTATTGTTTCTATAAGGACTGACAGAGCTCTGGCAAGCATCTAAATAAGGAATAAGCTCCCTTGGAAGCCAAACTTCCTCAGAAAATATTGGCACATAATTTGCAGCATAGATTTTGAACAAAAATTTATGCTGCAAATTTCCAAGTCTAATTATTATCATTAATTAGCATAGTTCTAGTTGTGGATAACTTATTATAATTAACCTGGATAACTTATCATAATTAACTTTCGACTAGAAGACCTCCAAGGTCCCTTCCAGCTCTGTTACTATATTATATTATATTACATCGCTGCCCTGAGTCCCACAGGAGTGGGGCGGCATATAAAAACGACCAAATAAATAAATAAATATATTATAACTTAATTATATTTTCTACTAACAAGAATTTGGAAATGCTTGCTAGAATTTTTCACTGAAATAACCACTGCAGTGATAAACTTGTCAGTAAACAAAGGAAAATACATGAGCTCGTCTATTTCTTAAATCTCTTAAAGACATATAAAAATGTTATTTAACAACTCCCATAGACAAGGGTTTCAAAAGAGAACACTATGGAATGCCTTTTTGGTGGCCAGTAGCTGGCCAGTAAATACTCTTTAAAAATTCTAATTGTGCCTCTCTCTCCCATAGTGCTTTGAACTTGATGTTTATTGAAGATTGTATTACATATACCTAGGCCATCTGTCACAATATTTTTGAAACCATGTCAAAGCATTTATTTGATAGTCCAAATTAAAATTTACACCAGGTAAGCATAAGCTGTTGATTTAGTTTAAATCAAATCAGCCAATTTTATTTGCATCCAGAAGGCCCATAAGCAACTTACAAACACAATATAAATTGAAATATTTTATTTACTAAACTGTTTTATCCAATGTCAAATTTAGATTATGTTTGTAAGTTGCTTTTGGGTCTTTTGGCTGTAAATAAAATAGATTGATTTAGCTAAATGTACCTCTTTTTTCAGGATTGTGTACTTAGAGTTCAAGGGTAAGTTGCACAGTAAATTGCCGGGACTTCTAAACCTTCTCAACTTCCACTAAAATGGTTATCTGCTGTGTTAACTTGATGATGATCTCATAACAACAAAAAATGTTTCCGTCCCAACTATGCATGTACATCTCACGGTTTCAGTTCTTTTCTTTAAACTTTCAACAACAGCATAAACCGGTTCTATGTTTCTGTCATTTTCATAATGAAACTTGTATGATTTTGCATTAGTAATACAACAATTATGATTTAAGCCCATACAGTGTTTCTCTTCCTCTGTTTAACAAATACTCGCAAATGTGATGCTGTGCTGTTGTTTGTGTTTTTGAAGGCACTTGTATTCAACTAAGTGTGACAACTAAGTCTGAATCTGAAGGGTATAGTTTTAATAAGGAGTTAATCAAGAGATTACACAATGAAAAGGAATTCTGATACAAACCATAAACCGATCTGGTATTTCCAGATCACAGTAAAATAGATCATATTTAGGTTAAATATGATTAATTCTTATTACATCATTATAAAAACATCTATATAGAAATAAGACTTAGCTACCATAAAAAAATTATCACTGATTTTTAATTTAATTTTATTGTAATTCAATTACATTAAGCAGAGCTCAGCAACCAGTAAATGTGAATTGTACTATATAATCAAAATGTTCGACTCATTTCCCAAGTAGATACTCATGTTGTGTGTCAAGTACTTTCTTAAAAAATTAAGTGGAATTTTAATAAGTTTGTAATCCATAGATGGCTGCTCTGAAATATATATATATATACAATTTCATTGGGCATTCTGAAAATCTTTGGATCCTAGCCATCAACACGAGAGATGCAGTACTGTGGTATAAATATGCAAAAAGTTATAGGTGAAATGTGGTGACTTTTAAGCTTGAAATTAGAAGTACACTGAAAAGCCAGCACTGCTGTTAGGAACCTGTTTCAGCATCAGAGGGTGGCTTGTTTTACTAGAAGATAAATTCACTTACATATTTTAAATGAGTTACAGGTATCCTTCAACTTGTAGCGATTCAGTGACCATTCAAAATTACAAAGGCGCTGAATAAAGGGACTTATGACCTATACCCAAACTTATGGCAACTGCAGTACCCCCGTGGTCATGGGATCACAATTCAGGCACCCATGCAATCAACATCAGGGATGCGCAGTTGCCCCTACTTGCCTATCTTCCTCCCATCCACCCCACTGTTTCCCATGAGCCTGCTTCCCATCTTGCTGGGTCCCACACCCCACCATGCCTTGCTGCACTTACCTCTATCAAAGATTGCCTTTCCCAAAGAAAAATAGCTGATGCATCATGCAGCCTTCCTATATAAAACTGGCTTGGTGCCATCTTGAAAATGTGCCATTTTGAGAGTGGCCATAATTCTCTTATCTCAAGAATTGTGGCCACTTCTAAAATGGCACCAGTTTCCAGTATGGTACCAGGCAACTTCTGTATAGGTCAGTGATGGCGAACCTATGGCACGTGTGCCACAGGTGGCACGCGGAGTCATATCTGAGGGCATGCAAGGCATTGCCCTATGTCAGCTCCAGCATGCATGCTGGCCAGCTGATTTTCAGCCTTTTCAGCCATTTTCGCTTCAGGCTTCCCTGAACCCTGGGGATGGCGAAAAACCGCCCAACGGGCAAACCGGAAGCTCATTTCCTAACTTCCGGTTGGCCCGTTTGGCCATTTTTTGCCATCCCCAGGCTTCAGGAGGCTTTCCTGAACTCTGGGGACAGCAAAAAAAATGGCCCAACGGGAAGTCCGGAGGCTTCAGGGGGGAGGCCATTGCATTATGGGTGTGGGCATGCGCGCATGTGCATCCTTTTGGCAGCCGAGCCAAAAAAGGTTCGCCATCATTGGTATAGGTGAATGTGGTGAATTGCTGCTGCTCTTTCTGAAAGACAATTTCTGAAGGTTGTCATTTGGAAAGAGAATCAGCTGATGTGACACACAACAATCTCACAGATTGGTGCTTGCCTCCAGAATGACACAAAGCGGCCTCTGCAGGAAGGCTGTATGTCGCATTGGGATTGGGTGCTCTTTTGGAAAGGTGAACTTTGGAAAAGATAAGTGGAGTGAGGCAGGAGAGGACACATAAGAGTGTGGGACCCAGGGGAGGAGGAAGCTGTGGAAGGAGTGTCTCAGGAAGTGGGGGAGGCCTGATGCAGGCCATGTGTGAGGTACTGGGGGAGGTACTGCATTGCAGTCCTGCATTAGGTGTCCCCCACTGGCTATGGCATTGTGCGTTCTGCTTAACAATTACCCTGGGGAAAATCGGTATTCTGGTCATAAGCAAGGTGATCACATGGGCACCTCATGAACAACTGCAATAACAAATATAATTCCAAGTTCGAGAACTACCTGTATATATTTACAGGAGTATAAGTTCTATTCTAATGGCAGAATGTGAAGAGGAACTAAGAGGTTCCTGATGAGAGTGCAAAAACTGGTTTGAAACTCAACATTAAAAAAACTGGATCATGGTATCCGGTCTCATCACTTCCTGGCAGATAGGAGAAGAAATGGAAGCAATGACAGATTTTATTTTTTTGGGCTCTAACTGTTCTGCCCCAGCTACGGATCACAAAGAACGCAATACACACAAAGTCTATACAATCCTTAGTTTACTAATTAAGGACTACTAATGAGCTTTCTTATAGTTGTCAAACACAAATACAGTTTAAAGCAGTCTTTTCTGAACACTGACTGTTAATTCAACTTCATTAACAGCCAGCACAAGTCCACGAAATAATAACTCAATTCTGAGTAAACAGTCTTGTAGATAACAGCAATCTTACGGTGGTTGGCAAAATGGCCAGAAGCAATTTGCAGGAAAAATGCCAAGAGAGAACAAGAGCCGATCACACGTTTCTGGAGTCAAGACACGAAGGAATATGAATGTAGTTGTTTCCTGCAAATTGGCTCCTTAGTCATCATCCCTTAAATAGGCTAGGGGAGTGGCCAATTAGCCCCAAGCTTTACTCCCGAGGAGACCTCCTCCTGAGGAACCATTCCTGCCTTTTGGCAGCTCTGCGTGCCCGTGCATTGAGAATAGGCTCCTCCTCTTCTTCCTTGTCACTGATGGGAGCTTCTGGAGGTTCTGAAGGCCCTGGCTGAATTTCCGCCTCTGGTACTGAGTCCTCTCCAGCCTCCTCACTGTCCGACTCGGGTGCCAGCTGCACAGGCTGCTGGTGCATCACCACATCAGCCTCTTCGTTGTCGGAATCAACTACCAGCTGCACGGGCTGCTGGCGGGCCACAACACTAACATTACTGCAGACGGTGACTGTAGCCATGAAATTAAAAGACTCTTGCTCCTTGGGAGGAAAGCTGTGGCAAAGCTAGGCAGCATATTAAAAAGCAGAGACATCACCTTGCCAACAAAGATCTGTATATGGTTTTCTCAGTAGTAATGTATGACTGTGAGAGTTGGACCATAAGGAAGGCTGAGCGTTGAAGAATTGATGCTTTTGGATTGTGGTGTTGGAGGAGACTCTTTGAGTATAGACAGATACTGAAGCTGAAGTTCAAATATTTTTGCCACCTAATGAGAAGAGAGGATTCATTGGACCCTGATGTTGGGAAAGATTGAAGGCAAAAGGAGAAGGGGACAGCAGAGGATGAGATGATTAGATAGTGCCAGCAATGAACATGAATTTGAGCAAACTCTCAAATCATGGGATTGTGAAGGGTCTGAGACAATTTAGCGACTGAACAACAAAAATAATTTCTGTGGGGAAAAAAGCTTGTAGCCTGGAGAACAATTGTACATATTCCTAAAGCATCTGCAATATTTCTGGGGGGGGAATCCTAATTAGAAGCAAAAGGGCATTTGTTAGATGTCTTTACAACTGTGTGTTTGATGTCATAAAAATATTCCAAGGAGTGATATTTTCCCATTTCATACAATACACTGCAATATGAGCCACTGTATTATATACTCTTGTATGCACCTAATGTTCAATAAATAAGTACAGAAAAGTACAAAATGTTTCATTTCAATTTTAAACCAATTTTGACATCATTGAAAAAATATAATTACAAAATGACATAAATGTATCTGCCATGTTACCACAACTTAATGAAAACAATGTTCTTAGTAAGGAGTAGTTTGTTAAATACATACTGAAATATCAATAACTAGTCTGTCAAAATGGTCCAATAATGAAGTTATTATTTTAGGATTACGGTAGTTCAAACTTGATTGTTATAATAGTTTTCATGCTTGTATGAAGATGCCATCAAAAAATTAATACCAGATAAAGAACTGTCAAAGCAAATTAAATAATATCATTAAGTGCAATATTTGTCAATGAAATTATGTGCCAATTAAATCCTGATGAATTATTTAAAAAGTGCATGCATTGTTCACACATTTCTTACAATTATAAACTATTAAGTCAAAAGCAACAATATTGGGCACAGTTCCAAGTTTGTTGAGTAGCGTCTGTTGAATTAAATATGGATAAACATTAATATCTGACATTTTGTATTTTTATATATGGGTTGCAGTAGTTGTTGCTACTATGGTACGATTTTTTTCTTATAAATAGATAATATGTAGATGAGAGTATGCAGATTAGGAGAAAATGTATTTCCTTCTTTAATTTTACTGCATAAAAAGATTAATAAAATGCCTTGCTAGAATTAGTGTGGAATGTCATTAGAGTAACAGATCTAACAGCCATAGTTCCTTGTTTGACCTTATTAGTTCCAAGATGTCTGGGGAGTGCGACTCCTCCATAGTTGTGCTGATTAATAATTATAAATTCAGAGTGTGCCAAGTTATGGAAAATCAGTATGCATTTCTCCTCTTCTCTGCATAATTACCTGCTTTGATACATACACACTCTAAATTAACAGTAATTTCTAATGCCAGGGTCAGACAAAGCCCTAGTAATAGTTTCAATTAACAGAAAAGAGTTTTCTCATGTTATTATATTTTCTTAATCAGGCAGGTGTCTATGGAGATTCTCAGACAGCCAGGTCATGGTTGTCCCAAAAGTGCTTTTTCAAAAGGCAACTGGACTTTGTTTTTTTCTTGAAGATGTTTTGCTTCTCATTCAAGAAGCTGAAGAAGCTTCTTGAGTGAGAAGCGAAATGTCTTCAAAGAAAATGGGCGTTACTTACCTGTGATACGCCCGTTCTCGTTGGTTGAAGCCAGCATTCAGTGAGGGTTGTCCACAGCCAATCACATTAAGGTCTGAGTCTGTCAATCAAAACTGAGCCTCTGTCCTCCTTCCTGGATATTGGCCCAGTTTAGACGAAGCTGGAAGACAGACTTGACGTGGAAAGAACCGTGTTAGCGTACGTATTACCCTTATAGCAGCAAAAACAAGAATTGGAAGGAACCACAGACCGCCAGGTGTGCAAAACAAGAACTTGGTTTATTAAATTTACTGAGAAAGATTGTAACAAGAACAAATACTGAACCAAACACAGATACAGGGACGGGGCTGAATGCTGGCTTCAACCAACGAGAACGGGCGTATCACAGGTAAGTAACGCCCATTCTCCATTGGAGGTTGAAGCCAGCATTCAGTGAGGGACATACCAAAGCTGTCAGTCCCTAGGGAGGGTAGATGCTAAGCACTTTTCCATAGCCCCAATTAGGACAGAGGCATAACCACCTGCTGAAGAACCCGTCTGCCAAAGGCCGCCTCTGCCGAGGCATAAGCGTCCACCTTGTAGTGCCGAATAAATTGAATAGGGGAGACCCAGGTAGCCGCCCTACACACTTCCTCCAGAGAAGCCTGAGTTTTCCATGCAGCGGAAGTTGCTGCGCTACGGGTAGAATGGGCCGTGATGGCCCCGGGAACCGGTTTCCCTGCTATGTCATAGGCCTTGGCAATCGTGGCTCTGATCCACCGTCCGATGGCAGCGGACGAGATCTTAAGACCCAAGGACCTGGGCCGGAAGGCAACAAACAGAGCCTCCGACTTTCGGAAGGCTGAGGTCCGGTCAATATAAACCTTCAAGACCCGCCTGACATCCAGGGTATGCCAAAGGCGTTCCCTGGGATGTCGGGGATGGGCGCAGAAGGTAGGGAGAACAAGTTCCTGGGAACGATGGAACAGGGAGTTAACCTTGGGAAGGAAGGATGGGTCCAGACGGAGGATGACTCTGTCCGGATGGAAAAGACAAAGGTCCTGCCGAGTGGAAAGGGCTGAAAGTTCGGAAATACGTCTAGCCGAAGTTATGGCCACCAGAAAGGCTACCTTGTATGATAGAAAACTAAGAGAGGCTTCTCTTAGCGGTTCAAAGGGAGGACCAGTCAAGGTTTCCAGAACCAGAGGTAGGTCCCAAGTCGGAAACCGATGAATGACCGGCGGGCAGATGTTGGAGGCTCCTTTAAGGAACCTATGCACCGTGGGCACATGAGCCAGAGATGGACAATTTGGGCAAGAGAGAATGGTAGAGAGAGCGGCCAATTGGCGGCGAAGGGTGTTGGGAGCGAGCCCCAAATTAAGCCCCTTCTTGAGGAATCGTAGAAGGAGTGGAATAGGCACATAAAGGGGTGAAATACCCTCTAGACTACACCAGTCACAGAAAGCCTTCCAGGTGTTCTGATACACCCTGTTGGTAGAGGGTCTCCTGGAAGCCAGAATGACCTCGATGGTATCGAGGTCATAGTGCTGTCGTCTTAGGACCTCCCGCTCAACCGCCATGCGGTCAAGCGGAGCCATTGGGGGTCCGGGTAAACTACCTCCCCCTGTCAGAGCAAGTCCGGAAGGGGAGGCAGCCGCCACGGACGGCCGCAGGAAAGGAGCAGGAGATCCCCGAACCAGACTCTGCGCGGCCAGTGAGGGGCGATCAGAATGACCTCTGCTGAGTGTTTTAGAACCTTCTGGATGACCCTGGATAACAGAGGAAGTGGAGGGAAGGCATACAGAAGTCCCTGGGGCCAAGGCGAACGCAGGGCGTCGACAGCTTCTGCACCTTCCGTCGGGAAACGAGAGTAGAATCGGCCCAGTTGTGCGTTCTGTGGAGTGGCAAACAGATCAATTAACGGAACACCAAATTTATGAACAATAACCTGAAACACCTCTGGATGTAGTTGCCATTCAGTCTGATCTAACTCAGTACGGCTGAGCCAATCAGCCTGCTTATTTGCTTCCCCTGAGATATACTCTGCTGAAATAGAATTTAGGTGTTTTTCTGCCCAGAGACCCAGCAACAAGGCCTCTTCTAACAGGGCCGCTGAGCGTGTTCCCCCTTGTCGATTAACATGAGCTTTGGCGGTAACATTATCTGTAAGAACCAACACATTAGAACCTTCTATCTGAGACCTGAAACTTTTCAACGCTAAACGGATAGTGCGGAGTTCTAGTAAGTTTATAGGGCTTTCTGACTCAGCCCTGGACCATGTTCCCTGGGCCAGTTGGCCCTGGACATGTGCACCCCAGCCAGAGAGACTGGCATCCGTTGTTACAGTTATCCTGTCAGGTAGTAGGAAGGAAGACCCTTCCTCTAGAGCTGGGGAAAGCCACCATTCCAGGGACTGCCGTACTTGTGAGGGTAAACGAACCCACACAGCCGGAGGAGGTTGACCTGGGGGAATGAGAGGAAGTAAGAACCACTGCAACCTACGGGAATGTAGTCTTGCCCAGGGTACAATGTCAATGCAGGAAATCATTTTCCCTAGGAGAGTGGCCAACAGGGCCAAGGAAACCGATGGACAGCGGGCAATATTGTTTACAATAACTCTGATGCTGTCCTGTCGTTCCGGGGAAAGGAAGACCTTACATAGTAGGGAATCGATGACTGATCCCAAGTGTAGAATAGAGGTACTGGGAACCAAGCAGCTCTTGCGGTAGTTTACCGAGAAGCCATGACGGTCTAGTACGTCAAGTACTATCCGGAGGTGACGTTCCGCCAAGGACTCCGAGGAGGCCTGCAGCAGAATATCGTCCAGATAACACTGGACCCTAACCCCCAAAGACCGCAGGTGGGCCTCCAGTGCCGCCAAGATTTTTGTAAAAACCCGTGGGGCCGAGGAGAGACCAAAGGGGAGAGCCCTATATTGGAAATGTCAGCCAGCAAAGGAAAATCGGAGGAACTGCCTATCTGCAGAAGCTATAGGAATATGCAGGTATGCTTCGGAAAGATCGAGGGAGACTAGATAGTCAGCTCTATGGATACCTCTCAGGATGGACCGTAGGGACTGCATTTTGAATTTACGATATTTAACAAATTGGTTCAACCTTTTTAGATCCAATATAGGTCGCCAGTCACCTGAAGGTTTGGGCACCAGAAACAGAATAGAATACACCCCTGAACCTCTTTGTTCCCTAGGTACTGGTTCTATGGCCCTAATTTCAAGTAGGTGGCGAATGGCTTGATCCATGAGCCTTCGCTTTTCTGGGACCCCCGAAATTGGGCAGGGAATAAAACCTGGAGAGGGTTTGGACCAAAATTCTAGCGATAGACCATGACGTATGGTCTGCCTGACCCAAACGTCCTGGGTGGTGTCATCCCAGGTGTCCGCAAACCTGGCTAGTCTATCTCCAATTGGAAGGTCTTGGGAAGTCTCACTTGGAGCATCTGGAAAATTTGTTTCCCCAACCCCTGTAGGGTCGCTTGTATGGTCTGCCCCTGGCTGATCGATCCTGATAAAAGGACCTCTGGCCATACTGACCTGGGGTTCGGGGCTGACTGGAACCCTGGTCAGCTGATCGAAAGGGCCGCCTAGGATAGGGGTTATGACGAAAAGACCCTTTTTTGTTATAGGTGGGGAGAACCTTCCTACGATCTTTTGATTCCACAAGTAGTGGATCTAGCACTTCCCCAAAGAGGGATTGTCCCGCAATAGGTTTGGATGCCAAACGCCACTTTTGGCGTGCATCCGCGGTCCAGTTCTTAAGCCAGTTCACTCTGCGGCCAGCAGTGGAAGCAGCGATGGATTTTGAAGAAAAACGTGCTGCCCTGAGAGTAGCGTCAGCAGTTAACTGAGTCGCCGCGATGACCTTGTTGAGGTCCTGGTGAATACAAAGTTCCGATGAAGGAATCAGCTCCTGCAATTGGCGCAACCACAACAAGGATGATCTGGCAAAGAAGGATGCCGAAGAAGAGGCACGGACTGCCCATGCTGAGGCCTGGTGGGACTTGAGAAGAAGTTGCTCCAGTCGTCAATCATCCGGTTTCAGGAGTTCCTCCGCTTCTCCCGGAATGGGATTTGGGGAGTGGAGTGCAGCTACCGGAACATCCACTGATGGAGGGGACAGTAGAGCCGTCAGTTCAGCCGCCGTATTGAAAAACCTCTTGTCCTGCGCGGATGGCATCGGTCCCGAGGTTGGAGCCACAAACTGCCGCTGAACATTGTCTAGAAATATCTTGGGGGCCGGGATAACATCCAGCTCTGCCACCTGTTCCTCAAATACCGGAACCTTGGTTGAAGAAGTTGCAGCCTCTGCTGTTACTGGAGCACAAGGCAGGCCAGCTACGTTCCTGGCCTTATGTAGTAATGACTTAAATAAGGCAGGTGGGAACAGGCCCACTGAAGTGGGTTGTTCGGGGGCGAGGCCTTCATCCTCTGACAATGCCGTGGGATCACACTCGCCCTCTTCTAATGTTGCAGGTCTAATGTCTTCACTTGAGACATCAGAGGAATCCTCAGCCATAGCTGCCCCACTGAGTGGTTGGGACTGTGCTTGACTAGCTGGCCTAGAAGGAATAGGCTGGAAAGAAGCCTGCATTTGCTGGAAACCAGCTAAGCACTGTTGTACAGTAGCTGCCATTACCATCTGCCAGCTTGGCTGTTCAGGTTGCTGCGAAGGGCCTGCTTGGGAAGGCAGGGAACTAGAGGCCACACTAGCAGGAGGCCTAGCTGCTTGAGCCCAGTCCAAAATAGGGGCAGAGGCCACTGGGCAATCAGGGCCAAAGGCTGCAGCAACCTCCTGGGGATTTCTTTGGGCCGAGGAAACCAGGCCCCCTTCCCCCCAGACATTGGGGTCCAGTAAGCCCGGGGCAGGGACATCCAGGTTGTGAACTTGGGCCTGGACGACTACCTGGTGCTGAGGAGGAGCCATGGTATCCCCCTGTGGAGCAGCCTTATCTACTAGTCGCTGTAGCGCCCGATCGCGCCTCCGCTCGTCCCTCTCGGTAGCTTTGGAAGTGGGGGCTGATTTAGGCTGATTTGTTTCAGCCGGAGCCAGTGTGATTTCCTCCCCAGAATCGGGCCCTTTCTGGGCCTTCTGGCTCTTCTTCGTCTTCGCGGAGGCCTTAGCTGCATCCGCCATCGTGCCTCAGCAAAATTTAGTGAGTCCTGCGAGCGCCGCTCGATGACGCGGCATTCCAAAATGGCGACCGGGCCGAAAAAGCTAAGAGCGGGAAAACGGCAAATTTAAATTGGCGGCTTGGCGCGGAACTTGGAGCCGCGCCGCTGAGCCGCTTGGCCGAGAAATTCCAATTTGGAGGTTCAGGGACTGTTTAAAAGATCCCTCAAGCGCTCCTAAAACTCTGCCCAAGGGCTGTGAGTCAGGGCTTCGGCAGTCCCACCAGCTCTCATCGGAGTGCAAGCACCGGCCGATGGATAACTCTGCTCCCCGGCATTCAAGCCTCCACGGTGGCATTAGAAAGGGGAGAAGCTGGAAATGGGCACTTAGCAACCACAAGTGGTAATATGCTAAGGCCCAGGGACAGGAGGAAAGGCAATTGCCTTAGTGCTATCTATTTCTCCTCCTTAAGTCTCAACCTTAATTCTCAATCCTATTATTTTAATTTTATTTCTCCTTTTTTTTTTTTTTTTTGAAAAACTTACAGTTTGAAGCCAGCAGTTAGAGAGAAATAATTCCACGTCTAGCCTTTGTGAAGGTCTGAGTCTAAACTGGGCCAATATCCAGGAAGGAGGACAGAGGCTCAGTTTTGATTGACAGACTCAGACCTTAATGTGATTGGCTGTGGACAACCCTCACTGAATGCTGGCTTCAACCTCCAATGGAGAAAACAAAGTCCAGTTGCAGTTTGAAAAAACACTTTTGGGATTTACCAGGCAGGGCAAATTACTGAGCTAAAAATCCCTCCCCTTCCCTCTCTTTTTGCAACCCTAATAATCCATTATTATTATTATTATTATTATTATTATTATTATTATTATTATTATTATTATTATTATTATTATTATTATTATTATTATTATTATTATTATTATTATTATTATTATTATTATTATTATCCATTATGGATTTTAGTGGTATTGTTTGGTGAGAAACAAAACTTTAAGCCATAAAATAGGCTAACAAAATCTCCCTCCACATGACAAAACAGAAAACTCCAGGTAGCCCTGCATACTAAATGGCAATATCCATTCAGTTGTGTCCAACTCTTGGTGATTCTATGGGCCAAGTCTTTCCAGATCTTCCGATCTTGCACTAGAGGTAGTCCTTGTTTTAGAATGGTTCATTTAGTGACCTTTCAAAGTTACAGCAGCACTGAAGAGTGACTTATGACCATTTTTCACACTTACAACCTTTGCAGCATGATCACCTGATCAAAATTCAGACACTTGGTAACTGGTTCATATTTGTGACGGTTGCAGTGTCCTTTGGTTACATAATCCCTTTACGACCTTCTGACAAATAAAGTCAATGGGGAAGCCATTAACACACTTAACAACTGTGTCACTAAAACTGTGGCAAGAAAGGTCATGTAAAGGGGCAAAATTCACTTAACATACCGTATTTTTCGGAGTATAGGACGCACCTTTTTACCCCCCCAAAAGAGGGAGAAAACTTGGGTGCGTCTTATACACCGAATGTAGCCCCACCCACCCAGCCACCCCCACCCTTTGGCCTCTGTCTTCCAGCAATTTACCTGTTTGCAGCAAACAGGGAAGAGCCTGTAAAGCCAAGCAAGTCATTCACAGCTTCCCGACCTACAGCTGATTTGCCACGTGCTAAAATGAAACTGAAACTGAAACTACAAAGAGGCAAATAGCTGAGAGAGACACACAGATTTTTATTTTCTGCTGAACTGGATGCAAAGGGGTAAGTGAATAACTATAAATGTCTGTAGAATGTTCAAAGTATTAGACTTTTTTTTAAAGACTACTTTATTATTGTTCTAGAGCCAAGGGTCTCCAACCTTGGCAATTTTAAGACTTGTGAACTTCAACTCCCAGAATTCCACAGCCAGCTTTGTTAGCTTTGCTGGCTGTGGAATTCTGGAAGTTGAAGTCCACAAGTCTTAAAGTTGCCAAGGTTGGAAACCCCTGTAAATCTAGACAACTTAACAAAATAAAGAAGTTTTTTAAAATAAATGCTTGCTCTGAAGAGGCCCAGTGCTATTGTATCTTCTTTTAAATAATAGAGAATAATGTATACTTCCAGAAATTTTAATTAATTTTAACAGCTCTGTACAAGTATAGTCTGAAATGTAACAGTGTCCTGTTTAGTATTAGAGTTAAATCCTGACTTACCTTGGAGTAGTAGATCTATTTAAATAATTGGGAGGAGTTAGTGTGACTACATTTAAGAAAACTTTATGGCATAATGTACATTTCTCCAATTCTTTGCTATTTCTATGGGTCAGGCACACATGTACAGAAATACACAGCAAACAGTGTATATCATCTGTGCTGTTTGCTGTTTGGCAAATTGCTTGGAGGCAGAGGCCTTTTTTCCTTGTTTTCCTCCCCCAAAACTAAGGTGCGTCTTATACTCCGAAAATACGGTATGTCTCACTTAGCAACAGAAATTTTGGGCTCAGTTGTGGTCATTAAGTCCAGGACTACCTGTACTTCTTTGCCTGCATACTAAGCCTCCCTGAAATCTACTGTTTAACTTCAGCCATCAAAAACATTGTACCTGGATTGATCTGGAGATGAATCAAGTCCATGTTTAGACTTTGCTCTGGATCTTATTTATTTGCTCTTGGCAGTTCAAAGTACAGGTCGTCCTTGACTTACGGCCACAGTTGAGCCCAAAATTTCTGTTGCAAAGTGAAACGTGTTAAGTTTCACTTGTTAAGTGAATTTTGCCTCATTTTATGACCTTTCTTGCTGCAGTTGTTAAGTGAATCACTGCAATTGTTGCATTAGTAACATGGTTGTTAAATGACTCTGGTTTCCCCATTGACTTTGTCTGTCAGGTCACAAAAGGTGATCACATGACCCTGGAACACTGCAACTGTCATAAATATGAGTCAGTTGCTAAGCGTCTGAATTTGGTTTATGTGACCAATGGGATGCTGCAATGGTCATAAGTGTGAAAAGGGGTCATAGGTCACTTTTTTCAGGGCCATTGTAACTTTCAGGGTCACTAAATGAACTGTTGTAAGCAGAGGACTACCTGTATGTGCAATTTTTATTGTTATTATAATCACATTATTCCAAAACAGCAATGTAAACCATTGAGAAGAAACTATGATTGGAGCAGCCTGTTAACGTAAAATAATGAAGGTCTTTATTTTTATCTTTTCTTTTAACTTATCTTTTCTTTTATGTACACTGAGACCATATGCACCAAGACAAATTCCTTGTGTGTCCAATCACACTTGGCCTATTCTATTTTATTCTACTCGATTCGATTATCTCTTATTCTTATTCTACAACTCTTTTGAGATTTCGGTTAGCGGTCTGCCATATATGATCCATCCCCACAGGGAACCAGCTTAACCTCTGAGGTAGATTTGGTCAATTGCGGACAATACATCGCTTAACCCATTCTCTCTTGCCAAATCAGGAATGTAAACCGTTGAGAAGAAACTATCATTGAAGCAGCCTGTTAACGTAAAATATTGAAGGTCTTCATTTTTATCTTTTCTTTTAACTTATCTTTTCTTTTATGTACACTGCGCCAAGACAAATTCCTTGTGTGTCCAATCACACTTGGCCTATTCTATTCTATTCTATTCCTTATTCTTATTCTACAACTCTTTTGAGATTTCGGTTAGCAGTCTGCCATATATGATCCATCCTCCACAGGGAACCAGCTTAACCTCTGAGGTAGATTTGGTCACTTGCCGACAATACATCGCTTCTCTCTTGCCGCTACGCCGCAAGAACGGGCGTTCCGAAACCGCCACCCTTCCAATTCCCACTAAAATATCTTTATTCCACACTTCCCACCGCCAAGAGCCCGGCAAACCCCTCGCAACCACGGATTTCTCGGTCTCTAGTTCTCAAGAGACATTAAAAAAATGGAGAGCCAGTTTCCACCAGACCATCCGGAATAAAACAGAACCAAAAAAAACCGGTCCCGGAGCTCAGGAAGGTGCTCCCCCCCCCCTCGTCCGCCCAGCGTCTTACCTTCCTTTCGTCTCCTCAGGCAACGCGCTCCGGCTGCCCCGGATGTTGACCAGAGGCCGGGACCCGCGGGAGGAAAATTCATAGAGCACCGCACGTGTAGAGTCACACGCAATCTGCGCCTGCTTTGAGCCTCCAAGATGATTACTCGACTCCCCAACTAATCTTGTGTAGCCTATATACAAACGTTGTTGCCAAGGTATTGTTGGCCAAGAATACATAGGAGCACACCGGCGTGGTGAGAAATCTTAGCCAGAAAGAGCCGAACTCTATGGAAAGCGGGGCGTTTCAAGGAAAAAAAGTCTCTTTGAAGGCCATTCATGCTTGTGACACGGAGTGGGCTCAGCACCACAAAAATAATTAGCTTCAGGTGTTAGATTCTAGGGATCTGTACTTTACGACAATATCAGGTTTGCGAAGTCCGCTCTTATTTTTAATCCCCGTGGGGCAACCGAAACAACAACAAAATAAATAAAGCCGAGGGCAGCGGAAACTAAACTCCACTACCGGTAACTCTAGGATTTCAGTGGAGGGAGACAAAAAAGATCACGTGCTTTCCTCCTCCGGAAGTAGACGTGGCCGGCTTCTTTGGGCGTGTGATGATTGGTAGTTGCCGGCCGTCTCGGACGGGCTCCCGCCGCAGAGAATGAAGCGGAGAAAGCCGGAGCCCCGCAGGGTGGCTGTGCTGATGCGCCTCTTGCTGTGGGGGCTCCTGGAAGCGAAGGCGGCGGCGGCGGCGACGGGCGGGGGCAGCCGGTCCCTCACGCAGTTTAGCGACGACGTGCCTTTCCGAGTAAACTGGCCGGGCAGAGAATTCATCCTGGTGGGTGGCTTTCTGGCTGGAGAAGGGATTTTTTTTAAGACCAGGAGAAATAGAGGGACCCGGGAAGGAAAGGGGGCGAGAGGCGGGAAGCGGGACCAGTATTTGGGGAAGCGAGGAGAGGCGGACCGGCGTTTGCTAGGTTTTCGTAAGATTGCTCGAACTGAAGTGGAGGATCACGGGCGACCACTAGATCGTCGGGAAGAAAGACCACCGTTTTAACTCTTTGCTGGTTGCCTTAGACCAGGAGTCTCCAAACACGGCCACTTTAAGACTTGTGGACTTCGACTCCCAGAATTCCCCAGCCAGCTTTGTTAGCTTTGCTTTTTTTAAAAAAACCTGAAAACCCGAAACGTTGCTAGCTACTTGGTAACACTGGCTGGTTGTAGGATATTACTCGGCGATCTCCTTCCTTCGTTTTGCTAATGAGCCAACGTGGTTGGGCTGTTGATCTGAGCGCCAAGCTTGGCAATTTGGTTGCAAACGTTTCATCACCATTCGAGGAGACATCGTCAGTGCGCTTTGAATTGGTGTTGTCTTTCCTCTTTTTTTTAAAGGAACGGTGATTGATCTGTGTGTGGTTGTCAGTCCCTGTACTAATGGAGCCTTTGTGCTCCAAGGCACTTTTCTCACACCAAAGGCGAGCTTGTTGTGTCTTGCACCTTGAGTCACTCAGAGTCATCTATAAAACAGAATATTTGTAGCTCAGGGTTGAAATAAGGGGTCCTTGGGGCTTTCTGAGTTTGCTTGCAGATGTTTCATTACCCTAATTAGGTAACATCATCAGTGCTAGTACTGATGATGTTACCTAGTTAGGGTTGTAGGAAGTTAGAACCCATCCCTCTCCTAGAAGAATGAAATGTTCTAGGAAATATTAAAAAGGCAGAATATTATATTTCCCTGGATGAGAAATGGAGAAACATGTTTTTAGGCAGGAAGCAGACTCACTCTTAATAGCCCCCACCCTCCTCAATAGCCCACAGCAGATGTCAGCACTTAAGAGAAAAAGAGATAACTAGGTTATTCATAAGCAAATGCCCTCACCCTCGATCCAACAAAGGTAGGATTAGCCCTCTCTACCAATCTAGCAACAGAACTCACCACATGGCACCTGGGGAGATTACATCACCCAGCAAGATTCAACCAAGCTTGGGACTCAAAAGATAACCTACAAAGTTACCCCTGCATGGCCCCATGGGAGTCTGACAACCAATCAGAATACAAGCTCAAATTCAAAGCCCAACAGAGGGCATCAATCTCTCTCACACCCATGTGCTTTTTTGCCCAGGACCTCAAAACCATGTGGTCCTGTCTACCATTAAACCATCTTTTCAAGCAGTCTCCATGTTTCCAGTGTCTTTCTCCCCACTTGGAACTGAACCCAGATAGACATTTCTTCCAACAGGGTAATGAAACATCCGCAAGAAAGCAAGCTCAGAGAGCACCAACGGTCCCTCAGATTCATCTGTTTACTGTTATGGACACTCTGTACTGGACATCCTCTATGGAAACACTGAATGAAATTGGATGACTGAACCCCAGCAGGGTTGCTCTTTACCCTTGAAGTTGCTGTTATTTTTTTTTAAGTCAATTCTCCTTGTCCCCACAACGACAACCC
The DNA here is from genome assembly GCA_023053685.1 of Diadophis punctatus similis. NCBI lineage: Eukaryota > Metazoa > Chordata > Lepidosauria > Squamata > Dipsadidae > Diadophis > Diadophis punctatus. The sequence goes on along the minus strand of JALIGW010000001.1, from coordinate 34,992,997 downwards.
TGTGAGGTGGGTTGGGCTGAGAGAGTGGCCCAAATAATTGTCAGATAGATTAGAAAAAATGTAAGTCATTAAGGAAATAAGGTTGATTTGGTAAATCAAAACTAGCTCAAAACATCATTTAAAGCTAAAGTTCAACATTTCCTCTTAGCCATTTACTTTAGACTTACTAAACCTGGATCTTTTCCGGACATGTTGAACGATTTTCACAATTCTCCACTAGTGGGCCATACACCTAGAGATTATGCAGTTTGGGGAAGGTTTTAGACCAGTGTTTCTCAACCTCAACTTTAAGAAGTGTAGACTTCAACTCCCAAAATTCCCCAGCTATTATTAAGGTTGATAAACATATTTTGATTGTTTACATGCCATCAAGTTGCCAACCTGTAGGGATAAACTTTTACTTCCTTAGGGTGTCACAGATAATACTTTCTTTGCACTGCTCTGATCTTTGTAATTATAGATACTTCGCAGTATTTGAACATCCTTCCCAAGGTCTTTCAGGCTATTTTATCCAGTACTAATCTGCATCATATTTTTGATTGCTTGTTTCTTTATTGATGATGGTTGAACCTAACAAGCAGAAAAAACATTGTATGAGACTAGGAATATTGTTTAAATAAAGGGGGGGTTCCACTCGTGGAGAATAGCAGTAGCACTTATATACTGCTTCATAGTGCTTTGCAGTCCTCTCTAAGTGGTGTACAGAGTCAGCATATTGCCCCCAACAATCTGGGTCATCATTTTACCGACCTCGGAAGGATGGAAGGCTAAGTCAACCTTGAGCTGGTGAGACTCTAACTGCCGGCAGTCAGCAGAAATAGCCTGCAGTACTGCATTCTAACCTTTGCACCACCACGCCACCAATCCAGAATAAAATGGATTATTGACCATCTTTTTGAGCTTTATGAGCAAATATTATTTTTAGAGCAGAATTACATTTTCCATAATTGGTGAGATAAGTGCCACTGAATTATGTATTTCTAAAAATGTTATCTGTCAAGGTCTATGAAGGTTTATCTTCATGGATTCTGCTTTGTTAACACTGCTAAATTGCTAAAGGGCATGATGTACACACAAAAACAAGGCTATGGAGAAAACAACTCGGCAAAGAATACAGTAGGAGCAAACAAACACAGTGTACAATTTATGTGGATAGGCTGTAAATTAGTAAAACAACCCTAATTTCCTCTGTGGAAAGGAGTGTCTTAACCTCTAGAGAATTACGCTTGATAAGTGTTGAAGATTCTCAGATATGTTACTTTTACTTTTTGTATAACGTGATAAATGTTGCTATGAGTATCAGCAATACCTACTTTCAGGCTGTGGGAACTGATGAATCATCCTCTGTGCAACTGAGAGCATATAATGCAACTATTATTCACGCACTCTTTTTTTTTTTGCAAAAGCTGTTTTGTAATTGTTATGATATTTATAAATAATCAAATGTCTTTTTAACTTCTCTAGTCATGGGGTAGAAAGGGAGCTTGCTTTAAAATTTCATCTGTAAACATGACACTGCTTGCATCTTAATCAAATGGCTTATTTAACAATGGTGTTTTCTGTAGCTCTAAATATAGACCCAAATACTGTATATAGCAAGTCTGCAAACTCATTTTTATCTAACAAAGGCCTGCTTGCTTCTTAGTAATGTTTGTTTGTGTTTCTTCCCCTTAAGCCTACTGCTGGGGTTCTATACAAAGAAGATTATTACATCATTATGACAACAGCAGATAAAGAAAAATACAAGTGTATTCTTCCAGTATTAGCTAACGGAGATGAGGCAAGTTATTCTAGAACCAATTATAGAAACTAACAATAAGTGTTGTATAAAATATTTAAGATGCACAGAAGGAATAAAATCCAATACAAGAGCATGGTTCTTTAATTGCTGTGAATTGTTAGCGTGCCAAGTATGTAACTTGACATAAGGATGTTTTAATTGATAATTGGCAAAAGATACTTTGTGTTAGAAATTAAACACGCACCATAAAATGTATTTTAACTTGTTGAGTTTGAGTATAGTCTTGAAAGAGGGTATCTTTTAAGAGCCATCTATACTCCAAATTCTTTTGGGAAATGATTTAATTTGTGTTATAAAGTAATGTTATTTTAAAATTGGCTCAATACATTGATCAAATAGAATATGTCATATCTGGTATTAACATGTTTTTATTTACAATAGGCTACTGAAATATCAAATAAAATCCTTGGACAAATAAGCAATATTATGCTGATAATTTTATCTAGCTGTTAATTTTTTTGACATTAGGAAATAATATTGTTTTATAGATGGTTCTATAAAGGGTGAGCCTTTGTAGGTCACAACGTGGTCACAAAAGGCATGTATTAACTTAGTAAAGATTTATGCTGTAAAAACTATTCTGCAAAATTCAAAAGCAGTTTAATTCAGGGAAAGTATGGCTGGTGTTTATATTCATAAATTCTTCAGATAGTTTAATGATTATTTAGATCCTGTTCAATTTCTTGGATTTGAATTGAAGAAATTCAGATTGAATCCTGTTCAGTTTTTGAAAAAGTCTATGGTATTCTGTTGCATGAATAATAGAAGTATTAACTGTCTGATAAATATGAAAGCTGGTTTGGGCTTTGGGTTTGTAAATTCTTGATTTATTTTCTAGTAATTTGTTTTTTCCCTGTAGATTTTTAGAAATGTTATAAAATTAATTATACAGTACATATACAATTAATAAATTTGCTAATATTCGTAATTTATTCACTATAATAATGCCATCCAATTATTTTTATTTTAGGAGGAGGAAAAGGATTATAAAGGGCCAAGCCCAGCTGAACTGTTGGAACCTCTGTTCAAGCAAAGTAGTTGCTCTTATAGAGTATGTTTACTTTGGTTTGAGATAAGTAGTCCTAAATCCCAAATAAATCGATCTAAACACTTATAAATTTGATATACTACATAAAAATTTGTATTACTTTCCTGTGAAGTTTTTTAGAATAGCTTTTATTTTAAAAATGGACATTTATATTAAGAAAAACGTTCCTCCACGGTGGGTAGTACAGAATCTTTCCATCTTTGCGCATATAATACTCTCACCACAGTAATCATATATTAAAATAATCTTCCATGACTCTTTTCTAGCTGTAGTCATAAGGCCTGAAACAAAAACTTCTAGCTGTAATTGAATATTATTCTTTAAAATCCTCTGTATTCCTGTGTGTATTTGAATCTAAAATTATTTAGCTTTTACATATACATCAACCATGATACAACATCCCTTCATATTGTTCCCATTTCCAACATACATTTGAAATGACTTTTTACATTCTAGATAATTTCTCTGGCATTATTTGCCAACAATACCTCATTTTATAAAACTACTCCTTAAGATCGTAGCATAATGTAAATATTCAACCCTTTTAAATTGTTAATTTGACTGTCCAAAATCAGAATATATGTGTCAATTCATGGAATATATATTTTAGATTGAATCATACTGGACTTATGAAGTTTGTCATGGTAAACACATTCGTCAGTATCACGAAGAGAAAGAAACTGGGCAGGTATGTATAATTTCACCCTCAAATATATTAAAAAACCATTAAATTAGCATTTTGTACTAAACTTCGGGTCCTTCTAAATTATTGCTTTAACAAAGATTAAATCATTGGAGGAGAAATGATGGTTATGAAAATAAATGAAAATGTCTTTCTTGTTTATAGAAAATAAATATTCAAGAATATTATCTTGGAAATACGCTGAGAAAGAGCCCACCACTAGATCCAGGTGGGTTACTTTGTTTTTAAGTGCTAATGAATAAAATAGGAAGAGTGGCCCATGTTACACTGTTATTCCATAAGCTGCACTGGCTGCTGGTTTGATTCTGCATGCAATTCAAGGTGTTGGTTATCACCTTTAAAGCCATGTAAGCTAACTGAAGAACCATGGGATTGAGCTGCCCTACTTATGCCAGCAGAAAGAGCATGCTTCTGTCAAGGAATTTTGGCTGGCAGGTTCCAGAAGAGCCTTTTCTGCTATGGTGCCGGTTCTTTGAAACATCTTGCCCCCCCTCCCCCGGTGAGATTTGTTTCCATCCTTCTGACCTTCTGTTAGGGCCTGAAGACCTGGCTCTGAAAGTTGATTGGGGCCCCAAGAAAGTTGATTGGGGCTCCAACGGATTAAGTGAAAACCCCACCTTCCCCCCCCCCCGGTGTACCCTGGTTCCTTCCTCCCTATCTTTTTAATTGTAATCTTCATTGTTATTAGAACTATTTCTTTGTAATGGTTTTACTGGCTTTTATTGTTGTAAGCCACCCAGAGCTGCCTCGAGAGATGGGCAGCAAACAAATCTAATAAATAAATAAATAGCCATTATGACTTATTCATGAAGGAAAATAGTAAGAGTAAGGCTTAAACTGTATAGAAAATACATCACCTCTAATTCTCAGTGAAAATGTGATTCCAGTAGAAGTTAAACTTCGTTAATTACCTCTTTTTTCATTTCATATCATACAGGTAGTCCCCAATTTACAACTATTACTGAGCCTGGAATTACAGTAGTGAATCATGTGGTTCTTAAGCGGTCACCACATGACTGAATCTGATTTTACAACCTTTTTTGGGTGGTCATGGTTAAGCAAACACCATGGTTGTTAAACAAACACTGCGATCATTAACTGAACCCATTTTTCCAATGGGTGTTTTTTTCCCCAAAAACTGGAAGTAAACACTGGAAACTGACAAAAAATATCAAAAATCACTGACACGTGACTTCAGAACCCTGCAAAGGGTCATAAATGCAAGCCAGTTGCCAAGTATCCAAAATGTGATCACACAACTACACAGAGGTTGGCATTGGCACTTTGAAAATGGATCTTAAGTAGCTCTGGGAAGATCCATTGTAACTTTGAATTGTTGCTAAGAGAGGACTATCTGTATACCGATGTTATCTTTGCGGTTTGATTCATTGCTTAGAAAGAATTAGTCAATTACATGATAGCATGAGGAATTATTTATTTAGCGTATGGCATATCATACATGGACTAGCAATATAAATTAACATTTCAGCTAGACTAGTAGAGCCCAATAAAACACAAATGTCAAAAAGATCTATGTTCAAATATCAATGTCTAGGGCTCTAGACCATTTAACCATTGAAGTGCAGCATTGTTTATATTTTTTTAAAAATCAGATACTGGACCCATATATGCCCTCAGCTTACAACCCGTCACAATGGGATCTACAGTTTTAAATGGGACCCTGCAGTCACACCAAGGGGAGGATACTATATCCCATTTATACAGCAGACCCCATTTATCCCAGCAGACCCTATGTGAGGTGTGAATCCTATTCAGGATTGTCCATTGCTGATGTGGCACCTGTTTTGTGGGTCATTTATATGTCTTCCTATAACTGGGCATTCAGTGACCCATTTGGCTTTCCATTGGGAATTTATGTTAAAGTTTCTGGGCAGATGTTGTGCAAGTGCCAGTCGGGGCTTCCTGGATTTAAGTCTTCCTGCTGATAAATGAGGAAGGTTGGCATGCACTGGAAGGAGTGAATTGTTCATAGTTTTTCTGTATTATCTCGCATTGTGGTGCTATTTGGCTCAGAACAGGAATCCAGCAATTTGGAATGGTTGGAATGGTACATCCACTTATAATCCTCATGGTGTTGTTGAATCTGGTGTCTAACTTACTAGTATGGCAGCTGTTAAGCCATACAGGGGCACAATATCTCCCCTATAGGGCAACTCTGGGCAGTTTACAGATTATAAAAACAAATAAAATAATTAAATATATTAAAGTATTAAAACCATACAAATTAGAATTTTAAAATTATACAAAACCCAAAACTAAATGGAATGCGTAGCATTTTGTGCACACTACTATATTATAATATATATGAAAGTCATTTTGATCTAGTGGTTAAGGCACCAGACTAGACAGCAAGAGACCATGAGTTCAAGTCCTGCCTTAGCCTGAAAGCCAGATGGGTGACCTTGAATCAGTCCCTTTCTCAGAGGAGATGTTATGAGGAAAATAGGAGGAGAAAGGTGTGTTGGATATGTCCGCCACCTTGAGTTTCTTTTGAAAATAATAAAGGGGATATAAATAAATGAATAAATAAGACAATAAATGAATTCTATATTCCCCTCAGCTAAGCTCACAGATGGAAAATAAGCCCAAGGTACTTCTTTGTGTTTTAACATTTTATGAAAATGCCTGATCATTTGCACTTTTTCATAATTATTGAATCAAATCAAGATCCTCAAACCTATAACTAATAATTTGTCTTTGAATAGCCATACTATCTTATTCCATACCGACTTTATGTTACAATCAGTCAAGTATTAGAATTGTGCTAAAAGAAAATCTTTCTTTCAAAAGATTTAGTTTTCTGGTATAGAGAAATGAAAATACAGGTATTGGTTACTGTTGGTAAGTAGAGGTTGTTGTTTTTTTTCCTTAATATTTTCCAGATCAAGAAGAAAAGGAAATTGAAAAAGATTCTGCAAAAGAGGCAAGTGAGAAATCTGGAATTTCACTTATCCCATAGCCAGCTTTTCTTAGTAATTCATATCTGCTCTTAAATTTCTGTAGTTCCACTTTTCATAGTGGTTAATGCATGCTTGCTTTTCTTGTAGCATAAGACAAAAGATAATATTGACAAATGTGGTTTTATTTATTTATTCAATTTGATGCCACCGAACTCCAAATAACTGGGAAGCTCACAATATACTATATATTATTAAAACCAGTGTAATAAGAAGAAACAGCAAAACCAAACTAGAACAGAAGAAAAAGAAAGAACAAGATAGTAAACCTAGCAGACACCATAAAATATCCCACCACCTCTAACATGCAGCAAAGGGGGTTCCAGCCAGCCTAGCCCAAAGCCTGGAAGAATAGCAAGGTCTTTGTAGTCCTCCAAGCACCAACCAAATAGGAGCCTTATTACAGAAGACAATGACAAAAAAGTTATTAAGAAGTAAATAAATTTCTTAGTATTTTTGGTTACATTCAGACCATTTGGTTTTCTATATGGTGAAAGACTATTTGTAACACTTTCCAAGATAATGCTTATATTTCTCTCTATATTTTACAAATCTAGATTCCAACAAAAAATATAGAAGGGCAGATGACTCCATATTTTCCTATAGGAATGGGAAATGGCACACCTTGTAGCCTGAGACAAAACCTTCCCAGATCAAGCACAGTGATGTACGTCTGCCACCCAGAAGCAAAGCACGAGATACTTTCTGTGGCTGAAGTCACTACTTGTGAATATGAAGTGGTTATTTTGACACCTTTGTTATGCAGCCATCCTAAATATAGGTAAGGAATTGAGATAACAGCTATCATTGTAGGCTAGAATTAAAGTAAAATGTCCTATAACTATCTTTTTTTTAATTCTTCTTATCACAGCTCTTAGTAGTGTTTCCAGATCATTGCTTTAGTTGAGGTTTACTTTACTCTTACAAAATGAAGTATTTAAGGCAGGTTCAGTCCTTTTCCCCCTATAAAATAAGGGGATCACTTATCCATTGTATATTATTTCTCTGCTACTTTTTCCTCTTTCTTTCTGCATGACTGCTCAGTATTTGTATTTCTTATGTCCAAGAATGCTTGCCTCACTTTTACAGAAATCAGTGGACTTAACCAGACAAACAGGACATATAAATACATTTTAGCTTTTTTAATATAGCTTTTTTAATATTGCACTCCCAGGCTATGATTTAAAACATGTGATTCCTATGTGATATTTTCCTATGACCCGCTGATCGCCAATGTATGCCATTTCATACAAACCAATAGAAAGCTTAGGTACCTATAGCATTATCCTAAAATACCACCTTATCACAAAATACTCTGGGTGGACTTAGGTGCATTTTCTTTCTACTTTATCTGAATATGCATTACACTGTGAGCCATTGCATAATGTGATTATTGAGAAGCTCAATATAAACTTTTCTTCTTCTTTGTACAGATTCAGAGCTTCCCCCGTGAATGACATATTTTGCCAGTCATTGCCAGGATCACCACTTAAACCCCATAAATTGGAACATCTAGAACAGCAGCAAGAAATGATGAAGATGCCGTTTAGAAGAGCCAAAGAGGTTGGAAACTGGAAGTGCGGGCACTGATGTCATGTTTGGGGCATAAATTGCAACCACCCTCTATCATATCTGGCTTATTTGTTACTATATGTGTAAATACTATTTTTAAAAAAAACAGAAAAGGCTGTTCAATTCCAGATGACTTTGGATGGCAAATAACAACAAAAACAAAATGTGAAAATAATTAATCAAGAAAAGTACAGTAATGAACCTAAAGGGAATAATCCATATCCTTGCACACATACTATTAATTAGCAGCCATTGAGCCTCATAATCCCTTTTAAATCAGTTATGAATCTTCCTGTCTTTAACATCAGTGGATGACCTAATATTATCAAAGAGAGGGAAGGCTTCTTTGTAGCTATATTACTTATGTTATGCTTGCTGTTATATACCTCTCAGACAAAACCAAAGTTATTTTTTCTGTTTGTATGCATTGTTAGTATGCAGAAGCAAAGAAGATTGTGAGATTGACACGTTATTATCATTACATTAGAGCAGCCATGGCTTTGTTGCCTGGATATAACAATTGTAATCAAACATAGCTGGAGAGCATTAGGTTAAAAAACTACATTCAAGTTTAGAACACTGCATGCCTTGGGTTTTTTCTTTGCATTTATATATTGTAATTTGGTCCCTGAAATTAACATTTTATGTATTTAAGACTATAATCTGAGTGCAGCATGTGAGTATTTTCTGATAGAGACTGAGGATGCTGACTAAGGCTCCCCTGGCATTAATCTTAATGTACGTGGTAAGGAAACATCAGTTGTCTTTAAATCTTAGTAATTTTTCATTTGCAGGAAGAAATCAATTCAGCAAAAGAAGAAAAATTTTCCTCCTTCCACAAACCGGTTGCTGTTGGAACCTCCCAGCTCTTAACAGTTGGAACAACACACATCTCCAAACTGACAGATGAACAGCTCATTAAAGAATTTCTTAGTGGGTCTTATTGCATCCATGGGGTGAGAATCACCATTTATAAACCGTTTTTACATATATTTTATATGATTTGCAGGGTTTATATAAAATCCGGATATGGAAGTGATTTTCTATATCTCAAAGCAGACTTTATGAGGCTTATGCGTATCTGTTTCTAAAGAATCATAATGCTTTAAAAAAATAGCCCTGATGCGACTCTCAAACAGGTTCCACTCATAGTTTTATTATCTCCAATGTTTCCATTTTGTGTGCAATTCCTTTTTAAAAAAAATCCCAAACTTTATAAACAAATATGTACTCGGTGTGTATGGATCACATTTTCCCTGAAATTTTAGAATGTAGCTCTCAAAAAGCTCTGTGCTGTCATTTCTCCAAACTTATGTATGGTTTAAGGAATTCTTGGGATCAGCCAGATAAAAGACAACACATAGGGTCTTTATTCATAGCATAATCAAAGATAAAAGGATATTGGACTCTCTACCAAATGGACTCAATCAGATAATTAGACATCCCTATTAATACATTTTTAAAAAACTTTAAAAAAAACTTTTTTTCTGCCTTCAAAACAGTGTAATGTATTGTTTTACTACCTAATTGCTTTTACCATTTTGAGATTAACTCTCTCTCTGCCATAATATGTCACTTTTACTAATATAACGGTGTGGCTACCCTAAAAGGTAGTTGCTGCTAATTTCCCCAAAAAGTTACTGAATGGCTTTAATTAATACTCAATTGGCAACCTTTCATAGTTAGCACAATCTTGGTGTTCTGCTTGGTGTCTTCTACTCTTCTCCTTCCAGGCATTTGTACCAGACAGAAAAATCCCTTGCCATACTTTTTTCTTCCCATCATAATGATTTCTGTGGCATCTTCTCTTTGATGATCTTGAACGATCCAGGAATCTTGAGCAACTAAGCCCAATTTTACCTGGAAGCCATTTTATCCTTTCCTTTCATTCCAACCCCAATTGCTTCCTACTAGATTATAACCCTATCTCTGTGAGAGAGACCGCGTATATGATAAATCTAATCTGCTTTTATTTTCCTCAGCTTTTTTCCAGGCTCAGCTGATTAGCATAGTGCAGTTTATATGTCTAGAAAATTGTCAGGAAGAGAGTGTCCAGAGGCAGATTATGCCCATCTTTTCCATTTTGTCACATATATTTAGATATGTACATATATTCCCCATGGAATAATTTAAGGCACCCTTAAATTATTCTCATTAGTAATACAGAGTATTGGGCATATGCATGCCAAGCATTAGAACACCCAGTTCTAATGAGTTTAAAAGGAAGATCATCTTCATTTTGATATGGTTTTCTGTATATCAATAGGGAAAGGGAGAGGGAACAGTTAATTTAAATCTTAAGGAAAACAATATATGACTTGGAAATGAATGCATTACTTCGTACTGCATGCATTTTTTAGTATCCCAAGAGCTTACAGTCTAATGATACTCAATTTTAATACATGTTTCAAAATAAAACTGGAATTTTGCAATACAGAAAGTGAAATAGAAATATCAGATGGAGTAGAGGGAATTATTTAAGCAGTACTCTTTGTCAGACTAGAACAAATACTAATCAGTCTAGTTCTCATGGTGAGCAATCTATTTCTGGGCTATATAACTTGGGGGCTGAATTATAACATAAGTACAGAAAGCTTACTCTGTGTAATGTCAATCTGATTAAATTGCATATTTTGTACAAATAATTGAAAAGTGTTGTAAAGAAAGTCTTAGCATGAGACCAGAAATCACGTTTTCACCCTTTTATCTCAAAAACTTTTGCAAAGCACATTTCATAGATTAAAATTGTCTAAGCTTCCAGAACAGAGCAAAGTGGAAATTGTGGCTTATTTAATTTCAGTTTGGTCTAGTGGTTAAGGCACCAGACTAGAAACCAGGAGAGTGTAAATTCTAATCTTGCTTTAGCCATAAACGCCAGCTGGGTGACTTTGGACCAATCACTCACTCTCAGTCCAATCCACCTCACGTGGTGGTTGTGGGGAAAATGGGAGAAGAAAGGAGTATTAGGTATGTTCATCACCTTGACTTATTTATAAAAATAATAAAGGTGAAATAAAAATACACAAAATATATTTGTTGTGCTACTGAATTTTACTCTGTCTAAATGTTATAAACCTGTTTCTCTTTTAGGGTGTTGGCTGGTGGAGGTATGAATTCTGCTATGGCAAGTATGTGCATCAGTATCACAAGGTATATATAAATAATCACTGGTAGTCTGTTCCACTAGATGGCTACATGGTTCTGTTTTTGTCCATAAAGAATTTGAAAGTACAGATTTAAAGTTCATAAATTCATTGTTGCCTTTACTACTGGGCTCTATAGAGATGAAATATAGGAAGTCAAACATATATATATATATATATATATATATATATATATATATATATATATATATATATATATATATATATATATATATATATATATATATATATATATATATATATATATATATATATATATATATATATATATATATATATATATATATATACTATAAAACTATATTAGATCTTTGGCCCATCTAACCCATCATTCTGCCCTGGAGATGATCTGTTCAGCACTGCATGCAGGTAACTGCGTGGCTTGGAACCCAAAATGGGCAGGAATATTCGTCACCTACCCTTCCCCACCCCTTTTTTGTCTTTTTTAAATTTTGTCCCAAGAGTCAGGGAAGGGGAAGGAGATAGATTATTCCTATTTTTAATCTATTTTTATTGTACATAGTATCTTCTCTCAACTCAAAACCTTTTCAGGACTGTTTTGGTCAGAAAGGTTTTTGAAAATAGTTTCCCTTTCATTTTTATCCATTTCAGATTTTCTCTTTTTATCCCCTCCTGCATTTATCTTCTCTCTGGGCATTCTCTTCAGAATGAAATCAAGAGTAACATCTTCCTTATCCCTGACCTACATAAACTACCAGCAGTTCTTTTGGGTTTCAGCAATCTTCAGCAATCTTCACATCTGTCTACCCTCAAAGACAGAATATAGCACCTACTGCATGCAAAACACATGCAGCTGCATCAAGCTATAGCTGTATGAGGTTCATGCTATAATAAAAATGGACCAATGTTCAGTTATGTGCCTTGGTCTGTCTCTGATATTGTCAACCCAGGATGGGCAAACCAGTAGCCAGGCATTAAAGCAATGGTAGCATTTGGGTGGTTAGAGATGTTACTTTAATTCTGCCTCATAATGCCGTAAATGCTAAGAATGTACTGTTGGATACTTACCATGAAGGGGTTTTTCAGTTTGTTATGATGGGGCTGTCCCAGCATAATTAATCACCCTTATTACTCAAGAGGAAAGGGATCATATGACTTAAAGTTGCCTGTTACGTTACTAATGCCCGGATCCTCCTTCCTGTCTTCATTCAGCCAAACCTCCCTGTACTAAGAATAGCAGAACATGCTCATCAAGACATAACTAAGAATAAACAAAAGAAAAAAAGACTTCTAGTTACTTAAAACCATTGCCATTTAAATATAACGGGGAAAGCCTAGTTGAAGCCAGTTGGATTCATAAGGGTATATTTACCATATGGAAACTGTCATAACAGCATGAATATTGATTATTATCTACTTTAAAATTTCTGTTTAAGGTGGTATAAAACACAGAATTATGCATGAATTTTTAGATAAATTGCCAATAAAATATATTACTTATTTTAGGATAAAGAAAATGGCAAAACAACTATAGTTGTGGGGACATGGAACAAAGAGGAACACCTTGAATGGGCACAAAAGAATGTGGCTAGAACATATCACCAGAAAGACAATGACCTGCAAACAGTCAAGTATGCACAATTTGGCTTTAAAATAATGGCTTAGAAAGAGGGTTGCTGCTTTGTACTTGTAAAAATAAGTGTAGACTGCAGCTGATTTTTAAGTCCCAGTTACTTTCAGTATCCAACCCAGGGTGGAATCTTCAATGTTGCATAATATTGTATCTAATGCTTTTAAATTTTTAGATGCCCCTTCACTGTATCTTTGAAAAATATTTATCAGCCCACCTATAGATGGATGGATGGGTAATTGCTCATGGCTGCCTTTCTAAGAATTGCTGGTTGTAAAGATGGATTTCATATTATATTCTTTTGTACTGAAGATGTATTTGAGATAAACAAAAATAATTAAATTTAAATGCAAGTTATCTAAAAGTGCTAAATATTGTATAATTTTTTCTGATATTCAACTCTAGTTCAGAGTTTTGTTCATATATTTTATAGCAATAGGCAAATATGAAAGCTCTAAGCTTTGGACCTTAAGCAGTGAGTTTTAAATGTCATTATTGCAATCAGAGTCTAAGTTGTAACTTTCCTGACAGGATGGTGTCTCACTACTATGGCAATGGAGATGTTTGTGACTTAACTGACAAACCTCGACAAGTGACTGTGAGATTGAAGTGAGTTACACTTAAAATAAATAGTTTGTACTGACTAACTGAGCTATATATGTTTCCTGAGGAAAAGATGCCTGGACCCTTAAAGTGCTCTTGTTTTCCTTTACTAATTATTGGGCACAATTCATATTTATCTGTTACAAATAATTTGAGAATTACCTGCAAGGCAAGTGCTAGCACTGATGACATTACCTATTTGGGTAATGAAATGTCTGCAAGAAAACAACCAAGCTCAAAGAGAACCATTACATCCTGAGCTACAAGAATGCTCTTCTAAATACCAGATTCACTGGGAAATGTTATCTAAAAGCACAATTCTTTGCTCGTATTGCAGCAAGACTTGCATCATCTTTAGAGATGATTCATAGGCCACTATACTAACGGAAAGTCTTGGGGCTTGAACAAGTCTGTTAACCATTTTCTTAATCTGCTTTATCTATTAACACACTTTCCTGTTTTAAGGTGCAAAGAATCTGACTCTCCTCATGCAGTAACTATATATATGGTGGAGCCTCATTCCTGCCAGTATATTCTTGGGGTATGTGTTTGAGATCTTGATCTAAACTATGTTGACTTCTAGGGGAAAAATCTCCCATGAAAAACATATTTCATCTAGAGAAACATGAAAGTTCTGGTACTAAACTTGTAATTTTTCGTTAATATGGACCTAATGCCTTCGGTAATATGACACAGTGCATTTTTCTAGAGCAGGGGTGTCAACCTCACGACGTCATGTTGTTGTCACGTGATGTAACTTGACTTTTTCCCTTTCGCTAAAATGGGGGGTGGGCGTGGCCAGTGCGTGACGCATCCAGGCCGCGAGTTTGACACTCTTGTTCTAGAGCATTAGGAATGGAGTGACGTGACAACAATGTGGCATAGATGTCAGATGTGTACTATAGTGCTTTCCCATAAGTTTTTATTTATTGGTAATAGTCTCTGTGATATTGAGTACATTTCAAATTGGATAGAACTTTCAGGTCTGCTTAGGTCATATTTAATATCAGAACCCACAAAATTGTTGGTAGGCAAAGTTGTTATTTAAAAAATATTGCAGTTAGACTTCACGCACCCCAAAATTAAAGATAGCATTAAACTATTGTAATATTATGTGAAAAAGACTTCAAGAGATAGGGCAAAGAAATGCTACGCAGGGAATGGTCAAATAAGTGAGGGCATAGCCCACAGCTGCATAATGGGTATAGAAAGAGACTAAGAAGGGACCTGTTCTGCCCCAGCTACGAACCACAAAGAACGCAGCTCACAAAGTCCGTGCAAACCTTATTTTAATTGAATAAAGAACACTAATAAGCTTTCTTAGTATTTCGCTCAAACAAAGATACGTTTTCAAACAGTATTTCAGGAACCATGGCTGTTAATTCAAAGTCATTAACAGCCTGACCAAAGTCCAACGTAAAATAACTCAAAGCTAGATGCCAGAGTCTTGTCCGATATCAGTATTCTTACTGTGGCTTGGCAAGACTCCCAGACGTAATTAGCCGAACAGATAACACAGGAAAACTAGGGCCGAAGAGACATCTTCTGAATCCGATACACAATGAGTACCGAAGAGTTGTTTCTTGCATCTTGCCAGCTGCCCCACTGTTCTTAAATAGACTAGGGGAGTGGCCAATTAGCCTCCAACCTTACTCCCGAGGAGACCTCCGGAGTAAACCACCCTGCCTCTTGGCAGCCCTGCGTGCTCTTGCATTCAGGAAAGGAGTAGCCCCTCTTTTCTCCACACTGCCAAGAGATGCTGGAGGTTCCAAAGGCCCTGGCTGCACAGGCTGCTGACGGGCCACAACAGGACCCTCCCTAGCTTCTTAAGATGTAAAGGAGATAGCATGAGATTTGTATGTTCAGACTTGCAAGATTCTATTAACATAGCCTTACAATAAAGTAGAATTAGCCTGTCTGGTCATGTTTCCTGTTTGGTGTACCCAGGAAGGCTGACAGATTTATTTATTTATTTTTAGTTTTTACAAAAATGCATTTTATCCCAAATAAAATATTTAAATGTTAAAAGCATTGGGCACAATTCAGCCAAAACTTTAAAACCTTCACACAGACTCTGTTAATTAAATATAGTTGTGAGCAAGTCAGTGGGATTTTTTCGAGAGCCTTGTTGAGAATACATAAGGTGTTCAAAAGGCTTGACCGTTTATATTCTGATTTCAGGATTATCTCCAGATACAGCATTATCTTTTTCTAACTCCAGAGCATCAGTTTTATGAGCACTAATGTTATAGTAGCTTTTCGGTCACAGTTTGATTTGATTTGATTTGATTTTTTTTTCATGACTTGACTTTGTTCAGTTTCATTGTGACTAACATCTTTGTAAATATTTTTTTCTTTCCAGGTAGAGTCACCAGTTATCTGTAAAATTCTGGATACAGCAGACGAATATGGACTGCTTTCTGTGCCAAGTTAATGACATGGTAAATTATTGGACATTCAGAACCACAAAGCTGAAGGAAGAAAAGTACACCTGCAGTTCTCCTTGTGAACCAAGGATGAAAAGAAATACAGAGCCATAGGAATTCACCAGCAGACAGACAGAAAGAAAAAAGCTATTGTGAAATATTTTGTGAATATTATATGTATATAAGAGACTATGATAAACTTTTAAAAAATTAAAAAAAAAATCTAATCTTGGACACTTTCATTTACTCTAATACAGAATGGAGTCTCTCTTAATATTTACTTTTTCACTTTATGGAAGATGAAAATAAGATTCTGTTTTGATAATGTATCAAAATGCTGTTAAGAAATTTCTCCTTAGTTCAAGAAGAGGAGCAACCTAGAACTAAGGAGAAATTTCCTTAACAGTAAGAACAATTAACCAGTGGAACGGCTTGCCTTCAGAAGTTGTGAGTTCTCCATCACTGGAGGCTTTTAAGAAGAGACTGGACAGCCACTTGTCTGGAATGGCATAGCGTCTCCTGCTTGAGCAAGGGGTTAGACTAGAAGACCTCCAAGGTCCCCTCCAACTCTGTTTTTCTATTACATTGGTTTCTTTTGCATAGGAGTTTTTCTGCTCTGTTCAGATGATCAACGATTAATTTTTACCAGAAATCTCTCTTATGTCTTTGCTATACATTGTGACCCATATTGTGACCCATGAAGGAAACTGGGTGGTCAAAGATATTTTCATCTCTTTACATAAGTTTCTTAAATTAATGAGTCCAGATTTTGAGATGCTTTCTAATGCCTTTGTAATCATTCCAGGAAGTACCCACTCTCTCCAGTTATCAGTAGCTGTGGAAGACTGTCTAGTGCAGTGTTTCCCAACCTTGGCAAGTTGAAGCATTTGCTGACTGGGGAATTCTGGGAGTTGAAGTCCAGACATCTTCAACTTGCCAAGGTTGGGAAACACTGGTCTAGTGCTTGTCATTCCCAATTTAATTGGGATATTGATATTATGTTACGTTGCACTGTAGCAACTTCTGTTAATTATATGTCTTGCCACATTATGCAATTCTTGTAGGTGTATTCATGTAGCTTCCGGAACTCTATTCACTTCACATGCATAGACTCTTCTTCCACCTTGCTCAATATTATCATATTTTCCATAAATGTGTCAGCTTACCGGAATGTATCTAAACTACAATAGCTTTTGCAAGTAACTCTATTTTGGTCCTGTCCCTGCTGGTATTTTCATTAGCCATTAAGGCACCTTCTCAGGACATGCTTTCTAACTCTGGTAACTCATTTTGTAAAAATGTTTTAAATCTGATTTTCTCTGGTGGGATCAGGATCAGGATCAGGGTGAGGAGGAATTTTCTTATCAAATTACTGTTGCAATAGATTAATAGTTGATGTGGATCGGATTTACAATCAGGTGGAGGGTGATTGATTCAAATACTTATCCAAAAGTTAGTTTGGATTTTTCTGTCACCTTGCCAAGTTGAAATTAATCTTTTCTATCCATCCCAAGTAATTCCTACAGAGTTCTCCCTTACCCCAATCTGTGGCAGTGGTCTTTACAATAGTCTCAACCAACAATGGTTGGTGCTATTTTATAGTCTTGTCTGGGAAATGAGCTTTTCTACTGGAGGTAGGGATTGATCAAGGAGTTATAGGTGACAGCTCTTGTCCTAAGTAAGCGTCAGATCCTAGCTGATCTCAGGAGCTGAGCAGGATTAGTCCTGGTCAATATTTTCATAGATCATCTGGATATTCCAGGTCTGCCTAAATAGGCAACTAAAAATGCCTCACAGAAAAAGACAAGTAACTGAACTTCCTAATTAATTAGTATCAATTTAGGTGTGATGATACTAAGTGGAAAATATATTTATTTAATAAGCATCATTTTATCTTTATAAAACTTCAGCTTCCTTCTGCTGATAGATTTTTGCTCAACTGATCCTATTGTGTTAAAGAAAAACCTTCATTATTGATGAGGATTTCTTAAGCCAAGAAAATATGTTTCCCAACATGATGTTTTTTCCAGATGGGCTTTCCAGCTTCCAGAATATCTAGCATCTGGCTGAGAATTCTGGGAATAGAAATCTTAAATTAAATCTAAATCTAATTTAAGAAAAGGGAAATTTTCTTAGGTTTTTTTCCCCTGGTCTATAAGCCACGTGATACAAAACAGAAGAATTTTCATTATGTATTAACTCCTCACTAAAAACTGGCAGGCCATAATTAAATTATGCACACAGAATACATGAAGCATCTTATTTTGTTTTGGGTTGAAGTACACATTAATCATTATAAAGACGGTCTTCATTTGCTGCTGCTCTGATTAAGCATTAATTATGAAATTGCTATGCAAAAATTTGAAAATTCAGCAATATAGAAGTAACAGCAAAAATTACCTCAGATGATTGCAATTTGTTTCCTGTCTGTAGCAATTTTTGTTTGTTTTGAATGAAACTGAGCAAAAGTGGGTGGGGAAAATGAATGAAGATGTCCGTAAAATAATATTTGTCATAGCTTATTTGATTCAGAAACCTTTCCTCAATGATTCACTATGAAAAGGAAAGCTAGAAGGTACAGGACCTAGGATGGAAAACATTTCCAAATCCATGTTGGTTAACTGAGCAAGGAATGTGAGACCAAAAGCCATTGCAGGATGACAAAAGGAGATGGAACAGGTTAAAGCAACTTCTGTGAACTGCATTTGCTTAAACACCAAGCAATCACCTCATTTGCTTAAGGTAAAGTAAGCAAGATCCTTGGTTCCTTGTTGCATCATATTTAATCATTCACTTGTGGGAAACAATATACAAGTTCTAACAGATGTTATGACTGAAAATGGGCTTGCCTTTTCTTTCGTGTATCTATTGGCTTTCCCACATTGTAATGTAATAGTTCACATCCTTATTAACACGGAATTTCCAAAAGATGTGATGCAAATGGTAAATTCAATTTGATAGGACAGAGGCATTCAAAACCATTTTTGTTCAACTGTTATATTCACAGCAGCAAAATGTTCCAGCACTATCATGGAAAGTGAATGAATCGAAAGGTAAGCAAATTATATGCTAAGGAAAGGTGTAGAATGGTTGAGGGAAGAAGTACTTGGGGAATAACTGAGGGAAGCACAGCATATTTTGTGTACTATACATGCCATAACTCTTTTTGTACTGTCTTGAGATTTCAATTTAGAATAGAACAGAACAGAACAGAATACTTTATTGGCCAAGTGTGATTAGACACACAAGGATTTTTGTCTCCGGTATAGTAGCTCTCAGTGTACATGCAAAGCAATAGAATAATAATAATGCCAATAAGAGGTGGGGAGTAAAGATAAGAAGGATAAGTTATAATACTACAGCCATACTATATGGGTTGGGTAGGACATTAGACAGCACAGTGAGAATTAGGTTTCAGCAGAGGGATGGCATGAGGGGAAAAATTGTCCCTTTATCTAGTTGTTGTGGCATGCAGTGCCCTGTACTGTCATTCCAAGGGAAGAAGTTGAAAGAGTTTATGTCCAGGATGTGAGGGGGGTCTGTAAATGTCTTCTCAGCTCTTCTTCTGACCCGCGCAATATACTGATCTATAGAAGGCAGGCTAGTTGTAATTGTTCTTTTTGCAGTCTTAACTATCCACTGGAGTCTGTACCTGTCCTGTTTGGTTGTTGTACCAAACAGCAAACAGGACAGGACAGTTATAGAGACACAAATGACAGACTCAATCATTCCTCTGTAGAGTTGTATCCACAGCTCCTGGGGCAGTCTGAACTTCCTTGATGCAGGAAGAATATTCTTTGTTGTGCCTTTTTAACAATGGTTCTAATATGAAGTACTCTTTCAAGTGCTGGGAAACTAAAAAACCCAAAAACTTGAAGGACTCTGCTGCTGATACTGTGCTGTAGAATATAGTAAGGGTGTAGAATAGAAGGGCTCCTCCTAAAATCCACTCTCATCTTTACTGTTTTAAGCATGTTTAGCTCCAGATTGTTCTGGCTGCACCAGTTGTTCAACCTCCCTCCTATATGCAGATTCATTACTGTCTCAAATGAGGCCAATGACTGTTTTATCAAACTGCAAACTTCAGTACTTTAACAGAAAGTTCTCTTGAGGTGCAATCATTGGTATAGAGCAGGGGTCAGCAACCTGCGGCTCTGGAGCTGCATGTGGCTCTTTCATCCCTCTGCTGCGGCTCCCTGTCACCGGTCGGCACCACAATTTTGAGAGGAGCTTCCTGTTGGGGGGTGGAAGGAGGAAAGCAGGGCGTGCCAGGAGGAGACTCTATGGCAAGGGGCGGGTTGTCCGGTCAGCTCCACAATTGATAGGGCTTTTGGTTAGGACAGGTAGAGGAAAAAGGCCGCCGCGCTAGGAGGGAGACTCTGGTGGGGGGAACCGGACTTCTGGTCGGCTCCAGAATTGAATTGGGGGCTTCCAGTTAAGGCCTTTGTGGCTCTTTGAGTGTTTAAGGTTGCTGACCTCTGATATAGAGGCAGAAGAGCAATGGAGAGAGCAGGCAGCCCTGAAGGGCTGCGGTACTAATTGCTCATGTACTAAATGTAATTTTCCCTTGCTTCACCTGTTGCTTCCTATCTCTGAAAAAGCTTATGATCCACCTACAATATGAACAGGCACAGTGAGCTGAATCAGTTTAGAGTGAAGAATTTCTGGAATGATGGCACTGAATGCCGAGCTGAAGTCTGCAAAAGGGACTCATGCATAGGGGATTCAAGGTGTTGCAAAATATAACAGTGTCATAATCTGACAGCATAATTTGCCAATCTATTTGCTCAGTAGGCAAACTGCAAAGGGTCTTAACATCAGATCCGCGATGACTTTCAGATGGGCCTGCACTAAACACTCAAAGGTCTTTATAAGTACAGGTGTCAGAGCAATCAGACTGTATTCATTCAGCTCCCTGATGGAGGTTTATTAGGAACTTTTATTCAAAATCCATGTTAAGATAGGGGGGCACTTATTCAGCACAGGATTTCAAGCAAGGAATTACTCCATTTGGGCCTAGTGCTTTTTCAGTCTTTTGTCTATGAAATAGACCTTGCATATGCCTTTCTAAGATCACCGGGGGAAGGGGGGCGGAGGAGAATGGAGATAGGTAAAGGAAGATTAGCTACTGTTAATATATTCGGGGTGGGGTAGATAGCACTAGATGACAATGGTCTCCTCTTTATAGCCAAACTGCATAATGTAGTTTTCAATATCAATGACCTAATGGTACTACTTTATGATGAGTCCGATTTGATCTCTTAACTTGTGAACTCTTTTCCCCCATGCTTTTTAACATATGTATGAAATGGATAGGAACACTGTATAGAGGTCTGGATACTTATGCTAAGACACTTAACAAAACTTGAAAGTTCTGAAAGTTAGATTAAACAGAAATACAAAGTGTTAATAAAAACACAGAACATACTCTCTGCTACGTGAGGTATCTTTCTCTCTGAAAACATTGAATTCATGTGTGGATATTTTTCTGAACCCAGTTTTATTCTAGAAATAATAGATACCTAGGTGAAAGCTGTGACCATAAGTGATTTTTCCAAGTTGAGGCTTACTTCTCCATGGGGACTGTCTTTGAAAACTGCCCAGAAGCTTCCGCCTGTTAAACTGTTACACCTAGATTATTTATTTGATTAGGTAATATATCATTTTATTGTGGAAACAATTGCAATAACTACCCTTTCTCAATACCAAGTGCTAATTATTGCTATAAAATCCTACCGTTTTCCCCAAAATAAGACATCCCCTGATAATAAGCCCAATCGGGCTTTTGAGTGCATGGCAATAAGACCAAGCGCTTATTTCAGGGTTCAGAAAAATATAAGACAGGGTCTTATTTTTGGGGAAACATGGTACTTAGGTGAGGCAAGATAATGGATAGCCTACTGGCTTTTTCATGATAATCACCTTGTAATATTCCCATTTGTTATGGGGGTAGGCCATCTTCAAGTACTGCCAAACCACAATTCCTTCAGCGTCTTCCATTATCATGCATGCTAGCTAGGCTGCTGAGGGCTGAAATTGAAAACTGTAAATATTGGATTGCCTGCATATATCTTAATAGATACTTTGTTAAAACTCTAATGTTTTGTATAACAAAATGACATCAAATACAATATTTTCTTAACCATTAGTCTTCTACATATGTAATGTATAGAGTGTGTATTTATTAAATTTGTGTACCATCAGTCTCATTACCATTTATGGCAACATAGATGTTCTCCTCAATCCCCATTCTAGCATATTCACAGATGTTATACAAGTACACTAAAACATAATTAAATTTAATCTTGCATATCTGCTCTAACACTAGGCATTGTTTTTTACAAATTGTAAAACTTTTCTTTGAAACCTGACAGGACCCAGGAAGATATCTCTTCCACAGTGGTATCTGCCTCTGGAACAATCTCACACACATAAATCCCAATACATATTAACCTTTAAAAAGGCATTTCTCCTTAGGCATTGGAGCCAGAAATATTTTCTGACAATCTTGTTGTTATGGTCTGTTTTTATGATGACAAGTCTTTAATTCTTATCATAAAAAGGAAGCAAAGCAGCATTTTTTTTTATTCAGACATTTTCAATATTGAAATACTGACATTTTCAGTATTGAAGAAAGCAAGCTCCAGGCTCCTTCGTCTTTGCATGTGGTAGCACCTGCCTGACCTTCTGTGGGGTCAGAAGCTAAGGAAGGCTAGGCTTAAATCTATTTGGAAAGGGAGGGGGTTTGGAAGACGAAAAGTCATCCTAGAAAGCAGCAATGGTATGCAATTTCCATCCTGCTGCCAAGAAAACTATAAACCTGTTGATGAAATCTTGAAGAGACTTATTCACATAGCAATATTATACTTTCATCTTAACCCGCTGGATTAATGATTATTCTGCATAGAACACCTTGTGCTCAAATTTAAAATGAAAATGCCCAAAATATTATATTAAAATATCACATTTTCAACTTGATTCAAAACTATTTCAATGCTTTAGAATTGGAATTTCCTTGCGATTTATTCAGTGTATAAAAATCACCTTGCTGATAAAATTAGGAAATAAATAACACCTGTTTGTTATCAGTAGAGACTTAACTGGTACTTCTTTAAAAGAAGATATAGAAATCAGTTTGTTTCTAATATTTGAAGGGACCTACTACTATGCCCAATGTATAATTATTCATTTTATCTGGATGATGTTTAGACAGTTTAATGCCTATAAAGTTTTTTATGCAATTTCTAGAGACATGAGATTTCTACTATAATTAGATATTTATTTATTTATGTTATTATTTATGTTATTATTTATTTATTTATTTAAACATGTATTGTGAGAAAATTCTCAATATCAGCTTCTTTCTATCTGCTGCTTTAGTCTGAAAGAACTGAGATCAAACAAGAAAATTAATACTCAAGTGTTATGAAAATATTTTCTGTTGCTTTTACTTTGTGAATCCCCTCATGTGTGTGTGTGTGTGTGTGTAATATATTTATTTATTTATTTATTTATTTATTTATTTATTTATTTATTTATTTATTTATTTATTTATTTATGATTCTTATATGGCGCCCTACTCCCTGGGGACTCAGGGCGGCGTACAACATTTGAAGAACCACTAAACAATATCATAAAAACAATTTAAAATACATTTTAAAAAGCATACACAATCTTACATACATGGGAAAGACCAAGATGAAGTTGTCTCAGAACCCCGCCTGCAGGAAGAGCCATGTCTTCATGGCTTTTCGGAAGGCCAGCAAGGTCGGGACAATTCGTATCTCTGGGGGAAGTTGGTTCCAGAGAGCAGGGCCCCCACAGAGAAGGCCCTCCCCCTAGGCCCCGCCAGCCGACATTGTTTGGTTGACGGGACCTGGAGGAGACCCACTCTGTGTGACTTTACCGGTCGAAGGGAAGTACGAGGCGGAATGCAGTCCCAGAGGTAACCTGGTCCTAAGCCCGTGGTGGCGAACCTATGGCACGCGTGCCAGAGGTGGCACACGGAGCCATAGAAGCCGGCACGCGAGGGTTCCCACCGGCAAACCGGACGTGCGAAAAAACGCACTTCCGGTTTGCCGGTGTGCTGTTTTTTGCACTCCGGAGGGTTCAGGGAAGCTTCCTGAAGCTCCGGAATGCAAAAAACTACAAAACGGACAAACCGGAAGTGCACTTTTCCGCACTTCCGGTTTGTCCGTTTTGTAGTTTTTTGCATTCCGGAGCTTCAGGGAGCTTCCCTGAACCCTCCGGAGTGCAAAAAACAGCATACCGGCAAACCGGAAGTGCGTTTTTTCGCACTTCCGGTTTGCCGGTTTCGTCGTTCCAGGCTCCGGTAAGCCTTTGTGCAGGGTGGGGGGGGTGCGCATGCGCAGGGGGCAGCATGGGGGGGTGTTGTGCGCATGCGTGGGGGGGGAGGGAATGGGTGTGGGCATGCGAGAGCGCGCAAGCGCCCCCCCCACACCTTTTTTGGCACGCGAGCCGAAAAAGGTTTTCCACCACTGTCCTAAGCCATGTAGGGCTTTAAAGATGATGATCAACACTTTGAATTGTACTCGGAGACCAATGGACAGTCAATGCAACTGGTGGAGTATAGGTGTTACGTGGGTGTATCTTGAAACACCCACCACAGCACGCGCAACCGCATTTTGGACCAGTTACAGTCTCCGAATACTCTTCAAGGGTAGCCCCATGTAGAATGCATTACAGTAGTCCAGTCAGGAGGTGACAAGGGCATGAGTGACCGTGAGTAGAGCCTCCTTCTCCAAGTATGGTCGCAATTGGTGCACCAGGCGAACCTGTGCAAAGGCCCCCCTAGCCACAGCTGTAAGATGTTGGTCTAATTCAGTGGTTCCCAAACTTCTTCAGTCCACCGCCCCCTTGGTGCTACAAACTCATCCTCACCGCCCCCCACCCCACCCCCTCAGGTGGGCATGGCTTAGTGGTCAGGTGACCGGGTGGGCATGGCCAACTTGTAAAGTGTGGTGAAACTCACTTAACAACACTTCTCGCTTAGCAACCAAAATGTTAGGCTCAATTGTGGTCATAAGTCTTTCTTTCGTTCTTTCTTTCTTCTCTAACTTCCCCCTTCTTTCTTTTTCTTTCTGTATTTCTTCCTACCATCTTTTTCTTTCTTTCTTTTTCTTTCTTTCTTTTCTTTCTGTCTGTCTTGTCTTCCTTCCTACCTACCACCTTTTTCTTTCTTTGTCTTCCTTCCTTCCTACCATCTTTCTTCCTCCCTCCCTCCCTTTCTTTCCTTTTTCTTTCCTTCTTCCCTCCCTTCCCTTCCCTCCCTCCTTTCTTTTTCTGTCTTCTTTCCTTCCTACCATCTTTCTTTCTTTCTGTCTTCCTCCCTCCCTCCCTTTCTTCCTTTCTTTTTCTTTCTTTCCTTTTTCTTTCCTTCTTCCCTCCCTCCTTTCTTTTTCTGTCTGTCTTCCTTCCTTCCTTCCTACCATCTTTCTTTCTTTCTTTTTCTTTCTTTTTCTTTCTTTCCTTTTTCTTTCCTTCTTCCCCCCTCCTTTCTTTTTCTGTCTATCTTCCTTCCTACCTACCATCTTCCTTCCTACCTACCATCTTTCTTTCTTCCTCCCTCCCTCCCTCCCTTTCTTTCCTTTTTCTTTCCTTCTTCCCTACCTTCCCTCCCTCCTTTCTTTTTCTATCTGTCTTCCTTCCTACCTACCATCTTTCTTTCTTTTTCTTTCTTTCCTTCTTCCCTCCCTCCTTTCTTTTTCTGTCTATCTTCCTTCCTTCCTACCATCGTTCTTTTTCTTTCTTTCTTTCTTTCTTTCTTTCTTTCTTTCTTTCTTTCTTTCTTTCTTTCTTTCTTTCTTTCTTTCTTTCTTTCTTTCTTTCTTTCTTTCTTTCTTTCTGTCTTCCTCCCTCGCTCTTTCTTTCTTTCCTTTTTCTCTCCTTCTTCCCTCCCTTCCCTTCCGCCAGCCGTGGCCAGGTGCTGCCGCCACTCACCCAAGACGATGGCTTGGTAAGCGTTCTCCGGGTCGTGCACCAGGTTGCAGAGCGCCATCAAGGCCGCCTGCCGCATCAGCAGCTCAGGGTGCTGCAGCTCTTCAATGAGCTTGGGGAGGCCTCGGCGGCCGAAGGCCACAGGCACCTTGGTGGGGTCAATGTCGGGGGGCAGCTGGGCTAAGATCCGCGGGTGCGTCATGCCGGAGGGGAGCCCGCCAAATTGCACGCGCCAGGTTGCTACGCGCCGGGGACACCAGGTGGGAAAGTCCTTGCACGCGCAGGTTCCACAGCGGGACCTTCCCGCGGGTCTGCGAGCGCTCGCCTGAGCAGCTTCGGGAGCAGGCGGCTTCCCTCGTTGCTGTGCTGCACTCAGTACCTAGCACTTTTAACTCCGTCGCATTCCACGCTCTTGTGTGCAGGGCAGCCCATTCCGAAAGAAAACATCTCACGTTTTCTTTCAGAATGGGCTGCCCTGCAGACAAGAGCGAGGAACACAAGAGAGCTTCAAGTGCTAGGTAGGACGCCCGTCGCGCAGTGGGACGCAGTTTGGGGTGACCAATCGTGTGGAGCGGGGCGGAGCGGGGGCTGGGCGGACTGCGAGATGGGCGTCCTACCTAGCACTTGTAACTCCATCGCATTCCATGCTCTTGTGTGAAGGGCAGCCTATTCTGAAAGAAAACATCTCGCGTTTTTTTTCAGAATGGGCTGCCCTGCACACAATAGCAAGGAACGCGAGGGAACGTCAAGTGCAAAAGCATGGCAAACTACCTACCGCCCCCTGGCCCTTCTCACCGCCCCCCTGTCACCACCTTTGCCTCTCACCGCCCCCCTAAGGGTTCCCACTGCCCCCTGGGGGGCAGTACCGCCCACTTTGGGAACCACTGTTTTAAAACATCTTCATTTTGTAAATATGAATCATGTTCACAGCTCATATGGATCACATATAAAACCTGATTTCACCAATCACTGATTACATAAGGTTTGGGGGTGGTATTCACTTACTTTCCCTACTGGTTTGCAAATGTGAGTGTGCGCGTGTGCACGCTCGCTTCGGTCACATGCGTGTGGCCTTTTGCGCATGTGCTTTGCTCACGCACACGGCTTGCACGCATGCATGTGGCTTCAAAATGTGCCTAAATAGGATGGCATAGCGCCGGGGTGGGGGGGTCCCACCCGCAGGTCGCTACTCCTGGTTCACCCGAACCGGTCCAAACTGGCTGAATACCACCTCTGGTTTGGTGCAACGGAGGTGCTTTGCGGTCAGGATGGTGCCAAAACATGATTAATTTTCTATATATGAAGCTATAAACAACAAACTGAATTAAGACTCATAGCCCACCAACATATTTGACTCCTTCTTTAAGAACCATGTAGAGTAGGAATTCAGGGAATAGAAAAGGTGATAAATAGCACTTAGCAATAGCACTTAGACTTATATACTGCTTCATAGTGCTTTACAGCCCTCTCTAAGTGGTTTACAGAGTCAGCATATTGCCCCCAATAATCTGGGTCCTCATTTTACTCACCTTGGAAGGATGGAAGACTGTCAACACTAAGCTGGTGAGAATCGAACTCATCAGCAGAATTAGCCTCAATACTGCATTCTAACCACTGTGCCACCAAGGCTCTTCCAAATGAAAGTTAAAGAATAGTTACAATTTTATCCCTATTAAAAAAGCTAAGGCTGAAAATATTGAAAATATGGTATAAATATCAATATAATTTTCTCAATTAAAAAGTTTCTTATTTGTGAAGTTGTAAAACTGAATTGTTAATGTTACACTTTGAATATACATTTGCTGTTTTTGTTTCCTCTTTAGGATGGGATTCTTCATAAAAACTTTGCATTTTTATCTCATCATTCTCTGTTGTGGTGGAGATGAGCAATTTCAGCATTCAGACAATAAGAGTCTTCTGTCCAAATCCTCTCCAAGACCTTCTTCGTTACCTGAATCTCAAATTCCAAGAGGCCTCAACTTTTTACATAATGTAAGGACAAAGTCTACAAAAAAGAAAGTACGTCTCAATACACTTAACATTTTAAATAAGCAACACAATGATAGTTTCCAAGTTGAGCCAACAATTGTTTTATCTAATAGCCAACCACAGTATATGTCATCTCATAAATTCTCACAAACTGATGAAATAATAAATGTCTCATTGACTGATACATCTCTAAGGGACATGACATTATCTCCTATTCCAGCCAAGAAGCAGCAAAAAGCTGATGAACAATACAATGCAAAGGGAACAAGATTTCCATCCTCAACATTACACATTGCAAGCTGTGGAATCCCAGCAAATGGCACATTTGATCTATCAAACAGGAATCTAACTGAGAATGAATTGAAGGGGAAAATGGATCCCATTTTATGCAAAGCTACACTGCACCAAGTTAAAAAGTTTAATGCAAGTCTCAACAAACTGGAGACAGATATTGCAACCCTGATTCCATTATTCCTTGAAATGAAGAGTGTGTATTTAATTGATGTCAGTTATAACAAAATATTTATAAATACCAAATCTGCAAAAGAGAGTCATAATCTGGAGCACAACAATCTTCTGTTTTTAAATCTCAGTCACAATCCCCTTAAAACTCTGACAAGCCTCACCCTACCAAGAGGTCTCAAGAGCATTGATTTATCTTTTACACAAATTAACCAAATACCAAAAGATTTTATTGCTATGTTTTATCAAATAGAAGATATATTTCTTCAGGGGAATCAATTTATAGACAACACTGAAGCTGTTCCATTTAATTTTAATCCTGTACCTAGAATAAGAAATGATGGGAGTTTCTTCAATGGAGCCATTTCATTTGCAGAGCTTCCACAATCCACTCCCATTGAAAGCCGCCTTGACAAAGCAACATATCAAATAATGTTAAACTGTTGCACTGAAGTACTTTCAGAATGGTTTCAAAACATAACCAAAAAACATATTTCTCTTGATCTTAGCAATAAATTCATGCACAATTTCCACTACCAATCTTTGCGTCATTTTGATTTAAGCGACTGTAATTTACAAGGAATAGCTAGCCCTAATCTTTTTCCAAATTTAACTGTGTTTAAAATTCAAAACAATAAAATAAACAAAATGTCATATCTCCCAGATTCATTAGAGGAATGTGATGTTAGTAAAAATGAAATATCTACATTCATTTTCCGGGGGGCAAAGCAAAATTTAAAAGGACTCAATATTTCTAGAAATTTTTTAAACCAACTGAATGTGAACACTTCCTACCTTTCCCTAAATAATCTGGATGTAAGCTATAATTTAATTACAGAGCTGGGTCACATGGAAACATTTATGCCTCAACTGAAATATCTGAATCTGTCACAAAATAAGATATTTTTTCTGCAACCTGGATCTTTACCTAAATCCTTGGTTGAGTTGGATATCAGCAACAATGCCATTGCCATCCTTATGAAAGAAACGTTCCTTCCTTTGACAAACTTGAAAATTTTAACTGTTCAAGGGAAACATTTTTTCTGTAACTGTGAATTATACTGGTTTGCAAATACATATCTTGCTAATCCACAAATGCAAATAAATGGTCGAGAAAGCCTTTTCTGTGGTTTTCCACAGAAAAAGCGAGGTCTTTTGTTGCAAAACAATCATCTAACAATGTTGCGTTGTTCTCTTGGTCTTCAAATCGGAATTACTGTCATCACGGTCATTTTGATTATGTCCATCATATCTGTATTATGCTGGCGTTTTGATGGTCCATGGTATTTGAAGATGGGCTGGTATTGGTGCAAGGCTAAAAGGAAACAATATGAGAAGAGACCAGAACACAAAATATACGATGCTTTCATTTCATACAGTGAAGATGATGCATCCTGGACCAAAGAGACTCTATTAAAAAACCTGGAAGCCAGAGGATTTAAAGTATGTTATCATGAAAGGGATTTCATGCCAGGGCATCCAGTTCTTGGGAACATTTTTTACTGTATCGAGAATAGCCATAAAGTTCTTTTTGTGCTATCACCCAGGTTTGTCCACAGTTGTTGGTGCCAGTATGAGCTGTACTTTGCTGAACACCGGGTTCTCACTGAAAACCAAGATTCCCTCATCATGGTTGTACTGGAAGATCTGCCAGCCAACAGCATTCCAAAGAAATTCAGCAAACTTAGAAAACTATTAAAAAGGAAAACCTACTTGAAATGGAGTCCTGAAGAACACAAACAAAAGCTTTTCTGGCACCAGTTGACTGCTGTGTTGAAGACTATGAATGACCCAGTACTAAGAACACAGACAAAAAGCTGCATCAGGAAGCAGACAGATGAAACTGAATGAGAAGCAATGCTGATAAAGTATTGGAATATTTGGAGTATTTAAAAAATCAAATACTTCTTTTTTTTTTAGTTAAAAAAATCTCTGAGTGTGCAGAAATGGAAAGATTAACAATGTACTTAAGGGGCCAAAGTGATTCGGATTACTACAATATCTGGGGAAAATGGTACAAATGGATTAAATTAAGAAGGGAAGAAAAGAAACAGTGAAATTATAGACCGTAAAATGTAAATATGTAAATTAAACTATATGTGTAATTAAGATAAGCGATATAGAATCTAACTGTAATAAGGAATATGTGAAAATGAAAATACTGTGTATGATTGTAGAAATGCTTTAGGAAATATGGAAATTGTTATTTTAAAGAAAAATGTTGAAAATCAATAAAATTTAATTTAAAAAAAATCAAATACTTCTTGAATAGCCATCATCTGAAAGATATAATTATTAGAATACTGATAATGAATCAAAGTTACATTTTAAGTCATCTTTCTAGAAAAGTGATCTCCTGAAACCAGGGTATTTCCTAGGAAACTGTTTGTTCATATAAGTACAAACACACTGCAACAACCCAGAACATCATAAAAAGAAAATAAACCACCTATAAATAAATTCCAACATAATAGATATCCACACAACTTTATAAAAAAGAACCTGACTGTTCAACCTACCACAGCACAAGCTATGAAAAGGATAACACTGAGGGGTCCTGATGTTGTTACTTTAGGTAATGAAACATCTGCAAGAAAACAACCAAGCTCAGAGAACACCAAGGACCCTCATTTCAACCCTGAGCTACAAATATTCTCCTTTAAAGATAACACTTCCATACATCAAAAACATCTCAGAAACAACCAATAGGCTATTACAGTTACATAGCATCAGCGCAGCACACGAACCAACTAAAGCCCTCCAAAACTTCTTCAGTAAACCAAAAGACCCAACAGCTCAAGAAATAAAAAGGAGTCATCTACAACATACAGTGTTAGTCACCATATAGGATAGTCAGGCAGAAAACTAGCAGAGTGGAGCCATAAACATTAATTAGCAGTCAAAGACATGATAAAAACAATTATCATAAAGAGTATTATCTAGTCAGATAATGAAATATCCACAAGCAAACAACTAAACTCAAGAGTACCAAGGACTCCACTGTTCAACTTCAGCTACATATATTATCTTCTATTACATTCTCTGACAACCAACTTTCCAATATATTTATTCATGGCAGTTTTATCAGTATTAGTCTTCAAATATAAGTCTTTAAAGAAACCTGCCAATTCTTCTATTATTTCCAATCTTGAATATAGCAATTTGGACCTTTTACTGCTGATACTATGTTTCTTTTTTTCCAAGTTGATAATTTTCATGGTTTGTTTATTCAGTGTTTTTCTCTTTGGCAAATTTTATTTTCTTCTGTAACTCTTGTTTCTAATAGGCTGAATTGCAGTTTAGTGTCTTGCAATTCTTTAATCAATTGTTTCTTGAGTTAGCTTCAAATTTTCTTATTTTGGCTTTTAACTGTATTTTTCATTTGTTGTGCTTTTTTAAATTTGCAGCTAATTTAATTAGAAAGCCCCTTGTATATGCTTTATTTGTATCCCACATAGTAAAGTGGGAGATCCCTGGTGTCCTGTTTGTATTAAAAAATTTCAATTGTTTACATTTTTGTAAAACTGTGTCATGGACTCCTTCCATTCATTTTTCTATAAAGGATAGTTTAGAACATTCTTGTCATTAAAATTGAGTTGTGATCTACATATATCATTGGGAGAATTTCTATTTCTTTGATGGTGTTAAGAGTCTTTGAGGCCCAGCACATATTTCTTTTGGAGTATGACTGATGTCCTGCAAAAAAAAATACTGTTGTTGAATTTATAATCCCCAAACCAGTGCCAGTTCCTCCATATATTGAAATACCTCTTGCAGACGCTTCCCACATTTTGTGTGTGTTGACTTATTTAAATTCAAATCTATTCATATCACCCAGATCAAATATTCTTTGAATTCCCTTAATTTTTGAAAAAGAACTATTTTTCTTGAGCCTATTCCTATAAGACCATGGCTTAACTAGCTTAACTACTGTAGGTTTACAAGCAACACAAATTTGATGGGGGGGGGGGAATGATCAATTCAAGGGCAAACACAGGATTTTGGGTTAACAGCTCAGACTATTATTCCTGTTTCTCAGTGTAGTCTTATTACTGGAAATAGGATTAGGTGATATGTTTCTGCCTATTAAAAATTCTATATAAAAATATAGGATATCAGACATGAGGCTAAGGTAAAAACTTCCCTATACAGTATACTTGTTCTGACCTGGAAGATCCAAAATCATCTAATGCTATCTTATAGGTCTTAGAGACCTTTGTCACTCTGGAACAATTTGAATATTTAATTATTTTAGCTGTATTGTAAATGCAGATTGTGACAAAGTGGGAATGTGTTCATTTGTATACAACCCTAAAGGTGAGCTTTTAATTCATAAGGAACATGATCCCAGTATATATGCAACTAAATATTAACAGAATGGCTCAAGGCTATCATCTTTCTTGCTCTGTAAATCAAACAAGCACACACACCCAGACAGAGACACACACAAAATTTTAAATGCATAGGGCATACTTTATGGGAAAGAACATGCTTCTAAGTACAATTTTGATTTTGCAAAATGGGGACAAAAAAGGTTGCAAAATTTACTAAAACTATGCTATTCGATGATGGATCTCAAACTTCCAAGAAAAAAGAGCTCTAGCTCAGTGTATATGCTTTATAAAGGAAATGTCCCAGATACAATCCCTGCATCTCAATCACAAAATTAGCCAAGATAACTGCTGCTGCCTAAGTGCTCTTCCTCATGGCTGAGTCCATCAGTCTTTGGGGTGCTAGAAAACTATACTGCCATAAAATGTACTGCTCTTACTAGCTATTTTTATCCTGACACAGGCATGACACTGACAAATCATCTTTATTTACATTGTACAAGGCATACTCCAGACAATTTTGATGACATAATATCACCAGCCAAAACATCTATCACATACTTCTAACATAGCATGGGCAGCAGACAAGTTTTAACAGATGAAACCCACTGGTTTAGGCATCTCTAAAGCCTTGCTTGTTTTTGCACAAGTGTTTTGACTAGTGTGATCTTCTGGAATAATATTTAACTCATGACCAAAACCAACCTGGCTGGCAGATGACGTTTTCTGGTTCCTTTGGGAATGGGCTTAATGCTGTTACAAAAGGGCTAAACCCATACTGAAAAGCTGAAAGTCACTGGAACTTTGATTGAAATGAAACTGGGGGGACATTTTTCTTGCTCACTTGCCAATGCAGCCCACTACTGTTGCTTAAGTTTAGTTGCTTTGTAGCTACTCCAGAGATTTTAAACTGATAACTGAAGCAAATGGTCTCTGTAAGAGATTGTCCAGGAACTGAAAGAGTGCCAGCATTAGCCTAAACTGGCTATCCCAATCCATTAGCATTCACCTGACTTTGACATCAATCAAATGAAGCACATCAGATTGCACCCATAGCAAAATTGCCATGGTTTGCCTGCTTGAAGGAAAAACAGTACACTAATACTGGAACAACTGCTAAGAATGGTTTTAAGGTACTTGGAGATGAGATGAAGGCAACATTATGAAGACAGAACAGGAAAAAAAAAGATATTGCCAAGAAGTGTCCTAGATGCCTTAGAGCAGTGATGGCGAACCTATGGCACGCGTGCCACAGGTGGCACGCGGAGCCATATCTAAGGGCACAAGGTGTTGCCCTATGTCAGCTCCAGCACGCATGCGCTCGCTGGCCAGCTGATTTTTAGCCTTCTTTTTGGCCGTTTTCGCTCTCCCCAGGCTTCAGGAAAGCCTCCTGAAGCCTGGGGATAGTGAAAAACAGCCCAACCAGAAGTTCACTTGTGTGCTCACACCCAGCCTCCTTTTCGCTGTCAGAGGTCTTCAGGAACTTCTTTGGCTTTGGACAGTTGTAGCCAGGCCTCCCACACCTTGGCCCATTTCTTCTGCAGCCTGAAAGGCTGTCCTGAAGGCCTCTGTAGCCGATAACAGAGCTCCAGATCGATCCAGAGCTCTGTTATCGGCTACAGAGGCCTTCAGGAAAGCCTTGCAGGCTGCAGAAAAAATGGGCCGAGGTGTGGGAGGCCTGATTGCAACTATCTGAAGGTAAGTAGTAGGGCAGCTTCACTGAAGGTAAGTAGTAGGGCAGCTCCACAGCTTCAGTGAGGCCTGTGCACATGCGCAGGGGGGGGCGCATTACATTATGGTGTGGGCACCCATGGGCACGCTATCACGCATGCGCGCACCCTTTTGGCACCCGAGCCAAAAAAGGTTCGCCATCACTGCCTTAGAGTCTTAAATGTCTTACTGCAGTAGGAAAAGACCTAAAACTGAAGGGCTGCAGTTATTCAAAGTAATGAAAAGTTTGGTGGCACAAACCAAAAATTTAATTTATTATGAGACAATATAATATCTCCCAGCACTCCATCTTTGATTCAGTTTCTGTTTTTGAAAAAGTCAAAAGTGATCAGCTAAGCAAATGTCAATAGAATGAGAGGGGATCACAAAAGAAATCCCACAACTCTGAACTGGATACTAGATTTTATAACTTATTTTTATCTTTGTACATAACTAACATAACTGTCATCTGCAAAAAAAATGTTCCATGCTAAGTCAATAATAGACATAAGTCTTAGTAGAAATCTTTTAAAAAGCAACTTTGTAAAACATACATTTTCAAGCACTCACCATATAAACAAGAAAGCAAAATCTGATTCAATTATAAAACACAAAACACTGGTGATTTGTGGTAGCAGAGATTTTTTTTAAAATGATCTTTGCTGGAGTCCAGAAAAAAATCTTCCGGGGTTATAATACTGTAGACACGCAGAAATCTTTTAAAAGGAGAAACACTACTAATGAAACGGGCAGAATATGGGATAGTAATTTGCAAGACACATACAGAACTTAGAAGCCTGGCTAAGGCATGAAGCTTGCAGTCCTATCTTTCCTAGCCCAGCTGCTGCCTGACTGAAGCAAAACCAACTTAATGCGTGGAGGGGCTAAACATTCATGCACATGCAATAGTTATGCAATATCATATGGATGACTCATGGCACAACTTGCCAAGATAGGATAGCCACCATTGTGGTAGAACATTGGACACTGCCGGCTCCCACCAGCTACACCAAGGGCACTGGTATCTGCTTAGCAGAAGTACTGTCATAATCTCGCACCAAGTCATTTGTTGGATGATAATGCATGGCAATGTAGGAGTTGGCAAATCTGAATGGCGAGTTTGTTGGTTGCAAGCTGTTGGGAGTGCTCATTTCCTGAGAAGGGCAGCTGTTATAAATGCTATAATAAGGTTCAATGCGGGTATTCATGGGGGTGGAACTACTCTGCCCTCCTCCATGATGATAATGGCCAACAGAAGCCTTAGGACTCAGCACACTTTCTTTAGAGCGACTAGGGCCACACGCTTGGTCCACAAACTTTTTCTGAGGCTTTGGAGATAGCATATAAGCTGAGTTGGTCTCATGATGAGATGATTTATTTCTGTTGGCCTCCAGACCCCCTTTGCCCACAGCTTGAAGCCGTGTTTTCTGTTTACAACAGAAAAACACAAAGGCCAGGTACTGTATAAAGCAAAGGACCCTCCTTCTTAAGCCAGCACTGTTACGGGAATATATAAAAGGATTCAATCCAGACTTTAAAAAAAAGAGTGTAAATCCACACAACTCAAATTGATAAAGCACAATACCATTGTTCCTAGACAAAACATCCTGTATCAAAGATATGCCCAATGGAAGGCAGCAAACTAAAACAGAAAGGACAATAATAATGCAAGTCACCACAGCTTTAGAGTCCTTGGCCGTGGACAAATTAATCATGGACACCAACTGGAATCTGCTGGCTGCAGATGCAGAGAGCTGGCCAAAGTTCTTCATGTATGCATGTGTTTGGATGTGTTGCAGCTTGTTATAGTTTTGGTTTCTATACAGAGCTGGCACAGTGCACTGTACGCCATCAGCACAACCAGTAGCAAGTGTTCCAACAAAAGGATGAGGCCTGGAGCCATCAACTGTGATGATGGGGGGACATTTTCTCACTTGGGCATTTTTCCTCAAGGCTTGCGCTATCATGATATAAGAAACTAAAACCACTGACACACAGCAGATGAAATCAATAACATATAAGTAAGGGATGATCTTTCCCTCACCACTGATCAGGCTGGAAATAGGAAGGCAAAGATGAGATTTATGGGTCCTCATGGTGGCTAGAGTGGCCAGAGTAAAGCTTGTAGCCCAGAGGAGCAGAGTAAGCAGTAGAGTGCAAGGGAAGGAGGCAGTCCGATTGGGTTGCTTCCCTAACACCATGCTTAATCGGTGAAGGGCAATAACAGCCACTGTCTTGAGGGACATGATGATAAATCCAGAGCTGGTAAGGTGGAAGGTAAAACAGAAAGCATCAGGGATACCAGCTGCAGAATCCAAAAAGAGAGCAAAGGTGAACATGGGGGCAGTCACTCCACAGATGAAAAGGTCACAGAAAGACAAATTGAGGATCATAAAATCAAAGTTGGTCCTGAACTTCCGGAAAGCTGGGTCAAAGAAGGACAAAAAAACAATAAGGTTGCCATAAGAACCTAAGCAGAAAATGACAGCCAGCAGGAAGGTACATGTAACTAAAGTGGCTGTGTGGATTATCTCCTGGAGATCCCCTTGGAAAGAAAAGGAGTCATTGCTGCCCCAAGATGGTGAAGGCAGTTGTGTTGAAGAATTTGAGCGATCTGTCCATTTTGTTTCAGCCCACTCCGTCAGGTTCATCATCAAAGTAACCTGCTGATGTCCTTCAAAATTGTGAACTTGGCATCGGTTGTTTGAGGTGCATACTTGGTGAGACCTATGTGTACAAATACAACCCCCCAATACCAAAAATTAATCAATAAACATTAAAAGAGTTGCTAGATTGTCTTAAAGGGTGTTTATCAATAGCTGGGCTGAAATAAGTCTGTCAATTCTATTATTTCAAGTTAGCCCTTAAATATATAGAAGAGATTGACATTTGGTAACTTTACAGAAAATGGATTAGGACTCATATCCTACTGCAACCACACCCATGCATACTTTAATGACAAGTGTCATTAAATATCAAAAAGGAAGAAACATTTTACATATATTTTTAAAATTGCCACATGCTGTTTTCCCCCTCACATAATATAGTTATGTGGTAAAAAGAATCCCTTACTGCCTATTTATACCATCAAAGCAACAGTGCCTCCCAATTCTTTCTTCAGGGGCAAATAATTATTTGTATTGTTGTATTAAAGGATGTGTTTTGATGTAGAAGATCTGGGTTCAGTTTCTGACAACTTTAGATATTCTATGGTTAAAAGAGTGTTGTATCCCCCAACCCACATGGAAACTTTGTGACAACTCATTTAAATGTAAGAGTACAGTGTCAGAAAATATGAAAAAGTCAAACATATCTCTCATGCATTAGTTTGGAAATAAAATGAACTCTGGCCATACTGGAAGACCAATGACCTCGATACAAAGAGAGCCAGGGAACAAACAGCACCCAAAATCCATGTGCATGGCATTTTGGCACCTGAGGCAGAGAATCCCATCTAAGCTTCTCCTATCAGCAAAAAATTCAGAAATAATGAATTCAATGGAAAATAATTTACTATCATTTATTTACACCCAGCGAACTCTAACAATATAATGATGTTCTTCCATCGTGTTCGAAGAGGACCTTGGCACCTGGGGGAGAGGATGTCAAGACTTGCGTGTGAATTGGATAATAATAATAATAGTAGTAGTAGTAACGACTCTCACTGACTCTATGGTTCATAACAATTAAAGCAATTGGAATAAACTCAATAAAAGATAAATATGATAAGTGAGGGGTTTCACACTCTGCCAGGCTGTTCTCACAGCTCTACTACACAACAGCAGATCTCAGGGGACACCTTGTTCCAGAGAGCAGGCACTGCTACAGAGAAGGCATGATTCCAGGAGCCCAACAAATAACATTGTTTAATTGAAGGAACCCTGACTGCGCCAACCCTGCAGTATACAATTGGCAAACAAGATGTTATAGGAGAGAGATGTTGAAATAACAGGCCCTATGTCATGTAGGGCTATATAGGTAACAGCCAGCACCCTGGATTGCATCCAGAAGCAAACCAACAACCAGTGTAGCTTGTGGAGTAGAGGTGTTACATGGGCATACCAAGGCATGCCTATTATTGTTCATGCTGTTACATTCTGGACCAGTTGAAGCTTCTGGGTGTTCTTCAAGGGTAGCCCCATGTAGAACAGGTGCACAAGGTGACTAGGTCATGAGTAACTGTCTGAGGGGCCCCCACAATCTTGTAAAAGATGTAACGCACACCAAATAGAGTTGTACTAAGATCTTCCTGGCCTTTATACATAAATATAAATTGTTCTAAAATGAAGTATAAGAATGTCCATGTTAGAAGTGCAATGAAATTAAATTGGTGAGGGTGCTTCTTTCTCCATAATATAAAGTGACCAGATTTTTTTTTTAAGCGGGATGGGGGGGGGGGACGCCTGGGCGCCGCCATTTGTTTTGCCCTCTGCGCATGCGCAGAACGCTGCGCATGCGCAGAGGGCAAAACAGCAAATGTCGGCGTCCAGGTGAGGTGGGGGGGGAAGCGGGAGGGCGCTTGGATGCCTGCAGCTCGCGACAGGTAAGCTGCCTCCTTTCCCCGTCTCCCGCCTCCCGTTCGTTGCTTGCCAGCCCGGCCGAAGGGAAGGCGGGAGGCGAGGAAAGGCCTCCCGAAAGGGAGGCGGGCTCCCTCCCCAGGGCAACGGCGGCAGCGAGGCGACGGGGGGAAGAAAGGGGAGGGGGACGAGGAAGGGCTGTTTGCGCCACTCGTAAACTCAAAGCGGCGACGGCTCCTCGTCCCTCACCCCTCCCAACCGCAGCGGCGCCTCCGAGGGCGGGGCTAGGGATGGGGCGGGGGAAGGAGAGGAGGAGCAGCCTCCCTTCCCCCTCCCCCCAGCTTCCAGCCGCCGCCGGAGGAGTCAACGCGGGATGCCCGCCCGCCGCCAAAGCCGCCCACGGCCGGCCCGAGCTGAGAGGCCTGCTGCCTTTCAGGCCGATTTTTTGAAAGAATGCCCTAGTCGGGCAAACTTTGAAAAAATCGGGACTTTTTAGAAGGCGGGCGGGACGCGGGACAAATGGTGAAAAAGCGGGTGTGTCCCGCCAAAATCGGGACGTCTGGTCACCTTACCATAATATCTAAAGACAGACCATTAAATACAAGTCCAGACCAAGACTGTCACTGAAACCAGAGACTAAGGACTGGAATAACAGCTTCCAAGCTGATACTGACATGTCGGTGATAGGAACAGAAGGAAGTGTGAGACTGGAATGACAGGGCTGGGACTGAAAGGGCCAAAGCATACATATGGAGCCAGGATGTCTCCTGGCCCCATACGTGACTAAGATGTGAGGAACAAAGCATGATCATAGGACCTGGAAAGGCTGTTTATGGGCACAGAAATAAATGCCTTTGACAGAAAATCATGCCCATCATCTCAACTCTTGGCTTGTTGTGGGCCATCATTCCAGTCCCACACCTGGCATTTTATCTCCCTCCTCAGGAGGGAGCATTCCCATCCTCAGCCTAACCTACAGGAGTGGTTATTTAATTTTTTAAAAATAACATGGCAGAAAAGACCACATAAAGCACTTTTTTTTCATTTTCTCCTGAGTCCTTCGTGCTTTCTGATTGTTTGCTTGCATTTAATTATTCGACTAGGTAACGTCATAATTCTCCTATGTTGCTTTTTAAAAAAATCTATCTCATGCTTTATAAGTATACAGCTGTCCTGATTTAAATGGGATTCAATCGGGTCAAAATTCTCAGAAGTACCTTTCCGGCCTTTTGAGAGTTTGAGCAAGAAGGTAATAACCTTCTTTCTTGTCCTTCCTTCTCCTCTTCTGTAGGGCTCATAAGGAAAGCACGGGGCCTAATCAGAAGGGCTGGCGATTTTCGAATACGGTCGGACAGTTCGAGCTTAGCCGACCGGGCTCAGGTGCGCATCGAGGTAGCAAAGGACGCGGCCTTCTTTACCGTCCAGTCTAGGGCGCGCTAGGGCGCTCCGCTCCGCTCCACCCACCGACCGACCCGCCGGAACGAAGCCCTCCGTCAGTCCGCGGACCGGCCTGTCCTTACCAAGCGCGGGCTCCGTGGAGGCAGCCGGGACCACGCGCTTTGGGCGTCAGTCCGCATCGGGGGCAGAAGGCAATCGCAGTCGGGGCTGCGGCTGGCGGAGGGTGAAGTCATCGTCGGCGGGAGGGAGCGGCTCGACCCCCTCCGCCGTCTCCCTCCTGCGTTTGGGCCCGAGGAAAGGGAGGGAGCCGGGTCGGCGCTGCAAGCCTCGCCGCGCGCGCCAGCTGAAATGACGTCGCGCTTCTTTTTTGCAACGCGCGGGTCGAAGGCGACGGTCCCCTCAAAGGTGTCTCCCCTCCGAGAGGTTTCCTCGCACTGCTCCGGGGACCGTTTCCGCGTCCTCGGTGACACCGCTCCGGCGTCTCGCCCCTGGGCGAGCGGATGAGTGGTTCCCAAGAGCTGGACGCCCGGCAATGGCACATTTCACGCAAGCGCCTGGCCTGAGAGAACGCGGTGGAGCTCCGCGCTGCACAGAAACGTCGCCGCAATCAGAGTGCGGTGCACGTCTCGCTCCGATGAAAGCAGCTCCCTTCCTTTCCTTTCGGGGAACCCTGCTCTGAAATTGTGGCCGGTCAAGCGTCTGAGAGGCGGTAACAGATGCTGCTGAAAAGCAACATCTGCTGGTGGTTGCTTATAGATACCCAGAACAACACGAGACCAGCGTGCCCTTCTCTCTATCCAGGGGTCCCCAAACTTGGCAACTTTAAGACTTGTGGACTTCAACTCCCAGAATTCTCCAGTCAGCTATGCTGGCTGGAGAATTCTGGGAGTTGAAGTCCACAAATCTTAAAGTTGCCAAGTTTGAAGACCTCTGCTCTATCCTATCTCGAGAGAGTGAATTGTCGAGCGTTTTGAATGGCACACCTCAGAGCCAGCCCGATGCTCACCCGTAGCTAGCAGGATTTCAATTCACAGAATCGTGTGTGCATGCGTTAGTCTTGAAGTTTCCCTAATTTTTTTTTAAACAGTAGCGGTGATGTTTGCGATAAGAAATGTCGAATCAATGTGCTTATTAAATCAGCTGCAACTTTACAAAGTGGTCATAACCGCCTAAGTTTCAAATATTCTTTATCAAGGAAAATTAGGGAGAAAAAAAGGAGGGGGAGAGGAATGTGTCTGTCCCAGCTGTGTCTGTTCCAAGTTACTTTCTCAATCCTGAGTCCTACGGGAGTTGGGCGGCATATAAAAATGACCAAATAAATAAATAATAAATCTTGGGGTGGGGGCTTCTAGATATAGACCTTATTAGATGGATGGTGACATCAGCCATGACAGCAGCTCTCCCAAAGCTTTCTGGGGAAATAAAGCAAGCTTTTTTTTCTTTTATGAAATACAAGCTATACCTGTTCAAGTCAAAACTGTGTCCATCCTGTAGCAGATCCTCTACTGAAGGAAAAGAGACACAAATTAACCTGGCTATCTTTTCCTTAGTAAAGCTAGGCACAATGTACTAGGAAACCAACATAAGACCTAAATTGAATATGATGCGGTAGCGGTGGAAATAGCCACAGAAGCCATTTATATTTTCTTATGTATAATAAAGTAACGTGTTGCAGGCGCAGATATGGGTGTTCTTCCTTCATGTGCATCTGTGATTATTGAATATAGCACCAGGAAGAATTGGGGGGCGGGTTTGTTTCATGTCAGCTCTGGTCATGTGACCAGGGAGGACTTAGAGCAGGTGCCAATGTATGAGCTGCTCCCCACTTGCCTCTCCCATAAGGTGGCTTGGGTGAAATTTGGGCTTATTTTGCATCTCTGACCAGTTCCATCTTTTTTTTCAAAGTTGATCTGTTTTTGCCAGGTTCTCCCTTGGGCCAAATGCAATCCTGTTCTTGTCCTGGGAAATGATAGTTTGAAATTTCATGAACATCAGATCACAAGCAGATGCTCAACACAAAAAGTGTCCTCTAGGTATCATTATCCATAAACTTGTAATCTGGAAGAGGCAGCTCAAAACAGAAAAGGAGGTATATATTACAATGATACATCGTCTAGTAGTGTTTTTCAGTGGGATCTTGCTACATGTTGTAGGGAAGCATGAGGGAGAAGCTACCATCATATTAATATACACATTCATCTAAGAGTAGTAGCAAATTAACGTTCCCTTTTGTTTCCCCAGTCAGGAATACATAGAAGCTGAGAATTCTTTGTACTCCTATTATAGGGTTGATCCAGTGCTATTGCCATGTATGGGGGAAAATAAAAAATATGAAATATTTCCAAAGTCTTCTCATTTTCTCTCTTTTTTGCTTACAAATTAAACTGCAGCTACCATGTCAGATAACTGAAAATGTTCAGAGGTAAAATCTCTGGAATGACAGACAAAGCTGATTCTTTTAAAGCAGGAAACAGATGTTAAATCTTGATTCATATCCTTTTATGCATAGGCAGACTGCCAATTAACTCCGTTATTAGGGCAGTTTTATATAGCCTTTTTGAAAAAGTTTGAGTGACTTACACAATTTTTGTTTTTGTGTCTTAACAAGAACTATATATGTTGTTTCTTATTCAGACATATACTGTGTCATTTAAAATCACATAAACATACAATCATATCTCTCCAGAATTAATATTTTTCTCTCGCTAAAGCAATCCTGAAGTGATCTCAGTGAAATGTTTCCTGGAAGAAGATGGAAGCAGCTTGTGATGTTCAAACCCCAAGTATGGGTTTTTCTTCTTAATGGCAGCAGTGTCACCCATTTGATTTCTTACTTTATCATAATACCATGGCTTTGAAAAATAAGCTTCCAACATTTTGAATTGCTTCCTCAGAGCAAAGTGACAACCAGCAAAGCTTCTTTAAATGTATGAGACATTATTCCAGTGAGCAGTATGAATCAAGATTCTGGCTATCTTGCCAGCCAAAATTTCCACATTATTTTTATAGATAAAGGATTGTAATAATTCAAACAGGGGTTTACCAGACTACGGAGGAATATAATATTTACAAAAGTAAGATCAGAAATAACAAGAGTTGTGTACATACTTCCTTACCAACTATTTCGATTATTTTTGCACAGGGAATAAATTAGAACTAAGATTTGCCTTCCAGGAGGAAAGGGAAGAGGATGAACTAAGCTAGAGAGATCTTGGCAACAAGAATCGGCACAATTCAGTCATCTTTTTGTGATTGGAAGCTATCCTACTCTTCTTTTTCCTAAGAGAACCAAGTTACCAAAATCAAATTTCTATGCTAAGGGGAGAACAACAAATTTTCCACATTTTTCCTCTAAAAATATCTCATTTTAAAAGGAAATATAATTATATGTGTCCGTTTTAATTCTAAACCTAAGCTGACAAGATTTGCAAAATGTGAATAATTCAAACAAGTTCTTTTATATCATAAGCCGGGGTCCCCAACCCCCAGGCCGCAGCTCACTACCTATTTGCAACTGGGCTGTAATTGGCACAAATCGAGCTGAGCGCACTGGCCTGCCATTTGCTTAAGTTGAGCTGTGTGTGCACACGTGCGCGCCAGCCCTCTGCTCACACAGCCTGGTTCCCCTATCTACCCCCACCTCCGGGCCGCCCAGCTGCAAAGGTTAGGAATCACAGTCATAAACCATACCA
The DNA here is from genome assembly GCA_023053685.1 of Diadophis punctatus similis. Taxonomy (NCBI): domain Eukaryota; kingdom Metazoa; phylum Chordata; class Lepidosauria; order Squamata; family Dipsadidae; genus Diadophis; species Diadophis punctatus. Next base: position 34,949,055 of record JALIGW010000001.1, on the reverse strand, counting down.
AGCTTCTCTTGATCGAATTGCTTTTATGAAGCTATCCAATCGCTTTTATGAAGAGTACCAATGCAACTTTTAAAGTACTGGATCTACTTCTCTAATACCCAAGACCTCATGTCCTTTCAGAACTACAAGCAAACAACCCATCATTTATATTCAAGAGACTGATTAGATCCCAAATATCCTTGTTAGAGATTGTTAGCTCCTATTCTAAATGAAAACACTTACTTTGAGAGGATATACTGAATGATAAATATGCCATGCACACCCAAATTTTTACAAACAATTAATTTATTCAGCTTTCAACTAAGTACACAACTGAAAGTAAGAAGATGCATTTGGCACTACCCTATACATGTTATTTCTTCATTGAGTCTCAGGACATGCTGTCCAGCTTACACTGCCGTGTTTGCTTTGCCAACAGGCAGATGATTTAAAAGCATATTATATTCCTTTTAAACAAAGAAAAAATACAGAGTGAGTGTATTTTTCAAGTTTGTGTTGTTTTTGTTTTCTTAAATGGGAGAGATATTTCAGTTCTATTATTTACCATACATTAAAATATACCAGGATGGTAGCAAGAGAAAAATATTGGTAAAAAATCAATTCATTCACTAATGATACATGAATATTAAACCCAAAACTAAATAACTTCATTTATGAGAATCAGCAGTATTATAAACCAGAAGAAATTGGCATTTAAATTGGATACAAAAGCTAAAGCAGTTTTTAACATTGAAAAGTGTGAATCTTTACAAGATAATTTCACAAATGGATTATGTAAAACTTTTGCAAACTATACAGTACTTTGTCAATGCAATGCCTCTACAATTTATACAATCTTTTACATGTATTGAACATGTTGTGAAGTAGTGAGTCAATAGCCACCAAAGTCGCAAACCAAAAAGGAATTTGATGGGGACAGATACAGTACTTCTGTATTTTAATGTAATTTAAATATCTGTTCCAGCATGGAGATATAGAGTGAATGAGGAAAGGTGGGAGTTATCAATACAGAACATTTTATTTTAACCATATAACCAGTGGTCTTTAACCACTCAGTATTAACATATATACATGAAATAAAACAATAGCAAATATCTGTTGTTGACCATGGGCTCTACTAAATTTGGAAAAATGTAAGCTGCCACCTACAAAACCAGGGAAAGATAAAGTTCAGTACCTGGATGAAGGATCTTATTGAAAATCTGGCCATGAAACAAAAATTAACAGTATGGATTTAGAAGCTAAGATTTGAAAGAAAGCTGAGCACAAAGCACTGCATAGCTTGGTTTTGCATGTGAGCTAAAAAAAGAAAGTAAATTTTTTTTAAAAAAATTGGGATGGTATTACTACCTACACTTATACCCAAGGGTATTATGAAAAGTTGGGCATGCATATTCTTACAGGTTGTGTGCACAGTTATTCACCTGATATCAATAAACAATCCATTTGAATTTGAGAAATTGCTATATTAGCCATTCCATAAGGTAGAATTTATCTTAAGTATAAGACACTTGCATGGATGTTTGAAAGAAAATTACAATTCTCTTATTCATGCAGAGACTTGTTACTATGCCAGAGCTTTTTTCTTCAGTTAAACAGAAATCTAATCTTCTTCAAGGGACATACCATACACACTTTTAAAAAGGATTCCAAACTTAAGCCTCTGAATTACTGAATCCAAATATTCAGTAGGTTAAAATTTAAGTTTCTTTATCTTTAAAGAAATGAAGGTGTCTCCTATTTTTCTGAGACCCTGAAAGAGACGGATAATTTGACAATGACAAAAGCCAATCTTACGTTCAGCAAGAACAAGGGCATTAGTCTGGAATGGAAATCTGTCATCAAAATAATCTATATACTATTTTACTTCCCAATTGCCAAGGAAGATTATCAATCTCTCCTGTTCTTCAGAAAATTTTATGAGACAGCGTTATTGTAACTATTGCTCTGTATGAGCAATTATTTTAAATAGTCTTCTTTAGGCAGTTTGAATCCTTGGGCACATATTTCTACTACATATTTCTGATTTTAATTTTTGACACACACACACACACACACACACACACACACACACACACACACACACACACACACACACACACACACACACACGTCATATATATAGTTGTACCCCAATTACAGATTTCAAAGTTTTATGCTAGTGGTTCGTTGACTAGAACCACCTATACAAACTATAAGCCTTGAAAATAATAAATAAACGATAACATATGAGTTTATGTATTTACAAACCAAGTTAATTGTGATTTATTTACTAAAATGATAAACTTTATCATGATTGTAAACCAGTTCTGTACAATGGCAAGCAGATCTCTATTCAATTCAAAGTTCATGAAAGCAAGCACTCTCCAGTTTCTGAGCTCATATGAGGCTCTTTTCTTGTTCCTCTTCTGGGGTTCCAGATCAGTGAAAATATTTTACACATGGCAATTCATTAAGGTAAGGATTCTCAAACTTTGCAATACCATAATCCCTTGAATGATAAACAAATTTGTTCAACTTCACTCATGAGCTAAAACAATGAGTTAAATAAAACTCTTTTGATTGATGCATCCCTTTTCCAGATTACTAGATTCTCAGGTTTTGCCATCTTCCCAATGCTACCTGGGCCTTTTCTTCCGACTTTACCTGTGCAAATCTTTAAAAAAAATATGACCCCTTTCCAAGTTGCTTGAGACCCCTGTGGGACTGCATTTGAGTTGAGAACTTCTGTATTAAGAAAATAACAAGTGAACCAGATTGCCAGTAAAATCAGTGCAGTTGTTCTTCATTATATCAAGGTCACATCCTGTTCACTACCACATGCAAACACGACGCAGTGCTGTCAAAATATTGTCTATACTAGTCTCACATAAAATGTAAATATGGTGTGAAGCCCATTTAATCATCACATAAAATAAATATAATGCAAGATGAATGTAAACTGATTTCAAGACAATATACTGGAAAACTAGCAAAAGTTATCTATGAAGATTCTCAATCATCCAGATCATGGTTACCCAAAGGTGCTTTTCAAAAGGCAACTAGACTTTCTTCGTTTCTACCACACAGTCCTTTCAGCAGACCAAAGAAGGTTCCACACCCATTTGCATGCTGATTCAGGGCACCCTGAGGGTACAAGTAAATCCCCAAGTGGCCTCAACAACTCTTAAGAGTACTAAACAACCAGATGACAGCAAAGAATATAAATTCTTCTATTCCCCACCATTCAGTCCGAACTGAAGAGCTTCTAGGACGAGAAGTGAAATGTTTTCAAGGGGGAAAAAAACCAAGAAAGTCCAGTTGCCTTTTGAAAGGCACCTTTGGGATAGCAAAAATTATGTTTCAATGTCTTTGACACCATATTCAATACATGCCCCATCTATATTTGATTATTTTCTTTCAATTTAAATCAAAAGAATATTTTAATTTTATATTTTTAAACGAGAATTCTAAAGAGATTCTTATATGAAGGAAGGAAAAGGCCAGACAGTATTGGTTTCATTTAATGAGTCTAAAAATTACAAGGCACTGTTTGAAAGGTGACATTTTGCTATGTCAAGCTGGATATCAAGAAGACCATTCCGAGATAGCCCAAGGGTACAGATTTTACAACACAGTCTCACCCTTTTATGCATAATAGCACGGTGATACCAAAAGATCTGTAAGGACAAGCAGCTGGTCATCAGTGAATTGTTGCTTATGTTGCTGCCAATTATCATGGTGAGTTCTCCGGAAATTGGACAATGTTTTTTTTACTGTCATCTATGTGGAGAAAAACAGAGAGAGAGAGAGAGATTTAGGCAATGTATTTAAAACAACTATAAACTGTCTTGTTCTTAAGGCTGTGATTCAGCTTTGTAAGTGCAAATATATTATTCAGAATTTTGTTCAAATGTTTCAGGTTTAGAGAAACTACCAAATCAATAATTTCAAAATATAGTTTGAAATACTTGCTACTGTTACCCTAAACTTGAAAAGAAACATTATTTATACATAATGATTTAAGAATTGTGTATATTATATTTCTTTTTATTCTATTCAATGAATTGTTAAATGTGTAGTTTAATTGTACAAAAGTTTAACAGATATGTACAACTACATATTTTTGTTTAGTACTGTGTTGTTTTATGTGAGAGGATTATTCCTATTCTTCACCGCCCACCCTTTTTTGCATAAAATAAAACTAAGAGATTATCATCAGTATCAAACCAAACTGGCTCTGTAAATGGTTATCTTTGTTAACTAGCTAAAAAGCAAAAAAAAAAAAAAAAGGTACTATTGAATAATTTCTGTTTTGATCCTTATTACTAACATTTGGTTAAAACAAAACAACCCAAATAGCCAGTACCCATAACAGAAATTTTCTAAGTAGTAGACTAAACAGCTTCTTCTCGAAAAAGGCAGTCATTTAAGAGACCAAGCTTCAGCATAAGAATTCCAACGATTGATCAAATGAATCATACCTCAATAGGCTGAGGATCATTCAGATGCGCACTAAGATCCATCAAAAGTTGAGGCATCCATGTGGGCACATCATAAGGACTGGACAAAATACACGCACTAAGTCCAAGCACGCCAGCATGGCGTTTAACTAAATCTGCAAGAAAAAAGTTGGTAATTCTTCCATGGGGCAGCAATTGGCAGAAATAAGAGACAAGCGCTTTCTATCTATGGGATAGAGTGGATTTTTACCAGTTCTCTCTTCTTTCTGAAGCCCTTTAAACCACTGTCATGCATACACATTTACATGGTTTTCTGTAAATTTCATTGAGCAGATTTTTGGGACTATAAAGGGATGCAAAGAGAAGGTCGCAAATCACAATTACATGACTGCAAGAGGCTGCAACCTTTATCAATGCGAGCTGCTTGCAAATTACCCAATGTAATCATGTGGTTACAGGGGTGGTACCAGGGTCATTACTTTGAGGATGAGACATTAGTCACTTTTCTGAGGCCATCACAACTTCAAACCATGCTTAAATGAATAAAGTAAATAGAGGACTACCTGTAATTTCTAAAACATAGGTTAAATTGTGCATTTAAAATTATTGCAATCCAATCCAATGCAGATGTGCTGCATTGCCTGCAAAATGCTATGTCTGCCACATGACTCAGTTCCCTTGCAGAATCCACTCTACTTTTGTGGTTTGACCTAAATTCAATGCAGCTCAGTCATGTCAACTGTCATTCTGAGTTTCCATTATTTAGGGAGCTTCAGATTGCTCCCTGTTCTTCCCAATGACAATCTCTAATGCAGATCCCCCTTTCCTGTGAACTGGACTGCATTGTATGCCAGAAATAACTGGCTGACTCACTTCTGGAAGAACAGATACTTTTCAAATGTTCAAATGTTATGCACAGAAAGGTAGAAAATAAGTAATCAGAAAGCTGAGGTAAGACCCCTCTGACAAATCTATTCAGCATGATTTACCCCTTCCTGAAGGAACCTCCTCCTTACCTGCAGGGGGAATGGTATCCACTACAGTACTGAGGTCTCGTTTTCTTCTCTTTGGAAGTCTCATTTTACAGAGCTGCTCAAAATGAGTCTGCATAGGGTCATCAATCTCCAGGAAGTGGCACTGGAGCAAACCACCCAAAGTGGTAGCAGCCATCTCTCTCACCTAGGATCAAATAATAGCATCAGGAATAACAGTATGGGCAGCCCTATTTCCACTATACTCTAAATCAGTATTTCTCAACTTCAACAACTTTAAGAGGTGTGGGCTTCTATTCCGAGAATCTCCCAACAGCTGGGTTGCTGGGGAATTCTGGAAGTTGAAGTTGATTTAACAAATCTTAAAGTTGCTAAAACTGAAAAACACTGTTCTAAATGTGAGATAGAGGGTGGCAGTACTGTACCCTGGCATTATCACATGTACACTTTGTGTACATCTTGTTTGCAAAGTCAGTGTTCACTGTATTAAGCAGTAAAGCTCTGAAGTTTCTCTTCATGAGACAGTAGCCTCAGGATCACAAGGAGAGTTTCGTTTAAATTCCAGTGAATAGAAAAAGTTATTATGTTAAACATAGAATAGGGTTTGAAGAGACCTTGATGGTTTTCTAGTCCAACCCTCTGCCCGTGGCAGGAGGCCCATGGCAGCAATTAGGAACTTAGCATTTAGTTGGACAAGGTCTGGATTTGAAATTCTGAGCAGACATACAGGGCAAAGTTGTGGCATGGCCTGTTGAACCCCATGTGTTGAAAAGAATAAACAGACAGTGGTTTTTAGTCTACCTTACACATGAGTATTTATAGCACTGTGATGTCTTTTGAATGATCCCATAGTAGCTGATAAACACAGAAAGTTTGTTGCATACTGGCTTTTGTTTGACTATGATTATTATTATGGCATTAAAATGGCATTACAGAACACAGAATTATTATAGAAAATAAAGTAAATAAAACAAGTCTGTGTTTATTCCGTTGTCAAGTATTCCTGGAAGTTATTAGCAGTTCAACTTTTAGCTGCATCAGAAATATGTTAGTAAGCTGTACAATCTTCATTTCAGAAGCCTTGTAACTCATACTTAGCATTACAATATTCATACAAGAAATGGATTTCAGGAGCCAGTTAATTTCTGATAATTCATTATAGGGTTTTTAATTTTGATTCTATGGAATTTAAGTGGATTATGTTCAAGGATATAATTTTATAATTTGCTGAGCAGAACACTATTTTAAAGAGAGGCAGTAAGACAATTATTAATTTGGACTCCAAATTTCTGATTCTGTTATTGGGACATTATCCAAATGGCTTGGTTTTATCATGTACTCAAAGATTGACCAACTGCCTGTGTTTCTAAACCTTTAATATATTCTTAAGCAATGGGATAAGTTACAATATCTTGATAAACTAAAGTACACATAAAATTCTTATCTCGAGAACTCTCCTAGAGTTCACTGGCACTAGGATACTGAAAGGCTGAAGAAGCCACATAAAAGTCCTTTGAGAAAACAGATAATGTAGATTAGAGTCTGTTAAGTTTTTGCCAATCTCCTTATATCTTCTACCTCAAGGAAGGTCAACTGCTTGAGTTCCTTCCCTGATAGCATTACATTTTCTCTAAATTTTCCCCTTTTCAGGGAAGATGGCTTGCCTATTTGTAGTTCAGGGTTTAAATGAGGGGTCGTTGGTGCTCTCTGAGCTTGGTTGTTTTCTTGTAGACGTTTCATTACTCAAAGTAGATAACATTATCAGTGCTAGGTTTTTGTTTTTAAATGTTGGGGGTTTTAATTTCTGTTTACCACTCAGAGTCACTTCAGTAAAATGGGTAGCCATATAAATTATATAAATAAAGAATTTAATAAATAAGAATGTATTTTTTCCAAACAGATATTTGTCAACTTATGACCATACATTCAGTGACCAAACTTACAATGGTGCTGAAAAAAAAAAGGATTTACGACCTATATCTGAATTTAGGACTGTTGCAGTGCCCCCAGAGTTATGTGAACAGAACTTGGACTCTTGGCAGCCAACCTGCACTTACAATAGTACAGATGCATTCCAGCTTAATCCCAACTGCAGCTGCTCCTGCCAACCTGCATTCCTAGACCTGTACCAACCTACATTCTGCCACCCCAGCTCACCTTCACCATTTTCTTGCTCTCAGTGCTGATAAGGCATGCTGTGGGGAGTCAAAAGCAGTCCCTGAACAGCAGCACACTGAAACATCCGTTTGCAAAAAGCTCCTGGAGTGCACTGTGCCAAAATGCCCTCTTTTCCATACTCGTAAAGACCAGCCTGAGACTGAGGCTAGAAAACAAATGGGAAGAGTACAGTAGAAATGAAACTGCCCTTGCAAGCAAATGGGAGACCAGGTGGATTTTGGCAGGGTGAGAGTTAATCTCCAACATGCTTCTCTTGCCTGTGGTTATGCTCTGTTTTCTTGACTTCTGGATACAACCTCATAGAGGATAAAGTGGCAGGCTGGAGAAATGCAAAGCATGGGAAAATAATAATTCCTTGGCATGAGGAGTGAACAAAATGAATAGATGCCAATGTTAGCTCATCTGGTTGAAGGCTAAGGTGCTCTGAAGTAAACTTTTCCAGACCAATGTAGGGCTGTGGGTAGGATGGAAGGTGCACAAAACAAAATTTGCTTTAGTTTGAAAAATGGTTAGGGCTGTTTGTTCCTCTTCTGATAGCTGGAGATGAAGAATCAGGGCAGCGATAGGCTGGCTCAACAGAGACTGAATGAATAGTGTGTGGGCAGGGCAATCATGTCCAAAGGAGCGCTTCAGGGTTCTGCACTCCAGAAGATTTTTGCAAAGAGGCATTTTGACACACTGTCGTTCAGGGACTACTTTCAACTTTCTTTTTCCACAGCCGAAGTTCAGCCCAGGCTGGACAGACCTTATTAGCAGAGGGAGCAAAAAACAGCAAAGGTGAACTGGGGTGATGGAGCACCGGGTGGGCGGGATCTCAGAGTGCAGAGTGGTAAAGGGCAACTGTGGCTAGGACTGGGCTAGGATGACTCAAACTTTTATGGGCATGGTAAGCAACCCCAGAGCCACATGTTTCTGGGATTGTTTGGTATCCTGCAAGTCAGGATGCAAGGCAACCAAAGGGTAGAGATAGGCAGATGAGGGACTTGGAGACAGTCCCTTACCTTACTGAAGCTCAAGGCTGGGAGAGACTAAGTCTGGAATGGCTTAAATTGGGGTAGGGTAGATATTTGCTTAATGACTTGCAATTCGTAATTAACAACCACAACAGGGAGTGTTGATATGTCATTTTAAGTCTCATGGCCTTGCTTTTACAACAGCATCAACTTATGATGGCAATCAAGGTTCCAATTGTGATCGTATGTCGAGGACTACCTGAACACATTAATGCTTACACAAAGGATCCGAGTACAGAGGTAGGCTGCCATCTTAGTGCAATTCTACAAACTACATATAAATCCAACAAGGAAATATAATGTAGAAGATGCTTTATCACACCATTTAAAAATGTGGTATGGTTCTAAGGTCCAGGTAACATAGCAAGAGAGCAGCAGCTTTGATTTAGAGAGTATTACCTAGTTTTCCCTAAGGTAACTTGTTTTTTTTTAATGCATCTTTACATTTGGAGTAAGGAAGGTTATTGAGACTAGAAGACAACATGCCAACTAATGTTTAATGTTTATGAAATTTAAATATCAATAAATCTCTCTGAAAGTCTTTTTTGCTCTCAAATATAAGTGTGCATTTACATCATTACTCAGTCATCTAAAATCCAAAGATCTGAGAAAGTGACGGAAAAGATGGCTTCCAAAAACTATTCTAAATGAATAGATTTAACTTCAAAATGTAAAAAAGCCCAATTAAATGGATGCGTAAGTGGCAAAGATCAGACGAGGAAGGATTTACACCCTACAATTGCGACAAAAACCTCTAATTTATATACAAAATAACAGAGACACAATACAAGAGTAGTGAATCATCATCCTATTAGATCTTGCCTAAAAGGAAAGAAAAACAAATTACAACCTCTGCGTTACAGGGGTTTCTATGGCAATATGATTATTAAGATGTTACACAAAAGCAAAGTATTTTAACAATTTTACATTTATTTCAAAATTTACCATGTCCTAATGGGCAGATTAGGCTGTCAAATTTGTACTAGTGGTTGTCACTGCACAGTAATGGAATGAACACAGGCAGTCCTTGCTTAATAACCCTAATTTGAACCAGAATTTCCAGTGCTAAGTGAAGGTGCAACATTGTTAGGTGAAACATTATATGCCTACATTACTTAGTAATGGCAATTCCAGTAGTCACAGTTGTAGTCATTAGGCCAGGATCATGCTGTCATTTAGGCAAAGATCTCATACTTCTTGGATCCTGTCCTGCTCGCTTCTGCTTCAACTCCCCCAATTTCCCTATCTCTACTCCATCTCTGCCTTGCACTCTGCCACTACAGCCCGCAGCTGAAAGTCTTCTTCCTCCTCCTGCTGGCCCAGGGTCGAGGTACTGGTAAGAGTACAGTCTCGGGAGGCATCTGGCAACACAGCAGCATGGTGAAGTCTTGTCTGCTGAAGGGGACTCATTGGGCCTGACCAGGGTGGTGGGAGCAGGATGGAGTCAGAGGAAGAGTCTTGTTTTCCACCACTAGAACAAGGAGAATAGCCCACAGGCCCTTTTAAAGTATAGCTTTCCATCTCACATTGGACGCACTCCTAGAGAACCAGCCTGCAGGCTTCAGCAATGGGTGGAGGCAAGCACCAACAGGAGGCTCTCTGCTTGCTTGGCCCAACATTCCTCCTACAAAACTTCAAGGAGGATCAGTTTTCCATGAGCACTTCCAACACAAGCTGCAGGGCTGCCCTGCTAGGACGTGCTCATCCCTCCATTTCCACCAGTTCTGCCATGACCCCAACAATGTCTCCTATACAGTCAAAAACTTCACCCGGGGAGCCATTGCTGCTTCTCATGGCAATGGCGTATGCTGCATCTCACTGGTCTGCTAAGCCCTCCAGGGTATGCAGGCTATCACTCCTCATGCTGGTGGCACAAACAGGGCATTTCCCCCTGCAATGCCACTCTGTCTCCACCACCTGTTTCATCCTGCTGCCTCCTCACCAACTGAGCCCAGCAAGCTTCCTTCAATAGATGAAGGTTCTGCTGAGTTTGCCAGGCAAACTGGGGCTGTACCCTCAACCAGCACATGAATCCTAGACCAGGAGGAGGAGGAAGGAGAAAATGGCGAAGGTCAGATGAGGGTCAGTGCCAGGGGGAAGCAGGGTTGGCAGAGGAACTGCATGGTAGTCAAAACGGGAATGATATGGATGAGTGATAGGTGGGGGTGCTAAAGCAGCCCTGTAGTTGTAAGTACAGGTAGGCTGCCAAGCAGTTAAATTTTGATTACATGACTGGGGCACTGAAATGGCCGTAACTTCAAGAAGAGAGTATAATTACCATTCAATCAGCACTGCCATAACTTCAAACTTTTGCTGAACAATTGGTTGTTAAGTGAGGACACCTCTAAATAAATATAAAAGAGAGTAAATTGCTCTTTTTTATTTATGAGTGTTTTAAATGGTGGCTTCAGGAGCCTGCCTGATTATCTAGCACTGGAATAAGAACTGAATATTTCAAATTTCAACGTTACTTATATATTTGTTTCCCCCCCGAACTTCTGACATCCATAAAGTATGATATGGCTCTACATTGATAGATATTAACACTTTGTCAGAAGCAGTAGTGTTATTATTACAGTGACAAAATTAATCACAATTGTAAAACAGGATAAAAAATATGAAAAAATAAAACTTTTACATCAGTTTGAATAACAAAAGGCATGATAAAAGGACCTGAATTGTTGAATCAATTTCTTATTATCGACAATTGCACAGAAGATCTTGCATTAGTGTGGAAATAACACTCCTATTTTATTTCCAACAGAGCTTTCTCATTGCTAGTCGAGACTAAATATTAAGTGGAAAATCCACAATCTTTGATTAGACCTTACTTCAAATAGAAAAAGGAATAACATTTATATTGCAAGCTAAAGGCAGCTGAAGGCTGGCTTGCAGTATAAACAATATATCAGGATGGCAAAATCAGATTCAGGCCTCTAATGAGATCAGTTACGTTTCTCATTTTCAAAAGGAATCTTCTACACTTCTGGTACAAAGAAGTAACATCCTTATTAATTTTGACTACGTCCCTTTAGAAGGGACTGCATTGAGAAAACTGTTACATCTCCAATACCTATTTCATACAACATTTTATTATCTGGTATCAGCAGGTGGAATGTGATAAGCAAGGGCATTTCATCTAACTATATAATAATTAAGTAGTATTTGGTACTAGTACAAAGCAAAGCATATCAGAACAAGTGTATAATATATACTCAGTATATATTAAGAGTATAATAATATACTCAGTGATAAGCATCTTTAGCCCACTGTTTTCAATTCTCACTAGGTTAGAGTTAAACATATATTTCTTTTAAGACTTAGTATTCACACACACAAAATTTTTTTAAATCTAAAACATAATGGATCATAAAGGAATAAATACTTGGAAAACTTTTACTGAGCAATGGAATTGTTAAAATTGTGATGAACTATCATTTAGGAAGAGCAATAATAAGAAATATTGGAATACTATAGCAAATCGCCATGAACTGTGTTTAATTTGCTCACCAAGCACACGTATCATGTCCAAGCCTATGGTTCCACATTTATTCCACAAATAATTTTTTCACAAATTGTCAAAAAAAAAAAAAAGTAGTAGCACAAGAATGTGTTCACCTCAAGCTGTTCATCTTCTAATAGTTTTATAACCAGCCATCTGATGTTGTTCACAGCTTCTTCGTTGTTTAAGAAGATAAAAAGATTATAAAATACCATAGTCTGGAGGTAGGTTAGCACAGTATATCTAGCATGCCAGGAATTACTCTTTGCAATCTATAAAAAGATAAAAAGAAGAGGCCAAAATAATAGAACCACAGAAATTAGAAAAATAAAGTAGAGTACAGCCTAAATCAAACTGTTGACCATGTATGCAGAAAACTTTCCAAAATTAATTCAGAATTCATCTATAATAGTTGATGGTTTTTAAACATTTTGCAGTTAATATGCTTGAAATTCCAAACAATTTTTCATCTCACAGATTACTGCTAATCTCTCTCTCCTCTACTTGTTTTCCCTTCCTTCTCAAAGGCTAAGTGTAACCTTCAACATGAAAACAATTGCACACCTCTGCTCTATGATGTCAGTCCTTAACCTGCTACAGTGTAAGAAGTACATTCCCCCAAACATATAAATTATAATTTACTTCGTCTTTCAACATATTTTCCCCTCCTTTGGCCAAATTGAACTTGTTAAGAAAGATTGCTTATACAGGTAGTCTACACTTACAAGCTGCAGTTGGAACTGGCAACTTCACTGCTAAGCGATGCAGTCATAAAGTGATATATCACATTACTACAATGTCTTATAATGTCAATTCTGGCTGCAGTCATTAAGTGAATCACACATGGTCATTAAGTACCGTGTTTCCCCGAAAATAAGAATCTGTCTTATATTTTTGGAACCCTGAAATAAGGGCTTAGCCTTATTGCCATGCACTCAAAAGCCCGATTGGGCTTATTATCAGGGGATGTCTTATTTTGGGGGAAACAGGGTATAACATCAGGTGACTGTGACTTGTGATATTCTGTCAGCTTCCCCATTGACTGTTTTTCAGAAGCTGGCTGTGAAGGTCACAAAAGGTCTGTTCCCAAAAACTAGGGGACTCTGAGGTCCCTGAGGGTTTTCCTGAGGATTTGGTGGGATGGGGTCAAATGATGCTTTGGCCATGTCCTAGAATGGGCAAGTAATGGAATGGATAAGTTAGGCTGGATTGCTCCTATATGGCCTCTCACTGTGTGTTGATTCTGGATTCTTGTTCTTCTGAGGAAGTCCAGGGACATGAAATGCAAGAAGAGATGCATAGGGCAGGAGTGTCAAACTTGCGACGACATGTTGTCCCATGACGAATCACAACTTTCCCCCCCTTCGCTAAAACTGGGGTAGGCGTGGCCAGCTCATGATGCATCTGGCCTGCAGGCTGCGAGTTTGACACCACTGGCCTAGAGTGTTGTTGGAGAAAATTGAAGAGCAAATCCAACACAAGAACCCATTTTGGGGATTACATCATGACAATCTGAATATCAAAGCATGATTATTTTTCTACTTATCACAGACAACACCTGTGATAAGTAGTTGTCTATGGGTTTGTTTAAAGTGACTTACTCACTGCTGTTAAGGACGTTTTTTCCAAAACAGAGATTTGACATGTTTGTCCTTTATTCAACTAAGGTTTGTCCTTTATTTTTATAAATTTTTATATATTTATATAAGTTTGTCCTTTATTCAACTTTATTCAACTAACTTTATTCAACTTTATTCAATTCAACTAAGTGAATTGCTTCATTCCTGTCAGAAAACGTTAATAATTTTACATTGGGTTACTCATGTGAATATGATAGAATTCTTTATTGGCCAAGTGTGATTGGACACACAAGGAATTATAATATTATAATTATTATATTATTATTATAATATGTCCCAAACTATTCACTGAGTTAAAATCTCATTATCACAGGGGTTCTATGAAGTCAGACAAGGTGAATTGGGCTATAGGTGGTCTCTATTTTTGTATAGCTAGCTGAAATGCACTAAAACCCAGAGAATATATGCCATGGATATGTTTTCTCTATAAATATTCTATTATAATTCAGGTATTACGATAATCAACAAAAACTTTGCAGTCTCTTGTGTATTCAGCTCAAATATGTTTGCTAACAGTTTTTCAGCACTGATATAAAAAAACTACTAACACAAGATTAAATATATATAATTATGCTGTTTAAAAATATCAGTTTAAAAAGTATCACGTACTTGTTTTAGCACCTGAAGTACCAAAGGCACTTGTTGAGGATATAGCAATCCCTGAGACATTAATGATAAGCACATTTTAGCATCTCTCTTCAATTCATCATAGCTATGATCATTTTCTACAGGCGCAATCTGTGGAAACAAGCAGATGAAAGGTTAGTATCAACATTATGCAAACACAAGCAGTAGAACAAAGTCAAACTAAAGTCTTGGACTTTAAGAGAGCTAATTTCAATAAACTTAGAGAGAGCTTGGGAAGGATTCCATGGACGAGAATCCTCAAGGGGAAAACAACTCAAGAAGCTTGGGAAATTTTGAAAAGTGAGATTATAAAAGCCCAGTGTAGCACGATACCAATGAAGAAGAAAAATAATAGCTCTCAAAAGAAACCAGCATGGCTGCATAAAGAACTCTCTGACAAATTGAAAGACAAAAAGTACAAGTATAAAAAGTAGAAAGAGGGAGAAATAACTAAGGCAGAATATCAGCAAATAGCCTAAGCCTGTAAAGATGAAGTGAGGAAAGCTAAGGCTCACAATGAACAAAGGCTTGTGACAAAAGTAAAAAATAATTAAAAAAAGCTTCTTCCAACAAGCTAAAAACAAGAAAAAAGTCAAGGAAACAATTGGTCCATTGCAGGGAGAAAGTGGCAAGAAGATGACAAGCAACAGGGAGAAAGCAGAGCTACTTAACTCATTTTTTGCATCTGTCTTTACACAAAGGGAAAAAACAGTCCAACCTATCAAAAACAGCACCACAAAAAACAGATTAGGAACACAAGTTAAAATAGGGAAGAAAATGGTAAGTGAACACCTATCTACCCTAGAAGAGTTCAAATCACCAGGACCGGATGGATTATACCCCAAGGTTCTGAAGGAACTGGCAGACGAGATCTCAGAATCACTGAACTATATCTTTCAAAGATCCTGGAGCACCGGGGAACTACCAGAGGACTGGAAAAGAGCTGATGTAGTTCCCATCTTCAAAAAAGGAAAAAAAAATCCATGAAACTACAGACCTATCAGCCTGACTTCAATACCAGGGAAGATTCTGGAAAAGATAATCAAGCAACGAATCAACGAACACCTGGAAGCAAACAAAGTAATAACCAAAAGCCAACATGGGTTTGTCAAAAGCAGATCATGCCAGACTAATCTTATTGCATTCTTTGACAAAGTGACAAAATTAGTGGACCAGAGGAATGCTGTCAATATAATTTACTTGGACTTCAGTAAGGCATTTGATAAAGTAGACCATAACCTACTACTAGATAAAGTAGAAAAATGTGGGTTAGACAGCAACACCACCAGATGGATTCGACACTGGCTGACCAACCGCACTCAACGTGTAGTGCTCAATGGAACTGCATCTACATGGAGGGAAGTATGCAGTGGAGTACCCCAAGGCTCTGTTTTAGGCCCAGTACTCTTTAACATCTTCATCAATGACTTGGACAAGGGGATAGATGGGGAACTCATCAAATTTGCAGATGACATCAAACTGGCAGGAATAGCCAACACTCCAG
Organism: Diadophis punctatus similis; assembly: GCA_023053685.1. Taxonomy (NCBI): domain Eukaryota; kingdom Metazoa; phylum Chordata; class Lepidosauria; order Squamata; family Dipsadidae; genus Diadophis; species Diadophis punctatus. The sequence continues at coordinate 34,933,157 of JALIGW010000001.1, read as the reverse complement.
AAGATAGGCTCAAGATACAGAAGGATCTTGACACACTTGAACATTGGGCGCTATCTAACAAAATGAAGTCCAATGGTGAAAAAAGTAAGGTTCTACATTTAGGCAAGAAAAACAAAATACACAGGTACAGTATATGTGGTACCTTGCTCAACAGTAGTAACTGTGAGAGGGATCTTGGAATCCTAGTGGACAACCTTTTAAATATGAGCTAGCGGTGTGCAGCCAAAAAAAGCCAACACAGTTCTAGGCTACATTAACAGAGGGATAGAATCAAGATCACGTGAAGTATTAATACCACTTTATAATGCCTTGGTAAGGCCACACTTGGAATACTGCATTCAGTTTTGGTCGCCATGATGCAAAAAGGATGTTGAGACTCAAGTGCAGAGAAGAGCAACAAAGATGATTAGGGGACTGGAGGCTAAAACATATGAAGAACGGTTGCAGGAACTGGGTATGTCTAGTTTAATGAAAAGAAGGACTAGGGGAGACATGATAGCAGTGTTCCAATATCTAGGGGTTGCCACAAAGAAGACGGAATCAAGCTATTCTCCAGAGCACCTGAGGGTAGAAGAAGAAGCAATGGGTGGAAACTAATCAAGGAGAGAAGCAACTTAGAACTAAGGAGAAATTTCTTTACAGTTAGAACAATTAATCAGTGGAACAGCTTGCCTCCAGAAGTTGTGAATGCTCCAACACTGGAAGTTTTTAAGAAGATGTTGGATAACCATTTGTCTGAAGTGGTGTAGGGTTTCCTGCCTAAGCATGGGATTGGACTAGAAGACCTCCAAGGTCCCTTCCAACTCTGTTATTCTATTCTATTCTAGTAGCAACTAGTGAAGTCTTGATCCTTAAAACTGAATAAATGCAAGGCACATTGGGAAACTGCAACTTAATCTAAGAAAACTAATATAATTAATACAGAAGCTAAAATGCTATACAGGTAGTCCTCAACTTACAACCACAATTCAGCTCGAAATTTCTGTTGCTAAGCAAGACAGTAATTAAGTGATTTTTGCCCCATTTTATGACTTTTCTTGACACAGTAGTTAAATGAATCATTGCAGTTGTTAAGTTAAAAACATGGTTAGTAATTGAATCTGGCTTGTCAGAAAGTTGCAAAAGGTGATCTCATGACCCCGGAACACTGCGACTGTTATAAATATCAGTCGGTTGCCAAGCATCTGAATTTTAATCACATGACCATGGGGATGCTGCAATGGTTGTAAGTGTGAAAAACAATCCTAAGTCACTTTTTTCAGTGCCATTGTAATTTCGAATGGTCACTAAAGGAACTGTTGTAAGTCAAGGACTAGCTGTACTGGAATGGATTAAAATATAAAGTGCATGCAGTTTGCAGAAAGCAATATTTACCATATTTTTCGGAGTATAAGACGCACCTTAGTTTTTGGGGAGGAAAATAGGGGAAAACAATCTGCCTACCAGGTATTCATCTGGCTAGCGTCCTTAGTCTCGTCAGCTTCAGCACATTATTTTATCCCCTGGTTAGGATTTTAAAAAACCTTCTTCTCCTCTCTTCTGAGAGAGTAACAATGAAAGAGCCTGCAAGCCGGTAAGAGCTGGGAAGATCGTTAGCACCTGGTTAGGGCTAAAAAAAACTTATTCGGAGCAGCTTCAGCACATTATTTTATCCCCTGGTTAGGACTTAAAAAAACCTTCTTCTGAGAGAATAACAATGAAAGAGCCTGCAAGCCAGTAAGAGCTGGGAAGATAGTTAGCACCTGGTTAGGGCTAGAAAAAAACTTATTCAGAGCAAGTAGAGCAATGAAAAAAAATTCTGCAAAGACTTAGGGCTGGAAAAACATTCTTTGGAGAGAGTAACAATGAAAAAGCCTGCAAGGTAAGAGCTGGGAAGATCTGTTAGCACCTAGTTAGGGCTGGAAAAAAAAGCTACATTCGAAGTATAAGACGCACCCAAATTTTCAGCCACTTTTAGGGAGGAAAAAGGTGCGTCTTATACTCCGAAAAATACGGTAACTATAATGACTCTAAATAGTTAATTCACACAGGCATGAAAGTATCCAATCAAAATCTGGAAACTCATAATTACATGAGAAGAGATTTAAAAAGCAAGGATAATACTAATAGGTACGAGCAAAACATCTTATTTCAGACATGCATTCTCAAATAGTATGTTTTTTTTAAATGTCTAGAATATTTTGAAATTTCCATAGTAAGCAACCTTTTTGCATAGCCCTGAAACTAAAACAAGATGTGAGCAGGACTAACAGCTGGAAGTCTGCGTCCTAAAGTGGCAATCTTTAAAACGGGGGTCTCCAACCTTGGCAACTTTAAGCTGGCTGGGGAATTCTGGGAGTTGAAGTCCGCCAGCCTTAAAGTTGCCAAGGTTGAAGACCCCGGCTTTAAAAGATTTCCCTGCAGTGTTTTCAAAGGTCATGCATCAAATGAATAAGGAAAGGTTTAGACGAAATGGTTTAATGTAATTTATATAATGGGATGTCTAGGTGGCCTAACTTTCCGTACATGCTATTTGTTTAAATGAAGCCTCATTCACACATTATTAAAATGTTAAGCGTTACTGGGAAATCACCCTTGTCATCTAAACAGATCAAGCTGTATATCAAACTTCATACCTTGAAAAACAATGGCAAAAGCTGAAGCTGATCTGTAACAGCTGTAGAAAAAGCTCTCCCTGCACTTGCCATCAACCACTTTAGAACTGTCAAGTAAAAAGAAAGACAAGCATACTTCTCAATTCAAAGACAAAGAACAAAACACAACTTCATCACTTCTGAACAATTTTTTCCCCTTTAAATTGCATTTCACTACAGGTGAATATTTAATTAGGTTCTCACACATTTAACACAGGCACCTACTAGTTTTCAGTAGTTTAATGCCCTGAGTTCGTTCATCTTCCTCTCCAACTCCATTTTCTTCCAAAACATGATTCTGAATTTCTTCATCCACTTCCATAAGAGGTTTGAGTTTTTCAAGTATTCGAGAAGTGAAGTCATGGACACGGGGAGACTTTGTTAGTGCAGTATTTGGTAAAGAAATATCTATCATGAAGATGTATGTCAAAACACTGCATAAAACACAAGAACGCACTTTTAATTTAGTTTCATGCCTTAAAGACTGAATTCAAACTAACCAAATCACTTTTCCTTATTCCTATTTCTGGAGCACATATAAACAAAATGACAATTTTCTGGGATATCTAAAGGTTGAAAAACATATGACGTAGTATAGACTTAATACTAACCTTCCTATCCTCTCTCTGACATTTTTATAAACTTGGGTGAGCTTAGGCTCTAGGTATTTCAGCAATCTGTGCAGCAGTTCTGGCACTCGCCATTCTTGTTGTGCAAGGCCCCCTTGCAAAACATACAGACGACTAGAAGGTAAAAAGAAGAAAAAGTTAGTGAAGTGATGATGCCTTCAAAAGTGTACTTCCATCTTCTGCAAAGATAAGGCAAAATCCAAATGCCTTACCCTGCTCTTGTTCATTAAAAAGACAGTCATTCTATGTTTAGCTAGTGAATAGTGGGCCAATTAGCCACTATTTGCCATGTGTTTTGAAAAAGCTGATCATATCAGAATTTACATCAAGCAAATGAACTATTCAATTTTGGGTTCTAACCTGTATTAGTATTTATTATGTACGTAGCATTATAATTTTTTGCATGTACATATAAGTGTAAATACATAGGAGAACTCTGTCACTGTAGTGTACACTTAAGAGAAGAAACCTCTACCTCCTGATATTAACAGTAACTGTAAATGCTTAACTATCTACCCTATCTTTCTGAAAAATCTCACTGATTTTTAGCAACTACACTCAGATGGTGACCAAGATATACAAATATAAAGACATCAGGACCAGTGGGTATCAACAACTTTTGCTTAAAATGTTGCTAAGTAAATCAATAAGATTTAAGCGTATTTTCCATAACCACCTGAATAGCATGCTATAATCACTTATAACAGAATAATAGAAATAATAGAGTCGGAAAGGACCTTGGAGGTCTTCTAGTTCAACCTCCTGCTCAAGCAAGAATAATAGAATAACAAAGTTGGAAGGGACCTTGGAGGTCTTCTAGTCCAACCCCCTGCTTAGGCAGGAAACCCTATACCCGTGGTGGCGAACCTATGGCACGTGTGCCACAGGTGGCACGCGGAGCCATAGCGGAGGGCACGCGAGCGTTGCCCACCGGCAAACCGGAAGTGCGGAAAAACGCACTTCCGGTTTGCCGGTGAGCTGTTTTTTGCACTCCGGAGGGTTCAGGGAAGCTCCCTGAAGCCCCGGAATGCAAAAAACGACGAAACGGACAAAGCGGAAGTGCGGAAAAACGCACTTCCGGTTTGCCGGTGAGCTGTTTTTTGCACTCCGGAGGGTTCAGGGAAGGTCCCTGAAGCCCCGGAATGCAAAAAACGATGAAACGGACAAACCGGAAGTGCATTTTTCCGAACTTCCGGTTTGCCCGTTTCATCGTTTTTTACCGTCCCAGGCTCCGGTAAGACTGTGTGTGTGTGTGTGTGTGTGTGTGTGTGTGCATGCGCAGGGGGCAGCATGGGGGGGGTGTTGTGCGCATGCGTGGGGGGGAGGGAATGGGTGTGGGTATGCGTGCGCGCGCTAGCGCGCGCACCCCCCCCTTTTTCGCACGCAAACCAAAAAAGGTTCACCATCACTGCCCTATACCATTTCAGACAAACAGTTGTCCAGTCTCTTCTTAAAAATTTCCAGTGTTGGAGAATTCACAATTTCTGGAGGCAAGTTGTTCCACTGAATAATTGTTCTAACTGTATGCATGGCAAGTCAACTGCTATTCTGATGATTATCATACGGTTAAAAGCAAAGCAAGCACAAATAAAGGTTCTAGTTTCATCCATGCTTTGACTAATAAATGAGAAAACTTTTTTTTCCTTACCATGCATCAACAAATGATCCTCCTTCACCATTCAGTGGCGACTCCAATAACAATTCAAACAACCAGTGCAATTTCCTGGGATCTCTGCTCTCCTGTATTTATATTTTTTAAAGGAAAAAGGGACAAAATCATTTCTGAAAACATAAATCTTAATGTAACTTGCTGAGACAATTCAGCATCAAACATTGATACTGTATTTCATCGTGCATTTTATAACGTAACTATGCCTTTTCAATAAATTCCACCACCAAATCCAACAAAAAATTCTTCAAAATAAAACCTCTATAGTATTAGAATTCTGAACATACATATATATAATCAATGTAACAAGTCATTATAAAAGAATTTCCATTCCTCCTTCTAGATAAAAACTAACATTAGAATAGTCAAAAGCTATAATGTATTTTCAGTATAGGCTATTTTCCCCGTATTCACGGACGAAGCCAGTGTTAGAAGAATGGAGAATGCTTTCATAACATGGCAGAGTGAAAAATAATGTACAAGACTTACACATGATGTTGCTATACATGTCCCCCAATCATTGTAAGTTTCTACTGTAATATTGGATAAAGCTGTCCTAAGAAGTGGACAGAGCACTTTCCAGAGATTCTCCACCTGTACATAATGATGAGAAAAACAATGTAATACATGGCACCTGCAATTCCAAACAATTTTGTTTTTATAGAGTGGAATACATATAATCAAAGTCTATTTCTGTCAGAATTCATACACCTTAGTTTTAGAGAAACAAAAAAACACCACATACTGAAAGCATAGGCCCGTGATGGCGAACCTATGGCACGCGTGCCACAGGTGGCACACGAAACCATATCTGCTGGCACGCGAGCCGTTGCCCTAGCCCAGCTCCAGCACGCATATGTGTGCCGGCCAGCTGATTTTCGGCTCGCACAAAGGCTCTGGGAGGGCGTTTCCGGCCTCTGGAGGGCCTCCGGGGAGTGGGGGCATTTCGCCTTTCCCAGGCTCCAAGGAAACCTCTGGAGCCTGGGGAGGGTGAAAAACGGGCCTACTAAGAAGTCGGGAAATGGGCCGTTTCCGGCCTCTGGAGGGCAGGGGAGACCGTTTTCACCCTCCCCAGGCTCCAGGGAAGCCTCTGGAACCTGGGGAGGGCAAAAAATGGTCCTACTGAGCCCACCGGAAGTCGGGAAACGGGGGGGGGGGGTCGTGCACGCATTCACGTGGGTGGGGCAGCATGTGGGGGTCGTGCATGCATGCGCAGGGGGTGGGGCGCAGGGGGGTCACGCGCATGTGATAGTGCACGCTTTTGGCACCTGAAGAAAAAAAGGTTCGCCATCACTGGCATAGGCTGTGTTAATACTATAGTTCAGAAAGCAAGACAGAAATATCTGTTCCATGTTTAAACATCCCTAATTTCAAACTAATTATTTATATGTATGTGTGCCTTCAAATCACTCTTTACTCCTGAAGAAGTCCCTGCAGTTTTCTTGGAAGTGCCATTGCCATTGCCTGCTTCCTGGGACTGAGAGAGAGACTTTTGATTGGTTCGTTTGTTTAATTTTGATAGCCGCTCATTTCAATCAATGACTCTGGGCAGCTTACAATTAGAAAAAAATATTACAATTAAAATACCAAAACTATTTTAAACAATAAAAACAATAGAAACATCCAAATTAAAAATATTTAATGACTGTTCAAAGTTACAACAGATTTTTTTAAAAAGTTACTCATGACCCATCTTTGAAATTAAACACACATGTCTGTGTGTGTGTGTGTGTGTGCGCGCACGTGAGAGAGAGAGATCATGTGACCCTGGGTTGGTGCAGTAGTCTTAACTTCAAGGATGGGCCATAAGTAACCTTTTTTAAAATTTGTCAAGGACCACACACACACACATATATATATAAAACGTTCAAATATTTATGTAATAAATCCCTCAGATCAATCTATGTACATGAAAACCACCTATACCAGGTAAAGGAAAACATACTTTTCTTCAGTAATTCAGAATAATTCTGGTGGTATATAAGATCTGAATCAAATATATTTACAAAATTAATAGACGTGTGCTCTACCTTTTCAAATGTCCAGTGTTTAGACCCTCTTATCAAACCAGCTATAATTTCAGCCACACAGCGTTGAGGACTTTCATGGGAATCTTCAGCAAGACGTTCCAAGTGAGGTTTTAATATAGGTAAGAAGGTATCATCAAAATTTCTAAACAGACCCTAGGGAAATAACACATAAATTTGACTTTAAGCTTTAATGCTTCTTATTACATTTACAAAAAGGGCTAAACCTAATTTAATTGTTCTAAAATGATAAATATGTTTAAAAACATTGAATACCAACAATATCTAGAGGGGAAGGAATTTTTCCAAGCCACAAGTGTTCTGCATGTATTTAATGCCTTTTTAATGCAATTTACCATAAACACTAATTGGGCCTACCATTTTCAAAATTAAATGATATACAAGCCATTATTAAGAGAAAAGCACTGAAGAGCTTTAGAAAAAAGTAGTACATTTTGCCATTGTCCCTAAATTATAATCTGGAAACCACATTTCCACAATTCCACATAAGTCTGAAAATTTGATTATTAAGCTGTGAGGAAAATTATAAAACAATGAAACTGTATCAGAAAACCTAACTGCCTTTACAGAAGCAAAACAGATTGTAGTGTAAATGAACAAATGAGTGTGCCTGCATGTTATATGTGAGAAGGTAGTTTTTATGTTAGTTTTACCACCATTCTAAATGGTTCTCTTGTTATGAAAGTCTTACAGAAGGCAATACACTGAATATGATGGATTGGTTTCAATAGCGTGGAAGTTCATCAGACTTTCTTATTATCTTGTCTTACCTGCCATTAAACTAAATTTCTCCAATCTTGACAGAATGGAAAACTCTGGCTGTATACAAGCCAGAAAGAACAGTGTGTAAAGAAGGGCACTTGAGGCAGAACTTTTTTATAAATTAAGATTGATGAAATTTTGATAAACCCCAGAATCAGAGCAATATTTGTGATAGAACAATCACAAAGGCTTAACTGCATGGATTTTTTGTTAAACAGCTTTACACATGGTGCAACATATTTCCTAGAAAAGAAGCAAAATATTAGATAATAATTTACCTTAAAGAGGCAAAACCTTCGTGGATTAAATTTATCCTTTCCTTTTCTGTCTTCTAAAGAAAGAAACTTGATTAACTGCTCAACAAAATTAGGATCAGAAAAGTGATCATAAATTACTTGCTCCGCCTGTAAAATAAAATAAACAATATAAATAGAATTAGAAATTGTTTACCATATCTATGTTGGAAAAAGATATATGGACCCCATAATTAGACACTTTAATCTTTAGATCAGAAAACCTGAAAAAATGTATAACTGATACATTCTTGCAAGAACAAACTGTTCTTTAATTGTCAGCCTTAAGAACTCCTCATGCTATCATTTTCTATGGTGGGGGTGATGATGGTGATGGTGATGATGTCATCCATTCAGACTCCTGGGGGATTCTATGGACCAAGTTTCTCCACATCTTCTGATCTTGGACTACTTGAGTTTTTCTATGCTCTGGCTGGTGTCAGCTTTGATGATGTCCAGTCACTGTGTTCTTTGGTGGGCTGGTTTCCTTTTATCACAAACTCTTCCAAATATAATTGCTTTCTCCAGTGAGTTCCCCCACATGACATGGCCAAAATAAGTGAGACATACAGTTTTTCGATTGTGAATATGATCTTGTTTTCTATAGAAAACTAAAATTGAATGAGTATTTTTATACCTCATCTTCCAACTCCTAATTTAAAGAATTTGTGACCTGTGAAAGGACTTATTAATGTGTTGCAGAAATCAGTGTGACACTATGATAAATTGAACCTCCCCCCCCCTAAAAAAACCTTCTGGAAAGAATCCAATCAAAAACTTCCATATAAAAATGGTAACAAGAACAATATCTTAGGAATTCAGATAATTAGAAATCATATTTCAAAGAAATCACTGCTATGGTAAATGGACAAATGGTTTAGTATCATACCAGTGCTTAATATATTTAACTCTCTTTTAAAAAATCAAAAGTAATTTCATTTTTCCTAATGTAGACTGACACATGTATGCAAAACCACATGATTTCTCCAAACACTGTTACTTTTTAACTGCCTGTTCATTGTGTGAATAGATTCCAGGCAAACAGAAAATATTACTATATATGAGGCACAAAGGCATAAGTCAGGAGACACATCTATGATGACTCACATAAGAATTTCTTCATACTGTATTTTGATATAAGCACTAGGACTGTACGATCCAAGCACATAATTGATTCTATTAACATATTATTATGTGCATTTGAATTTCAGTACTCTGGAATTCAGATAACTTTGAATAATTTAAGTCACTCTAAGGTTAATCACTGTTATAAAACAAAGGGGAAAAAAGTATACGCTGAAAGTGAAATATCAGACAAAGAGAAATTGTGAGCACATTTTTAAAATATAACGTCACCTCTGAAAGTTCCTTTCTACTCCTCCCAAGTTTTGGTTGCTCTTTTGCAGAAGCATAGATTTCCATATTTCTAGAAATTGTAAGGGAAAAAAGTGAGACAATTTAAAACAATATTGAATGGCAAAATAAAAAGTACCACTTTCTGGTTCACTGTTTCAAAGTCACAATTTAGCAAGTACAAATTCAGATTCACATCTTTCTAACCTTTATATTATCTAATATAGAAAGCCTAAAGGATTTATTTATTTATTTATTTATTAGTGACATTTATATACCGCCTCACAGTGCAAGCACTCTCTAAGAGGTTTACACCAGTAAGCAATGTATATTTATATTGCCCCCAACAATCTGGGTCCTCATTTTACCTACCTCGGAAGGATGGTAGGTAAACCTTGAGCCGGTCAGATTTGAACCGCTGACCTGCAGATCACAGTCAGCTAAAGTGCCTGTAGTACCCCACTCTAACCGCTGTGCCACCTCGGCTCTTTAATATGTGGAAGAAATAAATGACTGCTCTAGCAAATCAAGCATAAGCAGGACAAGGTTTCCATCAGTAAGGCAACTTGAATGAAAGCTATGAAGGGACTCCACTGACTTTCACACTATAGAAGAGGGCAGGAGGACAGAAGCCAATACTTACTGAGGCCAAGTGTAGTATCCCCAATGTGTTTTTTCCACAAAATGGCAGGCCTCCCAACTTTGTTTAGTCTTTGGTAAACTAGCACTCTCATAATGCAGCCATTGGTTATCAGATCTGTCCCCTGCCTGGATATTAGAAGGCTGTGGGGATCCACCTATTTGTGAAAGAGAAAAATGCTTTTTTTCTTAAATTTATCAGTAGATGATTGATATTCCTATTTTCATTCAGGACATATTGCTGCCCACAATTACTGGCAGCTGTCACTAATTCACACAATTCTGAATAATTTATATTTTTAAAAAACCGAAATCATGAAGCATCTGTTTCAAATAGCAACATAACTAATACAGTCCCACTAGGAACCAAAATGTGTTAACTAATGTTCTTAAAACTAAAACAAGTATCACAATAAAACACCCATTAAAATAGTCATTTTTCTACAAATTAGTTGCTGTAAGATAGATTGTTCATCCTTCCTTGGTATAAGATAAACGCCTAGAAAGCTGGGAAATCTCAGATTTGGCAGGCAATTGGTAGAAAAAATTTTAATAGTCATTTCTGTACTCAAGGATAACAATCAAAGAATGATTTCAATCATAAAAAGTTCTTAATTCTTATTTCCATCAGCATTTTTTCTAGAACTAAAATTATGAAAATATGTTATCATTTTAGAAAACAGATTGCAGGATTCTGAAAGTCAGTTAGCTGACAAGTAGTGGATTAACTCTTTAACAACTTTTTACAAACATCTGAATTGAAGATTCACACATAAATTCTGAGGACTTTAGTAAGACTTGAGGAACAGGAGACTACAAGAATCAACTTACAATCAAACTCACAGTCTGCAAATTTAAGTAAATCAAATCATAAGACTGACTACCGTATTTAATATAGAAGAGATATCTGTAGGTGTGGGTAGAATTGTGGAGTCCTTGGTGCTCTCAGAGCTTGGCTTCTTGCTTGTAGATGTTTCATTGGCCAAGTAAGTAACATGTAAGTGTGGGGTTTGCTTCCTGCTTATGTAGAGTGCCCTGCAATGTTAGTGGGGATGTGGTTTTCTCCTTGGTAGTTCCTTGATTAGAGTTTTGTTTTCTGCTTGTTTGTCTGGTGCTAACCCTATTTATCTGGGTGTTGGCTGCTGGAGAGGATGTGTTCTGGTCTTTTTGTTTCCTTTTTAGCTTTTTTTTAATTGTCTCTTTTGAATTGTATGTTTAGATGTAGTTTATCTCTATTATGGCAGAGCTGCCTGAATGCCAAGTATCCAGGAATTCTGTAGAGTTTTTGGATTTGGCTTGGTCGAAGATGCTCAGTTTCCCAGTTGAAATTGTGGTTAAGTCTGTCTGTGTGTTGTAAGCAAGTAGTTTTCATCATGTCTTCTAACTGCTAGCTGGGTTCATGGACAACCTGCTAGTTTTCTGCCTATCTGTCCTACATAGTGGCTGTTATAGTCCTTACAGTACATGCTGCAGATTATATCTGTTTTTTTCTTCTTGAAGGAGGAGTTGATTGGTTTGTGTGCTATGATGGTGCAATGGGGATGTAAATCTGTTGGCTGTTTCTGATTTGAAACCGGATAAATTTGGAAAAGGATAAAATTGTTATACATTGAAAATATCTTAGAAACAACCAACATATTATTACAGCCACACGGTATCTCAGTAGCAGACGAACACCAATCCAAAAATGCTATGGAGCTCCTGGAAACTTGGCATTCAGACAAATCAGCCATCAATAGGCACATAGAGATAAACCATAAAATGTCTGCAAGCAAACAAACTCAGAGAGCACCAACAATTCCATTATTTCTCTTCCCAATCAATAGAATACTTCCAAAATGCAGCACTTCAATATTTTGACGTCAATGAAAAAATTAATGTTATTATTTATTAGTGATATTTATTAGTGATATTTATTAACTATGAAAACCAACTAAATTTGCAGTGGATATGGTGGTCAGTTAAAAAAGAAATATCATAGTCGAAACATTTGGCAGAAGAAATAGATGGAAGATACAAAGACTGCAAATTAACAGATGTTTAGCTCATATTTCCCTTAACATTAACTTAAATTGTCATTACTGAAAGATAGTTGTTTTTCTTTCGTGCACTTACTGATTTGGAAAGGACAGATGAGCATCTTTTTGTGGGGCCTTTTCAGCTGCTTAAGGATGCCAGCCACAGCAGAGATTGCCATCTACACAGAAAAATGAGAGTTAGCTCATTTAAATTTAAAACAAATGAAAGGAGAAACACAGATCCTGTTAAGATGGCACATTCTTCTCATAACTTTCCTCCTACATATAAAAACGTTATATGTAAGGTTCAACTACAGTATGTGTTGAAGTACTCAGCATATAAAATTAATTGGGGTAGATTTTTTTTTACTTCATTTAGGTTTTTTAAGTTAGAACAACATAAAGATTCAGGTTTTCTAATCTCTGCAGTGTTTATGTATAAGCATTTAGATCTTTACAGTCCTAAAAGTATTCCTAATTTTGTGGAACACATATGTTAAAAGTTTTTAAAAAGTTGTCTTAGGTATTAATAGATGGATTAAAGGTCTTTTAAGGAACGGTTTTTAACTTGGTGGTAAAGCCTATTCACTGCTCATATAGAAAGCTTCAGGTTTAAGTAGCTGATAATAAACAAATCCCTTGCCTAAGACTGGAAAACTAATGTCTATCAAAAATTGCAAGCTATGTAGACAAATAGTATGATTTGTGCTTGCAAAATGGGTGGTATTTCATTGAAGACTTTCCCTGTTTGAATTGGCAACTCTGCCAGCCTGCACATCTCTGGAAAAGTCTACAAATCTCAAGCAAACTCTACTTAAAAAGAAAATGGTACTCTGGAAGCACAGAAACTCATTTATAAGATAAAAAACAAATACTTTGTCATGTGAAGAAAGCACACATGAATCCACTCTAAGGAATGAACAATGGAATCAATATCCGCAAACAACTTTTACTATAATTAAACCAGTTAACATTTTACCTTGCGAACCACCAAGACATCATGATTGAGACATTCCACAAAAAAATGTATGGCTCTTACAGGTAGCACTCTGTCATCCCTTAAAAGTAGGGAGAGGAAACCAATGCCAATGTGCTCAAACTTCCAAGGGCTGGAAGAAAGAAAAAGGGTTCCCAATTATACAAAATAAAATCTGGAAGTCACTCTTAAATCTAGTACTGAATTTTCACTGAACTGGTGGGGAATGGGATATGGTATGATCCTGGGATGGGCAACTCACTGCCTGGGAAGTGCCATAGACACCCAACATTCAGCAACAAAATGGCACCATGTTTGCAACACCATGTCTTTTGTTTTATTTTTGTTCTCAAAAGTGGTCATAAGGAACAGAGGGGTTTCTGAGTCAAATCACTTTCTTGTCCATCTTTAATACTGCGCCATCTCCCACACCACAAAACCATACTGCAAAAATGCAGCCATTTTGCAACAGAATATAAGCAGTATAATAAAACGTATTTTTCAGGGCATGGCTGAGGTTTTAAAGATAAACATGGTTTGTTTCCAAAGTGCTTTCTACTCTTGTTATAGATAAATTCTTTCTCCATAAAGCCTTTCAAAAGTGGTTCTGTCCTTTCCAATGATGTCATCGCATCCCTGGAAAACTTCTTGCAGTCACAAAGCTGAACGGTGACTACCAATTTCTCAATAGTTGCCAACTCACAGCCCAGAAAAAAAAAAGCACATGAAACACATTTGAGAAAGATATTCTCATACTTACAGATTTCTTTGATTCACACAATCTAGAAGCTTATTTACCAAATTTTCATAATTTCTGAAAAAGAAAAAGAACATTTATGTATTAACATATCTCAGCAAAAGACGGGATATCATCTATGTGCATATAGAATGCAATTAGCAAACAGGAGAAACTTCTCTAAAAATGCTTTATATGGAACATTTCAAGTAAACATATTTTGTTTGAAGAGGTTTTTAATCACATTGCATTTTAAGAGCCATATTAGACAAAAAGGCAATAGCCAGATATTCTCTCTGATTCAAAGTTTAAAAAGCCTTATTGTTACAAATGACAGGCTTTGGCTTCACGTATAAAAAATGAAATTGTTAAAGAGTCTGCACTTACTGAGAGGACTCGGCATTCCTTTCTTTCTGTCGCTGAATTCCCAGCTCAATCTCTTCTGAACTAAGGCTGGTACATTCACCGTTTTGACCCACTGTCTTCTGCATGAGGACTGCAACTTCAATACATGTCTCTGGGACCTGGAGAAGTAGGGAGACATAAGAAAGATTCTGATACAACAAGTGATTATTCCCAGGGAACGATACAACATTTACAAAATGTGCAGTTACAAAAACTCTAAAACATCACAAAATAGTATGCCAAAGTTATACATTCACTGTTTTTACTTTCAATATTCTAGAACACAGACGCAGTCAAAAGTATCAGTACCCTTCTATTTCCCACATCCCAATTTGCTGAGTGATTGTTTATGGGGGTGAAGGCACCCATGATATGATGTCTGCTTGAGAGAACACCAACATCCAATTAATGTATTTTAACTGCTAAGGGTTACCTATAATTATGTCCGTGCCATTTTAATTTGTTCTATTATTTACAAAAAAAAGAAAAAAAAGAAAATATAAATAAGCAAAGCAAAATGCTTACTATATGAACTATGGAATACAAAATGGTGGGTGCCATTTACTGTACTTGCGTCGGTTTCAACTTACTTCACAGCAAATTGGGATTCTTTGGAAAAAAAGTATAGGCAGTCCATGACTTATGGACTACAATGGAGCCTGTCAATTACATTTATAAGTTGTGATGGTCATAAAGCAGGTCACCCATGCAACTAGCCTGATTTTATGACCTTTTTGGGAGTGGTTGTTAAGCAAACCCAGTGTTTGCTATGGCTTTGCCAAAAACTCGAAGGAAACACTGGAAGAAACATTGTAAATTGTGGTCATATAATGAGATGCTGCAAATGGCCAATTGCAAAATGCCCAAAATTTAATTACTGACTGTGGGGGGTGGCTGTCGGAACTTTGGAACCAGGTTATAAGTACCTTTAGGGGGGGTCCCCATAACTTCCAACAGTCACTAAGTGACTGGTCATAAGTTGAGAACTACCTTTGGAGGGGTATCAATACTTTTTGTCTCATCTATACTGTATTTGGCTGTGACATAGTAATTCAGAAAGGGTACAAGCTGGATGAGGCCAGAGCAGATAATTTATGAAAGGTAACTGCTATTTTTTTTTCTTTTAACAACTCTGTAATCCAATGCATCGGGGTGGAGTCGGTGCAACTGAATGGAGCTGAACATTTACTGGCCAGATGCCCTTCTTTATGTCTACACAGAGCTCACAGCAGATATTTTCTCTTTGCTCCCAAAGAGAGAAATATCTGCCACTACCTAGGATCGAACTCACAGCCTCCTGATTGTGAGGCAAGAGCTCCACCACTAGGCCACCACAAAGCTCGATGAAAGATAACTGCTATTAGTACTACCATATAGATTATTTCCAAGTATGTGGAAATTATAGTATCGTAATTCTTTATTATACTGAAATTTTTACATTCCAGTTTATAATCAGATTGCCAAGTATAACATCTCAAGTAAGAACTTACAAACCTGCCATTAATTCAAACTCACTGGCACTGGCAACTATTTCCCCACTTTCCTGTACAAGACATATAGACTTAGTCTAGATCCCCAGCTATCATCAAAATTTAGGCAACATATTTATATCTATACATGCCAGAGCACACCAAACCTACCAAATCAAACTGGCTGGACAGATACTAATAGGAGACACATGGTCCCTAAGTAACCTGGCTCCATTCCTAAACAATTGTAAGTGATGTAATTATTTAACACTTACAGTAAAATCCAGTCCTATTGTTTCATACTGCCGATGGATTTTCTCTGCAAGGTCATCAAAGAGTCTAACTATGGATGGCTTTTCCAGAGACATTGCTTTGCTAAGTCCAGAAGAGACAATTGCAGGCCAAGTTTGGACAATGCAATCCCAATCATGAAGATTTGCCAGGCATACTCCACTATGATTTCCAAGAAGGCAATACAAGGCACCCTATGGAAAAGAAATTTTAGACAGAATTATTGACATACAGTTGGAATTCTTCTCCAATTACAGTAGTCTATTATCTCTTTGTTTATAATAAAAGTCTGTGAAACATAAAATCAAGAGATTTCTACAGTGGTTCTATAGTAGAACCACTGATAGAGTCTACTCAGGATTGGCTACTGATGCCCACAACCTAAGGGTTTCACACACCATATCTTAAAATCAACCCATCAGAAAACCACTTACCATAATACTATAAACAGAGATTGCACAAATGCTGTTGAATATTCTTTTAAGCTTTATTGCTTTTTAATAGCACTATATCTTATTCCTAAATAAAAGGATGAAAAGGCGGGAAATACTTGTACTTTCACATTTCTCAAACTTAAAACCTCTAAGTAATACAAAAAGTCAGAACACACTATGAAGTAACAAATAAACATATAAAATCTAAATTTTTCAGTTACTACATTGTTTAGTAATCAAGCATGTCATCCTACGGACTTAATACCTCACAACAAAAGCAGATCTATTTTAAAGTATTTTAAAACAGGGATTTTCAATATTTGTATATGCCAGAATTTTCATTAGCTCCAGCAACAGTGTCTCCTGCTTCTCTCTCCCAAACAGTATGTTTCTTTTTAATTGCTAAAATCTCACATATTGCCAGTTTTTAACAGATCACAATAATTTTGTAAGATCTCACAGAATGTTATGAAGATGATAATGTGTTTCCAGGCATGGGGATCAGATTGTTTGATTTGCAGCAGATTGAGGTTTTTAAATATGGTTGTCATTTTATGTATTCTGCTTTATGTATTAGTATTATGATTTAAAATGTTGTTAGTCTGCCAGACTCGATGAGTTAACATGGATGCCATATCAATCACATTAACAAATAACATGATGATAACTGAAAGCAAAAAGTTTATTTTGCATCATAAAGCTGTCCAATGTCAAGGTTTCAATGCAAATATGTCAATAAAAACAAATCACCCAATCACCCATACTGTATTAAAAGTGTTATTAAAATTTACACTTTTAAAATCTTAAAAAAAACTCATCAGAAGAATTGAGTAAGAAAAAAGTCTTAGATATACTAATCTTAATATTTGTTTTTTCATATAATCATCATTATCCTGTTATTTACATAATATATAACATTCAAAATTACATTTTATCAGCTTATTTAAGTTAATGTGTCCTGAATCAGCAGTGGTAACATGCTTCCTGACCAAACAGACAACTGTAGATATCATTGGAAGGGGACTTTAATTTTTAAAAACTTTTTCACTCTTGTAAGGCTACTATGAGGTAAGTGTGCTATGGGGCCTCTAGGAAAAAAACTCATTCCTATTACACCCGAAGCCTGAAAAGCAACCTGAAATCATGCCACCAAAATCATGATCGCAAAATGGCTGGATACCAGCAACATTCTTTCACACAGTGGCAGGGGCAGGATTATCATACAAGGTCCTCCCGATTCCTTGTCCATTCTTATTTTGAGAGGCATAAATATTACAACACCAAAAATAAGTCATTTTGGCAATAAATTTTGCCAATTTATTCTGGAATTCGAAGATGGCTAAAATAGTCACTATGGCTGGAGATTACATCTCCCCCATCAATGGCACTGACAGAACCTGCTGTAAAGAAAATTAATAAACTCCTTACTTTAAATTGTTGCTGGGTGACACTGTACCCATCTGGCCTCAAAAACTCCAAAACCAAAGGAATGATGTCTCTGCAACAGAAGTTGTAAGTCCCCAAGGCTGTGAAGAAGGCTTGCTGAGCTTTGTTCCTGACCTAGGGCAAAAGCACCATAGAAATATGTACAAAAGCTAAACAGATGACAAATAAGCTTTACTTTATGTAGTGATTGATTCTGAACACTCTTATAATTAAAAAAAGCATCTATGTACTATATATAATTTTTTTTATAAGGCACCGAAACAACTTTTGTGAAATACTGTTAAACTTTTGTGAAATTCTGTTAAAAAATTCAGAATCTTGTTCTGCATCTGCTTGTTTTTTGTTTTTGACTGATTCTTAGTATTAGAAAGAATACATTCTGCATGGAATTCAATTTTGAGACCACTCTAAATTGCAAATCATCTGGACAGACCTTAAGAATGTTATTGGCATGTTTCTATGAGTAGAAACCCACTACTGATGAGTAAAAAATAAATTTTAAAAAATGTGTGTTGCTGCTACAGCTGGTCCACAGTCCTCTTCTCTACCCACATAGTTTTTCTGAACTATTCACTTCAGTATAGTCTTATCTCCACAGAGATAAGTGGTGCAGTGGTTAGAATGCAGTATTGCAGGCTAACTCTACTCTGCCCACAGCCTCAAGTTCGATCCTGTCAGGGCTCAAGGATGACTCAGTCTTCCATTCTTTGGAGGTCAGTAAAATGAGGACCCAGATTGTTGGGGGCAATATACTGACCTTGTAAACAGCCCAGAGAGCACTGTAAAGCACTATGGGGCAGTATATAAGTCTAAGTGCTGTTGCTATTGCCATTAACCCCTCTAGGCACCCACCGAGTGGCAGTTAGAAGTAACTGCTGCATAGGCTCAAAGTAATTACATGGGCAGGATATCATGAGGCACTATGGCATAACCAAATGCTATTCAGGAAATGTCAACAAGCTCTCAAAATAAAGATATACAGTTAGTCCTCAACTTAAGACCACAATTGAGCCCAAAATTTCTGTTTTGTTAAATGAAACATTTGTTAAATGAATTTTTCCTTACTTTACAACCTGTCTTGCTACATTAGTTAAGTGAATCACTGCAGTGGTTAAGTTATTAACACGGTTGTTAAGTGAATATGGCTTCCCCATTGACTTTGCTTGTAAGAAGATCGCAAAAGGTGACCCTGGGACACTGTAAGCATCAAAAATATGAACCAGTTGCCAAGCATCCAAATTTTGATCACGTGACCATGGGGATCCTGCAATGGTCGTAAGTGTGAAAAACAATCATAAGTCACTTTTTTCAGTGCCGCTATAACTTTGAACTGTCAATAAATGAACTGTTGTAAGTCGAGGATTAGCTATACAGGATAACATCCCAAAGATTAAAGCTGACGCAGAAAGAGTTCTCAGAAATTTCAAATAAGCTGTGGAATAGCACTCCATTTCTTGCAAATACCTATTTCAAAACTCCTGCCATTAATATTCGGCTTGTATAAAATGAGATGAGCATATGGCTTACCTGGCCATACGAACTTGTAGATAAACGAAGAAGGTCCCTGATCAAGTTCTGATGTACTTTTTTATATTCACAGCCTTCAACAGTGAGTGTTCTTAACTAAAGAAAAAAGAACAAATTAGATTTTTTTAAATTTTATAAATGAAAGTTATAGATACTACAGATTCAGAGGAAGCCCACATATAGTAGTAAAAAAACCCATATATTTACCTCATGTTGTAACATGACTCTGTCAATGAGCAGTGCTCTAATATGCTGTTTCTTGCCTTGAAGCTGCAAATAGGCAAATCAATTATTTATATATGGAAAAACTTTATTCAGTCCTACCTGTGATTCCTTTTTTTTAATTTCATTAATTATGAACATTAACTCCCCCTAGATTCCTTAAACTCTTAATTGTGTAAATAAATCACTTATAGTAAATACTAACCCTATTCTCCATTGATTTCTTCACCAAGTTAAAACTTTTCCACCGTGAATCAAACTCATGCTTATGTGAACCTTGGAAATGTAAGAGGTCCCCAATGATCTGTAGAACAAGAATTTGAATTATACAGAAAAAGTCATCCATCCAACTTAATGTTTTAGAAATCACACTAGAAATGTCAACTATACCTTAATGATTAGGAACAAAGACTTAGTATCATCCTCCGAGTTGTCAAGTACAAAGTCTATTGCAATAAAGAAAATAATAATTAAACAAAGCAATATAAACAAATTGTTCATAGTTACAGCACTCTTGTCATATTGATGGCAAGCTAACAAGGAACAACAATACAATTTCCTTCTGTTTTTAGTAGGAAAAAAAGGAGTCTTCAGTTTCCGCCCACCACATAAAAAATGTAATCCCCCAAGCCAAAAATGAAAAGAAGCTCCATCCATTGTCCCACATTCCACCCTGATCCATTAAAAAAAACCACTAATGAATCTCAAGATATCACAACCAAACACCCTTCATTCACTTAAACTGAAGAAGAAAGTACTTTGCTTCATATCTGATTTACCATCTGGATTTTTATAAGTCTTTTGAACTACTGTACAAATTCAGTGAAAATGAGAACAAATGGAGTAATTAAAAGCACACTTACGTAGGAGTTTTCTTGTCACTTTGCAGATTCTTTCCCTGTAATTCTCTTTCGACAAATCTAAACAAATAAGACCATTCATTATCTATAAAGTTTATAAATTACAATGTGTCGCAAGGACATGTCAAAGGAGGAAGAAACATAAAAATAAAAACAAAGGTATAGGTTTCTCTCCAGCAAAGCTGTTTAAGTTGTGAAAAGATTTGCATGGACCATACACATATATAATAGCATACATAACATACTGTATGTATGTACCATAAGACTTGTATATACTGTAAAATATCCTTGTTTATTTCAGAGATAAGTTTGAGGATTCTGCACAGTATCTTAGTTGTTCTTATCCCTGCATTCCTCTGGACAAAGAGCTCTGATGTTATTCCTAGGATCTGGTGGAGTCACTCTACCAGCTTAGGAATCATAACCCCAAGTGCTCCTTACCACCACTGGGAATACCTTGGCCTTTATTTTACATACCCCCTCTAATTCCTCCTTCAAGTCCTAGTACTTCTCCAGCTTTTCATTATTGTTCATCCTGATGTTGCAATCACTGAGCACTGCTAGAACTATCTCTATTGCTGTCCTTGCCTATAACCATGGCTGACTGGCTAGTATCTGCCTGTCTGGTTGACTGGCTAGTATCTGCCTGTCTATCTAGATCAGGAAGTCACACAGGATTCTAACCTTATTCTCCACAACCTTCTGTGGAATCTTACATCAGGGTCTAGCCCATATACTTTACATATATTCCTGTACGCAATGCCAGCTACTTGGTTGTGCTGCTCAGTGTATTCTCTTCCTGCCTGCATCTTACACCTTGGCGCTACATGTTGTACTTTCTCTGAGGCCTCTCTGCATAGTCTGCGCTTTGGGTCCTGATTAATATGATAGATCCCTGCTTCTATGGGTCTAGTGCTTAGTGCCTGTTTTTGTGCAGCCATGATCATTGCCACATTGTCGTCTTTTAGGTCATCCCTTTTCAGTCACTGGTAGTATTTCCCAATGCATGTCACCTCAGCTATCTGTCAGTGGTACATCCCGTGCACAGTACTATCTTGCCATGGCACTTCCTCTGCTTGAACTTTCTCCCATGTCTGCTGCTGCTGCCTCAGGCATTCTCTCAGTAGCTCATCTTTGGGTGCCATTTTACTGATGTACCCCTAGAAGCTCTGTGTTTTGTCCAGGGCAGGGGCTTTGACACTCACAGGACCCTGTCCAACCTCTGCACATTGTAAGGAGCTTCTTCACATTGACAGCTTTCATGTCCTGCTTTGGCCAGCTCATATACAGTATATATTTTCCATATCTTATCTTTAGCTTTTATTGATGTTATTGTAATGAATGTGATTGTTGATGGTTGTTAGCCACCCAGAGTTGTTGAGTCTGGCAGCATGCAATATTAAACTCAACAAAATTATTAAATTATTACCGGTATTATTATCATTTTTTTCTTAAGATTCACAGGAAAAAAAAACAGAAATAAGAAGTTAAATAAAAAGCAAATTAAGTAATAGCAAAATTTTTCCACCATTTATGCAATGGCATTAACTTACCATATTCAACACCGGTATAAAGTTTGATCTCTTCCAATGACACTAGACTTGGAACCCTGCATAATATACAATACATATATATTCTTTAAACAGAACTCTTGATGCAGTGAATTTAATTTCGTAAAACAGCAATTACTGTTACAATTCCTAAAGATTAAGAGTTATAATTTTATATCTTTTAATTTCTATTTTTTCTACATTTTGAAGGCAAATGAAGACAGAATTTCAATAATAGTGAAGCTGTATAACTTGTTGATTACTTAGGATTGCATCTGTATAAGGGCTAAAAACAAGTGACGTTGTATGGGCTTTAAAACTATAAGCAGGACTGAACTTGATTAGTACTTGGATGGGAGACCATCAGGGAATTTCAATGTCATTGGAAAGGAGTGGAAAGTAAAAAAAAATCATCTAATTTATGGTATGTTTTTATTATGTAGAATATCAGATGAATAATTCTCAATGTATATTTTAAGAATCCTTTCTACGTGAGGCACAAAACAATCTCTGATGTTTTTATCTAAATGATTCCATTTACCATCTATATAAAAAGAAAATTCTACTTACATGTGAGCCACTTTTTCTCCTTTCAGAGGTGGCAGCATGTTTCCCGATCCAATAAGGCAATTGTGTACTATAGTAAGACACTGCTGAACATCATCTCTGAAAGTAATTGTTAAATAAACTTTACTAAAAAGCACTGAAAAGAACTTTTGAGACCTGACCTCCATAACAACATTAGAAAATCCTATTAAACAGACATGCTGAATTATTTTATCTGAAGGCTCAAGCAAGCCACTATTTCAAAGGCCAAATCATTAAATAGTCACATAATGCATCTGTCAACAATGTATTATTCAACAATCAAACCTATTTGATGGATTGATTCGACTGTCTATATTATATGCTATCACCCCCGGAAATTCTGAGCATTGTATAAAACTTTTTTTCCTGCTTGAGTAGGGAGTTGGACTAGAACAGTGGTTCCCAACGTGGGGCCCACATCCCACAGGGGGGCAATTGGAACCTTGTTTAAACCAAGTTAATGGCCTTTTAGGCTTCCTCCGCATGAGTAGGAGTTCACTTTTTGAATAGTAAGAATTATATGTCACGGGGGGGGGGGTTGTTGGCATCAGGATTTTAGAGATGCTTAGGTGGGGCACGGCCAAAAAAAGGTTGGGAACCACTGGACTATTATGTTAAAACTGACATCTATAAATAAGATTAAAAATAATAAAAATTACAATATAAAATTTAAACTACCCCTACATAAACACTGAGAACATTAGAGAAATACTTCAAAGCCACTTTTGGGGGGGGGGAATAATAAATTGTCAATCCCTGGAATAGCAAGTTTTAATGGCCTTCATAAAAAGCAATAATGAGAATAATTTAGATTTCCAGGTGAATGCTCTTCAGCAGAAGGGTAGAAATTCGGAGTGTTTATTTCCATGATCCCTGCTGATGACATTAGCTGAGAAAAGGGATATGGAGAGACCAGGCACTATCATATCTAATTGGAAAGGCAAAAAACAATTGGGAAGAGGCACTCCCATATTTACTCAGGATCTGACCTTATGTTCATTTCTGACCTCATCCAATGGCTTCAATAAATGTCAAATTCAAGTGGAGGAAAGACTGAGTCTTGTGGTACCATAAAATGGAGGAACATAAGACACAATAGCACCCCTAAAGCACCACGGTTGTTAAGTAAATCTAGCTTCCCCATTGACTTTGCTTGTCAGAAGGTTGCAAAAGGTAATCATGTCATAAATATGAGTCAGTTGCCAAGTTTCTGAATTTTTTTAATTTTTGGATATACATCAATATCATTATATGAATAGTGAGGCATCTGGGTATCATTCATTTGACAAGCATTTCAAAGAATCTCTTTTCCAGGGTTTATTTTCTTTGGGGTTAGGTTCTAGGTAAAAAAAGAATCACCTCACCCAGTTCCAATCACTGTTCATCTATACTGCTCCAGCACATTCTTTGTTTCTTTGGCTACCCCAGCTTCACGGCAGCCATAATGGCTGCCTCTTCTCTTCGTTGTTGGATGGGAAGGAATCCCTGGGTCCAGCTGGAGAGCCGCCACTCTCCACAACCTACAGGGTGCCCCTCCTTTCTTTGTCACCCCTACAGGGTGACTTTAGGCCCTTGGGGGGCCCTCCAACGAGGATTCGGCGCGAGTTCGCAGAGCCCCGCTCATGTCCTCATGTCCAATCTCGCCACGTCAAACCGGAAGCCCCCAAGTGTCTGAATTTTGATCATGTGACCATGGAGAAGTTGCAACGGTCATGTGAAAAATAAGTCACTTTTTTCAATGCCATTGTAACTTCAAATGGTCACTAAATGAACTGTTGGTAATGTGAGGATTACTTGTAATGTATTTTTCCAGGTTCTATGCTCCACCACATTCCCAAATACTTCCCTCAAAAAGGAAAATGGATTGAAGATTGGTCAGTAATTATCTACAATTTCTGGGTCAAGAAGTAGTTTTCTGAAAGAGGCTATAGCATCATGTACTTCAAGTCAGTAGGGATCAACCTGTGTGCCAAGAATATATCTAATAGGACCCGGACTCAAATCCTAGCACCTTCCTGGAAGTTTTCATCAACCAGGAATGGCATGGATCCACAGCACAACTTCAAAAAGAATCCTGTCCACTTCTTCAGAACTTTTGAAGACCATTTGAATGATTTAGTTGATTCAGCATGTAACAACATGATAGAGTATTCTGAGATATGCCTACAGTATATGGGAGCTGCAATGATTGCCAGTTATCCTCCAGATGTAGTTTCACATTGGTTGTCACTTTTAAATCCTGCATGGTTTAAAGCCTTTCATGAGTAAATCTCCATCAGTTTATTCAGGAATTTAGTTATATTCATTTATTTAAACTTGAAAAAACAATTTAGTCAGTAATGAATCTGTCTAACCTGGACATTTCAAGACTTCCATCTGAATACTGCTCCAGTCTGTCAAGCTCTGGCTGGAGAAAAGTATCCAACAATTCAAAAGAAAAAGCAACTTCTTCAGCTGAAGGGACATGCCACTGAATATCAAGTTTCTGTAGATTACCAGGTTTACCCCAGTCCTGTAGAAACAACACAAGGGTGTGCATTTTGCCTTTAGCAAAATTAGAAAATAATTATAAGTCACAACATTTAACAATGGATATTTTTCTTAGTTCAGACAAAAGGATCTTAAACACTTGACTTGGCAAGAGATGAATTAAAAGAATATTAATATTCAATTAACAGTAACCTATTCAGGTCACCAGTTAGACTATTTTTTTTAAAAAAAGACTTATATTTATGGGGTTTTTTAAAAACAAACTACATTCCTTTTTCCCAGCTTAACTTAGGTCGCAAATGTTATAGCATAAAAAGCAAAAAATAATTTCATAAACTCAAACCATTTTTAAGTAAAGCTAGAGAAGTTCCAATGATATAATTATACAAGAGACAGAAAGAGTTTCATGACAGAGAGACCCCCTGAGAAACCCTCTTCAAATTCATTAAGCAAGAGGGCACATGAACTCAGATGGAGTGGGTGGAGAATCATGTGCTAAACCCACTGGTTGCATTCCACTCATTGCTTTTAGCAATAGCGATAGCACTTAGACTTATATACCGCTTCATAGTGCTTTACAGCCCTCTCTAAGCGGTTTACAGAGTTCAGCATATTGCCCCCAACAATCTGGGTCCTCATTTTACCGACCTCAGAAGGATGGAAGGCTGAGTCAACCTTGAGCCGGTGAGATTTGAACAGCTGAACTGCAGCTAGCAGTCAGCTGAAGTAGCCTGCAGTGCTGCGCTCTAACCACTGCGCCACCTCAGCTCATATATTTTTGAGGTCAAGTCCAGCACTTTCAGGTGTGCTTGGAACCGTAAACAGAGTAAAATAGTTCTTAAGTATGCCACACAAAAGGTAGCTATAAATAGCAACCATAAAACTTGATAGATGGTATCATGTGCCAATTTCAAGGAGTTTATCCAAAATGATATGCAAGCAACAGGATCTTAAGATCATGTTTTCTAATCTGTCATTCTCTTCTGTAGAAACCTCAATTAGGACTTTCTCCTGCCTTGGGCAATCTGTTCCAAAAAACAGAATATGTCCATTTCTTCAGTACTCAGTATTCTGACGATTTCTTTACTTTACTCTCATGATACGTTCTGTAAAATTTAGCATATTAATTCTTGCATAACAGTAACATTTGGCAAAATCCATTTTTATAATGTATGAATTATTTGGATTTTTAAATTGTATTTTCTGAATTCTTCCCATTGAAAATAGTTTTCTTCAGTGAATGTTCATCCCTGCCATGCCTATAATCAGATTACTACTTGATCATTTGCTACTTTAAGATAGAAATAAATATAAACAAGGAGGTATGGAAAATATATGTTACTTGTTTTCAAGACATAAAGTAAAACTCAGTTTTCAAGTTCCTTTCTAAGCAGTCTGAAATATCACTATAATTATTCAGTTATATCTTGCTGCTTAGCATTGTCATTATCTGCACACATAGGGAAATATGGACTTAGTTAATGTGTGGCTATGTTGAGATTCTAGGCTGATCCCTCCCACTTTTAACTCTGTCCTCAGGTTCTGCTACTCCTTCCCCTACAAATTTATTCTGTAATGTTAAAATATCCTTTAAAAATAAAATGGAGAAATACTACCTAGTTTATGAAATAAGGAATATCTCAATTTTATTATTTAGAATAGGGACTGTTACATATACCTAATGATTTCCTGTCATTTTAAGCTAGTCTGCAGTTGTTTATCTACAAATTACAATGTATTTTCATCACCTGTCCCTTCAAGATGGTATGTGCTAGCATCCAAATAAAAAAAATAAAATACACTGATGATAAAATCAACATTACATATTTTTAGTCTTATAGCATCTTTCACTTACACTTTCCATGCTATTGAGCTGGAATAGCCTTCGAGGAAATGCAACAGAGTAATTGTTCATTACTTTTATTTATTTTTAATGCAGTCAAATTCTCTAGTCCTAAGTAAGTTAAAATCCTTGCCTTGATAGGAAAGTATTCAGAAACAGGCTTGTCAAAACCACCTGGCACACTGCAGTATTCTGTGGGGTAGATAAGTGTAGTAGAACGAAGAAGATGGTGCAGTAGGTTACAAGACAGAATGTAACCCTGCTTACAGGTTAAATGGAGGGTTCGTTGCAGAATCTTCAAAAGCTGCTCCCTGTATGGCAGCAACTTCTTCCCATCCACACGAGTGATCTAGTAAGTCAAAATATCAGAAATAAACACAAACAGAATGTATGTGAATGTATAGTTCAGAAGAGACATTTGATGTATTTTTTGAAATTAGGATAGCCATTTGAAATTAGGAGAGCTCTGAAAAAGTAACATTATGACAGCTCCTCACATTTACGACTGTTGCAGCCTCCCTGCATTCATGTGATCAGGATTTGGGCACATCACAACCAGCAGCATTTATGACCATTGCAACATCCAGGAGGCACTTGAGCATCATTTGCCAGCTTCACAGCTGGCTTCCAACCACAGAATCAATCAAGAAGCCAGTAGTAAATTCACAAGTCATGATCCCATGATGTTTAACAACAGCAACACATAGTGACAAAGTTGCTAACCCCATCTGTGGTTGCTAAACGAGGACTACTAGTAACTGAACAGCAAATGAGTGACACACATTTATTTATTTATTATTTATTTATTATTTGTTCTTCTATGCCGCCCTACTCCAAGGGACTCAAAAGAAACATGCCATTGTTGACTGAATGGAACTGAATGAAACAAAATGGAAAATAAAAGGCTTTCTATAAAAGCCTATTTAAACAGAGGGTTTTAAATTTTCTCAGTATCTTGCAATACTGAACGTTCTGTGGAGTATTAAGAGCTAGGAAGAGAGGGTTGGGAAATCCTAAGGCTCAAGCTCAACCTACCAAATCTGACCTACCAAAGAGAAAGAAAAAATAGGAGACACTTGAGGAAACCAGTGTGGCTATATAAAGAGCTAATAAGCTGAGAAATATAGCTTAAGTTTGAAGACTGGAAAGGGGTATATAACAAAAACAGCAACAGGGAACAGCCCATATTAATAAGGATAATGTTAGAAAGACTCAGAATATGCTCGGGCTGGCACTGAATGCCAAAAATAATGAAAACTGTTCTTTGAATATGTTCAGAACAAGGGAAAATCAAGGAAGCAGAATCCGCTGGTCGCAGCAGATGGCAAGATAATAATGAGAAACAGGGAAATGGCTGAAGTATTTTATTTTATTTTTATTTTATTTATTTATTTGTCAAACATGTACAGGATAGTAGTTGTCTGTATAAACATAAGTAAAAAGTACCGATAATAGAGGACAATAGGACAGTAGGACAGGGACGGTAGGCACAGTGGTGCGCTTAAGCACGCCCCTTACAGACCTCTTAGAAATGAGGAGAGGTCTACTGTAGACAGTCTAAGGTTAAAGTTTTGGGGATTTGGGGAAGAAACCAGAGTCAGGTAGTGCATTCCAGGCATTGATCACTCTATTGCTGAAGTCGTATTTTCTGCAGTCGAGTATGGAGCGGTTTACATTAAGTTTGAATCTATTATGTGCTCGTGTATTGTGTCAGTTGAAGCTGAAGTAACCATTGACAGGAAGGACTTTTTGATATATGATTTTATGAACTACATTTAGATCAGATCGGAGGTGGCGTAGTTGTAAATTGTCTAATCCCAATGTTTCAAGTCTGGTGGAATAAGGTATTTTTTTGCGAGCAGAGGAGTACTTTCTGTCAGACGCCAAACTACTGGGGGAAGGGGAGTCAGAAGAGAAATGAAGATCAAAAAGAAAGAGTGCAAAGAAAATCAGCAAAGATGATGGAGGGCTTGAAGGCTGAATCCCATGAAGAAGAGTTAAAGAAACGGTGTCTAGCCAAATAAGAAAGGGAGTTGAGAATACTCTTCCAATACTTGAAGGACTATTTTCAGGGAAGAGGGTATGGATTTATTTTCCATAACTCCTAAGTGCAGGACAAAAACTAAAAATATAGACTTTAGGAAAATCCAAAATGGAAATAAAGAGAGAGGAATTACCTCAACGTTAGAGCTATTAAGCAGTGGCACAGCATGTCTCCTAAAGTCATGGGTGCTTTATCATTGGAGATTTTCAAGCAAAGATTGGACATTTGTCTTGGATGATATCAGGATTCATGTCCTGGAAAGGATTGGACTTGAAGAACAAGATCCATTCCAACATTATGTTTCTATGAATTAATTCCCAAGTAGGGACACACATAACACTTGAAAAAAACACTACTATTTTTCACTATTAGTTTTAGAACTTCAAGCTATTATATTTCCTCTCTCAAATCAGATTTAAAACTCAATTGTTCTTCTCTATAGGAGCCCTGCAGGTGATATAATGATTCAATCAAGCACACAAGTCTAGTTAAATAGTTTGGGCCTTAAGTATGTTCCTCATAAGGAAATTTGTTTGTTATTTCATATATTGAAACTAAAACATAACCAACTGTATTGAAAATTAAAGCTAGAATTTCTCATAAATACCTCTGACAAAAGTTGAAGATTCCAGAGGAGTTCTTTATCTAATTCTTCATCATGTAACGCATCATCATCTAAATATGAAATATATTATACCTCAATGTTACTATGATGCAGCATGTGTAGGCAATAACATTCACAGTCCTGAAGATTCTTGTTTAGGCTACTCATGATACAACCTATGCTATGAAATATTTGTATGATTCAATTAGAAAATGGAAAAATTAAATTAATGTATAAGGGCATATGTTCATATGAGTCTTCTGTTATAGGATGACAAATACATAAAGTATCTCTGTTTTAATTGTTTCTTATACCTATATCTACATTATTTACACTCATTTTCTGGATAAAAATTAAGTAAGTTACCTCTACAAAGTAGTCTGAATGTTGTCTTATATAATTGGCTGCCTAATAATTCTATGAGAAATTTCAATTGTCATCATTCAGAAGATATGTCACAATATATTTCCCTTCCCAAATTAGCATATTCCCAAAAAACAAGTGAAATGTTCAATACCTAAGCCTCTTTGTCTGCCTTCAATTGGTTCCAATTTTGATTTCTGAGAAATCTTATTATTTAAGCAAAAGACATACAAGGAGCTTAAGTGAGAAACATGGTTGCTTATACTGTACATGTTTGCAGTTATCTTTGTGCCATCCACACAAGCAGATTAGCCCTTCAAATTCATATGTGAACATTTTGCAATTGTAATAAAAGTAATAAACATGTGAGTAGCTTACTATTTTATATTGCACATTATCTTTCAAATAATGTATATAGATATATTTCAGTCCCCCCAGATGGATCTTAGGATGTCTCCTATTCTTTTCCAACATGTGTCATGACAGAGAAGAAATTTTTAAATCAGAAAATAAGGGTTATTTTACCCATTAATTTCTTGCAGTAAATGATTCCAATTGCAAAGAAAAAGTAAACTGTTTAACGCAAGAACAGTACAACAGCCAGAGTTCCCTCATATAAATACACTGCTTCACGTTTCTACTAAAGGAAGCCTACCAGCTTTGGGCCCACCTATTGTTGTTTCAAAATCAGCATTCTGCACTTAAACATATTCTCTAACATTCTCTTGACTATTAAAGACATGGATGCACTTTGTGCCTTCAGTTAGTGTATCTTGTCTGTTCTACTGATGTATTACATTAATGTAATATAGCGGGGAAAATTGGATTAGGGAAACTGAATCATTGAATTAATAACTGAATGATCCTGTGCCAATCTCCTCTCTTATCCTAACCCATCAAAGTTACTGTGGTATAGTAGTTAGTATGGTGAAATAGGACCTCGTTCAAATACATATTGAGCAATGGAAGTTTACTTGGTAATTTTCAACTGTCTCCATCTCTTGAGAATAAAATTACTGTATAGTATATATCAGAATATTGTATATATTGTCTCTAGCTGTTGGAAGAACATGCTCAGAATGCTAGAAGCTACTTCCAGTTCTAGATATTTTGTTCCAAAAAAACTCTGGGCTTTGGTAGAATAGCTAGATAGGTACGGTCTGGAGGAAGAGCAGTAAATTCTAGAATCACCCAAAATATTCCTTCTCCAGAGCAAAACTTTTTGCACATAACTACAAATAAAATACTTCAAATTTTCAAGAGGCAATATACACCTACATATATAAACAAGTTGCAACATTAGATCACTGAAACTTACTGAGAGTGAGATGTGTTATAACACTGCAGCAATGGGGTACAAAAAGCTTCAAAGACTTCTCTGGACAGCACTGAAATATCAGACAGAATCAAATGTTACATTAAGATATTGTGACAAAATAATGAGCATTCCACAGCAAAGATACAAAACTTATCTTTTCTACTGAATGGCCTTGATTCTGCAAAGGAAAAAACACTAAGAACTAGATAAAGAATATTCTATCTACGGTCTGTGTGGGAGTCGGAGAGAGCTAATGAACTGGCAAAACATCCTAGTGTCAACAAAACAGAGAAGTTATTGTTAGATCTTAACTGAGAAGAAGAGAGAGAAGAAGAAAAATAAAGTCTTACTTTCACTGCAGCTCGGCACATATCAGCCACCATTCGACCAGCCACTCTTGTCTCAAAAATATTTGAGACAGCAAAATTGAAAACCTTCTCTAAGGCAACCTAAACAAAAAGAAAAAGAAAGGAAATGTATGAAATGACCAAACCAGAAATATTGTGCCATGGACAAATTATGAATCCCAATTTAAAGGATATAAATTTTGACATTAAACTTGGATTCATCAATACTGAGAATTACACTGTTCCCATTTTAGGTTTATGCATGGCTATCACAAGGAAAACATGTCAGAAAAGACAGCATTTAAACATTTTTAAACCAGTGATAGATAAACTTTTTTGGCATAAATTCTATGAGTCATACCCAAGGAATCAGGAAGTACCATTCTAAGACACAGAAAACTCTATGCTGAGAATCATTGCGAGGATGAGCTTGAGGGACAAGTTGAGATAGCTACTATTGTACTGTCCTCTCTGTTGCACATGGACACAGTGGTATCCATGCAGAAACTGCTGAATCTCATCACTGGATTGATGATAGATTTTGTCATGATAGAGGGACTTCAACCTGCGTCTTTACTGAAAGAGTCACCAAGTCCAGGTCATAATGGACCTAGCAGGCTACAAGGCCATGTGGTAGCTCTTGTTTTTCTCTTGGAACACTTGTTATTGATCTGAGGGTAAGGGACATTAGCACCAGTCCCTTGTCATAATTAAATCTGTTATGACCCTAATCAATCTTTAGAGTAAGGAGGTGGCTTCAACTCTTTGTCATGATGGTACCTTGGTGGCTTCTTCTTATCTGGTGATAAGAAGATTCTCTTTAATATATTGAAACAGCAAAAGAAACACCTGGAACAATACTGGCAATGAAGTGTAAATATTACCAAACATTGGATAAGAGCAATACAATGCCAATACTATTCTACATTTATTTGTGAATAGCCAACTTTATTTAAGGTGTCCTTGTAGGGAAGAATGAGGTGGAAGGTCAATGATGAGGTTATTAACATAAATTTGCAAAACATCTGAGGGATAAAATCATTCACATTTATTTAGAATTGAACGCTGGATACAGACTGGGGAAATCCAAAAGAAGTGACAGACTTGTGAGGTTATCCAGGTTCAACCTGATTCTGCTAGATCACTCAGCAGCTTTTGATACCATTCGTCATGATATCCTGGATGATTTCCAAGGATTGGGGATTGTATGTACATTGGCAAGAATTGATATTGATTGGAATTGTACATAAGCCTATCTAGAAACCAAGATATAATCAAACAATAGCAATATCACTTAGACTTATATATTGCTTCATAGTGCTTTACAGTCCCCTCTAAGCAGTTTACAGAGTCAGCGTATTGCCCCTAACAATCCGAGTCCTGAGTTTACTGATCTCGGAAGGATGAAAGGCTTGAGCCGTTCAGAATCGAACTCCTGGAGTAGCAAGTTAGCTTGCAATACTGCAGTACTGAGTCCTCAGGGAGTAGGGCAGCATAGAAGAACATCCAAATAAATAAATAAATTCTAATAATAAATTCTAACCACTGGGCCACCATGGCTCCAATCTAATTTGTGGCCTATGAACCAATCAGTTGTACGGCAACAATTTAAAGAAACCTACTAAGCATCTATTTTCCTGGATTCAGGCTGAATCTGTTGTATCCTTTACATTCATCTTTCAAAATATTTTGCAGCACATTATATTACTGCATTAATGGACAGGCTAAGAAGAAAAAGGATTGGCTTTGAACTGTGTTGTTTTCTATGGCAGAACATAGACATCAGTTACAGTTAATCAGCTGTTTACAGAGGAACAAAAATATTGTACATCAAACTAAGCTTATGGGAAAATAGAGAAAAATATATTTTACTACTAAACTTTGCCAACTTGCAATCTATTTTGAGAAGCAACAATTAAACTTGATTCAGATAGCAATAGCACTTTATAGCAATAGCACTTTACTTATATACCGCTTCATAGTGCTTTACAGCCCTCTCTAAGTGGTTTACAGAGTTCAGCATATTGCCCCCAACAATCTGGGTCCTCATTTTACCGACCTCAGAAGGATGGAAGGCTGAGTCAACCTTGAGCCTAGTGAGATTTGAACAGCTGAACTGCTGAACTAGCAGTCAGCCTGCAGTCGCAGCATTTAACCACTGCACCACTTCAGCTCTTGATAGTCCTCGGTTAACAGTAATAATTGAAACTGTGTCATGTGGTCTTACACTGTGATGTCATGTGACTACATGACTTATGACAGCAGTTCCAGAAGCCATTATTAGGTGAATTCTGCAAAGTCATTAGGCACGATAACATGTAATCACCATTTGTGTGTTCCTGCTGGATTCCCCAATTCTACGCTTGTTGGAGACCAATATATATATATATGGTCCCTTGGTAACTGGGTATATATAATTATATTATATATATTATATTATTATAATATATATAATATAATTATATAATACAATATAATATATAATATATAATAATAATATTAATATTAACTGGTTGAATATTCTTCCCCCAAAAAACAAAATAAAACCCTACATATACAATATACAATGTAAGCATAGCAGAAGAAAAGTCCTACCACTGGTCCAGATATAGATTTTCCATTACAAAAGTCAGATGCTCTAGAACTGATTGCAAAAAACAACTGCTTACACCTAAAGATCTATGTCTATAGCTTCATGTTCTGCAGGAGTATCAAGTCAGCTATGCTATTTTCCAACTCAGTTCTAAATCTGGAACAACCTTCACAGATTCTGACATGGCATGTTATTTTGAACAAAACTAAAGGTAAAAAGTCCTTTGCACTGACTTTGGTGACTATTCAGTCATATTATTTTCTTGGCAAAAAAGGAGGAAATTGTTTGCAACTGCCTTCTTCCAGAATTTTTTCCCCCTTCCCAGTCTAGCCTACAGCTTTGAGATCTCCTGGCAATCTCCCATCCAAATATTAATCTTACTAAACTTTTCAAGATCAGTCAATGTTGGCTTAGAAACATTTTAAAACAAAATAAAATAAAGAAGTCTATTAGGCATGCCCAAGTCTTTGGGTGTAACTGAAGAAGTTCTTTGAATCCCAGATCAATATACTTATTTTCACGGTGCAATGTTTTTTTACACCATGAATGGAGCTTAAATTATATTTCTTTGGTCAAACTCCAAACAACATGATTAAAATTAAGAGTTTCAGAAGCTTTGGGTTTAAGAAAATTAAGACGGAAAGCAAACTGTGACTTCTATATTCATTTCCTTTGATGAAAAATACCTTAAATATCTCTTTTGAGCACTGTGTGAGGATTGTGTTGTATGTAGAAGATAGTCCTAGTTCCACTAAGCTCTCTAAATGAGTCATCTTTTCTGTTTCAGTCTCCTCTCTTGTTTGTTCCAACGTGCTGCTTTCTATGAGTCCAAAACATCTATACAGAAAAACAACGGTCAAGTAACATAATAAGTAAAACACGAAACCACTACAAGTTTTTTTATTGTTTGTATGGGCTGAAGTACAATATTATTTTTAATGGTATGCTATAACATTTGCATATGTTCCTTCAATCATTTCTGGCAACAAACTCCGGAAGACCAGAAATCAATTCATTTTTTAACATTTTCTTTACCTACTCGTAAGCATAGCAATAGCAATAGCAATAGCACTTAGACTTATATACCGCTTCATAGTGCTTTACAGCCCGCTCTAAGCGGTTTACAGAGTTCAGCATATTGCCC
Source organism: Diadophis punctatus similis (assembly GCA_023053685.1). Classification (NCBI taxonomy): domain Eukaryota; kingdom Metazoa; phylum Chordata; class Lepidosauria; order Squamata; family Dipsadidae; genus Diadophis; species Diadophis punctatus. Next base: position 34,897,863 of record JALIGW010000001.1, on the reverse strand, counting down.
CCAACAATCTGGGTCCTCATTTTACCGACCTCAGAAGGATGGAAGGCTGAGTCAACCTTGAGCCTGGTGAGATTTGAACAGCTGAACTGCTGAACTAGCAGTCAGCTGGAGTAGCCTGCAGTAGCTGCATTTAACCACTGCGCCACCTAGGCTCCTAGGCATAGGGACTTGCAGTCGAATTAAAAAAAAGTTTGTTATCTATCTATCTATCTATCTATCTATCTATCTATCTACCTATCTATCTATCTATCTACCTAACCGGTATCTATCTATCTACCTACTGGTTATCTATCTATCTATCTATCTATCTATCTATCTATCTATCTATCTATCTATCTATCTATCTATCTATCTATCTATCTATCATCTATCTATCTATCTATCTATCTATCTATCTATCTATCTATCTATCTATATTTATTTATTGCCTTTTTTATCTTTATTTTTATTTCATAGACTGACAATTAGTGTTTCAAGTGATTTTCAACCCCCCCCAAAGAAAAATTCAAGAAAACAAAACAAATTAGTCAAACTATAAAACTGCAAAGAGAAGAGAGAAATTGCTTCACTCTTTAGAAGTTTAAATATCTCAAATGTGGCCTTTTATATCATAAAGGTGAGAGAAAGGAAAATTAATTGTATTTGGCCATTACAAAAAAAACCCAGCCACATGACTATCATTAGATACCCTATTCAAAAATACTGTTGCCTATAAACTTTATTGAAAAAGTATCAGTCAAACTACTTATCCAGCTCTCTGACAATTTTCGACTCATATTTTTTCCCTCAGAATAGCTTTCAAACTACAAAATATAGATTAGTATGAAACACACAACTGCAGTGTGCAAGCCATTACATAGGGTTGTCTCATTACTGGCATGATCTGCTTCCCATTACTACTTGCCTGTCCATAAACTGCAGTACAAAATCTTCAAATTCAGCAGTAGCAGAGCACAGTTCTCTCTCCACCTACAATTTCAAAATACAAAAAAAGTTTTTTTTCTATTGCATGTAAATCATGATGTAATTTCCAAAATTTATTTAGTTCTTCACACAATTCTTGCATTATTCAAAATATACAAATCTCAGTTTCTGTAAATATTCAAAATACCATATAGTTTGTTTCAGTGGTGGGATTCAAATTTTTTTATTACTGGTTCTGTGGGTGTGGTGTGGCGAGTGTGGCCGTGGCTTGGTGGGCGTGGCAGGGGAAGGATACTGTAAAATCTCCATTCCCTCCGATCAGCTGGGACTCGGGAGGCAGAGAATAGATGGGGGGCGGGCCAGTCAGAGGTGTTATTTACCGGTTCTCTGGACTACTAAAAATTTCCGCTACCGGTTCTCCAGAACTGGTCAGAACCTGCTGAATACCACCTCTGGTTTGTTTTCTTTTAAACTGAAAATCTTAATTTCATAGTTACAAAGTACAAGCAGCAAAATATATGTTTTAATATTCTTTTACATTCTATATACTCTTATCTGTACTGGAATATTTTCACAAGCAGTTTAATTTAGCAAATAACTTTTATAACTGATACCTCTGTGAGATCATTTCTCTCTTGTAGTACTGATGAACAATCCACTAAAGGCACGAGAGTAGAAAATGTTGCAATGAACTGGAATGTGATCTAATAAAGTATGCAAACAAATTTTAGTGTGTGATTATACATTTTAATATAAAAAGGAACATAAATCACTTCAAATATCTGAAACATCGTATGACAAATACGACAAATCCTATAGGGAGGGAAAACTGATATTCCCACATCTCAGGTACCCAGATTACACTTAGTGCAAAATTAAACTGTGTTTAGTGTCTTCTATTCATATTCCCATATACACTAAAGCAGAGATTGCCAGTCTTTTTAGGTGAATAGAATTTTGAGAAAAAATTATGCTTTCACTACCTGACAGCTGTTGGAAGAAGAGATTCCCATTGATAAAACAGTTGTCATGACAGGCATAGCTTGTTATAAATACACATTTTCCAGAAGGCAAATTGGCAGTGTTTTTTAAAGACCTAACAACCACAAATGTAGGGCAAAGGTGATGTCTAAACAATTCTGAACCTATGGTTTTATGTTCCGTTGTTTATTCGTATCTATGGGCAAATTATGACCTGGGAACTGAATACAAAACAATAGATGGATCTGTATTCTAACTACTAACCATGAATCTATCTTAACAAAGCTTAAATCCAATGAATGGCTCCCCAGGCAAAAGACACCATAGCTAAACATAGTAACACTGAAAAGCAAAACACATTCACAGCATGGGGAGGGGCAGGGGCGGAGGGGGCTTCCCTACAATCAATCCGTCCAAGTCAGTAGAGTCTCGCACAGATGCTTGCCATCATTTGCCCTAAATTCCCAGTAAATTCCGTATTCTTGTCACCTTACTATTTTCTTTTATTCTGGCAGCTGGGCATGCATCAAAATGCTGAATTTTTAGCCATGCAACATGTTTAATTGTATTGAAATGGGGGTTTTTTGGGCCCCATATAAGGTCCACAGTGATTACTGTAAAATAAAAATTCTACTTTCCTTTGTAGCAGATCATAGTTTAAAAATGATTTTAAAGATCAGGGATAGCAGAGAATCCTGATGTGGTGCTAAGGGAGATGTAAATTATGCTGAGGAATCAACTGTGATTTAGCAGAAAGCACATAAACTGGAAAACACTGCAGTTAGCTTATGCCTTATTTGCTCCTCCTGTTGTATGCTCTACCCCTGCAAATGAAAGGAGGAAGAAATAAAGGCAGCCAAACAGATGCTCAAAAAATAAGCAGTAAGGAAGAGGCTGAAATACGAAAGAAAGAAAACTATGGAAAACTGTAGTCATGTCTTAGGTGACGTAAGAGAGATCTAACTGCAACCTAACACCCTGTGAAATTATTACACTCACCATGCATTTGCTAAAATCATTTGGATCCACACCAGGCAATGCTCTCATCAACAGAGGCAACATATGTGTTGGACCTTCAGGAAATGACTTGCCCCCAGATACCAGGCTACGAGCTACACCAATTACACAACTTAATGTAGCTGTCAGCTGATGAGGTTCTGTTAATGTCTCTAGTGCGGGATATGTTCTATGGAGAGAGAGAAAATAACAAAAGATTTTTATCAGTTCGAATGTTTTACTTACAAGTGCTTATAAGATAAGCCAGACATGGGCTACGTCCAAACCATTTTTCTAACTTTTCCAGTTTTAATATTACATTACTCCGCTTGCAGAAATTCTAACCAGTACTATGTTTCAATGACTCAACTTTAGGAAATATAAAAAACCAGAATAAGATGTGATTTCAATTACATTTTCTACTAAATATACAATGCAACATTAAGAAACAACAAAAATGAAAGTAGATTGTAGGTCTCTTAACTTCTGCTGACTGAAGGGCTATAATAAGCTTTGTGGAACATGTGGAAGACTCCATTCTAAAAAAAGGAAGAGTCGGAGAAGGAATTTTGGGAGTTTTAAAATATAAAATGGGTGTTTTAAGGATTTGCAAAAGAAACCCATTTTTTCATTAAAATGTCAATTTCAAAAAGGACCCAAAATGTTTGACCATATAAATTTTTGAGGAACTTTAGGGAGCAGAGAAGATATGCTGTCAAAGCCACATTTTTTCCACCTCTTAAATGGTATTTGCTCTTGTTTAAGCCAATAAAAATGGAAGGGTAGAAGTTTCAAAGTGAGGAAATTTATACCTAAACTTTGATCTTGTCAAAAGTTCTTAAACTGTGTTTTGATAGAAATGGCAGCATGAATATTTTTAAAAGTAAACTCATAAAATAAGTAATAAAAGATTGCAGTAACTAAAGCATACATCTCAAAAAGTAAATACACAGAGACACAAACAGTAAATCTAGATTCTCTTAAAATTGCAGCAAAAAAGACAATGATTTAAAACAGATAATTTTGAGGTATGTGGACTTCAACTCCCAGAATTCCACAGCCAATATAACCATGACTAAGAATTTTGGAAGCTGAAATCCATACACTTGGAAAATACTGGTTTAGATTTGAAAAAATACTGACTTAGAATAATGTTTCCTGGTAATCTAAAAACTAGATAAACTTTCTCTGGCTTTTAGATAGTACTCACTTTTCAAGTACTGGTGGGATTACCAACTCAGGACGCATTAGTGCAAGATTCTGTAGAGCTTGGGCTGCCTCTAAACTTCCAGTTTTGCTAAACATTGCCAGCAGGACAGGTTGTATAATGCATTCTACAAATTCTGTTATGTCCTGATCAGTAAGCTTATGGCTATCGGGCACAGGAGTCAGCCAGCTCATCTTCTTATAGCGCTCGCGATGCAGTCTTCTGACTATACTACTGGGTAGACGCTGAAGTAGCTTCATTAGCTTATTCTACCAAAGAAAGGCAACAAAATTCATTCCAGTTAATTAGAAGCAAGGAAAAGAGCCAAAACTATTTTGATTTCTACATTCTGTACATTAAACAAAGTAAATCTAGACCCTTATTCAGCAGCCAGCAATGTCTGTCTGATTTGAAGATATTTTATGTATTGGGCATAATGAGAGATGGACCAGAACCTTCAGTAAAGAGTTGGGATTTGATGTAAGGGAGGTTGTGGGCACAGTAGTATCCTTCTTATAACACTGCAGAACAACAATATTCTTCCATTCTTTTCTTGGTGCTATTATAGTAGATAGTTATCTACTGGGAGAAGCAGATTGCTTTCCCATACTTCCTCAATCCTGTGATACCCACCACCCAAAACTCATTCACTAGATAAAATTCCTCTACTGACAGCAGCAGCAAGTCTGAATGGAAGCTAAGCAGGCATTCAGCTCTGCCAACTGTATTCCAGGATTCTAATAGTATTCTAATACAGAAGTCTAATCCAATCTAATGTAACAGAGGGTGATGCATAGTTTTGTATCGTTTTCCACCGAAAAACAATGGAATTTAGTGGAAGAGCTCATTAGCATAAACAATAGATGGGCAAACTAGCAGGTAGGCTTTTAAATGGAAGCAAAGGCAGAGCTGATGCTTCACTGCATTTTGAAGTAGCTTTTATTTTACATATTTACTACTTTAATACCTATATCTTGGCATAATGACAGGCAGACTGATATCAAATGTCAAGGCAGTTCTAATCGCTATCTAAAAGCAAAACAACCGATGTACTTGATCCACAAATGATGTCTCTGAACCTACACAGTATGTATGTACCCTGTTTTCCCCAAAATAAGACATCCCCCGATAATAAGCCCAATCGGGCTTTTGAGTGCATGGCAATAAGGCCAAGCGCTTATTTCAGGGTTCAAAAAAATATGAGACAAGGTCTTATTTTCGGGGATACACGGTATGTATGCATTTATGTATTTACAGTATGTATGTATGTATGTATGTATGTATGTATGTATGTATGTATGTATGTGTGTGTGTGTGTGTGTATGTATGTGTATATATATAAATAAATTCCAAAGCAATTTATGAAGAAAAAAAATACATTTAACTCATTTAATTTTTTATTTATTTAACAATTTCATTGATTAGTTTATCGCCAACTGCAAAATTCACTTAACTGGACACTGTACAGATTTTGAAAGTAAAAAAAAACAACTTTGGATCAGGCATAATGTTATTCAGCTTTTAATATAGTTCATAGCACCAGAAAGAAGCCATAAAGTAATTCCCTTTAATTTGCTCTTGGCTATGTAAATCTGCTATGCTTGGTTATACATAATTTTGAGCTATAGTGAAAGGAAAGCCTGATTAGTACTGTTCAATATTGTAATGATGCTTCAGGCTCAGTAAACAACTGTATTATATCTTCACTAACCTTTCACGTGGTTAATATTCTTTATAGTCTCATCTAGCTATTATTACCCATTACACAAGGGGTAGAAGAAGAATTAAACATTGATTTTGGTAACTATAACATTCTTTATAAATTAAATTTTTGGCTTTTCTGATCCTTTCATCTTTGATATTGCTCATATCTGGAAACAGAATATCGCTGTAACAATACCTCTTTCTCCCTTACAGAGCCAGACCAGAATAGAACAGAATAACAGAGTTGGAAGGGACCTTGGAGGTCTTCTAGTCCATCCCCCTGCTTAGGCAGGAAACCCTACACCATTTCAGACAAATGGTTATCCAATCACTTCTTTAAAACTTCCAGTGTTGGAGCATTCACGACTTCTGGAGGCAAGTTGTCCCACTGATTAATTGTTCTAACTGTCAGGAAATGTCTCCTTAATTCTAAGTTGCTTCTCTCCTTGATTAGTTTCCATCCATTGCTTCTTGTCCTAACCTCAGGTGCTTTGGAGAATAGCTTGACTCCCTCTTCTTTGTGGCAGCCCCTGAGATATTGGAACACTGCTATCATGTCACCCCTTTTCAATAGTCACATTTTCCCTATTTAATTTTATAAAAAAACAGGTGCATATTTTTGTCCTAACGGCACCAGCTTCTACTCCCCATCTTTTTTACAGTTCTGCATCCATTTGTAGATCATAACATCTCTGGAAAAGCAAATGAATTAACTGTTTCCTATAAGCATTATGTAAACTGTTGGCACTATGGAGGAGGAAGAGTTGCTGCTGCTTTTAGAATGTTTTAAAAATCATATTTAGCATGGACATTTTATTGAAATTAGTGCCTGAAAAAATGGGTTTGACAAAATTCTATATCAACACAAAATTTAAAGTCTTGATGTCAAGATTTAAAGAGAAGATACACATATCCTTACCAACCAGCGACCATTATTTGAGGGATGATAGAAAGATGCAATACTTTGGAATAATCCAGCCAAATGTTTTTGTACAAGCTTGCTTGGTCCGCCCTATCCAAAAACAGAGATAACACAGCTATTTAATACAATTCCAAATCTGTTGTGCCATTTTAAATTCAGGTTTAATATGCCCACCTTTTTCAGACACCAAAGTTATGGCTTCCATATTCTAACATGTAGAAATATGTGAAGAATGATATTCTACTCCAGAAAGGCAAAGTTATAATGTAAGTTAATTGTAAAATAGCTATCACAAGGTATCATAGCCTCTACAATGTAATATAATGCATATAATTTTTCTTAATCAGTTCCTAGAAATCAAGGATTATTCTCTTTCATTGACATTATTTAAAATATACCACTTTAGGATCTGTGATAATACACCATTTCTCTAAATGTGTATATTAGATTTACTGTGAAAATATTTCCCTACAATTGAGACAGACATTCTGTGTATATATCGCTCGCCTACACATTCCAGAAGCAGACTAGAAAGTCTTCTGATATTTCCAGGGAAGATAAATCTTTCTTTTGTAGTTTTTGAAGGACAGGCCAGATGAAAAGTTCAGAGAAACACGATTTAAGGAGATATAAATATGAGAGAAGGGTTGAATAATGACATCTTCTCTGATAAGTATCTCTCCTTTTTTTGTTGTTGTTTGGGTGGGCTGGTGATCCTGTTCTCATTGTAGAAAAAAGATCTTTACAATAAATGCAATGTACAGATACACCTTCCTTATGGATTGCCTCGTTCAGCAACTGTTTAAATTTAAAATGAACCTGAAAAAGTAACTTTAAAACCAATGCCAGAATTTACAACTTTTGCAGTTTCCCTCAGTCACGTGATTGCCAGTACAGGTAGTTCTCACTTAATAGGAACAAGCAACTCAGCCTTAAGCAAAGCTTCACTAAGTGGGAAATCACATGTCCACAACTGTGCTTTCTGGAAAGACAAAACTACTCAGTTTTACACCTTTTACCTTTATTTATGTGTAAAATTTATAGGCCGGCCATCTTACCTCTTGATTGCCCTCCTAACCACTTCTGTGCAATGCTCAAGTGCCTAATTATTGTCTTGTACATATCAAAAGCAATGCAATCATGCATGGCAACTAGGCTGGGAGACATAGGCACACTATGTGAATGGCTTAGGAAATTCCTATGTCTCTGATCTCTCCTCTGGGAGGATGGGGGGGGGGAGAGGAAAAACAAGCAACTTCTGTAGGCAATCTTTGCCTGATCCCTTCCCACTACAGGTATGACTGTATTCCTTCCTATGTATAGAACAGTGGTTCCCAAACTTTTTTTGGCCATGCCTCACTTAAGCATTTCTAAAATCCTGATGCCCCCCCATGACATATAATTCTTACTATTCAAAAAGTGAACTCCTACTCACACGGAGGAAGCCTAAAAAGTCACTATCTTGATTTAAACAAGGTTCCAATTGCCCCCATTAAAAATCAAATTGCCCCCCTGTGGGGCGCGGGCCCCACGTTAGGAACCACTGGTGTAGAAGAACAAACTGCTTACTGTCTTGCAATCCCTTTCCCTCCAAACTCTCTGTTCTGCAAGGGTGGTGAGGGAGAAAAAACACAGGTTAGGCACAAGATAACATGTTCTAACTATAATGGTGATCACGTGACCAAGAGATGCTGTGAAAATCATAAATGGGCTGTAAAGTTCTTTTTTCAGTACTATCATACCTTTGAACAGTTATTGAACAAATAAGTGAAGACAACAGTTATTTTTAAATATTATACATATGCAGACAAGGAGATAAAAGCCATGGTCTCACAATTATCTACAACAGAAAATAACAGCCACATAGCTAAGAACTGAAATTCAATTATCCAATAATATTTAACCAACAAGTTGTTAATTAGAATAAACAATTTATCTGTCCTTCACATACTACCAAATTATAGTCAAAATGTCTCTTTTGAATACTGAAGGAACATTCAATATTGAAAACTGAAGGGACAGAGACATTCCATCATTTTTCCTGGAAGTCTTTATGAACTGTCCTCACTGTCCTGAGGACATATGCTTCCTGTAAAGCAGTTATTGCTGTTTTGTGTACAGTACAAAGATAGTTCCAAATATTGCAATTCAGGCTTTTTAAAAATAAATCATCCATCTGAGCTCTTGCTTATTTTCATGAATCTGATGTTCATTAAAGTAGTAATTAATTTAAAAGTCAAATAAGTTGATTTATTTACATGTCTACATAACTATACACCTTCCTCAATGTACTTAAGAAAAAGAAAAAAGATACTACCATCATAGCTGTGATCCACATAACTGCATGCCCTATGTCATAAGCATTTGTTAGGAATCGTGGAACCATCATCTGATTACTTCCTACTGGAAGATTCAAGCTACGCAGTATTCTAGTAAATATCTGCAGAAAAGGACATTGGGAAATTAAATAACAAAACTATACCATGAATACTTGAATTTTGTTATAACATTAATCAGACTATTGAAACCCTTCACGTTCAAAACCCAATCTCCAAAATACTCGATTTATAAACAAAAGCTTGATTAAAAGAGGTGGCATTGCTACTGGCACAGAACTAATGGGAAACTCTCCAAATGGTCCAAACTCTCCAAATTCACTCATATAGTGGAAAACTGAAATTTCTGCTTTAGCAATCTATATTGAGATGTCTCTCTGTTAATGCACATTTGCTATTGCACAGCAGCCACTTTCACATCTTGACAAATTGTTGACAGGCATGCATGCATGCCAAAAGCATCTGGAAACCATCTACATAACTTGCTAAAGAAATTCAATTAGCTCACCAGATATTTCCTTTTAAGTGAACCAAGTATTCAGTATTGCAAAATCAATTTCTGCTCTGGACACTAAATCTGATGACTCAGCACTCAACATTACTGTTTAGAGCAGAGATATCAAACTCACAGCCTGTGGGCTGGATGTATCACGTGCTGGCCAGGCCCACCCCTGGTTTAGCGAAGGGGGGAAAAGTTGCAATATGTTTTCACCAGATATGTGCCAAATGTCACATATAGAGTTTGACACTCCTGGTTTAGAGTGAGAAGAGAAGCTAATCATAGTCCCAATGAATTTTAAAACTGCAACAAAATGTTGTAATTAAGGGATGAATTAGCTTCAGTTCACAGAAATTAAATTATAGAACATGACAAATGCCATGGTTGCTGAAAAATTATAAAATAACAGGTCACTGTTTTCCCCATTACAATCATATTCCTGCTGCTGGGAATCAGATTAATTCTTCAAAAAAATTATTTTTTATAGCAAGAAACAGGAATCCCAGCAAATATCATGATGGTAGATTAAAATTCAAGGCCCCAGTGTGATAATTTTGTTTACCATACTTTAAAGGGAATAGATCAGTAGAAATAACACTTATGCTTTTTTTCTTTTATATAAACAAAAATCCTTAAAATATAATTCAGACTTAAACATAGTTAAAAGAAATTTAACAAGATAAATATTTTAAATGTAATAAATATACTTAAGGTACATAATTTTTATATTCAGAACTACAATAATGAGAGAGAGAGATACAGATACAGAATGAATTAAAACTGCATGTTTTATCAACAGAGAAAACACTTGCCAGGTCTTCTTGTTAATATTTGTAGTATTTTCATATTAAATATTACCTTTGGAATATAGGGATCCCAGTTGATGTAGCCTATGTTATCAGTAGCCAAACGTGCAAAAAGGTTGACTAGATGCTAGAGAGAGAAAAGCACAGACCACATTTTCATGATACAACATCAACATTCAGTATAGTATTAAGGTTTATTCCTGCTTTTTTTCCTGTAGTTTTCTAGGATCAGAATATTCATCATGCACCATGGGATCATAAAGCAGCTGAAAAGTTGCAAAGCAGTGACCATAAAAAAATTACTTTAATAGCTACAAAAGTTGCAAGGGGTGTTTGAACAATGAACAGATGCACAGAAGTAACACCAAAATTTCACAAGTAAACAGTACAGTTAATCCAATAAGTATTTTCATGTTTTTATACAGGCTGATAAAAAATAAGGTGAGTGTCTGAACAAGAGACATTCCCATAAAATTGGCAAACTGGTTTCCTTCAGAGAAGAAATGGAACCGAAAAGAACAACAATAGCCCCAGATAATCACTCAGATATTGAAAAGGATAGCAGGTGGGACGTGGGTTAATAAGAGGAAAAAAGAAATATAATTATAAAGAATGTTTACAAAAGGAATAACTATAATATTGAGATGCATAAACAGGACTGAGAAGGCCTTTTGGGACAGAGATAATATAGTAAAGAATAGAATAGAATAGAATTCTTTATTGGTCAAGTGTGATTGGACACACAAGGAATTTGTCTTTGGTGCATATGCTCTCAGTGTACATAAAAAGACAAGATACATTTGTCAAGAATCATGAGGTACAACACTTAATGATTGTCATAGGGTACAAATAAGCAATCAGGAAGAGGATGAACCTGTGGCTTTCCAGAGGTTGCTGAATCCTGACTTAAAGCTGTGGGGAGCTACCGTTCTGCCAACATCAAGAAAGCCACAGATTTCTCACAAAAACTAGAAAATATAGAACCAGAAAGTAATAACAATGAATTATCTTAACAGAGTTCTCCCAGACAAATTTGCAATAGACAAATTTCAATTAGGCCTTCGTTAGGGTTCTATACTGCACAGCTAAATACCTACTAGCTGTCCCATTATGTCAGAGGAAAACCCAGATTCACCAAGGCCAAGGTTTCCAAAGACCTAACCTCATCAACGGATACAAAGAGAGAAAGATTATGAGAAAGAGGAATTTCTCTTCCTCCTGTCACCTGGGAGGTGACTTGAAGGTGGGTTCTGGCAGTGATTAATGTTTCTCTGCAAGAAGAGGTAGTGACACAACTTTTTAAGGAGGCTGTGGTTTGCCCTCTTCCTAAAAGGCCATCACTAGTTTCCATCCTATTGAATAATTATCTTACTATCTCCAATCTTCCCCTTTTTGGAGAAGGTTTGAGAAGATGATTGCATTGCAGTTCAAGAAGTTCCAAATATATATTATTTGCTAGTTTTTGTAAAATTATTTGCTTTCGGTTTCCAGCAAAAACCACCCATTGGGTAAACATGGATTTGGCTAAGGACCATCACGCTTGCTTAGCAACTGCCACAAAATTGTAATAAAATTACATCTAGTCATGTGGTGACCTGCTTATTGACTGCAATGACTTATGAAATTACAATCATAAATCAAGAAGTAAATGTTTATTATTTATCATTACAGATTTATTTATATATATTCCATATTTCTAAACCACCCATCTCCCTCAAAGAGGGGCTTTGGGCAGTTTTCAATATAATCAACATATAAAACCATGTATAAAACTAACATTAAAATGTTGAAATTAATTTAAGATTAAAAAATTTAAAATTATAAGATTATGACATTATAAAACTTCATAAAGGCAAAAACATCCATGATGGCCATTATGACCATATTATGGATATAAATCATTGTAGTCATTATAAAGATAATGATAAATAATATTGTACCTGCACAATATCCATGCAGATATAATATATATTGGTGTGATTTGAGAGATTTATAATAATTAGGCTTGGGTTTGGATTTTCAGCCTAAAGGAACCCTAGCATTCAAACAAAAAATAACTCCTGCACAGCATGACAATTAATATCTATAACCTATAATTGTACAACTAATAGATTAAAAACCTTAAAATTATTTCAATCTTTCAAGGCACAATTATTTCTAGTCCAATTATCTATATACCATCTTTGTAGTAAAAAGAAGTGGAGAAAATAAGTGGGGCACATTACTTACCCCTTCCCATTGTGGAAGATTTTGAACTGAAACCCAAAGGCCTAGAAATTCATCAAGCCAGAGCCTGGAAGACAATGAAATCCCACCAACAGAATTTTAATATGTGAAAACAATTTGTTCCCAATATCTAATAATACATTCTTAGTACATTATAGATTTCAAAAACAATGGGTGTGGGTATAACCCTATGTATGAAAGTGATTTTTATTATGCATAGTGAGGAAAAATGATGTTCAAAATTAAGCGCACTTAAGGCCACACAGATTAGATTTCCTCCATCTGACAAATCTCCAGCCACACGGCTGGTTGTAGAATTTGAGAAAGGAAACAATCTTTACAGTACAAACTTTTAATAGTAATTTTATGAAAAATTAATTAAAAATAAAAATACAAACTAAAAAAAAAGAAAATAGAAAATAGAAGGTGCAGAAAATAAAACCAGAAAAGAAAAAAATAGTAAAAAAAAGATAAGAAATTTATAAAGAAATGACTTCACCCTTCGTCACAAGTATAAACAAATGTAGTAACCTAACACCTTCTCTTAAAATAGAACAAATGATCTCTTCTTCCCTTATCCCATCTCTTATCTATAAACAAATCCTCAAAACCTCATTGTTCAGTCCTGATCAGCAAAAGTTCGTTAAGGTTAACAAGATATAATAATATATCTATTTTAATCTTGATACAAAAAACCAACTTTGTGTTTCCTTCTTTGACTTTTAACAATCTCAATCCCTTAATCCCTTCAAATAATGTCCTAGGAATTTGATTTTTTTTCATGAGCTATCGTGGCACAGCCGTAGAATGCAGTATTGCAGGCTGACTCTGCCCATAGCCAGTAGTTCGATTGTGACCGGCTCAAGGTTAACTCAGTCTTCAAGTCTCTTTTGTAAATCCTCTATGGAGAAGTTTTATTTATTTACATAAACAACTCAAGGCAGCAAACATATCCAACAGACCGTTCTCTTCCTGTTTTTACCCCACAACAATAACCCCGTGAGGTGCATTGGGCTGAGAGAGAGTGACTGGCCTAAGGTCACCCAACTGGCTTTCATGGTTAAAGTGGGATATGAACTCATTATCTCTTGTTTTCTATCCTGGTACCTTAATCACTAGACCACTCTTGATTTGTTATTTGTACATCTCTTTTAATTGTTAAGACATCAGCTATTTTCATTTGCATGTTCAGTGCAGCATCTTTTTCCATATAATTCTTGTAGTCCATAATTTTTTAAATCACTTTCAGATCAATTTCATTCTTGTCCCATAAAACCCGTAAAACTTATAGCAACTTTTAAACACCCTCATTCTATAGAGGCAGGCATTTGTTCAAAAATATCCTTCAATGTGTCCAATGTTAAAATATTTTGCCCCACTCTATTAATAAGGCAAATTTAAGTGTTCTTTTACTTCAATTGTAATCTTTGTTCTTTCTAGATTCCTTTAGTATCCAACCTTCAAAGTTTCATCCTATCAATTTTTTAAAAACAGAATTCAAAACAAAAGCATTTTCCGATAGAAAGATTCTTATAATTAATTACAGAATCTTATTTCAAATCCATCTACACCAGTGGTGAAATCCAATTTTTTTTACTACCGGTTCTGTGGGTGTGGCTTGGTGGACGTGACTGGGTAGGCGTGGCAGGGGAAGGATACTGTAAAATCTCCATTCCCACCCCACTTCAAGGGAAGAATAATGCAAAATCTCCATTCCCTCCCACTCCTGGGGGAAGGATATTGCAAAATCTCCATACCCACCCCACTTCAAGGGAAGAATAATGCAAAATCTCCATACCCACCCCACTTTGGGGCCAACAAGAGATGGTATTTGCCAGTTCTCCAAACTACTCAAAATTTCCGCTACCAGTTCTCCGAATTACTCAAAATTTCCGCTACCGGTTCTCCAGAACCTGTCAGAACCTGCTGAATTTCACCCCTGATCTACACCCTTCATTTAGTTGTAACATTCCAAAATCAGTCTAATTACTCTTTTGCTGTTTACTTCAACAGGAAAAAGAAATTAAACTTGTATTTAAAACTTCTTTTGCTACATAATGAAAGCACTCATCCAGTGCTACATAATATAGCACTCATCCAGTGCTATAAAGTGTGTTGATTCAAAGATTGGTAATAACTGAAAAGCAGATAACAATTTCCAAAAGTGGTTAGAACAGGAATTATTCAAACTTAGTGTCTTTCTGAAGGCGATGACTGCAGTTTGAGGGGGGAAATAGTTATTCCCTTGTCTCCCACAGTTCTAACGCTACCACAGATCACTGTGTTACGATGTCCGCATGAGGAGCAATTGTATGGAGTACTTGAGTGATCTCAAGTCCTTTCCTTGTCTGGAGAGGAAATGCAAAGAGACAGTCTACTTGCCGGCTCTTCACGCTGCAACAGTTGTCTGCTGAGTCTTCTCTGAAAGTCCTTTAGCACAGGCTTCCAAGAGCATAGTTTATATTGGGGTGGGTAACCTGCAATCCATACGCCCCTTTTTTGCAATTCCAGATATCCCTTAGACCACAGGTCTCCAACCTTGGCAACTTTATGACTTGTGGACTTCAACTCCCAGAATTCCTCAGCCAGCGCATGCCAAGGTTGGAGACCCCTGCCTTAGACCACACCATCAAATTTCATCAGTGAATTACAGATAATCAGTGACTCGGTTTTCCTCAATTTTGAAGCAAGCAACACATGAGAACTGAAACATGCTTAAATTGCCTTAATTGTTCAAAAAGACAAAGGAAAACTTCAACCTTCATGCACACACATAAAAGAAGTACATCAATTTCATATTAAGCACTCTGTAAATACAGTCTGTACTTTTATTACTCTTTGTAATGATTAAAACACTTGAGGCTCCTTGATATTTCAATTTTTTCGTAACTGAATTTTAGAAGTCGGTTAGGAAAAAATTGACATTTATGTTGACATTTGTGTTGGGTAACTAGATATAAATAAAAGTTTAAAATATGAACCCTATTAAATATTTGCCATGATTTGGCAATATCCAATTAACTGGACCAGAATAAGAAAGGCCTTATTTCCTAAGTTTACAGTCTGATCATATTTGTAGGCAGGCATACAAACCTCTGAAACTGATTTTAAATGATTTTAAATTGGAGACAAGACTGTTATAGATGAAAGTACTGTTTGTGATCCCAGACCACTGCAGATGTTAAAACTGCTAGTGTATTTTCTGTACCCAATCAGTGCAAACCATTATTTCACAGATAACTATGCAAGATCTGTTCTATTGAGTTAGAATCGCTATTGACAAAAATAAATAAATAAATAAACTCCTGGCTTAGCTTCTCTGGCCAGCAATAAATCTAAAACTCCCAAACTGCATACTAGGTAGTTCAGAGGGAATAATATACAAGGATATAAACTTCCATGTATTAAAATTCTGGTCTCTACTCAAGGTACCATTTTTAAAAAAAAAATTGAGGAAAGCTTCATTTGTTACTACAAAACTACCTCCAGACATTGATTTGACAAGCGAACAGCATCCTTTGATAAGAAGATGAAGGCAGAATTGGTCAAATGGGTGGGAGTTTTGTGTGTGAGAGACCCAGTCATAGCTTCAGAGAGCAGCCTTGCCTTAGAATGTGTGTGCCTCTATATGTACGTTATGAATATTATTTTGCCTAAAATGAAAAGTTAAATGGTTATCTTAAATGTTATACCATTAACCTGGAATAAAGTCTTTGTTCTCTTTTTAAATTTGCAGTTTGTGGAATACTTATGATCCTTCTCCAGTAGCGCTGCTACCTCTATTCATGAACTGAAAAGAAGGAAATATTGGGGAAAGAGAAGGGAGAGATTTTTATAGATAGTAGGACTCATTTAGTCATAGTGATTCCTATCTTCTGCTAATCTAACTACTGGGGCCTGAGATATCAGTTCAAGCATCTAAAGGTGCTGAATGCCAAATCAATCTTTAAGGAGAGGCAACATTCATGAGTCTTCTGTATGTTATAAGACTTCACAAAGGAAAGACACATATACTGATAACATAGGTAAAACAGAGGCTACCTCCAAAGAAAAATATCTACGAAAAAAAGGAATATCCTTTTTTAGGATTAGTTATCTGCAAAATAAAATAACTATCTATAAAACAATCAATGACCTGTGAGGTACAATCCAGAAGAAAAAAATCAGTGATTGAGGGAATTGCTTAAATGACCTTGAAATGATAAATCCAAAGAGAAGCTGAACTATGAAGCTAATTATTAAGCACATTCAAGGACAGTCTGGAACAACATGGAACAACATATGCAACTACCTCAATTCGTATGACCAGCAAATATGAAGAACATTTTAAATGTTCTTAATGCAGTTAACTATACACTAACTTAGACAACTCAATAGTTGCACTAAAAAATTCTATGAAACAATCACAGATTAATTGGGATGAAAGGGAAAGTTTCTTTTTCTTACTATTTTTTGTGGAGATTTTTTAATTTTTTCCCAAACTATAGTGTATAGTTTCTTTTATGTATGTATATAAAGTATGTACAGGTAGTCCTCATCTTACAATTACAATTGAATTGGGACCAGAGTTTCAGTCATACTGTCACTGAGGTTGTAAATCAAGGCAAAAAATGCAAATAGTAAAGATCTTACAAAGCTGAAAAGACAAAATTTTCTTCCATTTTAAATGGATTGAAAAGAAACTCACCAGAAACTGGTAGATTTGCAGTTCCAAAGGTTTTTCAATCTTAAAGGGCAATTTTAAAAAGTAAAGGTCTGAAGTGATTAAAAAGATGAGGTTTGGTCAAAACTTGAGTACATGAAAGGCTGCATTTATGACTGAGAGCATGATGGAACCCACAACTCACAGCTGAAGTAGTGGCTGCAAAACATCGATTTTTGCGGTCTACTCATAAAAATCAGGTGTTCAAGTACCTTTGGCCAATATTTGTTCCAGAGACAATTTTGCAGTTTGGATCTCACACCCAGCTGCCTTTTCAACCATAATACTCCCACAATCCGCAGAGCAGAGAAAAATGTGCCTTGTCTCATCAGCCTAAAGTTTTCTTGGGCACTTGTCATACAGTCCTGTCCAGTATCTGTAAGCATACTTTACTAATAAAAATACTATCACAGGGACTTTTGGAAATTCTCAGTATCGGATGAAGAACATAGTGCCATAACTTTGGAACTTTTTTCAATTTGTTTAGGAAACACATCCAAGTAAGCAAGCTCCTGTTTATTTCACCATATTGTTTAGCTAAGATTATTTACCAGTAAACAAGGCATGATAACTTCTGTTCCAACTCTTTCTCAAGACTGTCTTTCTCAAGATATTTGCAACTTGAGATTAAAAGGGCATTGCAACATAATTTTTCTGTGCTCAAGATTGCACCTTAAATTTCCTCCTACTTCCATTTCAAGTTATGTTAACCTATCCAGTACATCTACATGGCTGTTTCTAACACCTGCCCTATATTCTACTTTAAGGACATTGCTGGCATTGTTTCTGGTACAGTCTGGCACAGCTACCTCCCTTGACTCTGATTGGCAGTACGTGGCCTCTTCCATCTACCTATAATCCTTGGAAGTTGACTGGCAGGTCCACAGCACAGTTGCCTTTTCAAGTCTGTAGAGATAGAGGCCATGTAGAGGAACTGCATACCTCAAGCAGGCCTCACATACCTACATGATATCACCCAATTCACATCTCCAGGATGATGTAGGACACTATCCCTGGCTGGTTCGTGATCTCATCTAGGTTGTATCAACAGGATGTTCTTAAGGATTGGCGAGGAGAATTCACCAATAAAATGCTGTTACTCTTTTCTATCTTTTGCTGCTTGGAAAACTGTATAAAAGTAATAAACACTGCGAAAGCAGATAAGACATCTTAGCATCCTGCAATGACTGGTCTCTAACTCCATCACAAGTCTTCAGTGAGTCTTCTTCTGACTCTCAAGCAATTTACTTTCTTTAGCAATCTCCTCTGGACGTCCCCTGAAGCTAACAAGGCTTTGTCATCCAATATGATATTGTCAGATAGGAATTTTCCTACCTGAGGCGATCTTAGGATCTTGCTTCCTTGAAGTCATTCGTACTTAGAAAATAAAACCGAGATTCAAATCTAATTAACAAAATATTTATTTTGGTACAAAAGTAACAAAAATAAACCCTTAATAAGCTACATCTTCTCAGCTAATGAATTCACGTCTGCCTTCGGGCAGGCATCGAAGAAGAAGGGAAGTGGGAGTTGACAAAACTCCTGGAATGCACGCATGCATAGTAAAACATATCACATGTCTACTTGATTAGAAATACAATAAACCTTAGAAAACAGTAGAGATGCACAACTGGCAATTATTCACATCGTGACAGATATACCATCCTTTCTAAGTTAGAAAAACCAGCCCACATTACTTTTCATTAAAATAACAAACTTTCAAAGCCATTGCTGCCTATATCCATATTAGAAGCCAATTTTTAAACCTTCTACATCAAAGTTCTCCTAGTTCTTCCTTTCCTTTATGGAAAAAGAAATCTAGCTCAACAGCTCCTTTTCCTACAACATTTTCTTATGGAAAACTAAACTATCACTTCTGTTTATTTGCTTACTAGAACAAACTGTCTGTTGGGGTTTCTGCATGGATATGTGAAATGTTAGTAAGAAGCCTTGACTGAATCCGAGCTGTCACAAGGAGATTAAAAAACTTGAATTCACTGTATTATTTTTTAAACTTTGAAATTTTATATTACATTATTAACAAGTCACACATTACACTAAGTGTGCCAAAGATGCCAAATTTATTCAACCATGTCAGTGACAGGAACTTAATTAGTCAGATTTCCGCACATGGCAAAGCATTCCAAAAGGCTCCTTAAGCTTAGAAGACATTTGAAGGCTATTTTCATTTTTTGTAAAATGCAAGGCATTATTAGTACAATAAGTTTTTTCCTCTTCATGAGGTTCTGACAATTGAGCAACCTCACGACATCTGGACATAGGCCCTGGAACTTGAACCAAAAGCAGGACACTAAGAGTACTGGCTTGTTAAGGCTCAGAATTTCAATATAATTTTGCTTCAGAGTTTTTATTATAGTTGGTACAACAAATTAATAAAGTTTCAGAATTTCTAACACATAAAATTTCAGAATTTTATCAATAACTGAATTAAGCAACAACATTGATAGAATGATATTGGTTCACTGAATAAATAATTTTAACTGAAAAAAACCCACTAGACTACTGTTTCTAGAGAAGCAATTTTTAGGTGAATTGATAAAATCTTGTCCCTTAAAATTTAGCATTCAAAACAAAAAGTATCAAGGCAGTACAATAGTAATTATTATATGTGATAGTAAAGCCCAAGTTCACAAACATCAGCTTTAAATGAAATAGAACATTATATAAAATGTTGCAAAGCGACTTACTGAAAACCTTTGTGATGGCACTCTGGAGGAAGAGTGGTAGGTAGAAATAGTTCAAAATAAGTGATAGCTTTTTGCATGGTAACATCAAAAGGACACATTAATGGCCGCCATTCGTCTAACATCTCTGCTGTGGCACTTTCTGGGAAATAACTAACAAGAAGGATTTTTGCATCAACATGTATTAGTTACTTATAAGTAATCCCTATCAATAAATCTGAGATACAATTCATTAAGAAACAATAATAAGATATAACAATAAAAAAGTACAAGTTAAACATGTTTCTGAGACAAAGATCTACTAACTAGATATTCATAGCATGGAAATAAAATCACTGCAGTTGCCAGCTTTGTCTCATACAATAGGGCATTTCATAATTAGACTTCTATATCCAAGAGAATCCACTCCCAATAAAGCAGAATATTTGTAGCTCAGAGTTGAAATGAGGGGTCCTTGGTGCTCTCTGAGTCTGGTTGTTTTCTTGGAGATGTTTCACTGATAATGTTATCTACTGTAGTTCGGGTTATGAAACCTCTGCAAGAAAACAACTAAGCTCAGAGAGAACCAAGGGCCTTCATTTCAATCCTGAACTACAAATATTCTCTTTTATAGGTCTGTTACAATTAAATGAGTCAAAAATATGTTATTTATTTATTTATTTATTGGTTCTTCTATTCCGCCTTACTCCCGAGGGACTCAGGGTGGCGTACTACGTTCATGCTCCTTGTTCTCTGAGCAGTTTTTTGAAATAAAATCTAAAGCATTGTATAGCTTGGAACTCTAATTTCTTAATAGAAACTTTCTCATTGTATTTTGCAATAATCCTTTAAAATAACTTTGTTATTATCAGAATTTCTCCAATTCAAATAAAAATCACTGAAATCACTGAAGTGCTATTTTCTATAAGATGATCTAATGCAGGCATGATAATTATTTAAGATACATGCATTGTAATTTCTGCAATTCTGCAAATTTTAAAACACTTTAAAATAATGCAAGACTTATCTTCAAATATAATCATGGAAATGTAAACGTCAAATAGTCACTTTATCCAGCCCCTTGTTGTCCCTCATATATAAAGTAAGGATAATTTTCAGTAATGGGAGATTTCCAAACTTTTTTTTAGCTAAACCTTGTCAGCATTCTAAGCAACGTATTTATTTGACACAATTTTCTACTCCACCACTGAAGGTACAACTTAACCAGAGGACTCCTGTTACTGGCAACAAGGCCCTATGAACGCATAGTTTTTTCCATTTCATAAAGAAGACAGCTACATATGTGCAAGGTAGTCTCACTATCAAAGAGTTTAAAAAGTACATAAAAACTGAAAATGGTTAAAGTACTTACAGTCGACAATTTTTCACAAGAGTCTTCAAAACACTTTCTACTGAGCTAAAAGAAGAGCAAAAAAGGAAAAAAAGATAAATATATTACAGTATCCTACTTTATAAGAAGAATATAGTTATATAATTATGCAAATCCTAAGATGGTATTGATTCAATTTCCCATTATCTATGTACATGCAGCTGTTAATTTTACTTAAAGATACATACTTAGTTACAAGTATTACATTTGATTTTTGACTTTGTTTCTATTTCCCCTAGAGTACTGCTTTGGCCACATATGAAATCATGTTTTTCCTTGTATTCAAATAATACTGAGTGTGTTTCAGTTTTTAAAAACAAAAAGTCACATAATAGTAAATCAGGTTTAAAAATATAATTGAGTAAACTGCATCACACATGCAAACTTACTTGCCAATCTTCGCTGTTAACATATTTTAAGATACTTCATGTTTTTAAATGCCTTGTCTTATTATGTCCAAAGGAGGGATCCCTGGACAATTCTTGTGTCTATTGACAAGAGCATTCAAGGGCACTCACACAATGGCTTATTTCAAAATGCTCTATAATACGGATTATCTAGTCTTATTTCAAGCTGTTTTCTGATGCACTTTTGGCACTGAAACCTCTTAACAGTTTGTCAAATTGTCTTTTACATACACTGTCAAATTGTTTTTTACATACACTGAGATAAATGCTTTACATAATTCTGATCCATCTGCATATGTTTCAAAAAGTATTGGGGAACTAATCTTATTTTTTTCACAAAATAATTTTGCTACGGAGTTCCACACTGCTCTATTTGTTTTCCTTGAATTCTAACACCCTAGCAATTAGAAAAATAAGTCTAGAAATGTGGAGTATAGGATTATCAATATCCTTGCAGCAATCAGATTTTTCCTCCTATCTAGTTCAGACATGACAGCTCCGTTATACAGTATGTTGTTGCAATTCACATAAAAGGAATATATTTAAATAGAGTATGGCTTTGTCAAGAATTAAAATGGCACATTCATTTCAGAGTGTCTCCTATCAGTTCTTTTGAAGTATCAGATGCATATTTCTTAAGATAAAAATGACACTGCCGTAGGAATTCATGCTTCTGGAAAATAATGGTTCTATTGTAAACCATAAGTCTACCTCTGCAAAGGTGAAATCTTCATCTATTTGTAATCTTCAAATAAAGTAATATCATTCACAAGACACATTTCCTAGATCGCATTACATTAGTGAGTATTAAACAAAAAACATGCTGTTAACTAAAAATATCTCTGCAATCAGACTTTAAAGATCTAAATAGTTAAGGATCAAAGCATTTTAACAACTCACTTTTCTATTAAACTGCCTATTTCAGAGAGTAACTAAGACAGGTTCCTATCTTCATAAATACAGTTAGCTGTGTTGATGGACCTTCGTTACCATAGTGTCATATCTCTGAAGTGCCCTCCCTAGAAAGGCAGACTGTATTACAATAACTGTAATTTGAAAATATTTTTCCTTAGATATTCTCTCTCTCTCTCTCTCTCTCTGGCTGTGTATATAGTTGAATTATTTAAAAAGTTCTCCAACTAGAAAGGATCGGTAGAAACATTTTAAAATAAGAAATAAATAAATAAAAACATTCTTTACTGATTTTTCATGCTCATTTCTTTAAGATTTTTAAGCAGGAATAGTGGGGTATTTTAGAAGATCGATTTTATTTTTAAAAATCATATACATGCCATTTACCGGTTGCCATTTATTTTTTATTTTAACAATCTTAGTGATACCTATTACTTACTAGAGATATGTAACAGTACAAAAATAAGAAACATTCTCCTGGCACAATAATAATAAGATTAATACTCAAATCTATACTGTACTGCACTGCACTAAATTCTGTCCAGGATAAATCAGACTAGCTCATCTAAAAAAGAAACATACTTTTGGCTAAAATAGAAACTCAGTAACAGTTTTCTGCCTACAAAATAATATCCTACAGCTTAGAAGGATTCTTAGGAGTTAAATTACCTAAGAGGCAAAAATGTAGAAGCAAGAAGCTTAACAAAAGCCAACTGTAAAGCCCTTGCTATCCAACCTCTTTTTAAAAAAAATCATAAATACCTGATAAATCAAAAGGCAGTTCTGTCTCTGGAGTCACAGAACATTGCTAAAACAAAGAATGACTGCAGACTCTGAAGATAGTCATAAATGCCCACCGGTTGCAAAAGATCCAAATTTTGATCACATCACTGTGGAGATGCTGTAACTGTTTTAAGTGTCACAACTGGTCGTAAAATTATTTTTCAACCCGGTGTAATTTTGAATGGTTGCTAAACAGGGCAGATGTTAAGCAAGAACAACTTGTATACGATAAATAAACCGTGTTGCTTTCCGACGGGAATTGTTAAGTCCCACTATTTTTTCCCAAGTTTACCATTTCTACAGCTACAAAAACCTAGTCCATCAAGGGGCTGTGTTCAAGATAGCAATAGCAATAGCACTTAGACTTATATACCGCTTCATAGTGCTTTACAGCCCTCTCTAAGCGGTTTACAGAGCTCAGCATATTGCCCCCAACAATCTGGGTCCTCATTTTACCCACCTCGGAAGGATGGAAGGCTGAGTCAACCTTGAGCCTGGTGAGATTTGAACAGCTGAACTGCTGAACTAGCAGTCACTGATGTAGGTTGCAGTGCTGCTTTTAACCACTGTGCCACCTCGGCTCCTGATCCATCTACTTAATCTTCCAAGGAAAGATAGAAGAAGGGAAGGGAGTGTGAGTGGCTGAAAATGCAAGGCACTCCATTATATAACCTGCTGCCAAGCTTCCAAAAATAATTGGTTGAAGCATCCAAGCCATGCCCAATACAACCTGCTGAATTGAAGGCGCCACTGATGTAGTAAAGCCTTGCCAATATTCTCCTGGATACCTGGCAGTGGTCACTGAATTCTCAAATCCTAGACTCAGATGATGTCATAGTGTCATACAAATTTCAGTAGTAAGAAGGTATGACTGCATTAGTTAGTAGCTGACAAGGTTAAGCAAGCTGAGTGAATGCAGTGAGTGAGCATTTGTCTAAACTGTTAATTTTTTTTCACAGCAAATAATCTGTTATACTGTACAATGGCAATTAATTACATTTTAAAACTGGAATCCACTAAAAATACTTGTTAGTGGGTATTGTTATCACAAACTGAACTGCAGGTATAAGCTAACATTATTTTAAATTCAAATAACTCTTATTCTATGTTTTTAGTCATTCTACCAACCTATGTATTGAATTAAATTCATGCATTTCTAGAACATTCTACAAATTATGCCTAAAATCAAGTATAATTCATGTTAGGCACCTTAACTATAACTTATTTGTTAACAGGCAATTAGCAAGTAGCTATAATTTTCAGCCACTTCACACACATATCTTTTATTGTAATTCAATTTAAATACAGTGCGACATTCCCATAAATTGTGGTGTCATGTTAACATTGGATTTTTCAGTTTTATATGCGGGAAGTTATAGGTACATGACAAATGTTACAACTGAACAGGCCATGCACAAAGAAAACACATAGGCCAGAGCTACAGAAAAGCAAAATAATTGTCCTTACCACCTATGTAAAACATTAAGCACAAATGTTTTAGGTGAAGACAAGCCTGGTCGACATGAACTGAACATAAAGAAAAAAAGATTTTAAAACAAAATAATGAAAAAAGCAATTGTAGCATTTAAACCAAGTAATGTTAAAGCCACAAAAAACATTATCCATATTCCTTTTATTTTTAATTCATTCTTCCAAATTCATCCAAAGTGTAATATAAATTGTAAGCAATGTTGTCAGAACACCATGAAAGAAAAAGTCGCACTGCACCATTTAATTTCAAAACCAGCCTGCCTGAAAAACAGAAAGGTTGCTTTGGCATTTATTGCTTTCCCTTTAGTCTCTTTTCAGTTTTTATCCGGGAATCTGTTGTTCAAAGGCAGACTAAGCACCAAAAATATTATTAAGTATTTCTTCATTCAGTTTGCCTGACTGAGGGCAAAATTATTAACCTAGAAATAGTAAGTACATGTCTTACCAAATAAGTTAAAATTTCAATTATTGGTGTCACTGTTTAAAACAGCAAACAGCAGCAAGGCTAGAAATGTATTTGTTTCAAACACTGCCCCTTAGCATTAAATAGTTAAATATTCTAAGAATAAAATTACTATACTGTATAGGATAAACCCCTGCCACTCAAAGTTGAGAAAGGAATTTTCCTCATGGAGGTAGATAGAAGCAATGTTACATGTTAAATCAGATAAAACCAACTCAGTAACATCTGTTTTGATGGCATCCGCTTAAAGTAAAGGACTTTTCTAGCCTTATAATCCATAATGCTGTTGAACCTAAAAATTCAATAGATTAGAATCTGATCATCACACATACATAGCGCATCTAAGATATGCCTTGCCTCTACCAAAGAATTAGTTTCCAAAAGTGGATACACTATAGTTTTGTGCAGGCATTCAGTCTACTCATACAAGGGCTAAAAGCAGGGAAGGAATATGGCCAAATGCATTGCCAACTCTCAAAGTTCTCATTCTTCAAATCTATGACCTATCTACTCTGAATAAAAAGCACAAAGGAAGTTTTTATTTGCTGGGATAGTATTTACATACCCATATTTCCTAGTACAGTGATGGCGAACCTTTTTTTCCTCGGGTGCCGAAATAGTGCGTGCATGTGCTATCGCACACGCGTGCGTGCCCACACCCATAATTCAAAGCCCCCCACTTGCTCCACCCCCTGAGCATGCGTGCGTGACCCCCCCACACCCCCATTTCCCGACTTCCAGTGGGACCAGTAGGCCTGTTTTTTGCCCTCCCCAGGCTCCAGAGGCTTTCTTGGAGCTTGGGGAGGGTGAAAATACTCCCCCCTGCCACCCCGGAGGCTCTCCGGAGCCCGAAATCGCCCTCCCAGAGCCTCCACGTGAGCCAAAAATCAGCTGGCGGGCACGCACATGTGCACTGGAGCTGAGCTAGGGCAACGGCTCGCGTTCCAGCAGATATGGCTCCGCGTGCCACCTGTGGCACCCGTGCCATAGGTTCGCCATCACTGTCCTAGTACATTAAACTCTCCAGTAAACCTACAAAGTGTTGACATAAGGCTTATGTACTTTTCTATTTGGGAATGTGAATAGTCAGTTTTCATTTCATATCTTATAAAGTCTTAAAAATATTTTTCTCCAAAATAGAGCTATCATTTCTGGACTATAAAAATCCACAAAGAACTTTAAGTTTTTGCTGCTGTTAATGACTCCTTGGATTTTTGTAACTCATATCCGGGAAGACTAAACATTTTTTTAAATAGCTAAAGTATTCCTTTAATAAAATATGACCATGTTGCTTATTTGTGAACCACAAATTATAAATGAAAAAAACCCAGAAGAAAAATGAACATCTGCCGTAAAAGAAAAATGAAATTATTTAAATTTTGTTTTAGATTCAGATCAGTGAAAGAAAACATATAAATCACAAGCAACAAAATTCAACCTAAGAACAGTGTGAGGATATTATGAAAATAAAACAAAACTTTTAAAAACTTACTTTGGAAACCAATTTAATCCAAGATGTTCTGTCTTAGAATACAATATACGTTCCAGCATTTCATAAAGTGGTCTCCAGGGCAATTCTAAATCATCTCTTGACAAAAGTTCTTTTTTTCTAAGTTAAAAAACACACATACAGACAGGAATTGAATTTGAATCATTACTCATTGACAATTAAGCTGACAACCTAAAATATTCTAAGAAAACTGCATATTCTGAGTAACTGCATAAAATTGTAGATCCAGATCTAATTCTTACAATGGTATAAAAGGATTATTTGAATCAGGATTACCTGTTAATCAAACTTTCAAATAAATTAATTACATCAAAATTTATGTATGATTTAATGGGGGAGAGGAGAAACATAATGCTAGAAAACTACAACATTATCCAACTATTCATTTACAGTATTTCTCGTTGAGCTATGAATATTACATCAAAACTGGCACTCAACATATTCATTGATATAGATCCTTGCCTGGCAAAACCCTTTTCTATCCTTAAACTAGCGTAAACCAGTATAATTTGGGCAACAGAAATTACAATACATCTAAGGATGATAAATGCAAAAATTAGAAATATATAGTGGTTGGTTTTTAAAGCATTTTGAAAATGCAAGGGTGAACCGCTATATGACCAAGTCTCTAATCTTTCCCCAAACTTAGGAAAAAGTAAGGGCACTTGCTGTTTTAGTCTGGCTAGGTTTTTGCTACTTCTAATTGCCTATTTAAGGCCAGCATGAAACAAAATACCAATCAAACCTGACAAAATCTATTGAACCTCTTAGTTTTAACAACAACTATCCATATCTCCAGCTATGGATCATAGTTGATATAGATCACGGGTGTCAAACTTGTGGCGTCACGTTGCCGTCATGTGACATTTTGCGATGTTTTCCCCTTCGCAGAGCTGGGGTGGGCGTGGCCTGCACGTGACGCATCCGGCCCACAGGCCGCCAAATTAACAACCCAGATATAGATAGAAGAATGGGATAAAGCAAAACTTACTTCAGCAAGTTTATTAAAAGTCGAGCAAAACCTTGCATCATGCTGATCTCCAATTTTGGAATAGTTACTAGTTCATACAACAGCTTAATGAAAAGAACGTGATCTTCTTTACTAAAATTTCTCCCATATAGCCGGAGATACCTGTAAAAAACAAAATTTAAAATACTGTAGGTAAGGTATTTCATTTTATCAACATCCTCATGTTAATGTATACAATGCAAAAAAAGTAAATATAATCAAAATGAACGGAAAAGTACAAAAAACAAATACTAGGTATAATAAAATTATTCATAGTGAATTCATGTCAAGACAGCTTACAAATGTTATCTAAATGCAGACCTATTCAGATATTCCTTTTGGGGTTATGCAATATGCAAACCACAGAAAAAGAATAATAGCAAGCCAAAAGAATTAAAAAGGAGGAAAGCAGAAAGTATACCTATATCTAATTTATATTGTTATTCATTATATCCATTATGTTATTCATATACTATTCACACAAATCATCCTTACTTCTCCATACTCATACACCACCTCATATATTGCCTTTTATTTAAACTCTTTTGAGGATTTCATCCACCATGACTTCTTACATTTGCATCTGTAGTCAACAGACTACCCTAAAGTTACCATGAATATTCTTTTTGCATTTATTCATAAATATATTAAATAATCAAGAGGAAATTACATATCCTTCTTTCAATGTTGCTCAATGTTGAATCATTCACTAAGCATTCCATTAACTCTCAAGCATGGTTTATTTCCACTGTGCACTGTTCCTATCATGTTCAGCTTCCAGCTATTGATCTGCATATTCAAGCAAAACATTCCACAATTCACATTTTCTATTTTATCACCGGCTTTCTTTGTCAACAAACATAATAAAAAACTTTCTCACATTCATACGCATATCAAAGGTCTGTAGAAACTATTTGAACTATATACCCCTGCCTTGTATTTTGTAGATGTCACGATAGTGATCCGATGGGCAGTGTGTTGAGTGAGCTGGTGTGGATGTTGTTGATTTTATCCCCCTTCATCCACTCCAGTGTTGTGGGAATCCTCCATTGAAGAACTTTTCAGGGGTGGGGGGGGCAGCACGGTACTTACCAGTTCCCTGGCCCACAGCAAAGCCCTAAATACAGCAAAAGTCTTGATGGTTGCTGCAGTTCATGAAATGAGGGGGAGAGAGAGAGACTACTCGTATAAGGTCTGGCATCTACAAAGGGTGCAGATATTGTGGAGGCAGCTTGGAGGGCTGTGGGTCACTTCCTTGGTGGAAAACAGTGGAAGTCACTAACATCATTTCAATGCTATGGATAGATCTACTGTATCTCTGGTTGCCTTTCAACTCACTGTTGTTACTTCTTTCTGTAGGAAGACATTCAATTATTCCAGATGAAGTGCCACAAGCGTTGCTTGGAGTGCTGTGGGAGAAAGACTCTGACTCTGGTATGGGTATGAGCCTATATTAGGGATTACCTTATAGCAATAAGCACAGGAAAACATCAATACTTCTTTGTCCATATTTTATCCATTGTCCAGTGGTTCTGTTTAATGTTCCCTTTTGGGTTGGGAAGAGTTCAGTTTACTGATGATCCGAGAGGACTATTCAGGCTATCTGTTGGATAAAACTGTTCAGATTTGCTTCAACTCAGACTCTGACTGAGCAGGATGAGCCAAGGTAGCTGGGGCATGGTCTATTGGTATTATCTGGGATGAATCTGAGCTGGTGACTCCTGAGGAAGTAGAGAGGGTTCTCCATGCTGTTAATTTGGCCATGTGTTTCTGGATCTGAGCCACTCCTGGGTGACAAAAATGCTCACGGTTGAGCCCATGTTGTGGTGTCAGTCTTCTTCCTGCCTTCAAAGAGACAAGGTGTAGCCCCTCCTTGGAGCCAGTGGTTTTTGTTAGCTCTTCAAAGTAGTCCAGGTCAGGAA
Organism: Diadophis punctatus similis; assembly: GCA_023053685.1. NCBI lineage: Eukaryota > Metazoa > Chordata > Lepidosauria > Squamata > Dipsadidae > Diadophis > Diadophis punctatus. The sequence continues at coordinate 34,867,989 of JALIGW010000001.1, read as the reverse complement.
ACCCAAAACCAAGAATACTAAAATTACTTTTATTGTAAAGTGACAATAAGAGAATCTTGCAGATCTGAAAGCATTCTCCCCTGCCACCTTTATGTCACAGATAACTAGTAATTCAGAGACACATTCTCCATCCCCATCCCTGCCCTGGATTCAGATTTTTCTTCTAGGAAAGTTGTTTAGGTTGCATCTCTTCCTTCCATCTCTCAAGGTGATTCTCACAGCCCATTGCACTTTTTGATAACTATCAATTGATTCCCACCCTCCTTTTTGAGGAAAGTTTGTTGAGAAGATGGTTGGTCTGCAGCTGATGAGAACTCTTGAGAAACAGATTATTTAGACTTGCTTTGGTCAGTTTTCAAACTGGGATTTAATAATGAGATAGCTTTGGTCATGCTATAGATGACTTGTGGCAGAGTCAGGATGGAGGTAGTACATTTATTCCTGTGGTCCCTCAATGGCTTTCAATACCAATGACCACAATAGCTCCATGTGTTGGGAATAGCTCCATGTGTTGGGAATTGGGGACATTGTTTCATGGTGATTCTGGTCCTTTCCATGGGGATGGTTCCAGTTAGTGTTAGTTGAAAGGGAGAGACAGTCCCATCGCTGCCCCTTTGTGGAGTACTGCAGGGTTCTATTCTCTCTCCTCCTTTTCATATCTACATGAAACTGCTGGGTGAGGTCATCCACCTGTTTGGGGTTTGATATCATCACTACGTTGATAGCCAATTATATCTTTTGATCCTAGTCTGGCCAAGTGAGTCTGCCAAGGTCCTACCCCGGTGCCTGAAGACTGCATATAATACCTCTGCTTTGTGAAAAATTAAACAATGTAATTTATCAGCAAAATCAGTAACACCTATTAGGGCAGGGGTGTCAAACTGCATGCAGCCCCCGCACCCCATTTTGGCCGGCAAAGTATTGCAGGAGGCCACCCAGGCTGAAAAAGGGGCATGGGGGAGCTGCACGCAGCCTCTCATGCCCCGTTTTGGCCGACAGGGTGCTACAGGAGGCATCCATCCAGTCTCCTCCCCCACGACCGACCCGTGGAGGAGAATTACAATGCTTACATGCCCTTTCACATCCTCAATGCCCCTGAAACCCAAAGGGCAGTAGCAGCAAGAACCAGCTGTAAACCGCATGTCCTCCTTTTTGCCCCCTTTGCTGTCCTCTTTCTGCTGCCTTTGCTCCTTTTCATTCCTTTTGCTGCTTTTTTTTGGGCCCAGCTGTGAATATTTCCTATACATATAAGCAATTTCTTTAGCCATGTGTATAGGAAATTATAACTGGAGAAGCTGGGTCTAAAAAGAAGGTGGCAAAGTGAGCAGAAAAGTACAAAAGCAGAGGAAAGGAGGTGGCAAAAAGAGTGAAAAGGAGAGTAAAAGCAGTGAAAAACAGGGAGCAAAAAAGAGATGGAAAGAGTGAAAATGGATGCAAAAGCAGTGAAGAGGAGGTGGCAAAAGGAGCATAAAGGAGTGCAAAGGCAGCAAAAAGGAGCAGGAAAGGGAGTGAAAAGGAATGCAAAGGCAACTGAAAGGAGGTGGCAAATTTGCCCAGCCCCTGAGCAAAGAGGCAGTGTGGTACGGTAAGAAGTGTGAAGTGGCTCAAGGAAATGTGGGAGGTGCTGGACGGCCTGGCGTAGGCCATGCACTAGTGTCTCTTCCGCTCAGGGAGAATCTGCTCTCCGCTCAGCTGAAAATCCTGCTTGGATTTTTTTCAGCAGGAAGGATTTTCAGCCGCCCAAGAGGAGAAACACACGTGTGGCCTCCCAGAGTTTCCTCCATCCCCCTGAGATACCCCACACTCCTTACCTACGACTCTGTCCACTTAATAAACTATGAAATCACTTAACTGCAATTGGGAGTACCAAGATTCTCGTTGCTGAGAGAAGCAGTCACATAATGTCTTGCTTAATAACCGCTTTGTTCAATGACTGAGATTCCGGTTTCAATCATAGTCGTAAGTCAAGGACTACCTGTAGTTTTTCATACTGATTTCTTTGAGTTCTTTCCATTTCTTCCCCAAATCCATTCCTGATACTACCAACGAATGGTTCCCCCTTAAACAAATAAATAACAACCAGAACCTCTTACATACACTCTCATTCATTCTCTTTTATTGCACATAATCATTTAATAATGCTTTTTGATCCATTCCTTTTCCATTTGTACTCATGGATATACAACACACTTAAGCCATATACTTGAAATGAACATATTTTTTTCTAAGCAGATAATCACAATTCTCATTCATCCTTGAGTTTCTGAATTGTTCTATACATTTTCTGTACTGCATGTCACTTAATCAAAACGAAACCCTGCATTGCATTAATTCAGAATACTGAATAGTATTTCCAATAACTCATCCCTGGTTCTTCCAGTATTACCATTCAATATAGTATAACAACCAATTATCACTAACCTATGAACTTCTGCTTCCATACACAATCATAGCAATTCTGATGACACTATATATACATTCCAGAGTGTATTTAACTTTCCTGGATGTATTAATCAATCTCATTTCTCAAGAGATTGATTACCTTCATCTAGGTCTAGTACATCATATACATTCCAGAGAGTATTTAACTTCCCTGTATGTTTTAATCTCATTTCTCAAGAGATTGATTACCATCATCCAGGTCTAGTACATATTGCATTTAAGTTTAAATTTTATGGTTACACAATATTTTTTAATTTTATTAATTTGTTCAATAATATTATTATATAATATCTTACATTGCAAATGGCATTATTTAATGTGTCATGGTCATCATCAGATGGACTCATAGTTATTAAACTCCATCATCCATATTGGCTATGTCAATGAAGTTTTTCACGTACCGCTTCTTAGTAAAATAAAAAGGGGTGGCCTAGTTACCAGCTTTTAGGAACACCCATGCTGCAGGCAGATCTCCTTTACTAATGGTGCTGATCAGTTTTAGCACATGTTGGTCAGTATACTGGAAACAAAACAGAAGCCCACATTTGCTCCAAGAATGGTCACACTATTCTACGCAACCTAGGTTCCCTAATTTAGAATCTACCTCGAAAGCAAAATACTGTTATCAACACTGAGAAACATTCAAGATGCTCCAGAAATAGGACCAAACAAATAATATATTTATTAAGTGACAGAAAAATGGCACACCAAATGAATCACTGAGTGTGCTACCACAGAAAAGGTGTGGGGGGGTTCCCCGTCACTTATCTAAGGCAAGAAAGAACCCATGAAAAAGAATCTTGGATGACAAACAGTAATGAAATACTTATTTACACCTGAATATTTTTGTCTAAAAAAATAAGTTGAACTATTCATTGGAAATCAACATAAAAGCTATGAAATATTTCAAAACATGCTTTAAAACAACAGCTTATAGCTTATCCTAAATATGTGAATTCATTTTGAAGCATATTTTTGTTTGTAAGTCAAAAAATGGAAAGCCAACTTTTTATTGTCAGCAAGTTTGTGAAGAAGTAAATATTCTGAACCTCTTAGGTTTGCAAATCACTACTGTAATCCCTGAGACAACAAAAGCTGACTCTGCATTCATCTGCAATGTTTTCCAATATGTTGGTGCATCTTATACACTGAATACAGCCATTTTTGGCCTCCCAAAACCCCATCCCATGTTTCCCATTTTTGCCAAAAACGGGCCCGTTTTTCACAAAAATGGGATGCACAGAGGATTTGGGACGCCTGCAGAGTGCTCCTAGGGACTGGGGAGGAAAAAAAACCGTGATGCATGGGGGGTTTGGGAGGCGAAAAATGGGCCCATTTTTCACAACGGGGGCGTTTTTGCCCTCCCCGGCCCCCAGGAGCAGTCCGCAGGCCTCCCAAACCCTCTGCGCGCCCCTTTTTTGGTGAAAAATGGGCCCGTAACCCTCTGCGCACCCAATTTTCACGACGGGACGTGCAGAGGGTTTGGGAGGCCTACAGAGTGCTCCTGGGGGCCGGGGAGGGCAAGAACTTTTTTTCTCTTGTTTACTTCTTCAAAATCTTGGTGCGTCTTATAGTCCGAAAAATATGGTAGATGCTATTTCAATTAGCAAGCTTGTTTAATGTATTCATTTTTGTACATTTTTGGAGACAGTTATGAACTCCAGCAAAATACAGAGGGATTAGAAGTGTTAATTCAAAAACTGATAATGGACAGAACTGCTATTTGAAATGTCCTGTTCTTTGTTTCTAATACTCATTATTTGCTAAATGAGTAGATTTAGTATATGCTAAATCTATGTTATTTGACTCAGTTTTTAACTTCCTTTAGTATCATGTTGATAAAATATTTTATGTTCATGCTCTCTAGCAAATATTTTCCTTCAGGGATCATCATATTAAACAAGCAGTGAACCCTTATACAAAGGTGTTGACTAGGAATGTCAGCATTCAAATGTGCTATCAAATTGTTTTTCCCTGTAGGCAGGTTTTTTTGTTCTTTATTCTGTCACATCAAAAAGTGAATGGGAAGAGCAAGACGGAATAGTTTCTAAATATAATTTCAGCATTCAAATAACACTGCAAGTCAGTTCGTATTCCTAGCTATGTTTTTAATTAACAAGAACTTTTTTATTTCTAACAAGAATTGTTAGCCACCAAGGACAATACATGGCATTTTAAAAAAAATTTAAAAAAGAAAATAATTAAAAATAAAGATACTTTAAGTGTAATTTTTTTTAATTTAGATACATTCTCTCCTCTGAAATACTGTACTGCCAATTCAAACTGTGCATGAGAATTAATTATCAAGATGTACTTAAACGGATATTTGTAAACCAACCAGTCACTCAGGTGAGATAAATGGTATAGTAAATAGAAAGATGGATGGATGGATGGATGGATGGATGGATGGATGGATGGACGATTTACATGGTAGGTAGGTGGGTAGGTTGGTGGGTAGGTAGGTATGTAGATAAGAGAGAGATTTGTAAGTAATATGCTTGAACAACACAGCAGTAAACTATTTCCATATGCTGCCAAGAGAACTACATGGATATATCCATGAAGTAAGAAGTTGGGCTTTTATCTCGTTTCCCAAGGGAATTTTCACCTTTGATATATACTACGGCAAGAGGTTTCTAATTATGACTTAAGTACCTCTAGAAACTCATGAGCAAGTTAGGATCACAAAGCCAGTTCACTGGCCCAGAAAGTGAGCAGGGGGCTGTGCAGGTTGCAGAGCTGGAGGCAAGCTAGCAGGGCCATTATAAAGCCAGATTCAATGTCAGCAGTTGTCAGCCCTCTCTGGTAAATCAGATAGGAAACATGACTATAAGCTAATTCTACTTTATTGTAAAGTTATATTAACAAAATCTTGCAAATCTGAAAAAAACAGATGCCCCCCTCTTTTTATAGCCTGATCAACTTAGGGCAGGGTTCTACCAAAGATTCTTCTCTGACCATTAAGGAATTGGGCTCCTCCGTCTCTTCCCTAGGCAGCTTCCCTTCCTCCCTCAAGATCATTCCCACATACTATTATAGCAGCAAGGCTTGGCATTGGGATTAAAGGTTAGCTGAAGCAGTACAGAGGATCTCATAAAAGGAAGCAAAGTGGGATTGAGTTCTGACAATTATCTAACTTTGGTCAGGGAGAGTCGGGGTGTAAGGGGGTGTCAGATGCTTATATCTCAATTTCTCCAATTTACTTATAGCCTGCCCAGAACTGGGATTCTTGCAGGCCCCAAGAACCAAGAAAGGCTCATAAAATTACTTCTCATTAGTTTTCTTTATTGTCCCTCACTTATGGACAGATATCTTGCCAAACTAAAGCAGCTACTTACATTCAAGATATACTTTGACAATTTCTACATAGAAATCGTCTTACCCCTCTTTCTGCCAACCAAACTATCTAAACACCTCAGCCTCTTGGCCCCCTGGAATGCAGCCCCCCCTCCTAGGAATCCAAACGACATTCCACCAGTTTCCATCTACCAGTCTCTTTTTCTTCAAACTCAGGCAGGTTTCCTCACTAAACACATTCTTTTCATCCAGGCAACGCAGGTTTGGTTCTGTATCTTGGGGACAGGGCACCCCAAAACTTAATGCAACGTTCTCTGAGCCCTACAAAAACCCAATTCTGCTCTGGATGGATAAACCAGCTGTGAAACCATCTACTGACTGGGCTCTGACTCTGATCACAAAGAAGATAAAAAACAGGATACAGTAACTATTTGATGCTAAATTGGCAATTTGGTGCACACATTACTATTGAAGAGGACTTACTAGTTTTATCATAAGGGACACACAAATCTTTCATTTACCCTCATTCATATTATAAAGTACTGTATATAATTAAGTTCAATAAATAACCTTAAGAGGTAGCTTCAATATTTATAGTATCTGAACTGAAATAAGGAAGACAAGTACAAGTAACATCCTTCTGGATGTTAAAAAAACTATAAAAGAGCATAATCAATTTTTATTCTAATGCTTTAGTACAGTATTGGAAATTAAAAACACCTCAGGTCAGGAATGCTGTATGGGAGATCTGTATAGCACCAAATACTATACAAAAGCAGAGAATAAGACTATACTTATCGTTCCTACTCTCAGTGCAGCCAGCATGTGAAGTAAAAGTTGTATGTCCTAGAAGACTCAGTTTTAAGAAATATGCTTGTTGTAGATTCAAGCTGATTTTGTATAAGCTCTCATGAATCTGCTCCTATATTCCAAGGCCCTGACATTCAAATATCCAGACCAAGCCATTGACCTTACAACTCCTTGCTAATACATCATGACTTCACTTTGCCAAACTAGCTGTAACAAGTACTCTTTACTGACCGCAGGCTGTTATCTATTGCCCGTGTACCAGTCAGGACTTTTATCATCACAACATAAAATTCATGAATATTATGCTTCAGATTTCAAATATTTGACCACAAACTGACATTGGAAATTGAAACTGATATATGAATAATCTTATATAGTAAATCTATTTTTTTCAAACACTGAAAATTCAATAATTCTATTACTTCATCTTAGAAACATAAGTAAAAATTTAATAAAAATAATGACAACTAAAATATAATTACAACATACTAGGATGTGTTAATATGGTTATCTTCTATAGTCACAGGACATTTCAGAAGCCAAACCAAATATTTGGGCACCGTTTCAACACGTTGTGACAGCATTAGTCCATAACTCATATTAGAATGAAAACACATTCTGCTGTAAACACAGTCAGGGAGAACCCATGGTTACTGGAGAAGTAATGTCATGCTACATCTACTCAAGTTCAAAACATCTTTGTAAGGCAACCATGTGAGTAATTTATATTTATCAATGTAACTCTAAGAATCTTTCTTGTAAACAAAGTCACTTACAATGACATTCAAGATTTATACAAAATATTAATTTCTCCAGCATACTCTGTTTTTTTTTACCATTATTAAGAGCACAGTGGACTAGAAACTAACTAAGGCAACAAAGAAATCCCCTCTTGTGTACACACCTTTGTTATGGCGGCATGGTATAACTTGCTTTTAAACAATTATATGATCTATACGAAATGTACAGATAGTCCTTGACCTATGACTGTAATGAGCCTGCCCATTACAGTTGTATGTTGTGACAGCTGTTAACTGAGATTTCCTCGCTTAAAAACACACACACCTGCTGATGTGGTCATTAAGAATTGAGTATCTCAAGGTCTTCCCCACTGTGAGATATCCGGTGCTCCACTTCCTGCCACTTGGAATTTCCACAGCCCTTAGGCCTGCTTCCCATCCACCCACCCCAATACCAGGTCCTCTTTCCCTTCCCAGCAGCTCACCATAGGACTTGGGACTCCTTACCACCACCACCTGTCACCCATCACATATTTACCTTTTCAAGACCTCCAGAGCTCACATTGGAGAAGGAGATCCCACCGCTCCATCCCTCAATGTTCTTGGGACATGCGGCCATGTCATGAAAGCTGCACTGAAATGGCGGCCACTTCTATGATAGGGCCACACAGTCCAGAGACGGAGCAATCCGCTCTGATTTCTTAACACAGTCTTTGCAGTACTGAGGCTTTTTCTGTAGCCCAGAAATGGAATGGCCTTCCTTCCTTAGCCAACATGAGGTCCAGAATTCAGATCTTCAAAAGATAAGTGTGTGATAGGTGATGGGAGTGGGAGGAGGACCAAGCCCTGCAGGAACCCAATGGGGGGTTGGGTGGAAACAGGACCAGGGTCTGCAGGGACCCGGTGGGATAGGATGATGTGGGGAGATAGGCGGGGGATGCTACAACTTTCCAGTGGTCAGTTGTAAGGGAAAATAACATGGAGGTGCTGCAGCTCCGAAACAGGATCAAAAGTATCTTTTGAGGGGATCTGTTGTAACTTATGGGAAGCTGTCAAGAAATATTGAAAATGAAAAAGAAAAGAAATATTGAAAATGATCATTTAACAGTAATCACTAAACAGCAGCAGCAAAGCAGCAAAAAAATTCTCAAACTTTGTTCCATGAGGAGGCAATGGGTCTCAACATTATGTAAGCTAGCCTAGTTGACAAAGTTTTGCCATATGATGCAGCGTTTTGCCCAACTGAAGATTACAAAGTGTCAAACAGATACAAGACTTTTAGTAGTATGATGGAGTTAGAGACCAGTCTACATAGCCTCCATCTCTACAGTAGTACAGTATATAGATGCCTTAAAGGGACACGGTGGCTCAGTGGCTAAGACGCTAAGCTTGTCGATCAGAAGGTCGCCAGTTCAGCAGTTCGAATCCCTAGTGCTGCATAACAGAGTGAGCTCCCGTTACTTTTCCCAGCTTCTGCCAACCTAGCAGTTCAAAAGCACATAAAAAATGCAAGTATAAAAATAGGGACCACTTTGGTGGGAAGGTAACAGCGCTCTGTGTGTCTTTGGCTTTTAGTCAAAGAATAAGAATAAAGAATAAAGAAGTAGAGTAGAATAGAGTAGAGTAGAGTAGAGTAGAGTAGAGTAGAGTAGAGTAGAGTAGAGTAGAGTAGAGTAGAGTAGAGTAGAGTAACAGAGTTGGAAGGGACCTTGGAGGTCTTCTAGTCCAACCCGATCAGGCACGAAACCCTATACCACGCGTGTCAAACTCAATCATGCCACGTGACGTATCATGAGAGTTTTTGCCTTTGCAGAGCTGGTGTGGGCGTGACCTGTGTGTGACGCATTTGGCCCGTGGGTCACCAGTTTGACACTCCTGCCCTATACCATTTCAGACAAATGGTTGTCCAATCTCTTCTTAAAAGCTTCCAGTGTTGAAGCATTTACAACTTCTGGAGGCAAGCTGTTCCACTGATTAATTGTTTAACTGTCAGGAAATTTCTCCTTAGTTCTAGGTTGGTTCTCTCCTTGATTAGTTTCCAGCCACATGACCACGGAGAAATCTTCGGACAGCACTGGCTCTTCGGCTTAGAAACAGAGATGAGCACCGCCCCTAGAGCCGGAAACGACTAGCACACATGTGTGGGGGAACCTTTACCTTATATACAGTTTCCCCCAAAATAAGACATCCCTGATAATAAGCCCAATTGGGCTTTTGAGTGCATGGCAATAAGGCCAAGCACTTATTTCAGGATTCAAAAAAATATAAGACAGTCTTATTTTCGGGAAACATGGTAGATCCCTTAAGTTTTAGGATTGCCATAACATTCTTTAAGTTTCATATTTCTAGGCTTTTGGCAGGAAGATTCAAAGAATCTTTATTCTTAAACCTGGACAGAGGCTTTTGGTATAAGGGCTAAAATAATTTCATCTGGATAGATTAAGAAGAATAGCCCAGATTAAGAAGAATAGCCTAGTTTTGAATACACAATGTAAGTTTCATAGATAAATTCAGTCTTTTGTCCATACCTGTATTTTCTGTTGCTTGAAAAATATCATTGTAGCACTATAATACCAGTAAACAGAATTCAGAGTGGCAATCTATTACATACAATCTATCTAATATTTATGCCCAAATGTATAGTGGGACTTTCAATAGATTGTAAACTTTTGGATGTAATTCCATATTGTTGTTTGAGTGTACAATAAACATTGCTATCTTGACAATTAACTGTTTTTTCTAAGTGCTAGCTTTTGTAAATAATATATTTTATTAATTTAGTACAGAAATCAGTTACAACATAAGCCAATCGACTATACTATATAGACCATACAGTCTATACAGCCCATGGAATAATACTGTGTTTCCCCGAAAATAAGACCCTGTCTTATATTTTTTTGAACCCTGAAATAAGCGCTTGGGCTTATTGCCATACACTCAAAAGCCCGATTGGGCTTATTATCAAGAATGTCTTATTTTGGGGGAAACGGTATATATTCCCTTCCCCCCACGCATGTGCACCACCTCCCGCGCTGCCCCCTGTGCATGTGCACAACCCCCCACCCCCAGGCCTCACTGAAGCCTGGGACAGTGAAAAAACGGCCCAATGGGCAAACTGGAAGTTCAGAAAAACTGACTTCCCGTTTGCCCATTGGGCCGTTTTTCGCACTCCGGGGCTTCAGGAAGCTTACCTAAAGCCTCCAGAATGCGAAACGGCCTTCCCCAAGGCTGAAAATCAGCTGGCCAGCACGCGCATGCACTCTGGAGCTGACACAGGGCAACGCCTGGCGTGCCCTCCGATATTTATTTGTTTGTTTGTTTGTTTGTCAAACATGTACAAGATAGCAGGTATAGGTATAAACATAAACATAAGCAAAGTAAGTACAGATAAATGAAGACAATAGGACAGTAAGACAGGGATGGTAGGCACGATGGTGCGCTTATGCCACCTTATGCCACCTGTGTGCCATAGGTTCGCCATCACTGCATTAGCACAACATAATCCTTAATACAAGCTCTGTAATATCAGTGTCATACAATTTTGTTCTAATTGAAAAAATACTGCCCATTGCCTTAGGTGCCAAATGTAAAACAAATTACATTTTTTGTTCAGTTTAGGGAAATAAAGCTTTATAATCAAAATGTGGCAGAGTCCATTAATGTTATTTTAAGTTATAAATTTTCAGTAGGAACCAAAAGCTAAATAGAGCTTCTGGAAAGAGAGGATCAAGCATCCTTCAACAGAAAGTTACTGTTTCCAGCCATGACCACTCACACTTTTCATTTGCTCAGATCAGCTGGTTTTATAAGTATTTAACTACAATTCCCCAAGATGTCTGTGAAGTAAACTTTTGTTTATAGAATGGATTATAAGTACTTTAAAAATAAAAAATAAACCATCTCAAGCTCTCCAGTATTAGGATTATAGATATATAGATCTGGCAAAAGATCGACAAAGGTGGAATGGTTCAGTTGTACAATCTTTCCATATGTACCAGGCCAATCTCTACTGTCCTCTTATTTAAAAGTAGTAATAATGAAGACACCCACACTTTATCTCTCATACATAACATACATACATACATACATACAAACATACATACATACATACACACACACACACAAATTTCTAGGAGTAAATGCTCATGCCTACCAAAATAAGGAGTACCTTCAGCTACTTAGTCTTAAAGTCCAAACCACCAGGCTCATGATCTTTTGTTAATTTATTACTTTTAAGAGAGTATTATTTATTTAATGGACAGGTCCTAAATTCCTGTTTCCCCTTCTCTTTTGTTCACTGTGAGTGGAAGACCCGCTAAGGGGGGGGGGGGGGGAGTATTGAAATAAAATACTGGTTTGATGCAAACAGCCAGACTCAGAGGGGTAGGAAGTACTGGTTGCAGGGTTAAGGTGGGCTTCTAGCCAGGGTGATCTTTGGGGGATTCGAGTATTGGCCCCGAGCCTTAGTAAAAGGAAGAGTTGAGACAATACCACACTCCGAATCAAAAGAGAAGGGAAGGGTTGGGTTCCCCCTTCTATGATCACCCGCCTTTCTCTACCCAAATTTGCAGCCCGTTCCACCCCATCTCCAGCCAAGCTCACGTGGAAAGCTTTCTCGTCCAGAAGAGGCCGCCGGGCCAAAGCTCCTGAAGCTGAACAGCGCGGCTGAGGTTCAGTTTGATCTGGGCAAGGAGGTAGCTGGCCTCGGCTTCTAGCTTGTCGCCGTAGGGTAGCAGCTTATTGTACACCAGTTCCTTCTGTACGGCTGGAGGCGGTAGGGGTGGCGGTAAGGGAGGCGGCGGCTCGGCACCGACGCCGGCCTTAGCCATGGCCGCCTCCTTCCTGTCCCGTTGGATAACCGCCTGTCTCCCGCCGCCCCGAAGACTCGGCTTGCTGCCGCTGCGGCTTCTTTGCGTCGCCCGCCGGATCGGCCCCGGCTGTTGGCTAGCCCCGGCTACCGAACCCGACTGCCTCGAGCGTCTGTCACACAGCGGCTCCTGGTGACGAAGCAACAGAGCGAACGAACCAAGCAGCTCCGCCGACCTTGTCGCCGTCTCCCGCGGCTGCCGCCCAACACTGCTGGCAGAGCAGGCGGGCGACGCGGAGGTCACTTCCGCTGCGAGGGAGGGGGAGGAGACGAGGATGAGCTCCCTGGAAGGAGAACCGCGAGACTGAGGAGCAGCGAGGCCGAAGAGAGAGAGAGGGGGGCGGGGGCGCGAAGCCAAAGCGGCCGGCCGGCCTCCCCGTCCTGAAGGCGGACGACGGCGCCGTCCCTCCCCCCGCGCTCTTTCTGAGGAGGCAGCAGCTCTCGAGTTTTCCTCGCTGCAACGGACATAGCGGTCCTGGCGCATCCTTAACGGTTGCGAGGGTGATGGTTTTAAAAAGCCTTTCAACCGTGGAAATGAGCCTGGCCAAAGTACAGTGATGGGGGGTGGGGGGGTGGAACCTAGCTCCTACGGAGATCGTAGGTATGACTCGCGGAGGGAGAGGCGAGAGAAAATTAGCCGCCTGCGGGGGTGACGCTTTTAAATGGCAGGCAGCCAAATTTCCTTCACGTGGAGCAGGTAAACGAAGGAATCCCGACGGCAGGAGAAGGAAAGAGAAAGGAGGTGGATTGAATCGGTAGGAGGATGAATGCCGATGGGGGAGAACTGAGAAGCTTCCAGGGGGGGGGGTGTTTATTGAGTGGGGAGGAAATAAAGCTTGAGAGAAGCAGGAAATAAAAAGGGAGGGTGGAAGCAGGGGTGAAATCCAGCAGGTTCTGACAGGTACTGGAGAACCAGTAACGGAAATTTTGAGTAGTTCGGAGAACTGGCAAATACTACCTCTGGTTGGCCCCAGAGTGGGTGGGAAGGGAACCTAGGATTTGTGGATCAGAGAACTTGGATTAGGGATAATGAAGAAAAAGTGTACAGGTAGTCCTTGATTTACAACAGTTCATTTAGTGACCATTCAAAGTTACAATGGCACTGAAAAATGTGACTTGTGACTTTTTCAAAGTTATGACCTTTGCAGCATCCCCATGCTCATGTGATCAAAATTCAGATGCTTGGCAACTGGTTCATATTTATGACCATTACTGTGTCCCAAAGTCATGTGATCACCTTTTGCGACCTTCTGACAAGCAAAGTCAATGGGGAAGCCAGAGTCACTTAATAACCGTGTTACTAATTTAACAGCTACATGATTCACTTAATAACTCTGGCAAGAAAGTTTGTAAAAGTGAGACAAACACTGTCTCACTTAACAACAGTAACTTTGAGCTCAATTGTGGTTGTAAGTCGAGGACTACCTGTACTGTAACTTGTAGAGATTTGAAAGGAGAAAAGTATTTTGAAGTGGGTAGGGACACTGTCACTAGGTAGCACCAGCCTGCCATTCTTTGAGTCATCTGCTTCTTTCTCCAAGATTCTGGGCCTGTCCTCTACAGCTGCAATGCAAACCTAGGAAAAGGCACATTGGGTTTGAGGAGTGGCAGGCAGCTTCTATGTACTTTGAAATACCTTTTGTATATGAGTATGCAATATGATTCACCCATTGCCCAATCCAGAGGTGGGTTCCTACCGGTGTGGTCGAGTGCGCAGCTCCGGTAGGGAGCCGCCGATTGTGCAATTTGCACACGATGGCTCCGCGGTCTTCGCCGGTCTGCCATCTTGTTTTGGCAATTTTTCGGTGATTTTTTGCTTTTGCGCAAAAGCAAAATCTCACCGAAATCTTGCAAAGGGATGCACGCACACGCGCCCCCTCGCACAATTTTGCTTTTGTGCATGCGCAGGAAGCAAAAAATAGCTGAAATCACGTGCGCGCACGTGTCCCCTCACAAGATTTCAGTGAGATTTTGCTTCCGTGCATGCACAGAAGCAAAATCGCACAAGGGGGGAAACACACGTAGTGAGGGGCCATGCGTGCGTAATGAGCACGCACGTGCGTAGCTAGCACACGCGTGCCTGCAATATGGCGATGCACGCGCAGTGCACCGGTAGCAACGGAGGAGCAACCCACCCCTGGCCCAATCCATAAATGTTTTGATATTTTTATGAATGTAGCAAATTTAACTTTGAATGAACTATAAGCAGGATATCATTTTAGCAGCCATCAACCTAGTTAACACTAAACCATGATTTGTTGAATAAGACACTTATTTGTTGAATAAGACACTGTTGGTCATATTCAGGCCACACATTGAGATGAAGCATGAGTTCGTGTTAAGCTAAGGCAGCCAATCTATACATGAATATTTGCATGAAATACAAATATTTTTATTTTGCTTCCATTGAATCCAATTGATCTATAAAAGATGCTATCTTACTAGTTGGGTTTATAACACAATTGGTTATTACTGGATCCCAGTCACCTAATTACGTGCCATCAAATTTGTGTTCATTGTTAGCAACTGCATAGATAGATTACCTCAGGATGATCTGTCCCCATCTTGTTCCTTCTGATCACAAGAAAACTGATAAAAATGAAAGAATGGTGGTACATTATTGTGGTGGTTTGATCACAGATTCATTCTTATAATGGTAAATCCTATTGTTTTCAAATGTTTGTTTTTTACTTGTAAAAAAATGAAGGCAAACTTTAAGCTCTGAATTCATAAATGGTAATTATGTTTCATACACTACAAATTGTATGGACAATAAAAAGTCTGTGATTCATTAGGACAAAAGGTGAAGATCTAGTTTGACCACAGTCCTTCCTGCATTACTTTTGTTCTACAGCTGGCTATTTCCCATCCCAAGAGTTAGAACCACATTAACTAATATCAGTACCGTATTTTTCGGAGTATAAGACGCACTGGAGTATAAGACGCACCTTAGTTTTGGGGGAGGAAAACAAGGAAAAAAGGCCTCTGCCTCCCAGCAATTTGCCAAACAGCAAACAGTACAGATGATATACACTGTTTGCTGTGTATTTCTGTGCATGTGTGCCTGACCCATAGAAATGGCAAAGAATTGGAGAAATGTACATTTATGGCAGTATATTAATCCCAGAAAGTTTTCTTAAATGTAATCACACTCTCCTCCCAATTATTTAAATAGATCTACTCCAAACATGACTAAGTCAGGGTTTCTCAGCTGCCTTCTTTTAATACTAATACTTAATACTAATACTTAATACTAAAACAGGACATTTCAGATTATACTTTTACAGATCTTTAAAATTAATGTGGCTTTCTGGAAGTATTCTCTGCTATTTAAAAGAAGATACAATAGCACTGGGCCTCTTCAGAGCAAGCATTTATTTTAAAAAGCTTCTTCATTTTGTTAAGTTGTCTAGAACAATAATAAAGCAATTTTTAAAAAATAAGTCTAATAATTTGAACACTCTACAAACATTTAACAAAATAACATATTAACAGAATCTGCCTCTACCTAGGATAGAACTCACAACCTCCTGACTGTGAGGCAAGAGCTCTAGCTCTGAGCCATAGCAGCTATAGCTTGCTTTCTTGCAATTTCAGCAATCTAATATTGCCAGCAGTTTATCTCTCAGCAATTTGTCACATTACAGCCACCGTAGTTAGTTTCTTTTGTTCTGTAGTTCTGTTTCTTTTATTGGAATATTTTTACGACAAGATACATTAATAATTTAGTTTATTCAGCATGAAATGGGACTTAGTTATGTAGCATGAGGCTGTATATACTGCAATATTGGGACTGTCGGTGACTCAACAGCGGATAAGAGGAGGAGCTGCTGCGGGACAGAGATGACAGTTGCTCTTTAAAAATTATGATTTAAATTGAGTTGATTTAAATCAAGCCTTTTTTTACTAGTGATTTAAATCATAATTTAAATGGTGATTTAAATCGAGTTGATTTAAATCAAATCCACCATGCTGTAAAATCTGTTATTTTACACAATAGATATTTTTTTCCAATGCCTATTATTGACTTAGCCCTAGCACCTGCTGGCTGGACGCTATAAAAGATGATGACACCAAGACGACCATGGTGGAGCTGAAGGAGGCAATGTGAGACAGAAGAGCATGGAGAATCTTGATCCATAGAGTGGCCAAGGGTCAGACACGACTGAATGGCTGATGATGACAATGAATATTGACTTGATTGACATATGTGAAAATACAGGTTTTATTCTCAGTTTCTGGTGAGATTTTGACTTATTGGAGTTCAGAGCATCTATAGGAATAGGAAGTCTTGTTAGACTAATGTGTCAAAAGCACATTCAGTCACTTTTCAAGATTTTCCTATTACCCTCAATTATCAATTCTATTAAACTCTCTGGCTTTCTAGAATTGAGAAATGCTCTGGTCATTTGAAAACATCATACCTGATTACCTTCTCACACTGAGCAGGACCAAAATGTTTCTCTGGTTTTTAAATGACTCTATTTCCTGACTCCCAGTGGGCCAGAAGGCCTGAAAATCAGGTGGTGCCAGACATGAGTTTACTTGCCCACCAATATGGCTCCGCTTGCCACTTGTGGCACGCGTACCATAGGTTCGCCATCATGGCCCTATACCATTTCAGACAAGTAACTGTCCAGCCTCTTCTTAAAAACTTCCAGTGATGAAGCACCCATAACTTTTTCTCGCTCTCTGCTGTAGTGGTTACTCTAGATCAGGTGTGTCAAACTCATGTCGTCATGGCAGCATCACATGATTTATCATGACTTTTTCCCCTTCACTAAAATGGGCGTGATGTATTCAGCCCACGGGCCACTAGTTTGACTGCCCTGCTCTAGATGGAGTAGCACTTAAAAAGTAGATCTGTAGTTTGGAGCCCTTCTAGACATAAAGCAACCATTAGATAGACATGCAAAGAATATTGCTTTGAAGATCTTTGTCCAGATCTTTGGTTGGTATGCCATTTATAGTCTTTTTGGGGAAGGAGGTTCTGGTTACAATGACTCACACTTTTATTACCCCCTGATTAGATTACTAAAGAGCCTGTTGCATGGGTATCCTTTGAAGTTTACACAGAAACCGCAGTTCGTATAAAATATAACAGCCCATGTGCTAGTATGTAAAAGTCACTTCTTACATATATCACAAATGTTGCAGGTGCTGCATTTGTTGCTGAACAATTTAGAGTGATGATTTTCACCTGCAAAGTTTGGAATAGGAGAACTAGGAGTTTTCACAATGACTGAAGTGGCTATTTCAACATCATTGTTCAACTATCATTGATGTGAGCCCTGCATTTTTGTTTCTAAAAAAGGAAATAATTGAAAATTTTTACTCTTTTCTAACATGTTTCTTTAATTGAGACAATACTTTTATAATAAACACTTATAGGCTATGAATCAGAGCTAAATCCATCTGTTCAGTTTTTGCAACATTTTAGTTGTCATTGAACATGAAAAAGGCACAGTCGGTTCCTGACTCACATAATGGGCACTTTAATATCTTGAATCTAGAATTCTATTTGCACAGCTTGTAACACTAACTTTTTCTTTCTTGTTAAGTGGGAGGAATACTGACTGAGAGTATTCAAAACAGCACCATTACCACCTGTCATTTCCTGGTTCTCAGCTGGAGAACAAATGAAGAGATCCAAATTTTAAAACTGAAAGAAATGCATTTGCTCCATTGAAGAGAATTGCCACTGCTGTGGTTATCAACTCTGCAAACTGCTGACGCACTTTTGCACCCGACAGCCTTCTGTTTTAAATCAACCCACACCAGCATCATCAGTTTTTTAAGTATGGGCAATGAGGGTTTTTGCCTGAGACTAATCAAGGTTAAATAAAAGTGTCTTGAGAGAACACTAAACGGTAACGTCATTTGCTTGTTTTTAATTTATTGTATGGTGGTTATTATATTATTTATATATTATTTATGGCATAAGAATTAAGTATGAACCAGCTGTTATGTTTGCCATGGTTTGATTTGATGTAAATTTCATTGCACATTAGACATCTGTAATACTAAATTCCAGGTTCAGAGAAGAAATGGAGAGAAGCAAATATGCTGTTTGGGAGAATATCTCTACAATGACAATTAAAAATTAGACTGGCATATTTTCATCACTTGAGATGATCTTATAATCACTTCTGTCCAATGAGACGTGGCCTAATATGTAACTGGACAATAAGGACTAAAAACATAAAGGTAGATTAAGTGTTTTTCTGGTTAGACTGGTCTATCAGGGCAACCTGGTCTACCCAAATATGGGACGGAGCATACTGCTTTCACTTTTCAGCCCCAATCCAGGAGCCTTCGCAGGCAGTCGCTTTCGCGACAAACCTTTGTTTCTTTGTCAGTAAATATAAATTCAGCACAAATGTAGATCGTTGAAAAAGATAAAAGAAATTAGTATACTAATAAATGTGTTAATAAGTTGCTAAAAGACTATCTGCATTAAAAATATGTCTATGCATTGGCAGTTTTAGAAAAAAATTGTGGAGGAATTTTCCTTCATTTCTGTAAGATTATATATATAAATAGATCTATAATAGTCTCCCTTTATTTTCATTTATCAGCAAAAAATCCTACGTGTATATATATATATATATATATATATATATATATATATATATATATATATATATATATATATATATATAATTTATTATTATTATTTTTATTTGTCATGTATATGATAACAAGAAAAGTATAAACATGATTGTATATATATATATATATATAATAGTACAAGCATGATTATGAGTACAAGAAGTATGAATATATGGGTGCAATTGGACAGGAACAGTAGACACGATTGTGCACTTATGCATGCCCCTTACAGACCTCTTAGGAATGGGGTGAGGTCAATGGTAGATAATCTAAGGTTAAAGTTTTTGGGGTTTGGGGAAGAAACAATTGAGTCAGGTAATGTATTCCAGGCATTGACCACTCTATTGTTAAAGTCGAATTTTTTGCAATCAAGTTTGGAGCGGTTTACATTAAGTTTGTATCTATTGTGAGCTCGTGTATTGTTGCGGTTGAAGCTGAAGTAGTCATTAACAGGTAGGACATTGTGGCAGATAATTTTGTGAGCTACACTTAGGTCAGATCGAAGGCGGCGTAGTTTTAAATTTTCAAGTCCCAAAATTTCAAGTCTGGTTTCATAACGTATTGTGTTGCAAACAGAGGAATGTAATACTCTTCTAGTGAAATATCTCTAGTATATGGTATACCAGAGATATTATATATTATATTTATATAATATAATTATATGTTATAATTATATATATAATTATATATATAAATTATATATTATAATTATATATATAATTATATATAGTCCTACGGGATTGGGCGGCCTATAAGAGCATAGAAATAAATAAATAAATAAATAAATAAATAAATATATATATATATATATATATATATATATATATATATATAAAATATACTATATACTATATACTTTATTATATAATATAGTATATGCTCTTTGAATGTTTGACTCATTATCTAATGAAAGTGACTGTCTTAAATGAAACCTAATTGTGATGTGAATCTATCCAGCAAAATTGAACTGAAAAGCCTGCTTGGGGAAGAAAAAGCTCTTCAGAATCCTGAATTGTTAATGACAGCTTCTTTTGCTGTCAGAAACAGTTGGTTGTTACTGAAAATGCATTAAACTGATTCACGCTTCTGGTTCATGTAATTGATGGCAAACCACCACCTTCAAATTTCAAGTCAAGGACAACCCACACACTTCCCTGTTGCTTAAGTTCTTTCATGTGGTCCTGGACAGCCACATGGTTGCCATTATTGGATGAAAAGAGCAAGAATTAATTTCCCTGTTTCCTAGGAAACAACAGTGACTACAAAGTGTCAATTGAAGTGATTTTAGATAAGTCATGTTTAGTCTGTGGCAATATAATCTACAGCAGAGCTTTTATACTTTCCCCCTTAATTTTACCTCTTTTCTTAGTCAAGAAAAAAACTTCCAAAAACCGAAAAGGAGAATTAAAGTCATGAAGGGACATTATGTCTACTTATTTTTAAACCCTTTTATTTCTGTTAGATGCATTTGAAATGGATTTTAAAATGTTTTAATGTTTTAAAATAATAATTGTTAAACCCCAGATTCTAGAGTGATTTTGCCCCTCTTTATATTTATACTTTGCACTTTGTGGGAAGGAGGGGGGGAAAGCCTGTTCTTTTGTTCGTATTTTTGAATTATTTTAACATATATATTGCCCAGAATTGTAATGGAGTAAGGCAGCCTTATAAGTTTAATAAATAAGGCTAAACCAAGCAGAAAGAATTGAGAGGTGAAAGGGAATAGACATTACAGAACAGAATCAAATTTTAGAAAAATGCCATTGGTAATGAGAAAAGGTAAGACTAGAGATAGAATATTTAGTTTCTCTATGTAGCTATCTTCTGTAGTAAGCCAGTAAAGCTGATTTGGTATCTTCTAGGTAAAGAGGTACATTCAGTCTTTGATTTAGTTCTGATCATGAGAAGAAACCTAATGTTCCCTCTTATCAGTACCCATCTTATGTATATAAACAATGTTATATCTATGTATATTACCAATACGTACTTGACAAATAAATAAATAAAATAAATTTAGTTTGTTCAAGACTATGTGTGTAAGCTTGGCCTGGGAAAAAAAAGAGGCTGGCTGGTTCTAGTATGTTTTGGTGTGTGATGCTCCTGAGCGCTACAGTACAATATATGTACATCTGAGTAATAATAGATAATTTTTGCTGAAAACTGCCTAACACTGAACTCTTATTGACTAGAGAAGTAGAGCAGCATAGGGCAATAGCCATAAAATAGCCACAAAATCCTTATTGTTAGAAATTAGATCAACATCTAGAATTTTAACTGCCTATCAAAACCTTTCCTATCAAAATCCTTCCTATTGACACCTGCCCTAACACAGTATTTCAAATGCCAATCCTGCTAATGGTGATTTATTTCAGTTATTACATGGTACTGCTGTAGAATATTATTGAAAGTAATTGCCTTCCATCATCGCTTGCTGCTCCTTAATTGCTTCCTCTTGAGCACCACCAGACTTTAAAAAATACAGAGCAAACCTCCATCCAGAAATTGAAAAGGACAAGGTGTGGATAAAATTGTTAGCATACAGTACATATCTGAGCATTCTCTCATACCTCAGCTGTGTGGGCCAGAAGGCTTCCGCAGGGTATTATGTTCTACTCAGAAAGATAGAAGAGAGCCTTACCCTATATTGTTGAAGAAGAAACTGATATTGCCTGGATACCTAGTAAAGTTTGCAAAGCACAATCCTGTAAGTGCCTTTGAGACACCAGTATGCCTAAAATATTCTTTGCATGGTAGTTATTTGTTCTGCTTTGCTTCTAATTTTATCTAAGACCTTCTGCTTCTTCTCAATGTAACACTTTGTCCTCTTTGAAACATTGTCTAGAATGTTTATTTAATTGGGGATATTGTCCGATTTAAAGAAATGTAAGTTATAATTATCTGTTAATTTTTCAATCTTTTTAAATTTGCCTATGCAAACATGTTCAGAATTTTAAAAATCACATATTTCATTTTTAGAGGATCATGTTTGATTATAATATATGCCCTTTTGGAAAAAGCATTTCTTAAGTGAGATAATAGGAAATACTCTTCTAAACTGTAATTGCTACCCTATTTTATGTTGTTTATTAAAAGTTCCAAATCTTTGCAATTAATTGGAGGTATCTTATGTTAAATAATCTAAAGAATTTGATTACATTACAGTCCCACTTTTCATTTCCATCTTTGCCAAGAATGAGGCAAGTTTCGTGGAATATAAGTGAAGTTAAAAATGAAAGTTGTTCTTTGTTAAAATTAGACTTCCTGTAAATGAACAATTGTTTGAATTAAATATTTTGGGGGTCAAAAGATACTGCTTAGAGCAGGGCTGTCAAACTCGCAGCCCACGGGCCAGATGCATCATACGCTGACCACACCCATGCCCGGTTTAGCAAAGGGGAAAAAAGTTGTGATACGTCATGTGATGACACAAGTTTGACACCCTTGGCTTAGAGGAATAATACCATAAGACAACTGGAATTTTTTTAAAAATTACTCTTAATTGTGTTTGATAAAATCTCTTTATCACCAACCAAAGCCTTATGAGGACCCAGATTGTTGGGGACAATATGCTGACTCTGTAAACCGCTTAAAGTGGGCTGTAAAGCTCTGTGAAGTGGTATATAAGTCTAAGTGCTATTGCTTATGCACAACAGCTAAAACATGCACAGTGTACAGATAACTTCTACCATAGCATTATGATAATGTGTATATCTTCAAACTCTTAGTGATTTGATAAAATTACCAGCAGGATGGTATAAAAGAAGAAACAACTGTCCCCATGAATGTTTCAGATCTTGCTAGAATGTTTCAGATCTTACCTGCTAATTTATATGTGATTGGCAACTTGGTTTTGCTGTCTGGGAAATGAGCATTTTTATGGAAAAAACTACTATTCATCAGTGACTGGTGAGATTTCATTGATTGGGTTGTCTGGGAAGTGGCTATCTAGGTGGTTTCCAAAATGGACTTTTGCCTAGAACAACATTCCTAGATTAATCAGTGGAACAACTTGCCTCCAGAAGTTGTGAATGCTGCAACAATGGAAGTTTTTAAGAAGAGATTGAACAACCAATTGTCTGAAATGGTATAGGGTTTCCTGCCAAGCAGGAGGTTGGGCTAGAAGACCTCCAAGGTCCCTTCCAACTCTATTATTCAATTTCTTTTCTATTTCTATTCTATGTTTTGGCTCTTTTCCCATAATATTTCCTAGTAGTTACACATCACCTGGGAGTTTGTTTTGACTGACCTTGGCTGCTAAATGGTGTAACATTAGAGAAAGATACCATTCTTAGTCTCATCTCTATCACATTCTACTGTTAATACACCAATTCATGTGAATTCTGGTCCTTCTGCCCGGGTTTTATACCTTATAAATCTCCCCCATAAAGATTTTCTACATTTTCAGCATTATTAGTCACAGAATGCTTTTATACTAAGGTGACCAGACGTCCCAATTTTGGCGGGACAGACACGCTTTTTAATGATTTGTCCCGCGTCCCGCCCGCCCTCTTAAAAAGTCCCGATTTTTTGAAAGGGGCGAGGGAGGGCTGGGGGGCGGGCTCTCCCCTGCAGGGACGGCCGGCCGCGGCTCATGGGGGGCGAAAGACAAATACAATTTTCGGCGGGCACGGCTTTGCAAGGGCTCTTCACAAGTTTGGCAAGTTTCACAAGAGCCGTTCGTGTGCAGGGCAGTTTATAAATAGCGGCCGCCAGGTAGGGAGCCGGCCGGGGTTGCACAGGGCTGGGGGAGGCTCGCTAGCCCGGCAGCTCCGGCCGCAGGAAAGAGCGGGGGGGTGCCGTACTGGGAAGGGCCAGCAGTCGCCGCTGCCTGAGGGGGCCACCACCCCCGCCCGCCCGCCCGCTTCGCTGCAGGGGACGCTGCACCGGATCCCGAGTCACGCCGGCTCTCCCGCGACCACGATGCCCGCCGACCTGATGGAGAAGAGCTCCTCCTCGCCCGCGGCGGCCATCCCGGCCAGCGCCGGAGGAGTCAACGCAGGACGCCCGCCCGCCGCCCACGGCCGGCCCGAGCTGAGAGGCCTGCTGCTGCGGCTGGGCCCCCAGTCCCGGCGGCGGGAAGGCTGCGGCGGCGGCCCCAGCCTGCTGAGCCAGCACCGGCCCGAGCTGAGGGCCATGGATGCGACTCCTTCGCTCAGGCCGCCCCGCCCACCGCGACGCCGAGAGGGCGGGGCTGCATCAGGCGCCGGGTATGCACTGGAGGGCGGTGAAGGACACGGTGGAGAGGCGCCTGATCCAACACTAGGCCTTGATCCAACCCTTCAAATTTTTGACGATTTACACATATCAATACATTAAAAGATAGTACATGTATTAAACGGCGTTCAAAAGGGAAAAGTGCAGAAGGAATGCAAGCACTGCAAAGTGCATGGGAATCTCAATTGTTCTTAGTTTGAGGGATTATTTCACTTCCTTACCCCAAATTCTAAGAGTTTAAGGAAGGGAACAGGTTACATCTGTTAAGGGGTGTGCATAAGCGCACATTCGTGCCTACTGTTCCTGTCCTAATGTACCCATATATTCATCTCTTATACTCTTATTCATGCTTGTACTGTACTAATATACACACACACATATATATATCCAATCATAATTTTACTGTTTATAGTTTGCTTTAATCATGTATGCTTGACAAAAATAAAAACAAACATCGATCCAAGCTCTTTAAAGACGTCGTCGTCACACACACACACACACCACTTTTTTTTTAAGAGGGTGGATTCAGCCTATCGAATTGGCCGGGATTAGCCGATTGGGCTATCGCCCTCTAGTGAATCTTGAGCCTTGCGAGTTTCCGTCGCGGCCTCTGCTGGCTGAGTCTCTGCATTAGACTACTCGCCGCTTTCTCGCTCTCAGTTCTTTTCTACCCTGAGGGACTCTTCTTTCTCTGCAACCATTATGTCCCGGATCCTCAAATCGGTGGATTACGAGGTATTCGGCCGGGTTCAAGGTGAGCAGCGGAGAAAGATGCGAAAGCTAAATATTAGGAAAGGGGCCGTGGGGAAGAGAATTGCGCTGGCAAAAATAGCTTCAGAGCGCACGAACTGCCCTCTCGGGTTACCAAGAAAAGCTGGCAAGGAGAACCGTTTATATAAAGCGAATTTAATTGCCAGATCATGCCGGCCGTGCTGGCTCAAAACAGCTCTGTGCTTAATTAGTCTTAAAAGTGAATTGAAGAGCCGGCAAGGGTCTTAATGTTAATAATACACGTGCGCAGCAGGTGCAGGAAGAGGCACTCACTATTTCCATGTCCCCAGCTCCATTAATGCTGCCCCAGTTACAAGTTACCATTACCTCCTATGCTATCTTCGCAGAAGAGCTGTTCAACTGCTTACTGGGATTAGCATCTGTTTTAAAAACGGGGGAGATAAATTTTCATTTTAAACTGGCAATGAAAGATTACATTATTAAATCCGCCTTCATGCCAAAGCTAGTCATCAGAGAAAACAGTCTTTTTTTCTTAATACATTTTACACAAGGGATTTATCCACATCAGCCATCTTTCAAAACTGCACAAACACACTTCTGTGAAATACAAAGATGAAGTAGGAAACAGCAGCAACTTGACCAATATATGTGTTCTCTCTTCAGGGAAGGCACCAGAAACATCGTATTTGAGCAATGATTATGGATGATGACTGAGCATGCCCTCAATGCTTTGGCCACATATTTTCAGGGATAGTTCAGTCTGCTTGTCTTCGTAGAACTCCTCCTCAGCTCAAAACCAGTCTTTCTGGGTAAAATGATTGTAGATTTGTCGCTGAAATGACTGCACATACAAATAAACCAGGAAAGAAAAAAGAAATGGTTATTTATATAAACCATCCTACATCTCTTTCCCTCTAAAAGAGCCAAGTATGGCCTTGCCCACCAAAATATGGCCCTCTCTGATGTAGAGAGCAAACAGTTAAAACCACAATTATAAAAATAGAATTAAAAATACAATATCCTTAATTTAAAACAAAAGGGTTAAAATATATGACAGCTAATTTAAAATGAAGAGTGGAGGATTAAAATTGATTGAGTGCAATAATAGAACCATAATAAAATGTTTTCCTGGTAGGAAAATAATATAAAAATAGACACCAACTGGGCTTCCATGTAGGACATACTACAGTTAGAAATTCAGCACTGTAAAAACATGAAAGTACATAGCTGAGTTCCACATCTAAAAGATGTGGAATGGAGAGTATGTTTCTACCGTACATGTAAAGAAAAGCTATACTTCTCTGTACAAACATCAGTATTTCTGAATTGCTATACAATTTGAATGCATCTTGTAAAATGATATGCACTGTATATATGAATCTATATACTGTATTTTTCGCTCCATAAGAGGCACTCCCCGCCAAAAGGTGGACGGTGCCGGTCCTTTGGTGAATAGCCGGTCACGGCGGCAGGGTCCTTTTACAGTGCCGAACCATGCCTCTTCTGTCTTTGTCATTGCCCGCCTCTTCTGTCTCTTTTCCGCAGTGCAGGAGTCAATAGGCAGAGCTGGCACATGAGAGGACACCGATCTGTGGTCCTCTCAGGCTCCCCCTGATATTTTTTTGTCTTGTTTTCCTCCTCTAAACCTAGGTGCATCTTATGCAGCGAAAAATACGGTATATTGTTATACTACAAAGTCCATGTTGTTGGTATTACAAAGTCCATGTTGTGTGGCTTTCACACCCTTGGTGCTTCAGGCATTGCCAACTCTCAACACAACAGAAAATGGTTCTTCTCAGCTCCTTTGATTTAAATATTTTCTATGTGACAAATCTATTATATTGTAATTCAATTAATTGCTAAATAAATTTTATTTATTTATGTAATTAATTTATATGCCGCCAATCTCACTATCCAAAGTGACATATAATTGAATATATTATTTTATTAAAATATTTTTCCTACCCTATATGTAGCTGAGTAAAATCAATAGAACAGCAACCAAGTAGCATGATAAAAATGCAAATGATAAACTCTGATAAGTTTTTTTATTTTGCTCTGTTTATTAGTTCCCAATGTTCCCAAAAGAAAGAACCCAATAAAGAAACTATACAACAACTTCAGCAAAAACAACTGAATATCATAGTGAGAAATTATTTTCCAATATTACCCTTAGCTCCAAATACAGTTCCATAACTCAGATGTGTATCTCATTAACAATAGAGCCCAGTGAGCAATCTTCCACTGGATTTAGTTATACATCTGGATCTCACTGGATCTACGGTATCCATTGTTATTCCAATTTTCTTTGTTTCCCAAAAGGTGTTAACTTTTCATCACTTTCCATTTTACCAAAGCTGCTATCAAAATAAAAATTGTCTGGCAATCTTTGATTGGTTGTTATAATGCGGTTTTATGAACACAAATGAAATGTTGTTCCATTGAGCAAATATTTATAGTTTTATTTCTTTGTATTCTTTTTTCTCAGGGGTTTGTTTCAGAATGGTAAGGCACCATGAAGTATATCATCTTTGCATCACTTCCCTGTAACTTTTTTGAGAGTAAAATAAAAAGCCTGTGCGGAGAGTTCAGAAATCTGCAATGCCAAGTTTCTGTGTTAATCTGGAGAGTTAAGTATCATATAACTACAATGTGTGCTTTAGTGGAAATCCTTTTACAGTAGAACCAGGGTGGGTTCCACTTACCTTCGCCACCGGTTCGCATCGCGACATTTTGCGCGCGATCGCTGCGCTCACACGCACGTCCCCTCGGGCAATTCTGCTTCCGCACATACTCAGTAGCTATAATCAGCCCGAAATATAGCTGAGGAGCTGATCAGCTGTGCTTCGGGCGAAGGAATAAAGGTAAGTATAAACCCGTGGGCGGGCGGCAGCAGTAGAGGAAAAAACTTCCAAACAGTAAAAAAATTCGGGAAAAAATAATTAAAAAAAAGATGGCAGCGCCCACGGACCGGCACCCTCCGAACCAGATCTGTGACGCCATCGTGACATCACCAGCGGATCGCTACCAGTTTGGGCGATCCGGTCTGAACCAGGAGGAACCCACCCCTGAGTAGAACCCTGATTTTATGACCATTAGTTATATAAATACTCTAATTTTAGTATTTTATTTAGCCACATAAGAAAAAAGGTACCTGTGGACAAATTTAAGCATTGTACAAGGGTCCCAAATTACATGGAAATATTGCATTTCCCATTATCCATATTTAAGATTGTGCAACCTGGAAACATGGGAAAGCCCATCTTTCATTATGATCAAGAAATACAAGAGCTCTGTTCACTTTCCAAAGCAAAGTAGAGATTGTTGAAAGGTTTGGAAAGGTGGAACATTATTAGCAGAAACAGTATTAGCAGAGGCATTTCGAATTGGGATATCTACAATGTTAACAACCAAAGGTTATAAAAAAGACACCTCTTTGCATTTTCAGCAATGGGGAATGAAAATGAAAAAGGCAATGGGGAACAATGAAATATATTAAAAAAATCAGCATTATAAAATACTGTCTATGCAAGGTTTTTCCCCAATGAGTAGACTTGGTGAATAAGCGTCAAGCGTCAAGCCTTAGAAATGAACAAGAAATTAAATGGTAATCCTGACTTTAAGGCAAACTGAGGAAGGTTAGCACAAATCAGGTTTCTCTGTAAGATTCATCATTTTGGCATTCATTATGTAAAATTTATGAGCTGATCAGACAGGTACTCAGTGCTTGAAACAGAAATTCACAGATTTCAAAAATGAGAACTTTAATGCTGAAAATATTTATAACACTTATTTCTGGGCCTTTCCACTCTGAAGCATGTAGTGCATTAGAAATTGCTTTGCAGTGGCTACAAGATCAACAGGATTGAGATGATGTACTGTTTCTGCAGGATTTGGCTGCAAAAAAGATAACTAATTCTCTCAAATAAAAAAAAATATTTCAGAACATTATTAAAAAATGCAGTATAACCATCTGAATGGACCTAATCCAAATTCTTTTGAGCAGAGTGCAAATTATACAGTTATTTGGTTCTCACTTAAAAAAATAAATGCAGATGAGAATATTTGTTCAGTGTATGAATTTTCTCTCTTCTACCACAGAAGCATCCTTTATGTCTTATCTTGAAACTGTAAGTGCCAGGCTCAGAACAAACTTATCTTAAAGCCTGGCACTTATTGTATCTTGAAGCAAGTACAAACCATAGCTCAGATCCTAAACTTCATAACATTTGCAGCATTCATGTGAAATGCTTCATTAGAGGACTTTGATTAGGGCAGAGTGTCTCGAGAAGATAAGAGCGTAGTTGCAAAAGACTTGTCATATTCTTGATGGCCTAAACTGAATAGCATTTATAGTGGTTATCTGTGCTGTGCTACACACAAACCATTTTTTAAGCAGACACATTTCTAAGCAGTTATGAGATGGGGCAAGGCTGTGTATTAATTAATTAGAAGGGTTTTTCCCCTTGCTTGCTTCAGTTTTTCTGCAGAAATTTGTATAAGTAAAAAGTTGAGGTTTTATGTTATTACCTTATTCTACTGCATCAAAAGGACTCAGAAGTCAATGCTTTTCTTTTTCTTTTCTCCTTTGCCCTACACTTTTCTCTCTTCCCCTTTTCCTCCCTTATTTCCCCGTTATCTTTATTTTTCTTTGTGTTTTTGTATTTTATATTTTGATAAACTAATAAAATATTTGAATCCAGCATTATAGGGCTGGAAAGGATGTTGGAGTCTTCTAATCCAATACCTTGTCTTTATACCATCCTGGACAAATGATTGTCCAATCTTTTATTGAAAACCTGAAGTGATGAGGCACCTGGCCCTGAGAGGCAAACTGCTCCATTGATTAATTGTTCTCACTGTCAGGAATTCTTCCTTATTTCCAGGTTGAATCTTCCTCTGACAAGCTTCCACTCATTGCTTTTTGTCCTTCTTTCAGGTGCTATGGAGAATAAATTGATGCCCTCTTCCCTGTGATAATCTTTCAGATATTGGAAGACTGCTATCATATCTCCCCAAACCTAGTTCCCTTAGCTGTTTATTGTATGATTTAGCCTCAAGGCCCCTTATCATCTTTGTGGCTCTTCTCTGCATTCTTTCTAGTGCCTCAGCATCTTTTTTGTATCATTATTGGAAGAGGGAAACCTCATTTTGCATTAGTTCTTCCTTCAGGATAGATCCCAGACCATGTTGGTTGGCAGAGAACATGGAGCAATAGACTTCAGCTTTAGGATGGTACTTAGGGCACTATCTTCTCCTGCCTCCTTTTTAATATATACAATACATGAAGCCACTGGGGCAATATCATCTGTTGATACTGAGTGAAGTATCTCCAATACATTTATGATTCATCATTGAATATCTCTTTCCCCAGCCTTCCAAGTAAAGCTGTAAATATTCTTTCAGGGTGTGCAGAGGCTGCAAGAAAAGAACAAGTTGAGGCTTAACCCTGCAAAGATGAAGTAGCTATGGGCTTTAGGTCCTCCAGATCCAGGAACTGGAATGTTTCTACAATTGGATCTTGGTGGGCAAGCTGGGAGTCCTTCTAGATTCTTAGCTCCTGCTCAAAGAGCAGATGGCATTGTTGCCAGAGGGACCTTTGCACAATTGAATTTTATCTTCCAGTTGCAGATAAAAGGGGATTTGCTCAGGGTCACTTCTATCTTAGTCACCTCCTGATTGAATTAATGTAATGAGGCCTTGAAGATTATCTGGAATCTTTAGTTTGTCCAGAATGCAGCAGTTCAAGTAGTTATGGGTGCAGTCCATTACACTCATATGATTACTCCATGATCTACATTGGCTCCCAGAAGATGCGATTTAAAGTGCTGGTTATCACCTTGGCATATGACCAAGATACTTGTGGGATAGCTTATGTTAGGCCCAAGGAACCAAGAATGGCGTAAGGAGTTACTTCTGAGTTATTTCTTTATTGTTGCTTGCCTATAGACAGCAGTCATGCCAGACTAAAGCATTTATCTGCATAACTACTTAATATACTCTGCAAAATGCTAAGAGGAGTCCACGTTCACTTTTTTTCTGCATATCAAATATTCCAAACTTCTTTGTCTCTTTGCTTGCTGGAAAGAGCCCCTTTCTTCTGTGATTCTGGCCCACATTCTACCTCATTTTTCTGCCAAAATACCTGCCCCCATATTCAAGGGGCCTTAATTTAAACACAGTTATATTATGGGACCTAGGAAGATATACTGTATTACAGTCTCCAACTCCCCTTGCCTATAAAAAAGCCATTAAGACCTGAGTTTTCTCCATATATTTACATCCTATTGAGTGGAGTCCCCTTTAGGTTGATCAATTACCCGATTTAGTTTCCATTTTATATTCTATACTTTATATCCTGTTTGCTTTATAATACATACTTGTTTACCTTTGTAATGTACTGCCCAGAATCATATTTTTAGTTGTCTGACTTTACAATTCCTTAAATAAATAACCAATTAAAGAAAAAAGAATACAGACTACAGGATTTCTACATTAGAATGCTTGTATGTAGATTTCTCATGGAAAATAAATATTCCCTGGAATTCCTGTATTGTGATTTACCCTTCCTTCTAAATAAATATTACTAATAAGTACTCTGAAAGACTTGCTCTTTGTGTAAACTGCTTTCAATCCAAATTGTTAGGGAGAAAGTCTGACACCTACTTAATACTCTGTTATTTAATTCTTGTTTTGTTTTAGTTATATTAATGACGTTGCTATTAAAATTTATTTCAATCTATTTTGATTCTTGCCTTTGAAGTTATTCAAACATCTGTGTGACTCTTTAATATAATCATACCTCTTATTTTTGGGAAATGTTCTGAATATAATTTTAGAAAACCACCCACCACACCTCCAAGGTCCCTTCCAACCCTATGATTCTGTGCTCTCTCTATATGCAACTGAGAACATGAGGTTAATTCTACTGCCAAATCTAGAAGTAGCAGAAACAAATTTAAGACAACATTGTTGGTCTTTTAGAAGAAGACTAGGCCATTAAAAAGCAAATCATTGAATAAAACTGGAAGTTTTGAGACTGAACTGTACAGGTAGTCCTTGACTTATAACCATTCATTTAGTAACCATTTGAAGTTACAACGGCACTGAAAAAGTGACTTATAACTGTTTTTCATACTTACGAGTGTTACAGCATCCCGTGGTCATATGATAAAATTTGGATGCTTGGCAGCTGACACACATTTATGACGATTGGGATCATGTGATCGCCATTTGCAACCTTCTGACCAGCAAAATCAATGAGGAAGTCAGATTCACTTAACAACAGTGGCAAAAAAAAGGTTGCAAAAGGGGGGCAAAACTCAAGTGTTTCACCTAGCAACATAAATTTTGGGCTCAATTGTGGTCATAAGTCGAGGACTGCATGTATTGTCAGAGTTTTAAACCTTGAATGCATGCTGACTATATCTTCTTCTTCTGTTTGTTTTCCAAACCAGTACACAGAGGAGAAAGCTAGGAAAGTGGGTATAGTTGGCTGGGTTAAAAATACCAGACAAGGAACGGTTGCTGGACAAGTGCAGGGTCCAGAAGAGAAAGTGAATGAGATGTAAGTACACACTTTCCTTGGTATGCTGGCTAGCTTCACTAAATTGCTACGTTTGATTCAAATGCTGCTGCCAATTAATAAAGCTTTCTAGGGATGGTGAAATTTAAACAATTCACTGAATGAATTTTCTTCAGAAGAAAACTAAATTCTGGTAATGAGAACTTGAAACCTCAAACAAGCTAGAACAGGAATGGAGAACTAAATTACAGTTCCAGACATCTCAATATTGACCTTGGTAGTGCTGAGAATTGTAGTTCAGGAACACTTGAAAGGTTTCCCTCATGATCTAAAACCTTTCATAAAGATTAACTATAAAGAAAACACAATGAATGACAAGTACAGCAACTAGCTGTATTAGAAAAATAGGGTGCCTTGTTGGCACCCTATTTTTCTAATACAGCTAGTTGCTGTACTTGTCATTCATTGTGTTTTCTTTATAGTTAATCTTAATCGTATATTTTCTACAGTACTTCTGATTTTTATTATTAGAGCTTTTAAATCTTTTGCATTTTCTGCTATTAGAGTAATATTAATAATATAATGCAGGCTACTGATATTTCTTCCTCCAATTTTAAAATTATGCTTGCCTTCTAATCCGGCTTCTAGATAGATAGACAGGAGACAGATAGATGTGCAGAGATATATACACATGTATATTTGTGTGTGTATGTGTGTGTGTGTGTGCGTACATGTAAGGAAAGACTCAAGGCTGATAGTGTGATTTTTTTTTCTCCTTATAGTTTGTGGTCCCTGGTACTTTAAGAGAGAAAAGGACCACACCTGTACTGAAGGGAGATAAAAGAGAAATGCAGCTCTGTTAGTAGCAGGATGGAAGGCGGAACTTAACCCTTGTGATGATCCAATGCTAAGTAAAAACTGCCACCAAAACTTGGCAGTAAACTGAACACCCCTGTCTGATATTATCCTCGGGACTCCATGCATTCGATATATAGGTTTTAAGAACAGGTCGGCTAGTTTTCGGGTAGATGGTAAACCAGGACATGCAATGAAGTGGGCCTGTTTGGAGAACAGGTCCACTACAGTCAAGATTACTGTGTTGCCACGACTGCTAAGGAGATCCACGATAAAATCCATAGCTATTTCCTGCAATGGTATACTAGGAGTGGCTACGGACTGTAACAGGCCAGGTGGTTTGAAGGTGCAGGGTATGCTGTTGGTGGAAGAGAGAAAGGAAACTGTTGTGTTGGAATGTGTGGATGACCTTGGGGGACAGTGGGAAACAGATGCTACCTAGGAAACAATCAGACAAGAAAGGTAGGAGCCCCCAGTGGCTTAGTGGTCAGAGAAAGAAACTTAGGAAAGACCCACTCTAATTGATCAATTAAAAGTGGGGTGGGAAGTCTCTAACTTCAGATTTGCAAGAGTCTATTAATGTAACATTATGCTAAAATAGAATTAGTTGGATTTCCTGTCTGGTTTACCTGGAAGGGCCGACAATTGTGTTGGAAAAACTAAAGCCAATTATCTGTGAAGGAGGTGAAACTAAAGTAGTTGGAGTGAGCAACAAGATCTTGAAATTATAGCTATGAAAGAAGTAGCAGAGCCTTACAGCTTTCTATATTTCCAAGGGGAATTGTCAGTTCCTGTAGCTTTCCACTTTGGTAATGATTGAAGTGCTGATCAAACTTCATATTCTAGTAATAGTGTTTCTTGAAAGTTGGGAATATCTCCTAAGACTCTTGGATGTTGACATCTTTTCTGTCATACTTTAAGTATACTCCTTTCATCCTTATTTGATCTTCTTTGAATCAGTTAATCTGTCCATTAGCATCCTTTAGGAAACTGATCTGAGATTTCTGAGTTCAGAGATCTTTTGGAAGACTTCCTTTGTTTTTCCATATTTGATGTTTTTATAGATGTCATAATATTGCTCTTTTCTAGGTTTGGCTTCTCTTCTGGGCAGTTTCCACCATTTATTCTAACTTCAAGTTTGCTTTTTTCTCATTATCTTTGTTAGTCTTTTTTCACATCCATTACAGCGGTGGGTTACTACCGGTACAGTCTGGTTCTACGAACCCGTGGCGGCGGTGGGAGCTCTGCCCACCCGCCCCGAACGCTTCTGCTCATGCGCAGAAGCATTCGGGGCGGGTTCAGCCCCGACTGGTTCGTTCGTGTGCTCGCGCGATGCTGCTCATGCGCAGAAGCGTCGTGCGAGCACACAAACGAACCAGTCGCAATAGGATTTAGAACCCATCACTGATCCATTATTAACAACTTGATTTCATCCCAGAGTTGCTCTGATTCTCTATCCATAGTTCAGGACTTCAAGGCAATTTGCAGTGTTCTCTGTGAAAGTATTCGACATGTGCTCCAAATCATACTGTGGAAGCTGATTCATTTTCTTCTTTAGCTTAACTTGGACCCTGAACATAAACATTATGTAATCTATTCTACTGTTAATCCTTTGGCTACCTGAGCTTTTCTGTCTTCTTGAAACAATAATAGAATCAATTGGGTTTCAGTGTACTCCATGTATATACAGACATTGCTTTGGTTCAGGGGTGGGTTCTACTTACCTTCCCCACCGGTTTGCATCGCGATGGAAATGCACATTTTGCGTGCGCACGCTTCACTCATGCGCACACGCGTCACTTCCCAGAAATCACCCTCTGCACATGCGTAGTACTTTAAAAAACAAAACAAAAAACAAGAGAACCGGCTCGGGGGCGTGGCAGGCCTGGGTCACTGCCGGTTCCAGCGACCCAGGCCGCCACATTACTACCAGTTCTATAGAACCGGTCCGAACCAGGAGAAACCCACCTCTGCTTTGGTTTTTGAAGACTATGTTAACTGTATACCCAAACTTACATTTATATAAATGTAAACCAAAGCCTACCAAAGCCTACCAATCCAACAAGAAGGAATCCAGCCTAATTCAAATTGAGTCAATAGGGAAAAATGTAGAAGTTTGAAATAGGATAGTGCCGGCCACATCCTTCTTGAGCCCTTTACATTTGATAATATTCTAAAGAGGGCATGATTATCTATCATAGCCCCAAAATAAAACATTTTTCTTTTGCTGAAAGGAGAAAATATGCTGTAAA
Source organism: Diadophis punctatus similis (assembly GCA_023053685.1). Classification (NCBI taxonomy): domain Eukaryota; kingdom Metazoa; phylum Chordata; class Lepidosauria; order Squamata; family Dipsadidae; genus Diadophis; species Diadophis punctatus. The sequence goes on along the minus strand of JALIGW010000001.1, from coordinate 34,832,643 downwards.
GTTTTATTGTAAACCATGCTTGTCAAATGTAAGTATTTTAAAAGCCAAATTTTAGATCTGGCCATTTGCCAAGAGGAAATGGATGAGGGCAGAATGGAAGCTTGTTAGTCTAGTTCCTGAAAGAAAGGAATCAGAGCATTAAGTACTGAGAAAACAAAACAATAAATCAAAGCAACTCGTTATATGAGACTGGTGAGAAACAATTACAACACTGGAGAAATGGTATAGCTATGCTAGGATCACTGATGTATAATAACTCATGTGAACATATATTTGGTGACCTGAGTTAAGATACTGATTTTTCCAGGAATGTACAATTAGGATTAGAAATCAGAATAATTATATTTTTACCCGTTTTGATATTCCTCAGGTATGCTAGACAACAGTGTAATTGTTTCCAGTCAACTTTGTCCAATCTTATACTGTGAACCTTCCAAAAAGGACTAGTATATTAATATTTGTTTTTTATATGCCACAATAATCTGCATGGATTCCCAAATGTTTAGCAGAATAAACTATTAAAACTAAAGCAATAATAAAGAACAGACAAACAGTACATTGCAATAATGTAGATAGTACTCCTCATCATACCTAAGAGCTCTGAAAAAGCTTTTGTATTTGTATTTGTATTTGTATTTGTTTATTTGTCAAGCATATATGATTATAAGCAAAGTACAAACAGTAAAACATGTTTGAATATATATGTAATATTACAAGCATGAATAAGAGTAAAAGAGGTATGAATATATGGGTACATTAGGACAGGAACGGTAGGCACGATTGTGCTCTTATGCACGCCCCTTACTGACCTCTTAGGAATGAGGTGAGGTCAATGGTAGATAATAAGAGGTTGAAGTTTTGGGGGTTTGGGGAAGAAACTACTGAGTCAGGTAAAGTGTTCCAGGCGTTGACAACTCTGTTGTTGAAGTCAAATTTTTTGCAATCAAGTCTGGAGCGGTTTACATTTACATTTTACATTACGGTTTACATTACATTTTACTAGTTTCTAGAAGACCAATGGATTTGTGTGTGCTGATATGACTTTTTGGAGAGGCTGTTCTAGAATTTGGAGGCCACAGAGGAAGGGGGGGAAACTATCACTATCCCCGTCCTCTTAAACTAGGGATGTCAAACTGGCCCACAGGGTGCTTAGATCTGGCCCGTGGGGCCGCCTTAGAAACAGCAAAGGACTGGCCCACGGTGCCTCTGCCAGCGAAAATGGAGTGGCCCTCCTGAGCTCCGTTTTCGCTGGCAGAAGGTTGCCGGAAACCGTTGCAGCCTAAAACGGAGCTCGTTTTCGCTGGCAGAGGGTTGCAGGAAGCTCGGGAGCCCCTTTTTCGCTGGCAGAGCATTCGGGCCACCATAAGTGACGTCGAGCTGGCCACACCCACCCTGGCCACGCCCCCAACGTCAAACACAACCCTGATGTGGCCCTCAATGAAATCGAGTTTGACACCCCTGTCTTAAATTGTCAGCAGTGGGAGCATTGTTGGACGTATTATTTTTACAAAGAAAATGTAATCCTGAAGGTCAAGCCATGTTTGATATTTATGGGCTAAAACAGCACTTTGAACTGAACCTATGAACCTATAGGCAGCAACCTTAAGACCCTCTGAGGGAGAATTTCTGTCACAGGGTGCTCCTGCTTAACCCAGACCAGGGTAGCTCCAAGTGATCTTTGCTGCTGCAATTAAGCTGACGCTACGAGATTGTGCAGGACTCTTCATGAGTCACGAGCCCAGAATTTTGGTAATTGATGGCAAAATGTATTATTATTTAGCTTCAAAATGTAATATTATTTATGTTTATATTATTTTGTTATATATTCCCTAATTGCATTTAAGTCTGACTTGAGTCACACTAGTGGGGCATGAGGGGATTGCAACCAGGCCACAGAAATGGCTGATGAGCGCACAAGCGCATCCTCACTTGCACAAGCAGTGGGCAAGTGAGCGTGTGCGCGCACACTCCATTTGCGTGAGTGGCAGGCCCACTTGCACACCACTTGTGCAAAAGGAGCTGCTGTGCACACGCTTGTCGGCCGCTTGCGTGGAACCATCCCCCCTCTCCCCCCCCCTTCACTGGTCCGCAAAGCCGGAAATGTTGGGGAACACTGAATAGGCTGTTGTAGACTGCATGTTTGATGCCTCTGGTTTAAATGATCAACTTCAAGATATGCTATACCTGGCTACATCTATTTTTCCCCAAAAGAAAGTTGGAGTCAGGGTATCACCACTTCTTTAAGGGCCTATATCAGAGAACTATTGATTACCTTCCAAATTCAGCTCATCTCTTTTACCCCAGCCACCTCAAGGAGTCTGGATGGGAATGAATCCAAGCCATCAGTGTGAAAGCACATTTAGCAACTATTCACTCCACTGGAATCTATAGGTTAAGAATAGTGACGCCACTTTAGACTCTGCCCCTGAAGTATTAAAACTATGGTAAATATCAGCAAAATGCTGTGACAAGAAGTTACCACAATCAGACAGCAACTCTTCTTGCTCTCTGAAAGGAACCTGCAGTCTTACACAAGGCCACTGTATAACACCCCTCAGACAAGTAGAAAAGTATGAGCATTTCACTGCTATTACTGCCATTTTATAGTTCAGATGTGAGCTGGTGCCTGTGCTTTGTCAGATTTGTGCATTTCTATCAATGAAGACTTGAAAGCAGTTGACAGATACAGAATTCAAATGCTGTCAAACATATGCCCTTCACTTCTTACCATTCTTTGCTGTCATTGCAAACATGACTTACTACTGTAATGATATTTGGACCGTAACATCAGCTTCAGCTGTCATAGCAGGGAGGCAGCTCCTAGCCAACCATGGCTGATGTTATAGAAAAGTCAGATATGGTTAGTTCTTGGATGGGGAACTACTAAGAAAACCCAGGGCTTAGACTAGAGGGAGGTGTGAAAAAAATCTGAGAAAGACCAGTGACAAATCGGTCTTGCGCTGTTAACAAGAAAATAGTGTGGACATGTCCATTGGTCATGAGAAATCGATCCCAATTTCAAAGAGGTGTTACCTTTTTCCATCGGCCTCAGATAAGGTTTAGGCAAGGGCTATTAAGAGTAAAGAAATAAACACTTATTTGATGTTCTATGAGAATTCAGGAAGACATTTTTGTATCCAACAATTTCACCATCAGTAAATTGCAAAAGGCAGCATTACTCAGAACAGCTTACATCCTGCGGCCATACCTCTAAAACCACAAAACATTGACATTTGCCTATCCCAGGTCCTTGGGAAGGTGGATAAAAATATCCAAATCCAGTCTGAACATCTGGCTAACTGCGACAAACCATTATACTAATAAAATATTAATACAAATTAATAATTGAAAATAATAGGTAGATAAATAAACAGACAGATAGACAAACCTCAAAGGGCAGACACGATGGATCACTGGATCTTTTTCTGCCATCAGTTTTCTGTGTCTATGGCACTGATGATGCAGTTTTTGTAACTGAATACTGTAGATACATATGAAGCATATGTGACGCTTTGCACTAAAGGCATTATTCTAGGTTTTATTACAGTACCTGGCATCCCAAATATTTAGCAGTTTATTGCCATATATAGTTAATGAAAAGAAATGTATTGTATGCACTGGATTGATTATGCTCTTAGGATTATGGGTTTTATTTTTAAACTTGCTAACAGATCTCTAGATGGAGCTGTTTGATGGTTAATAGTAACTTCTGAACTGCAGTCTCCTTTGGATGCCTATGTCTGCATTTTAAACTGCTCTGCAGTGAGCTTTGTCTCTTTTTTTTCAACACGAGACCCCTTTTCTCTTGTTCCTACACTATCTTTATAGAAAGACATTCTACCAGTTAAGACTGAGGCAAGATCCAGATTCTGAGAGCTAAGAACATGACAAAGCAAACAAATCAGCTAAAATGCCCACTCTAAAGAACACCCTTGTCCCTACCACCTTGCCATGGTCTTTTAGAATGCAATTCCCAACATCCCTTCCCAGAATCCCTGCTTGTTCTGTCCCCAGTTACAAAAGTCTCAACACACAACGTTTGAACAAACTTGATTTAATTAATGAACCACTGCTAATAACTGGCTTAGCAGGGGCAAACACACAAATCAAAATACACAATAATTTCTTGCATCAATCAGTTGCTAATTTGGCTTCATTAGCAGCTGGCGTAAGCGCAGTCAGTCTTCGCTCCAAACAAAAGCTATTAGTTCTGGTTATCTCATGGAATGTCCGAAGCCTTGGCCAAATGCCCAGGAATCTTTCTTGAGACAAAATCCAAAGAAGGGAACCAGGAATTTCACAATGCAGGGCACTACAGAGATCCGAGGTTAACTAATTGTTTCCTGCAGCTTGCCAGCTGCCTCTTAAATAGTCTAGGGCAGGGGTAAGCAAAGTTGGCTCTTCTATGACTCGTGGACTTCAACTCCCAGACTTTCTGAGCCAATCATGCTAGCTCAGGAATACTGGGAGCTGAAGTCCACGAGTCATAGAAGAGCCAACTTTGCCTACCCCTGGTCTAGGGGAGTGTTCTTAAATAGACTAGGGGAGTGTTCTTAAATAGACTAGGGGAGTGGCCAATTAGCCCCCAATCTTACTCCTGAGGAAACCTCCTCCAGAGTAGACCTTTCTGCCTCTTGGCAGCCCTGCGTGGTCTTGCATTCAGGAAAGGAGTAGCCCCACCTTTCTCATCATTGCCAAGAGGTGCTGGAGGTTCCAAAGGCCCTGGCTGCACAGGCTGCTGACGGGCCACAACACTGCTCCCAGCCTGAGTTTCTGTTTCTTTCCGAATGCTTGGCGACACTTCAAAACAAAGCCCTGAGCTGCAAATGCTAGTAACCTTGCTTAGCGACTGCCTCAGACAGAAACTCTATGCAATTATGAAGGTGATGAAAAAAGTAACAGTAACCTTGTGAATGTGACCAATGCCCATATTTACAAACGTTGCAGGTCTCTAAAGCAAAGCAAAGTTGAAGTAAGATTGTATGCACAGTCATAGTCATGTGATTTTTCCCTTAGTGACCACTTAGGTTAATGAATGCGTTTCTGGTCCCATTAAACAAGGATTACTAGTCCTGACCTTTCTCTTTTCATCCTTCTCTTTTGATTTTTTTAAACTGAAACATTGAGCAAAAGAAAGCATATAGCATTCTTCTTTATAACACTATGCTTAGCAGTTCACACGAAACTATAAATATTTAAATGTATATTTTTAAAGGAGTACTTACAAAATGTGTGTGGAATAATATTTGTTTCCACTACAACCATACATAGTATCCAAGGTCAATTTATTTTAGCACACTGATTTAAGAATACAAAAATAGTGCTAAACAATGTTTTACTTTTTGATAGTTTATAAACATTCATTCTCACTATTTATTCTCCTCATGCTGGCAGGATATGTTCCATAGCTAATATTTATCATTCAAAACCATTGGGGAAAAATGCCTTCCAGTCACTTGTGCTAATTGAGGAAATATTACCTGTTACAAAAGACCATCTCTTTGCTAAAAAAAAAACCAATATCCTGTGTGGTCACAAATACATGTATGTATGTATGTATGTATGTATGTATGTATGTATGTATTCATGTATGTATGTATGTATTTATACATCATTTTAAAATAGCTTCAATATTTTTACTGCAAAAATTGCGTTTTCCCATGATATTCTTAAGTCACGGCTATACTTTATAATCCTGTTGATGGAACTGTTGCACTTATTGCTATAGCAACCTGCAGAAATTTGACAGGCATACCTTTTTTGGTATGAGTTTTTCTTACATTTACATTGCAACATAATTCATTGGAAGACGCAGGGTGCTTGCTGGAGGTGGGGGTAAATTTATCTCATAGACCAGGAACCAAATTCAGACATGATTTTAGGGAGCTGACAGAGGCTGAAAAGAATAAATGTATTCCTGAAGAGTGTTGCACCTGATGAACAATTTGAATAGAGCCATTCTTGATAAATACTGCATTTCAATAGAATTAAAACCATTGTCTGTCTTTGCATGGTGTTGGCTTAACAATGGTTGACTTAATTCAGTTAATCCAATATCTTAGAATGTGTGATATATTGAAACTTTACTTAACCACACAGGCTGGATTTGCATAACCTACTAAAGTACTATTAAATGTGGCCAGTATTCGTTGTTTTGGTGTCTTTTGTGATACATTGGGCTTTTCAACAATTATTTCAGTATATTTGCCAATTAACTATCTTGCCTTTGTCATCCCCCAAAACAGCTTAGGAAAAAATGTTTGATTTTCTGTTTTGAGGGCAAAATTAATGTACAAATTGAGGCTTTATGACTCTATTTCTTAGAATATGTCATTATCAGCTCAAATCAGAGCACTTTTAGTTATGCACCCTCTCATTTCTAGAACATGGCCCTAAATATGTTATGCAAACCTCAGTACAGCACTCAAGACAGTGAAAGCTGTGTACCTCGATTTATATTCATATTGATTGTTTCCTGATTGCTTACTTGAACCCTATGACAACCATTCTTGACAAATGTATCTTTTCTTTTATGTACACTGAGAGCATATGCACCAAAGACAAATTCCTTGTGTGTCCAATCACACTTGGCCAATAAAGAATTATATTCTATTCTATTCTCTACATATCTGTATATTGTTCTCCAGTACATAAGACCCACTCTCAAAAACAAAGCAAATGTACCTATTAACCAATATAGTTGTTTGTTTGATTATTTAAATAATGTATATGGCCACTTATCTTACATCAATGACACTGAGCAGAATAAAGGTAAAGGTTTCCCCTGATCATTCTTGTCCAACTCTAGGGGGTGGTGCTCACCTCTGTTTCTTAGCCGAGGGAGCCAGCATTGTCCAAAGACATTTTCCGTTGTCATATGGCCGGCATAATTATATGCTGAAGTGCACAGAACACTGTTACTGTCCCACCAAAGTGGTACCTATTTATCTACTCTCATTTGCATGCTTTTGAACTACTAGTGGGTAGGAGCTGTCCAGCTGTCAAGCTCAGTGTCTTTAACTGCTGAGCCATCGCACCCCTACCTGGGCAGAATACAAAGATTAAAACCAACAATTACAAACATAACCCATGATTGCCACAAAAGTGCTTTTCCAAAAGGCAACTAGCCTTCCTTGGTTTTTTCCTTGAAAATGTTTTGCTTCTCATCCAAGAAGCTTCTTCAGTTGAGGATCTCCATCGACATAACCCATGATGTCTAGGTAAATAATACACCTCAATCGTTGAATCACCTCAAGAGCTGAGCGTGACTAATCTGCTGGCCTAAAGGTCCGGGAAATGCAGTTCTTCAGAACTATATGAGAGTCTAATAGGATTAAGGCCACCTGGATCTCTGACAGGATCTATTCCACAAGGCAGGAGCCGCTACAGAGAAGGCACATCTTCAGGGTCCAACATGGTGATATAGTTTGGTAGGATGGACTAGAGCAGGAGTGTCAAACTCGCGTCGTCATGGCTGCATCATGTGACATATCGGGACTTTTCCTCCCCCTTCACTAAACCGGGTGGGGACGGGGCCAGCATATGACGCATCCGGCCCATGGGCCGCAAGTTTGACATCCCTGGACTAGAACATTTCTTTTCTACTAAAGCAGCTACAATGGGAATATGGAGGCTCAGCAAGTATCCAGTCTCTATGGCATGTACGGCTTTATAGATGATAATCAGCACTTTGACTCACACCCCAAAGCCTAATGGAAGCCAGTGCATGTCATAGAACAGCAGTGTTATATAGGCATGCTATGTCAACCTTTGCAGGTAAATCGGATAGGAAACATGACTAGATGTGCTCATTCTACTTTATTGTAATGCTACATGAATAGAATCTTTAATCTAAAGGTACAGATTTTCCAATGCCACTTCTGCTTTTTGATTGCCTGATCAACTAGGTCAGGTTGCTAAATTTCTTTCTCTGACCATTAATCCAGTGGCGGCTACCCCTCTCCAGTCTGATGGTTTCCTAGGCAGCATCTCTTCCCCTTTTTCCTCAAGGTCTCCCACACATTCCATAACATACCAAGATGCACCTGCTACTGCCCATGCTACTTCATTCTGGTCCAGCTACTACAGCTTTCAAATGTACATCAAGAGAAGCTCCACGTAAGGCATATTACAGTAATCCAAATGCGAGTAATTTAAAAAGGCATAAATCAACATGAGAAAAGCCTTGCAGTCCACAAACGGACCCAATTGGTATACAAGTTGAACCTTGCTGCTCATGTCACCCTCACCTGAGCATAAATAGAAGTAGCTTATGCTCCGTCCTAGAAATCTGCAGTGGCTAGTAAATATAAAAACCTACTTACTGATATCTTGAAGAGGCCTTAGTTTGTTAGAATGGGCAGGATTGGCCTAGATGGGCCTAGTACTACAACTGAAATGATAGAAGACAATTTCTCATTCTGCTGTTCTGCCTGTAGCCCCATCAGCCTGTCCCGTGTTTCTGGCAGAACCCCCTGCTCCCCTGTGCCACACACACACATACCACATTCCTTGCCTGTGATACCCACCTCTTCTCTCTTAACAATCTTCGAAGTCTTGAGGTTATGATAATACGATGGCAATTAGAACTGCTGGTATTCTGAGACAACTTTACATCTGAGGTCTCCCCCATGTATGCATGATTTTGTATGTCCTTTTTAAAAAAAATTTAAATTGTTTTTAATAATTTTATTGTTTAGTTCTTTAAAATGCTGTACGCCGCCCTGAGTCCCCAGGGAGTAGGGCGGCATAGAAGAACTCTAAAATAAAATTAATTAATTACTTGATTACTTGATTAATTAATTAATTAATTTCTCATAGCTAAGTGATGCAGTCACATGACGTTGTGCTTTATGACCACTTGGCTTAGTAATGCAATTTCTGGATCCAATTGTTTTCATAATTGAAGTACTACCGATATTTAATTTTAGACCCATTTTTTTCACTTTGCTCCTTGACTTTTATTACTCGGGCTTGCAAATCCTTTGCATTTTCGTCTCTCAAGATAGTTTCGTCAGCATAGCTCAGGTTATTGATGTATCTTCATCCAGTTATAAAATATTCATCTTCTTCTGATACAACTTCCCTTAATATTTATTCAATATTTAGGTTGAATACATAATTGTCTTGCACCTTTGCCAACCTGGAGCCAGACTGTTTCACCATGTTCTGTGGCTTCCTGACCTGTATATAAATTTCTCATAAAGACAATGAGGTATTCTGGGATCCTATTTTTCTGAGTACTTTCCACAGCTTGATGTGATTGACACAAAAAAAATTCTCTAATTGATAAAACACGTACTGACTTCTTTTTGGTATTCTTTGGCTTCTCAATTATTCTCCATGCATCATATTACTGTCTTGTGTTCTTCAGCCTTTTCTACAGCCAACTTGAACATCTGGCATCTCTTTTTCTGTGTGGGGCTCTGATCTGCGTTAGATTATCCTAAGCATTATTTTGCTAGCATGTGAGATATTGTGTGATAGATTGCATACCCTGTTCAATCTTTTTGAGGGGGTGGGTATTGGAATGGAAACTGGCCTCTTTCAATCAGTTGGCATTCCTCAGAAATGCTGGTAGAGCTTGGTTAGAACTTTTACTGACTCTTTTTCTATTGCCTGCTATATTTCAGTGGGTATTCAATCTCTTCCTGTAGACTTCCAATTTGGTGATGGCTGGAGTGTTGACCTAACTTTATCTTCTAGTACTAGAAGTTCTTGAATGTATGCAATATCTTCTAAGGTATCGTGGATATGGACATCCTTAGTGTACAGTATTTCAGTATACTTCCATCTTTATTTGATCTCTTTTGAATATGTTATATCCATCAGAACTCTTTAGCATACCAATTGAAGGTTGGAACCTCTTGAGTTCAACATTATTTGGATCAGATTTTGGAACCAGACAGTGCTCTCTTTAGCAAAAATCCCGATGTCCAATAGATAGAAGCAAATGATCCTTCCTTCCTTCCTTCCTTCCTTCCTTCCTTCCTCCCTCCCGCCCTCCCTCCCTCCCGCCCTCCCTCCCCCCCCCTCTCTCTGGATCTGTTAGTTTTAGCCAGTGCAGACATTATAAAGATTGTGATTCCAGGATACAGATATTCTCCCAGGGCTATTTTTCCCCATTTGAATGAAAGTGACAAATGCTTTATGCCAGCTGAAGACTTAACATAATCTTTTAATTAGAATTTTCAGAATGTGTCTTAGAGAATCTGAATCACAACATCTTTGTTGTTTTTTTAAGGCCATTTTGAATAGAAATGCCGCAAGTTAGCAAGTATTAGCTTCTTCCCCACTGGTCCTTTTTTCTGAATTATAGCAGCATAGTTCTCAACTTCTGTGCATCTGCCAGAATCCATTAACTATTTCACTTTCCAACACTTCTAAATATTTTGTATACTTAGCACATATTTTTCAATCACACTTAATTTGCACAATCTAGACAAGGTGACAAGGTCCATGTAAGAGATACTGAAAATATTTATCAATTTAAGGATATTTTTTGATAGATTGCAATTTTATTGTGTGACCAGTGTTCCCAAAACAGTAGTAAGATCATTCCGGTCCCCAGGTTTATATAAGTTTGGGGAAGAAGGGGGAAACAAACAAGGCCAGACATTCATTTTTAAAATTACAATTCTTATAATAATTAGTTGGCATGAAATGATTAGCATGATAAAACAAGTGCCAAGCAGATGACTTGGGGAGATGATAGAATTTCTTTTTTTGTCTGCAATGCAGTACATTGGATTGGCTGCTTCTGTAGCTACATGAAAGCTGAGGAAAGGTGAAAAAGAAAAGATGGAGTCAGGAGGAACTATATGGTTCAAAATTGGGAAAGAGATGTGGCCAGGTTCTACCCTATCACCTTATTTATATATGTGATAAAAATGAGAAGTACCAAAAGAAAAAATGGAATTAAAACTGTGGGAAGAAACATCAACAATTTTAGACATGGTGATATCACTTGCAGGTCAGAAGTGAGGAAGATTTAAGGAATCTCTCGTAAAAGTGAAAAACAGTGTAAAAGCCTGTCTGGTTTTTCTGACTATTAAAAAAAATGTAATTAGTCAATGCCAGCCAGTAATAGGTAGAGGAGCAGTTGATGATACTTCCCTTAAGAATGGTCTCTAACTCATAAAGAGATGCGTACTACTTAAATGTAAAACTGTGACTAGATCTAAACAGAATAGTGTACTGTACAAACATCATGCTGACAATGGTAATATTGTTAAGGCCATGTTTTTTTCCTAATTGTAGAAGATAAAAGTCCTATACAAAGTCCAATTTCCAAACTTTATGAATCTACATTTGCCAACTCCACTGAAAACAATTCTGGGAATTCTTTTCCCTTAATAAATGCAGTGATGGGAAAGCAGCATAATCATACTTGTATATGTATATGCTTTTAGTTACTACATGTCCATGTGTATTGATTTTTTTTAACATTTTGATTTTAAAAAGTCAGAGCAACATAAAAAGTCTTTAAATCAATATCAAACTGTTTCTCATTTCCATTTCTTGTAACAACGCTATATTACTGCAATCATGTGATAACTCTGGGTCTATATAACAACTTATAATGCATATAATGACATTAGACTAGAAAGATCAAATACTCAAGGGAGTTAGTATGGAACCACTCTATGGTTAGAATATTGACTTAAAACTGGGGAAAGCCATCATTTTCATTTCCTTAAGTCAAGTTTTATCTGTCAGTAACAGTGGAAGGCACTATCTTGGCAGCAAGATCAGAGCAAGAATCAACTGCTGTATGCGTGGAAAGGTCCACAGCTTCATCTGCTGAACAACAGGCAAGAATCTTCATAATCACACCAGAAATTTCTTTTCCTTTTTTTCCACTGCTGGCAAATTAGCAAAACAAAATTACAAGCTTCAAAAGCCCACCAAAACTGAAATGCCTACAAAAATCATTCCAGAAAGAGGGCACAACTTTGTCTCTTACTGTTACATACAGTACCGGTTGTGCCTCATCTTCTCACAACTCTCAGAAACATATTCTGCTCAATTGTCCTGCAGCAAGAGTTTGTGTAAAAAGAATAATAACTCATTACTCTTTAGCATAATGTGAAAAACAATACTGGGGCAGGGGTGATGAAGGAAGAATATGAATTCTTTGTCTCCATGTGTATAACTTCCAACTTCTAGAGTCCTTGTATTGTTCCAATAGGAGAGAATATATATCTGTCCTATATACCCAGTTCAATCCATATACCAAGGAGTCCTTATATTTTATTTCATGAATGACTTTAGCATCCTCTCATTGGCCTTACCAATGGATTTGTTTACATGGCCAGATATCTTTGTATATTCTTACTATCCTACCTTAATAAGAATGAATATTTTTTTCTTTCTATAATTGGAAAGATGGAAATTTGGAAATTGGAAATCTGCATCTAATCTAGCAGATGCAACAGCTGTGGCCGTAGCTGACATACAGTACATCATGCCTAAAATAGCTCTCCTGCAAGTACAAAAGATTTGTATCCATTATGAAGATACGGTTGCAGCAGATTGATTAAAGTAGATGGTTGCTTAAATTATGTCATATATTGTTTTAAATGTAATAAAAAGGAAGCTTGCTTTCAGCATTTTTCAAACTCCTACGTTTTAATTTTTTTTTCAATTTTAAAAAAGAGATACCTTAATCTGCAAGTGTCCCAATGACAGGAACAGTAACAGTTGTTTAGGAGATGTAGTATTCCTAAAGCCAGATTCTAGGCCACTGAAACCTAAATAAATATGTTTGCATGTGTTGCGGTTGTGGGCTTCATGCCTTCGTGTCATCTTTTTGTGCCTTTCCCTATCTCTGCTGCTCCATATCAATGCACAGCAGCAGTAATGGAAAATATAATGCCTGGCACCAGAATAAGGAGCAAGTGATTACATACTACGGAAAGAGACTTCAGCACAGATGCTATTTATAGCAATGGTTTGATCTTTCACTCAATCTTTAGTTCTAGCCAGCTATAGTGGCCTTGATCCAGGATGCACATTCTCAGAAAGTTGTTAAGGCATGTTAAAAGCAAAGGAGCCCAGCCCCTTTTTCCATTTGGTCATTTTATCATTGATTCTTACATGTATGCGAGTGAATGTGCAACCTTTATGGACTTACATATTCTGGTTGGCTGTGCTAGAAATATTGAGGGATGTGGAAGATTACATTATTGATAGCCAGTGGCAATTTCCACATTTCGTCACTGGAATAATGTTTGCCTTTCATGGGGCCGAAGAGATGATAGTCTGAAGGCGCTAAATCTGGTGAGTATGGAGGATTATTATTCCAGTGACGAGGAAGTGAAAACTGCAGTGAAGAAGTGGCTCAAAGAACAGTCAACAAAATGTTACGAGACAGGGATACATGCTCTCATTTGAAGGTGGAACATTGCTATTGAGAGAAACGGTGACTCTGTTGAGAAGTAGGGATGTGACCCACAGAGGACCAGCTTCATTTTGATGTATGCTACATGTTCCTGTGTTGGTAATTATACCTGTCCTAAAGAAAATGGCATTACTTTTTGACTCACCCTCGTACAACAGAACCTATACATTCAACCCTGTACAATGCTGTAACTAATCTGGGACTGGATCAACTAGTAACCAACAATACTAGACTCAACAACTGCCTTGATCTCATCTTCTGCAACAGTTCAAATTCAATTTATGGACTACAAATAAAAGAACCCTTTTCCAACAGTGATCACAGCATGATAGACTTTTGTCTCAACATACACCCTTACAAAAATCATCATAATAATGGGACCCCCAGTTACAGTTTTTTAAAAGCCAACTATGATGTCATAAACACTGACCTCTCATCTCTTGATTGGCAAACGCTATTCACTGGCTGTATTACTGCCGAAGACCATTATAACATTTTCCTACTTGAAGTCAAAAGAGTCATTAAACTATACGTACCACTAATAACCCCCCCAAAACAGGAAAAACAAACTACCCATAACAATAAGGAAGCTCCAAGCAAAAAAACAATCTCTGGCAAAAAAACAAAACTGGCTACATAGCAAACTTCAAAAGCCGCTACAAAAACTTATGCCAACAAATAAAGACTGAATGCAGCAATTATCATATCAATCAAGAGGAAAACCTCCTGCGCACGAAATTCAACCGTGCATTCTACCATTTCATAAACAACAAACTTAAAGAGACAAGAACCATCCCACCCCTAAACTGACCTAACAATAAAGACTGTAATGATGAAACCGTTAAAGCCAACCTCTTTAACACATTCTTCGGCTCAGTCTTTGTAAACAGCAACAACTTATGTCCAATATTTCCTAGTCGAACCACAAACAATTACAATGATCTAATACACACCGATTTCACAGAAGACAACGTTGGAAAGGCACTACGCAATCTAAAACCATCTTTATCCATTGGACCAGATGGACTATGTGCCTACTTCTTTAAAAAACTTTCCACTGCCCTAGCAGAACCACTGAGCATAATTTTTGATAAATCGTTCAGGACCAGCTCCCTATCCAGATGGAGGAGAGTCCCTTGACTGAGGGAGATGGTCACTAGCCACAGTCATCCCTATCTTCAAAAAGGGAGACCCCAGCCTAGTTGAAAATTACAGACCAATCTCTTTATGTTGCATCACCTGCAAAGTCATGGAATCAATCATTAACCAATCCATTACCCTCCACTTAGAGACAAACAACCTACTCTCTAACAAACAATTTGGTTTCAGGAAAAAATTATCCTGTAATCTACAACTTCTACACTGTAAAAACATATGGACTACACAACTCGATCAGGGCAAAGCAATAGACGCAATTTACATAGACTTCTGCAAAGCCTTTGACTCAGTGGTACACAACAAACTACTTCTAAAAGTAAAATCTTATGGCATTTCTGGACCTCTGCACAAATGAATTACTGTGTTCCTGTCAAACAGACAACAAGTGGTCAAAATAGGAAACACTTTATCAAACTTTGTACCTGTTAACAGCAGTGTTCCCAATGGCAGTGTTTTAGGACCAACTCTTTTTATTCTTTACTTAAATGACCTTTGTGATAATATAAAAAGCATCTGTCCTCTTCGCAGATGATGTAAAACTATTCAACACCACCAACAATACTATTACCCTTCAAAAAGACCTTGACTATATATCAGAATGGTCAAACAAGTGGCAACTTCAAATCTCAATCAACAAATGCTCAGTCTTACACATTGGCAAAAATAATCAGAACACAAAATACAAACTAGATGATCATGACCTTGTTGACGATCCTCACTCAGTAAAGGACCTTGGAGTAATCATCTCTACTTATCTAAGTGCCAGAGCCCACTGCAACAGCATTGCTAAGAAGGCATTAAGAGTGGTTAACCTAATCTTGCGTAGCTTCTTCTCTGGTAATATTTTACTTCTAACCAGAGCATATAAAACATTTGCTAGACTAATACTCGAATACACGAAATGAATACACAAAATACGCGAAACGTCGCAATGCGAACCTGTGGCAAAGGTAAGTGAAACCCACCCCTGTGTGCTAGTGACTACAAAAAGACCAAAACAGTAAACTTGGCAACAATACAGAAGAGGTTTGTCATTGCTGCATTCCAGGATATTTTTCATCTTCCCAGTATGATTCTCCTATTTAAGTCCTGAAACAGGTTTGGTCCAATTTACTCTTGAGATTAGCCATGTTGAATTGGAGCTGCTAGCTACTAAAGCAGGGGTCCTCCTCAAACTTTTTAAACAGGGCCAATTCATGGTCCCTCAGACTGTTGGGGGGCCAGACCGGCTGGGTGGGTGTGGCTAGGTGGTCATGTGACTGGATGGGCATGGCTAGGTCATGTGACTAGATGGGCATGGCCAATTTAACAGTCCATTAAACAATGCACACAAATTAAACTTTAATTTGTTTTGCTCCTGGGGATGTTTTATTTGCTTTTGTTTGCATGTTGCTCTGTTGATTGACTTTTCTTTTTACTAGATCATTTTTTCAGTTGTTTAGGAGTCTAGTAGTGGTCTACTTCAGGAAACTCAGTTTTGCACCAATTCT
Organism: Diadophis punctatus similis; assembly: GCA_023053685.1. NCBI lineage: Eukaryota > Metazoa > Chordata > Lepidosauria > Squamata > Dipsadidae > Diadophis > Diadophis punctatus. The sequence continues at coordinate 34,816,593 of JALIGW010000001.1, read as the reverse complement.
TCTCAGCCCCAAGGAGCTTGAGAATTCTCTCTCTCTCTTTTTTTTTTCTTTCTGTCCCTTCCTTCCTTCCTTCCTTCCTTCCTCCCTCCCTCCCTCCCTCCCTCCCTCCCTCCCTCCCTCCCTCCCTCCCTCCCTCTCTCTCTCTCTCTCTCTCTCTCTCTCTCTCTCTCTCTCTCTCTATATATATATATATATATATATATATCTGTATCTCTATCTATCTTCTGGAGCGGGGGAGGTGAAAAACAGGCAGTTTTTGCCCATTTCTTTGCCTCCTGGGGCATCTGTGTGCCCCATTTTTCACCTCCCCAGCCTCTAGCAGCATTCTACAGGCCCAAAACAGGCAAAATTGGCCCAATTTTTGGCCAAAAATAGGCCGTTTGTGCCCATTTTGTGGCCTCCTGGGGCGTCTGTGCACCCCATTTTTCACCTCCTCCGCAATATTGCCTCCAGCAATATTCTGCAGGCCAAAATTGTTGACCTTACCTTTCAGTTCCAGCCCGCGGGGCTCACAAAGGTAAGTCCTGTGCTTGTCTGAAGGGTGGGTGGGGCGATGTGGGTGGGGCAGCCTCATGGTCCTGCGCAGGCCAGATTAATGGCTTCAGTGGGCCACTGCGCAGGCCAGATTAATGGCTTCGGCGGGCCACAGTTTGAGGACCCATGTACTAAAGGTAATAAGTATTAAGTGTTTCTATATTTCATAGAAAAGAGCTAAGGGTAACAGAGAATCCAAGTCCCTTTAGTGGGATCTTGGGGAAGATCAGATTATTGTGTGGAACTTCATTATACAAAGATACTTTCCTTACTTTATAGTAGCAGTTATAGTCTTGCAGAGTTACTTGCAGGCACTGAAGAATGATCCCATCTCTAAATATGAATGGAAAAGTACACCCTTAAATATTACTACCTATATCAGCGGTTCTCAACCTGGGGGTCGCAACCCCTTTGGGGGTCGAACGACCCTTTCACAGGGGTCGGGAGACTTCGCCCAGATGCCACCATTTGGGTTCTTTTACCCTCTGCGCATGCGCAGAATGCTTTGCGCATGCGCAGGGGTAAAAGAACCCAAATGGCGGGGGTGGGAGCAGCGGTGGGGTAGGTCGCGGCGGGGCGCGGGGCGCAGCATTAGGAAGGTTGAGAACCACTGACCTATATGATTCTGATTCCATACTCCCTATACTCCCCAAGGAGCCCAATCATGCAATCCATCATTCATATGTATTCGACTTTTTATAAATGTGGCAATGATGTCCTGGACAGAGTGGTTATAGAATTAGATCACATTCAGGGGTTAAGGTATAAAGTCTGTAAATGTAAAAGGGATTGGATCTTCTCCAACCTGATACCACCACCACTGCCACCCTGCCACCATCAGCATTTGGAGAGAGAGGAAAATAGAGAAAGAAAAGGGGTGTGTGTTCTTGTGTAATTTTTCTATTTTGCCTCCCAAATTATTTAAACTTTTGGATTTTATTACTGCAATCTTGGAATCACAATGTTTAACTGGCTATTGTAGCAATTTATGCCATTAATTTTCATTATGAATAATTCCAAGAATAGAATAGTTAATATTGGAACAGTTAAACATTAATTACAGCAAGATGTACTGTATATTCAGCTATTTAAAGAAGTGATGAAGATAGCTCAAAGTGGAATGCAACATATAGGTAAGTTAAAGTTCGTAGGGTGAAATAGATAGCTATTGTTTGAAAAAAAACCAGTAAAAATAATTCTCCACAAAATCCTGAAATATTTTTCTTGCAGGCGTTGGCTTCTATCTCAATCCACCCACAGGCCTTCTGTTTCCCATTACTACTGTTAATTCCCCATTTAGCTGAAGAAGTGAAAGGCTGGAATAGTAAACATCCGTGAAAAATTTCACAGCCATTTCCTGTAATTTCATGGCTCTTAAGGCTAAGAACCATTCTCTTAAAGGTTTTAATTTTTAATCCTAAGTATCAAACAAATTCATGGCTCTTTATTGACTACAAAATGTGGAATACTTCAGAATGCAACATGCAGAGAATAACCAGATGGACATGGCATAAGCATGACAAGAGGAGGGTCATACCTATGTTAGTTAGTAGACATGTAATGAATTTTTGTTCCATTGGAAGAACATCTCTGAAAAATTGGGGTGTGATATAAGGCTTATGTATATAAATATGCAGACTGAATATAGGTTTTTTAAAAAATCACTGTCAGTGTCTATATTTCTGTATCACACAATCAGCATGAATGGCAGTTTATACTATAATGCTCTATCCATAAAGTTTGTATTGATCATAGAGGAGGGAAAACATCATTGCACTTAGCTGCACTTAGTTATGTGCATGAATCTTAACATACAAAATGTCTTTCGTGGTTATAGTTCAACACTGAAAATGCATTTGGGTAATGTATGTACCCATTATACCATCACTCCAGTTGAAATGGCACAAGCCACCATTAGAATTATCACAACTAATGCAGATTTGTAATTTCACATTCTTGTTTGTAGTAGGCCTTGCCTATTTCTACTCCTTCCATTTTAGATGCTTGCTGGAGAAAGGCTAACAACAAAGCTTACTTAAAACAGGGCTTCTTTCTCTCGTCACCCTCCCCACACTCAAAGGCACTCAAAAGTGTTTTGGAGCTGTTTAGATAATAAACGGCTTCTAGATTCAGTAAAAAGATAAAGGATGCTCTATTCAGAGGGCTTTAACTCAACAGGAAGATTCATGGGAAGGACAGTAAAGTAAAATGGCATGAAAAGGAGAAAGGAGTACACAACCAAATTAGGAATGCCAAATTGCTAATCACTATTGATCACATATAAGTGCCAGTTTGGCACTGTAAAGAGGCAGACAAAGAATGAGCTACTTAATAAATAGATGCCTGGCCATTATAAAGGTGAACGAAGGAAGGCGTGCATGATCATTCTGGTTACATTACTGGCAAAGGACAGGCATTATTCTCCAGTGCGCTGCTTGGAGAATCCAAGCATGGGTTGACTTCCGTCTATCTGCCCAGGAACTGAGTTGTAACAATTTGATGGCCACGCCTCCTCTGCTCGACTGAGCCCGTTTTTAGACTCAGTCCAGCCTAGAGGGACGTAGAAAAATTTACTCCACAACTCAGATCTAAGCAACTTGTCCTTTACGCTTGGATTCTTCTTCTGGAACATAATAGAGGAGCAGGCACAGTGAGAATTTATTTCTGCCGATTCACAGCCTGTAGTTGTGGATTGTACCTTGGCATCGGTCCCTGAGATCCTGGATTTTTTGGCAAGAAGGGCTGGACAAAAGGTTGTCTCCAAACACTCTTCGTAGGCAGGTGGCGGCTTTATCCACTGTACTGACATGAGAATTGACAATCCCCTGCAGTTTCTCAAAGAGGCCGCTAACTTGAAGACCTCTGTGGTACATAGATACCCCTCCTGGGATCTTCCCCTAGTGCTACAGGCCCTCACATCCATGCCCTTCGAGCCGTTGAGGTCCTCCAGCCTCTGGTTCTTGACCTTCAAAGTCACATTCATCATGGCCATTACCTCGGCCAGGAGGATCCCTGAATTGGCGGCCCTATCCGTTCAGGAGGATCTTTGCATCTTCCACCCTTCGGACAGAGAGTACTCCAGCGAGTTCATCCCACCTTGGGGACCCAAGACCAGTTGGTCTCCCACCCCTAGGTCTTAAGCTTGGGTATGTCCCACACTTGGATTCTCCAAGCAGCGTACTGGAGAAAGGACGTTGATCTTACCTGACTCGTCTCTTCTCAATGCGCTGTGGGAGAATCCAATCCCACCCAATCGACAGTTCTGGTCCGGGGCCCGTGGGTGGTCACCATCATCTACACTGGTTTCTACTGGACAGCTACGCCTTTGTCAAAAAACTGGGGCTCAGCCAAGCAGAGGAGGCATGGCCATCAAATTGTTACAACTCAGTCCCTGGGCAGATAGACAGAAGTCAACCCACACTTGGATTCTCCCGCAGCGCACTGAGAAGAGACATGTCAAATAAGACCAACATCCTTTCTCAACTATTGCATGTAATACTTTTTCACTTTACTTAGGCTTTCTGTTTGTTTGTTTGTTTGTTTGTTTGTTTGTTTGTTTGTTTGTTTGTTGGATAGTTAGGGAGTTCTTTATATGTATAGCCTTGCAGCTTTCATTCAAAACACAAGAGCTTGATTTAAAAGTTATTGAGTCCTCATGGCATCTGAGAAATACTGTATAGAAAACTTATATATATATATATATATATATATATATATATATATATATATATATATATATATATATATATATATATATATATATATATATATAATGTTTATATGTCATACATAGTTTTAAATGTGGTTTATAAAACAAATTACAACAGCTTAGTTCACAAATAATATTCAGTCACAAACAACAGTTTATATAATACTAATTCATAAATCTTTATGACTAGGAATATACTAAGCCAAAACATCAAGTCACATTATGACTTAGTGTGATGTATGAATCCAGTGTACGTATGTATTTTTACAAGGAGCATTCAGAACTGACTGGCATAGCTGAAATTACATGGTTAAGTACTTATGGATAATGTGAAAGACAAAGGAATATCAAAGAAAATTCTATTTTTTGCTTTATTGATTAAACAAAGCTTTTAAGTCTGTGGATCACAGCAAATTATGGGTAGCTATCTCATCTGCTTATTGAAGAAATTTTATGATGTCCAGGAAGCAATAGTTAGAACAGAATATAGATGAACTAGCAGGTTCAAAATTTATTTATTTATTTATTTAAATGGATTTCTATGCCGCCCAACTCCCAGGGGACTCTGGGCGGCTCACAACATATTAGAATCCATTACAAAATATAAAATACAGTAATTAAAAAACATACAAAAGTTAAAAAGAGTATCTCATATTGCACCAACACTGTATTTAATGTATGTGAAGACTATGTAATAGAAAGTGCTGGATTAAAAGCAAGAGAAATTTGAATAAAAATTGCTGGAAAAGTTATTTACCTCAGAATTTCTTTTTAATATGAAAGAAGAGATAGAACATAGAGTTGGAAGGGACCTTGGAGGTCTTCTAATCCAACCCCTGCTCAAGCAGGAAACTCTATACCAGTGATGGCGAACCTTTTTTGGTTCGCGTGCCAAAAGGGGGGAGCGCAGGGGGTCATGCGCGTGCGTACCCACACCCATAATTCCATGTGCCTCCCTGTGCATGCGAATGTGACGACCCCCCGCTCCCAGCACGCGATGGCACGCCCGTTTTTCGCTCTCCCCAGAGCCTTTCTAGGAGCCTGGAGAGGGCGAAAATGACCTTCCCCACCCCCCAGAGGCCCTCCGGAGGCATAAAATGGCCCGTTTGCCAACTTCCGATTAAACCGGAAGTCCCATTTTTTTGCTCTCCCCAAGGTCCAGAGCCTTTCTAGGAGCCTGGGGAGGGCAAAAAACGGCCTTCCCCACCCCCCAGAGGCCCTCCGGAAGCCAGAAATGGCCCGTTTCCCAACTTGAAATGGGCCATTTCTGGCCTCCGGAGGGCCTCCAGGGGGAGGAGGCCATTTTTGCCCTCCCCAGGCTCCTAGAAAGGCTCTGAAGCCTGGGGAGAGCAAAAAAACGGAACTTCCGGTCCAACCGGAAGTTGGCAAACAGAATGTTTCCGGACTCCAGAGGACCTCCAGGGGGGTGGGGAAGGCCATTTTCACCCTCCCCAGGCTCCTAGAAAGGCTCTGGAGCTTGGGGAGAACAAAAAAATGGGCCTTCCAGTTTAATCGGAAGTTGGCAAATGGGCCATTTTCTGCCTCCGGAGGGCCTCCGAGGCAGTGGGGAAGGCCGTTTTTGCCCTCCCCAGGCTCCTAGAAAGGCTCTGGAGCTTGGGGAGAGCAAAAAATGGGCATTCCCCACCCCCTCCGGAGGCTGGAAACAGCCTGTTTCCTGACTCCCAGTGGGCCCAGAAGGCCCGAAAATCAGCTGGCCGGCCTGTGCATGTGCACCAGACCTGAGCTTGCATGCCCACCAATATGGCTCTACGTGCCACTTGTGGCACGCATGCCATAGGTTCGCCATCACGGCTCTATACCATTTCAGATAAATGATTGTCCAGTCTTTTTCTGAAAGCCTCCAGTGATAGAGCACCCACAACTTCTGAAGGTAGGCTGCAAAAGCCTCTCTCAATAAAGGGGAATATTTATAGCTCAGGGTTGAAATGAGGGGACTTTGGTGCTCTCTGAGCTTAGTTGTTTTCTTGCAGATATTGTATTACCTAAACTACAGTAGGTAACATCATCAGTGCTAGTACTTATGATCTTACCTAGTTTGGGTAATGAAATGTCTGCAAGAAAACAACCAAGCGCGGAGAGCACCAAGGACCTCTCAAAAGCCTGTCTACTACTCAGTATTAAAAAAAATGTCAACAGCCAAAGCATATATAATACAATTATATGAAGATGATTTTGTAGTGGTACAGATTCTGTTGTCCTAACTCAAAGATTCTCAAGAATGGTGACTGTAGCCATAAAACAAAGAAACATCTGTTTGGGGGAAAAGCTATGGCAGTTCTTAATAAAACATTAAAGGACAGCAATATCACACCGGTAACAAAAATACATATTTATTTATTTATTTATTTATTTATTTATTTATTTATTTATTTATTTATTTATTTATTTATTTATTTATTTATTTATTTATTTATTTTGTCACGTACGTGTTAGTAATATACATAGATATAACATTGTTTATATACATAAGATGGGTACTGATAAGAGGGAACATTAGGACAGGGATGGTAGGCACGCTGGTGCACTTATGCACACCCCTTACTGACCTCTTAGGAATCGGGTGAGGTTAACAGTGGACAGTCTAAAGGTAAAGTTTTGGTGGTTTGGTGACGAAACCACAGAGTCAGGTAGTGAGTTCCAGGCATTAACCACTCTGTTGCTAAAGTCGTATTTTCTACAGTCAAGTTTGGAGCGGTTCACTTTGAGTTTGTATCTGTTGTGTGCTCTTGTATTGTTGTGGTTGAAGCTGAAGTAGCAATAGCAATAGCAATAGCACTTAGACTTATATATCGCTTCATAGTGCTTTACAGCCCTCTCTAAGCGGTTTACAGAGTTCAGCATATTGCCCCCAACAATCTGGGTCCTCATTTTACCGACCTCAGAAGGATGGAAGGCTGAGTCAACCTTGAGCCTGGTGAGATTTGAACAGCTGAACTGCTGAACTAGCAGTCACTGAAGTAGGTTGCAGTGCTGCTTTTAACCACTGCGCCACCTCGGCTCCAAGTAGTCATTGACAGGAAGGACGTTGTGGCAGACAATTTTATGAGCTATGCTTAGGTCGTGCCGAAGGCGACGTAGTTCTAAGCTTTCTAAACCCAGGATTTCAAGTCTGGTTTCATAAGGTATTCTGTTTCTAGTAGAGGAGTGGAGAACTCTTCTCGTAAAGTATCTCTGGACACTTTCTAATGTATTTATGTCCAATATGCGGTGTGGGTTCCAGACACAAAAATGAATTATTTTCAATTTGGTGATAGAGAAAATTATAACCTGGACCACTGCAAGAATTTAATAGCAGCCTGCTCATTGTAAGCACTAATAATGAAACTAAACCTTAAAGAAGTTGTACACTGTGAAGGCAAGAGTCATAAAGAATGACCCCAATACTTGGAAAAATGAAAGACAATTGGAAAAAGAGGCCAACAGGAAACAAAATGGCTATTTATTATCACAGATAATGCAAGGGTGAGCTTATAGGAATTCAAAGAAGCAGTTATGGATAGATACTGCCGATGAAATAGTGTCCTTTGGGTGACAAAGAAGCATGTGCGTAATTAATAAATTATTGTAATATTGTATAGCATGCAGTATTAACATACTAACATAGCATACTATATATATATATATATATATATATATATATATGTATGTATGTATGTATGTATGTATGTATGTATGTATGTATGTATGTATGTATGTATGTATATATATATAGAGAGAGAGAGAGAGAGGGAGAGGGAGAGAGAGAGAGAGAGAGAGAGAGAGAGAGAGAGAGAGAGAGAGAGAGAGAGAGAGAGAGAGAGAGAGAGAGAGATCCAAGACCTGATAAGACCTGGTCTTCAGATGTTGCTAAACTGATATCCTTCATCACTGATCATGCTATTTGGTAGAGCTGGAAGATATAGCAAGACCTTTCACAGCAAAAACTCCTCACTTTGTACTTATTTCATTTACTGTAAGCCCGCTTAAATGTTATTTTAATACAATGCATAATTGCAACTTAAGCCTTGATTTCCATTAACCAGAGTTCTGAGGTCTGCAGTAGAGAATATAAATAGTGACTAAGAAGCCTGTTTCTTAGTTGTGACAAGCACAAATGTGAATCTACAGTTAATTTTAGCAACCTGCTGTCAAACATCCACAATAACAAGCTTCTTAAAATGCTTCTCACCAGTGTCTACTTGTGGTACAAGTAATCCTGGAGATTTCCAGGTGGCAAAGATTTTATCAGGCAGTGGAATTGGATATAAGGAAAGTATATACAAAAAGTATCAGATATGCAAAGACTAAAGGAGAGGTCAAGTTCTTGTATATCCACCAAAACATAGCTGTGTTTTAAAGTGCATCTTGGTGCCCATTCTGGGGAGAAGGAATCTTAGAGATTTAAATAAAGCAATGAAACTGGATATATAACCCCAAATTGACTTTCACCGATCTGAAATATCTTTCAAGTAGTTTTCTTATATCCAGTTATTAATAATATTATTTATTTAGTGTATGTCATGTACTCCTCATACACTAAATAAATAATAATAATAATAACTGGGTATAAGAAAACTACTTGAAAGATAATTCAGATTGGTCAAAGTCAGTTTAGCAGAAGAAACCTAAGTTCAAGGTCTCAAATGGACTGTAAGTTCTCCCAGTGAATGAAGACTACAGGTAATTCTTGACTTATGACCACTCAAAGTTATGACAGCACTGAAAAAGATTACTTGTTTATTTTATTTATTTTATTTGTGAGATTTATATACCACCTCACAGTGCAAGCACTCTCTAAGCGGTTTACACCAGTAAGCAATGTATATTTATATTGCCCCCAACAATCTGGGTCCTCGTTTTACCTACCTCGGAAGAATGGAAGGCTGAGTCAGCCTTGAGCCGGTGAGATTTGAACCGCTGACCTGCGGATCACAGTCAGCTAAAGTGGCCTGCAGTACTGCCTCTAACCGCTGCGCCACCTCGGCTACATACTTCTAAAGAGTCCTCACACTTAAGACTGTTGCAGCGTCCCCGCAGTCACATGATCAAAATTAAGGTGATGTCAGGCCTCAAGAACGACACATGGAGTTACTTTTGAATAGGTTTTTTTAATATTTGACCTATAGACAGAATCTTGCCAGACTAAAGCAACATAACTATAGATACAGTATACTCTGTGAACTGCTAGGGGTTGTCTTAACTCTTTTCCTGCCTACCAGGCTTTCCAAGCTCTGTTGCCTCTTTGCCCTCTGGGAAGCAGTCTCTCCCTCCTGGGACTCCAGATTACATTTCACCACAGGTGTTTGGGAACCAGCATGTATTTATGACAGCTGCAGCATCCTGGGGTCATATGGTTGCCATTTGTAAGCTTTCCAGGAGGCTAGTGACAAGCAATGTCAATGGGAAAAACTGAATTTGCTTAATGATGGCATGATTTGCTTAATGATGGCATGATTTGCTTAACAACCATTCATTTAACGACCATGGGGAAAAAGGGTGTAAAGTTGGGCATGACTCACTTAACAGCCTCATTATTAGTAATGGAAGTTATGGTTCCAATTGAGGTTGTACGTTTAGCCACCTTTTGTTCAGCGACCATTCAAAGTTATGGTGGCATTGAATGAATGGTACTCTGAAGTTACAATGATTGCAGTTCCCTTACGGCCACCAGATCAAAATTTGGGTGATTGGCAGCCACCCACTTTTTTGAACATAGGGTGCTTTAACTCTCGCCACCCACCTATCTCCCCCTGATCTCTGCCCGTTTAGCTGCCCTGCATAATATCACTCTTTGGCAGTGAACGTAGCACTAGGGTAGAGACCTGGGAGCTTCAGTAATCTCAGTCAGTCACCCTTTGCCTCTACTTCAGCCCCAGTGCCACTTGCTATGGAGAATTGCTGCCTCAACCCACTGTTTTCCAAATTGTGAATGCCATCCTTGCATTGATTTGGAAAGTCTCAGGAGCTTTCTGAAGGTTTTCCACAGCATTATGAGCATGGCGTGTGCAATTTGGAGAACAGTGCATGTTATTTGGAGAATGGCGGGAGCAGACTTGGTAAGAAAGCTGCCTCACATAGGGCCAGGCTGGGCACACCTCATCAATAGTGGGAGGAAGATGATGAAGGGGATTCCATTACTCATCACTTTTATTTTCTAAAATATATGCGATGTCTAGGAATAAAAAAATAAAAGGAATTGGAATAAAAAAACATTTAAATTTTTTTTTGCTTAGAATTTAAATCGCCTTTAAAAATTATAAAATTATAAAAAGTAGAGTAGGACAGCAAATGATAATGATAAAGGATTAATGTTGAGGATTAATTAATGCCTGTGACAGCATACAAGGGATACCAAATATAAACAAGGAGCCTTAGAACTGAACTGATAGTGCAAGGAGTGAGAGAATTATTATAGCGTTGCTTTCACTGGTTTCTAGCTCAGCAGAAAATAGCCACTGTGACGACATAAGGAGGTTGTTCTGGTTGTTATTGTTTACACTTTTAAGATTATAAAATAACTTCTTTTCCTATTGCTCTCATCAAAATGAGTCATAAAACATTGCAATAGTCAATATCCAAGTCAATGCACAATAGTAAGTAAGGTAGTTATATAATATAAATATGAAAGAAAATCATTGCTTTTATTTGTGTATTCTGTGATTTATATGTAATATGGATTATTTTACCCAAAACCTGCTGTTTTGTATTGCAACACTAGATGTCAGTCTTCCAGCACTGTCTACTAGATGCTGCATTATATTTCTCACATTCTAGATTGTTCTTTCATCCAATTCTTCAGACAAACATCAGACAGGGCCTTCTGAAAAGTCTACAAAATAAAGGACTAATTAGAGCTTTTAAAACTGGCATCCCAATTCAGAATATATTTGTTGCCAAATCAGCTTCCATCCAGCTTCCACTTGTTCCAAATTATAGCCTTTCTTGAAGAATCCTGGAAGAATCATATGTTAAAAATATTCTTAAGACTTGGATTTAATTAAGACCATGATATCTGTATTTCAAATAAGCAAGCCCATCGTCTGTGTTCTGTGATATAACCTGCACAGTAGTGTCATGGGTGGGTTCCACTTACCATCGCCACCGGTTTGCATCGCGACATTTTTCATGCTCGCTCCGCTCGCATGTGCACATGCATCCACCCGTGCAATTAGGCTTCCACGCATGCTCAGGAGCTGGAATCAGCCCGAAACACAGCTGAGGAGCTGATCAACTGTGCTTCGGGCGAAGAAATAAAGGTCAGTATTAACCCAGGGATGGGCGTGAGGGCCCTTTTTCAAGCTGCTGAACAAAAAAAAGATGGCGGCGCACACGGACCGGCACCAGCCGATCCAGTAACGTGACATCACCAGCAGATCGCTAACGGTTTGGGCGATCCGGTCCGAACTGGGAGGAACCCACCCCTGAGTAGGTATCATTTTTGTGGGTAACACATCTTTAAAAAGAAAGACAAAAATCTCTTATCTAATTTATTTGAAATTGCAAATTATTAAGCATAAACCCATGTTAAAGAGTCAAATTATTACTAATCATTTCCGTTTATCAGAGAACGTTTAAAAATATAGTTCTATGAAGAGGAACTGGGGATTATGACATAATCCCCAGGTCTTCTTCATAAAACTGCATCTTTGAATAACATCAGATGAGTTATAATTAAATGTATCAGATTCAGGTATTAGACAGTCTGAGGACTTGATGAGTTATTTTGCTACTCGAGGCAAGGATGCTATCCTCAGGCCATTCCACATATAAAAACAACTGAACTGGCAGATTAATCTTTTTCACCCTGAGTTAGCATCCTCTACCACAGGGGTCCCCAGCCCCTGGTCCGTGGACTGGCACCGGGCCACAGCATGCCAGAAACCAGGCCACGCAAGTGAAGCCCATCTGTGGGATGCAGGCAGCATGTGAAACCACACCCCCTCCGGTCTGTGGAAAAACCTGTCTCCACAGAACCAGTCCCTGGTGCCCAAAAGGTTGGGGGCCTCTGCTCTACCATATAATACTTTACCAATTCTGTACTGTATATCTCCCCCTCACTCTGCCAAATGGTTAGGACCTGTCCGGATAGCCATGAAAAGGGAAGTCGGGAACTAAAGCTGGGAATCAGAATCTAAGACCAGGATGAAGTGCATCAGAGCAAGTTATACCACTCTTATCCAGGCAAGGCCCCAGGTCAAAACCAAATAGCTTTTTGAACTTCCCTGTTCAAATCGGACTACTTCAGTGAGCAGAAGAAAATCAGAGGCCACATGTAGGTCCTCCAGTCTCCAGGAGAGGCCCCAAGCTGCAGTTTTGCAGATCACTATAGGGCAGTGTTTCCCAACCTTGGCAACTTGAAGATGTCTGGACTTCAACTCCCAGAATTCCCCAGCCAGCATTCGCTGGCTGGGGAATTCTGGGAGTTGAAGTCCAGACATCTGCAAGTTGCCAAGGTTGGGAAACACTGCATAGGGGAAGGAAAACTCCTAGTAAGTTTCACTTCTAGTAAGATTGGTAGTACTCTGACTACCAGTGATAGAACTGGTAGCACAAATAGTGCTTGTGACATTTCCACAGAATGGAGATTCCAAACAGCTTGTTAGAATAATGGCACTGAAGGCTTTTCTAGGGGAAACTCTGATATTGCTTCTTGTCTCTCCTTAGTTATGGCACAGTAGGTCCTTGAGCTCTTTTGCCAATGTTTCTATATTAGACTGTAGAAAAATAAAGCTGGGGGGCAGGGGGGGGAGAGAGATTCACCCCAACGGCTTGTGATCTTCCTTCCTGGCTTCCTATTGACTTTGCTTGGGGGAAGCCAGCAAGGAAGGTAGCGAATAGTGATCATGTGATTGTGGGATGCTGCAACATACCGGTAAGTGTCTTAAGTGCAAGTTGATTGCCACCCAAATTTTGCTACCTAAACTTTCAGCACCATCATGATTTTGGATGGTCATTGAACAAATGGTCATAACTCATCTATCTATATAGTATTGTGGAAAGATGCATGCTAGCTTTGCTATAGCATCTTGATTCTGGGTTTGGGGCTTAAGAGAGCTTGTGTGCTTTTATCATCTGATGTATTTATTAAGTCTTCAAGCCCTGCTCAGTTTCTTATGCCAAAGAAGTTCATACATTATACTGAGCCACAACATACCTCCTTAGCCACTGTGTTCTTAGCTCAGCCAGAATATCTCACACTAACCTCCCCCATGAATTGTGATGAATACTAGTGACTGTCCTTATAGTCCTTCGGGAGTTGGGCGGCATATAAGAATAACAAAATAAATAAATAATAAATAAATAAATAGTGTGAGATAACTTCCTTTGCGTATAACCCATTATATCTTGGTAAAAATGTGACAAAAGATAATAAAATGTTCTGCTTTGGGGGATTTTTGAGGACTCTTTTAATTCTGAAAATAATGGATTTATTTATTAGGTATTTAAATAAATTATATTTAAATATCTAATAAATAAATACATTATGAATACATAAGTATATGAGAACCAGTTTGCTCTAGTTCAGTGGTTCCCAACCTGGGGGTCGGGACCCCTTTGGGGGTCGAACAATCATTTCCCAGGGGTCGCCCCGGCATCCTCAGCTCCCCCCCACTGCCACAAGCCTGGCCATATCGACTCAACTCGCCCAAGCCCTCCGATTGGTCGGAAGAGGTGCCATTCGGTGAGAGGCGTTTGTGACGCGTGGCAGCCAAGGGGCCAGCTTTGCTTTGAATTCTGGGAGTTGAAGTCCAGGCACCTTAAAAGTTGCTGAGATTGAGAAATATTGCTGTACACTTGTTGATTATGAAGTCTAAATACAGAAGTAGACTTGTTGTGCAAGATGATATTTCTTGTGCTCTTGCAAAGACTGGCCCGAGAATATCTGATCTGGCATAATTACATATTGTTTTTGTGATTAATCGCTATGCTTTAATTATGTTCAATTTGTAACAATGGAAATACATCCTGCATATTAGATATTTACATTACGATTCATAACAGTAACAAAATTACAGTTATGAAGTAGCACCGAAAATAATTTTATGGTTGGGGGTCACCACAACATGAGGAACTATATTAAGGGGTCGCTGCATTAGAAAGGTTGGGAACCACTGCTCTAGTTGTTAAAGGCACCAGGCTAGAAAATGGAACGGCATTAATTTAAGTGCCTCCTTAGCCCTGAAAGCAGTTGGTGACCTTGGGCCAGTCGCTCTCTACCCAATGTACTTCACAAGGTGGTTGTGGGAAAAATAGGAGATGGAAGATATGTTAGATATGTTTGTTTCATTGACTATCTGTAAGAATAATAAAGGCAATCAATCAATCAATACACACACACACATGCATACATGCATACATACATACATACATACATACATACTTACATACATACATTCCTACATGTTAATCATGTGCCCTGTGGTGCCCTGTGGTGTACCAGGCGGGAACAGTCTGTTTCCTGGGTACAGACAATAAGGGGCTGCTTTTGAATATGATGTGGAGGCTAGCAGAGCTGGGCCACTGCTACTGTTAAGTGACAACTATAGCAGACATCCTTAATTCCATAATTCTACTCATTAAGATAAATATACACCTACCTATCCACCTGCCCACCTACTTGTGTCATAATAGGATTCCCAGCAGTTTTCTGCAAGTTATGAATAAAGTAAACTCTCTCATGTCGTGTTATGTTCGGAAACAGACAGAAGCTATTTTTGGCACCGTTTTTGTCTTATTCCTCACTGGCATCATCTGTTCTTGCCTGCATGGTAATTGGCCTGGATGGTTATAGCATCTAATAAAACTTTCCATGTCTTTGAGGCATCATGAAATCAGACGTTACGTCATGGCATCCTGGAGATACTCGAACGATTTTGCTGCAATTGGATTCTACAGCAGTGAGAACAGTTGAGTTCAAGAATAACGTGGGAAAAATTAGAAAGGCAAATGAAGGAAAGCAACAACATTTGAAATAAGATACTTGCAAAGAATATTAAAAATTACAGAAAATTTTAGATAATTGAATGTGAAATGAACCACCCTTTTAATAATGTCCTGAAATTTCTGAGAGCTACTAGAGAAGCTGAACATAATACAAGCAAATCAAAGGTGAACGTTATTTGGAATTATTTTTTGGTATATTGTCTCTGAGAAACATGTAGGCCATTGTTCCTGGAAAGAATAACAGTAGGATCTGCAAGCGAATCTTATTTCTCCCATTTGTTTAGCAGTGAAATATTATCCTGTTTTTTGATGGGCCTTCGGGGACACACAGCAATGAAAACAAGATGGTTCAGTTCCCATAAGGACTTGCCCATCTATTGTTAGCTGTGTTTCATTCTTCCTGCTACATTTCAGCATGCCTGCATGAATATGGACTAAAACAATGTATGAACTGGGCAATTGATGGAAATAACTAACAACAATTCATGTCATCATGGAAGCATACTTTTTTTTAAGTGATATATTCCTTTATATCAGGCATGTTTAATCTGAGGTGCCAGTGCCATATGCCCTTCAGTGGTTGCCAAAAACTATAATTTTGATGTGAGGTAATTTTGTTTCATGGGGAATTATCATTTAACTACAGATGGTGCTCGACTTACAACCACGACTGAGCCCAAAATTTCTGTTGCTAAGTGAGACATTTGATAAGTGATTTTACGACCTTTCTTGCCGTAGTTGTTAAGTGAATCACTGCATTTGTTAAATTAGTCACAAGGTTGTTAAGTGAATTTGGCTTCCCCATTGACTTTGGTTGTCAGAAGGTCACAAAAGGTGATCACATGATCCCACAACACTGCCGTCGTTATAAATATGAATCAGTTGCCAAGTGTCTGAATTTTGACCACGTGACCGTAGGGATGCTGCAACAGTTGCAGGTGTGAAAAGTTACAACCCTTGAAGAGTATTCGGAGACTTCAGTTGGTGCAAAATGCGGCTGCGCGTGCTGTGGTGGGTGTGCCAAGGTACACCCACGTTACACCTATACTCCGCCAGCTGCATTGGCTGCCCATCGGTCTCCGGGTACAATTCAAGATGTTGATCATCATCTTTAAAGCCCTACATGGCCTAGGACCAGGGTACCTTCGGGACCACATTCTGCCTCATACTTCCCTCCGACTGGTTAGGGCCCACCTCCAGGTCCCGTCAGCCAAACAATGCCGGTTGACGGGCCCTAGGGGGAGGGCCTTCTCTGTGGGGGAGCCCGCGCTCTGGAACCAACTTCCCCCAGAGACCCGAACCATCCCCACCCTGCTGGCCTTTCGGAAAGCCGTCAAGACATGGCTCTTCCTGCAGGCAGGGGGGAAAGACTAAATCCATCTGAATTCCCCCCTTGGTATGGCTGACTGTGAACACTTTTTAACTTTTGTATATCTTTTAACCGTTGTTTTTAAACTATTGCTTATTATTGATGTTCTCTACAATTGTTGTACGCCGCCCTGAGTCCCTCGGGAGTTGGGCGGCATAGAAGAACAATAAATAAATAAATAAATAAATAAATAAATAAATAAATAAATAAATAAATAAATAAATAAATAAATAAATAAATAAATAAATAAATAAATAAATAAATAAACTGTTGTAAGTCAAGGACTACCTGTACTTTCAAACTAAATTTAATTTTAATTCAATTGCATTTAAAAAATAATTTGCCCAATCTACTATCTTGTCCTACCTTGCTTAATTTTTAGAGACTAGTGCAAGGCTGTCAAATTTGCAGCCCGCAGGCCACGCCCACACCTGGTTTAGCGAAGGCCTGTTTAGCAAAGGGGGGGGGAAGTGATACGCCGCCATGACAACACAAGTTTGACACCCCTGGTCTAGTGCATTACATGTCTTTCACTAGCTCTCAGAAATTATAACAAATATTGTGCCTTCTGCCATCTGTATACATACCTACATCATGTATATGCATCAAGTCATATAGAAATATAGGATTTGTATTATATATGATGGCAACATCACAGAGCTATTGCCAGATTTAGGTTATGCCTAAATGTTCAGTGTTTTCCTGGATTATTATCATCCCTTTTTGTCATTGTTTTTCACTGCGGCTTATGCTTCATATGCTTCATTATGTTATTTCAGAAAATTAACAGCTATTGTCAATATTTGATAGGCAAGAATTTGGCCAATGTTGCCTGCTCCTGATTTATTTGAACTGACTACTGCCTTCACAGCACTTTTTTGTGCAATTGCCTCAGTGTAACAATTCAGTAGTCCATTCAAATCGTGATGTATCATTGCTGCAGTTTAACAAAATTAATGAAATGAGATATGCAATACAACTTTATGCAAAATGTATATTCAAATTACAGTTCTAAGTACTCTTCCTACTGTAGAGATTGGCAATCTTTTGCACCACATACAGTATTTTTGGGATAGTACATGCTTATTTCCCTGACTGCAAATTCTGTAATTTCCCATTTCTGTTCCAGAATGTGAATGCTGCACAAACATCCCTATGAAAATTCATATATGTCTAATACATAATACATTTATGCGTGGACCTTTCTGAGTATACACACACACGTTTTGAAAGTAATGTCCCCTACTTTCATGCATATTTCTACTTGCTTTAACTTAATAAATGTATCTTATTGCAAATTTTGAAACAGAGGTGTTAATGACGCAATTCAGATCCATGGAATTTGCCATAAGGGTCAGGGGGTTGAAAGAAGGATTATATGAAGATTTGAAAGGAAGGATGGTGGAAGCTTTGGAGCAGGTGTCTGGACTGTCTAAAGAAGAACTAGCCAGGCAAATTGATAAAATATATAGAATCAACTCCTGGTATGCAAAACAAAAACACCTACCAAGGGATATTGTAATATACTTTACTACAAGAGCCTTACGGAATAGGATTATACAGGCGACGTTTAAAAATAACCTGCAGGTGAATGGCCAGGAACTGATGATATGGAAAGAAATTCCCTCTAAAATGCTCAAAGCCAGAAAAGATTATACCTTTCTGATTGATGAATTTAAAAGGTTAAATTTACATTACAAATGGGAAGCACCAACAGGAGTTGCAGTGAAATTTCTGGGAAAAAGATATCGGCTTAATACAACAAAGAAAGCTACTGAATTTTATGTCAACGTCTTAAAGGCTGATATATCCAAGATTCCAGAGGAAAGATGTATGAAAACAAAAGAGGAGGAGGAGGGAAAGCCATCCCTTCCTCTTCAAATCGAAACAGATTTACAAAATTTAAATGATTGGCAGAGCCAGACAGATGTCTACAGTCTGGAAAAGGAGATGGAAGATCGGGGTCAGATGGGAGGCGAGCTGACAACTACAAAATTATCAAGTTACAAAAAGATGCAACCATCATCAAGATACAACAAGATGCAGTGTTGAAGTTTATTGGACAGATGGTTGCCATTATGACTGTACTTTTCTTTTTCCCTTCTTTCCTTAATTTTTTTTTCTTTTCTTTACTTCTTGCATTCTTTTTTTTTTCTTTTGTTTTTTTTGGGGGGCTTATTCAAAGTATTATTAATTCTTTTTAAAGATTTAGAACTTTTTTGAACCTAATAATTTAATACATAGTAACATTTTGTTACTAATAGAGTGGTAGAATTTATGATGAAGTTTAAGGTTTTTGTATTATTATTTAGTTATTTTTTGTGTAATATCAATTTAAGTTTTATTTAATTGTGAGAAAGATTTGGAATTGTTATCTATCCAGTTATAAAATATTACAATTAGATTTAACATTTTTTTTTTGGGAGGAAGGTTATTTAAAGTTTGGAATTAGTGCTTATAATCTGATATATAGTAATAGTAAGTTATTTATATACTGATTGATTTTATGATGAAGTTTAAGGTTTTTGTATTTAATACTTAGTCATCATTTATGTAATAATCATTTAATTCTTAGTTAACAGTGAAGAAATGTTGTGAAGGGTAGATGATTGAAAGGAGGAGGAAGGAATTTTTATTAGTGTACAATTTGGAGTTGAAGTTTTAAAAAAATAAGGTGGAAGTCAAAATTTTTTAATTTAATTTAAATTTATTTTATTGATATTATGCCCTGTACTCTCTCTGGGAAGTCCGGGGGGGAGGGGGGAGGGAAAGGGGTGGGTTAGGGGGGAGAAAAATTAAAAAAAATGTTTGTACTTTCTATTTAATGTTTAGCTATTATCTATGTAATTTTGTACTAATAAAACTTTTTGGAAAAAAAAAAAAAACTTAATAAATGTATCTTTATGTGTTTCCCAATTGAATACAGGGAGTCCTCGACTTACAACAGTTCATTTCGTGACCATTCAAAGTTACAACAGCACTGAAAAAAGTTACTTATGACCAATTTTTCACACTTATGACCATTGCAGCATCCCAGTGGTCATGTGATCAAAATTTAGATGCTTGGCAACTGGGTCAAATTTATGATGGTTCCATTTGTCCCCCAGGATCATGTAATCCCCTTTTGCGACCTTCTGACAAGCCGAGTCAATCTGACAAGCCAGATTCACTTAACAATCATGTCATTAACTTAACTGCAGTGATTCACTTAACAACTGTGGCAAGAAAGGTGGTTAAATGGGGCAAAACTCACTTAACAAATGTGTTGCTTAGGAACAGAAATATTGGATTCAATCACGTGAAGTGTTAATACCACTTTATAATGCCTTGGTAAGGCTACACCTGGAATACTGCATTCAGTTTTGGTCGCCACGATGTAAAAGGGATGTTGAGACTCTAGAAAGAGTGCAGAGAAGAGCAACCAAGATGATTAGGGGACTGGAGGCTAAAACATATGAAGAACGGTTGCAGGAACTGGGTATGTCTAATTTAATGAAAAGAAGGACTAGGGGAGACATGATAGCAGTGTTCCAATATCTCAGGGGTTGCCACAAAGAAGAGGGAGTCAAACTATTCTCCAAGGCACCTGAGGGTAGGAAAAGAAGCAATAGGTGGAAACTAATCAAGGAGAGAAGCAACTTAGAACTAAGGAGAAATTTCCTGACAGAACAATTAATCAGTGGAACAGCTTGCCTCCAGAAGTTGTGAATGCTCCAACACTGGAAATTTTTAAGAAGATATTGGATAACCATTTGTCTGAAGCGATGTAGGGTTTCCTGCCTAAGCAGGGGGTTGGACTAGAAGACCTCCAAGGTCCCGTCCAACTCTGTAATTCTATTTCTATTATTTCTATTTCTATTTCTATTCTATTCTATTGAAGTCACTGGCCTGGGAAACAGGAGAGGAGTGGCCAATCCTAAGTAATGAAACAACTTTTGGGGCTATATTTTAATTGATATGTTTTATAGAGCTGTCTGCTTTCAAAATGATTCAGAGGAAATCCTTTGAACTTCATGCAAGGACAGCTCTTCATTAAAGAAGCACTGTTCTTTTCTTCAGGCTTTCACATGAGCCTGGAAAAATGAAGCAGTTTGAAGTCAATTCAATGACTTTTGAAGGAATAAAGAACAAACAAAATGAGTATGTGCTTAATGGCGATGGAGTAGCATTGAAGCCACTGGTTGTGTAGGTGAATTGAAATTGGTCCAAGACACATTGTTCAGTTTAGTTCAGTGATTGGAGCTATTGTGAATGGCTGTTTGAAACAGCAGGTGCTGTGATGGTTCTACATATATTTTTTTCTTCTGTAAGCTCTTTAATAAAAAGCAAAAAATATATATTAAAATGTAGACCTAATTGGAAAGATAGTAATTATGAGACGTAAAATAGGTAGGTGGTCTTAAAAAAAAGGAGCCCTTACTCTGTGTTATCTGTTTCTTCCTTCTTAAATAAATGCTGAATGAAAGAATTCAGTTAAAAAATGGCTTAAGGCAAAGATCAACAAAATAATCCTATTTAAAAAGATTTAAGACAGCAGGTTACTAATTCTCACCAGATTTTAACATTGTCATAAAATATTGTTTTTCTAAGCTTCATGAGATCTTGTATGAGAACTTCTTCTACGATATCATAATCAAATTTATTTATTATTAATCAAATTATTATACTCATGAGATTTTACCAACTTACATACTAGATTTTAGCAACACCGTAAAATTTTAAGTGACTACAATGATGAGTCCTAGCTTAAAATATCTGAAGAACTCTTAAACCCATTGTAAAGTGTTGCCCATACCAATAGAAGAGCAGCGCATGTCAGCATAAGAACTCAAAGGTGGTCATGATCTATAGAAGTGCCTAGGTAGGCTTTGTAAGTAATCATGGCTTCTTTTGTGGCAAGAATACTGAGAACCTCAGTATTCTTGCTTCAGACTCAATACTGAGTCCTCAGGGAGTAGGGCAGCATAGAAGAACACTAACTAACTAACTAACTACCGTATTTTTCGGAGTATAAGACGCACCTTTTTACCCCCCAAAAGAGGGTGAAAACTTGGGTGCGTCTTATACACCGAATGCAGCCCCACCCAGCCACCCCCACCCTTTGGCCTCTGCCTGCCAGCACTTTACCTCTTTGCAGCAAACAGGGCAAAGCACAAGAAGAGCACAAGAAGAGATAAACTGCCTCCCGACCTACAGCTGACTGAGGCTTACAAGCCACCTGGTAAAATGAAACTGAAACTAAGGTGGCTGTGATGAGACATATTGCTGGGAGATAAACTGCTGGCAATATTAGACTGCTAAAATTGCAAGAAGGCAAGCTAGAGCTGCTGTAGCTCAAGAGATAGAGCTCTTGCCTAGGTACAGGCAGATTCTGTTAATATGTTATTTTGTTAAATGTTTGTAGAGTGTTCAAATTATTAGACTTATTTTTTAAAGACTGCTTTATTATTGTTCTAGACAACTTAACAAAATGAAGAAGCTTTTTAAAATAAATGCTTGCTCTGAAGAGGCCCAGTGCTATTGTATCTTCTTTTAAATAGCAGAGAATACTTCCAGAAAGCCACATCAATTTTAAAGATCTGTAAAAGTATAATCTGAAATGTCCTGTTTTAGTATTAAGTATTAGTATTAAGTATTAGTATTAAAATAAGCCAGCTGAGAAACCCTGACTTAGTTATGTTTGGAGTAGATGTATTTAAATAATTAGGAGGAGTTAGTGTGATTACATGTAAGAAAACTTTCTGGGATTAATATACTGCCATAAATGTACATTTCTCCAATTCTTTGCCATTTCTATGGGTCAGGCACACATGCACAGAAATACACAGCAAACAGTGTATATCATCTGTGCTGTTTGCTGTTTGGCAAATTGCTGGGAGGCAGAGGCCTTTTTTCCTTGTTTTCCTCCCCCAAAACTAAGGTGCGTCTTATACTTCGGTGCGTCTTATACTCCAAAAAATACGGTAACTAACTAAATAAATAAATAAAAACAGAAATTTATAGCTCCTCTATTTTGTATTTAACTACAAACATACGGAAGTATGGTAGGCAGTATAAGGCAGTGCCTACCTCATAGCCATTACCTTTAAAGCCCTACATGGCTTAGGACCAGGCTATCTTTGAGACCGCCTTCTACCACACAGCTCCCAGTGACTGACGAGATCCCACAGAGTCGGCCTTCTCCGGGTCCCGTCAGCTAAACAATGCCGGGTGGTGGGCCCGCGGGAGAGGGCCTTCTCTGTGGCTGCCCCGGCTCTCTGGAACCAGCTACCTCCGGAGATCCAGACTGCCCCCACCCTATTGGCCTTCCGTAAGGTAGTTTAAGACCTGGCTCTTCTGACAGGCTTGAGGCCGTTTGATCACGCGATCAAAATTGGAGAGATCTGGCCACGAAAGGAAACACATGGGTTTTTAAATTGTTGTACTTGTTTTTAATGTTTTTATGCTTTTGTATTTGCAAATGTTGTTAAGCCGCCCAGAGTCCTTTGGGAGTTGGGCGGCATACAAATGCAATTAAATAAAATAAATAAATAAAATAAATAAATAAATAGCAAAAATAGCTCTTAGGAAAAATAATCAAATAATTCCTGTCACTTTGATGGACAGTCCCCAACCATCCAGACACAATGCGGTGGTCTATTAATTTTGGTATTCTCCTGAGAGTATGGAGAGAGAGCAACCTTTTCACTTTGAGCTCTTCCTAAGTGACTTTCACGTTTCAGCTACACACAGTCTTTTGCTCTTGCACAAATTTTACAAGGATGGATGAAAAAACATCAGTTTTTTTGAGCCATGTCCAAGAGCAACTATCTCTTTTTATAAGGCTTTTGAAGAAAGATGGCTTGCCATATCAATATTTAATCTTTATGTGCTTGTTTGGTGAAAGATAGTACAGAATGGGAGGGAAGGAGGGATGTGATAATTTTCAGAGTATCCCTTGAACTCTTTTCAAGGACTTTCCACTCAGACACCTGCCAGTTTTCTCTTCTTACCTTTTTTTAAAATTTGTTTTGTTTTGTTTTTTCATTCCAAAGCATGAGCAGGACATAGCATTCACATTATCTAGGTTTTCCATTATCTCTGGGCACTGGAATGCCAGGAATCCAGTACTGGACTTCGCATATACTTCACCACAGTAAATCTAACTAACTCATTTCTTCAATTTAGCTGACTTCCTCGGGACTGCAAACAAAATAAGCAGGATTAAAATAATAAAGAAATAATAGCAATGATACCAATGCCAAAAGAATATTTATTTCCTGATATTTTAATTTGACAGGACACAGTGATATATCCAGTAGCTAAGAGCAAATACTAATGTCATATGATGATGCAGATCTTGTAATATCTGGCTTTATATTCTCTCTATAAGCAGATTATAAATGGCAAGGTGCATACATTCTTTTTGCAAGCATCAGATTGCCAGCAAGCAATTTATGTGATCCCTTAAGATTGCAAATCAGTTTTAGCTCTTTCTAGTCCTGACAATATATCCATTATTTTTGCTTCAGTGGAGAAGACAACTCTAGATTTGCAAAGAAATGGACGCCCCAATTTATGCTCTCCGCTGAAATGAAATTTAAAAATTGTTTACCTTTGAGTTCTACCACAGTATGTGCAGTCTTATGAGTTTCAAACCATGTATCTATCATGGTGCAGTTCTATATTTTTTTACTTCATTAAAACATTTATTTTAAAACATTTAAAACATTCATTTATTAAAGCATACCTCCCTACGACCGGTTAGGTCCCACAGAGTGGGTCTCCTCCAGGTCCCATCGACCAAGCAATGCCGGTTGGCGGGGCCGAGGGGGAGAGCCTTCTCTGTGGGAGCCCCCTCCCTTTGGAACCAACTCCCTCCGGAGATCAGAATTATCCCCACCCTGCTGGCCTTCCGTAAAGCAATAAAAACTTGGCTCTTCCGGCAGGCGGGGTATGAATGAAAGTTTTTTAAATTATGCATAGTATTTTAATATGGTTTTTTATAAAATTGTTTTTACTTTTATATGTTTCTATACATGCTGTGAGCCGCCCAGAGTCCCTCGGGAGTTGGGCGGCATAGAAATTTTAATAAATAAATTTAATAAATAAATTTATATAGCCACCCATCTTAAATGAAAATCTGGATGGTTCACAAACTCTTGTTATAGGTGATCAGTTTCTTACACATAGTGGATGCTTATCTTAATATTGTGTAACTCTACATAATCATTAAAATTGGGATTAGCTTTTCCAGTGAGGCCCAATAAATAATGTGATGTTTTATGGATTTGTATCATCCTTGTAAACAAACCTATAAAGTTATAATCTTTCAGTATTTCTAATTAACTTGCTGGCAGAAGCAGCTCCAAGACATTTTGCTGCCTGAATTGAAGACCATTCTATGTACCTCCCCATTCTATGTACAAAAAGTAATTGAACTGGCAGTTGAATCTTACTTCAATACTTCTGATGAAAGAGTTATCTTGATTGGATTTGACAATGGTAGATAGGTTTGGAACAAAAGACAACAAATGCAGCCTATATAGTTTTCCCCCCCAGCATGCATAATTCTGTTTTTTTTTTTCTGTTCCGGTCAGCCCTTGACACCTGAGATGGTCCTCACTTTTAAGAATAATAATTTTAAATTCATCAACATGCTATTCCATATCATCTATGGCTGCTGAGCTGGTGTTTTTGTAGGATATAGGATATGCTATATCTTTTCTCTTCCTGGAGTATATTCAGTATAATTGCTTGATGCTTCCACTCCACAGACCAAAACCTCTGGCAAAGTAATGTCTTCTATGTTCTTAACAAGTTTTAATCTACAGATCCAAACACTTTAAAAAAATCTCAGGGGACCTCACTCTTCAGAGTACTTTGAAATAACTCAACATGAAACATAAAGAAAAGCGGATGTGTATGTAAAAGGGTCAAAACGTTTAGAAAAACATAAAAATATCAGAGTTCTTCCCTATTCCTCTGAGCCATACCCAACAAAACTGTACTATATTAAAACTGCAACATTGAAAGTTTCTCCAGATAACTCTTTTAACAGCAGGCTCTTTGCCAGTTCCTGTGGTTGTAATTTTTCCCATCAGGCCTGCGAAATCATGTGAATGTACCATGTTCCTTGTCTGCGTCCCTTTTTAGTTCTGTGAGATAGCATATCTTTACATTAAACTATGAATTCATTGACAATGAATGTGGTAGTACCCTAATTTAGCTGGTTTTGTGAAGGGACTATGGGAACATTACGCTATCAGTGATTAGCAGTTTTGATAATTGTCTGCCACATTCTGAATCATCATCACCATGTCTTAAATACTAGCTGTCAATGGGCAGTAGTGGAAGAAAATTATCAGCTGTCCAAATGCTTGTGAACTTACTAAATGTATCAGGTTGGTCGCTGTGGGACACGGAATTCTAGTTGTCACCACCATATTTATTTGTGTGTGCGTCCATGCATGCTTCCTGTCCGATGGAGAAGAATCAAACCCAACAAAATAAAAGGATAGCATGCCTGTTGTCCTTTGGCCAGTCATCATTAGAAATTTTAAATGGAGGATGCTTTTCCTGATTACTGCACATTTAAAATTGAATCCTGAATTTAAGTTTGGGGGCAAAAGAGTTAACCAAGCATACTCATGCAAAATTGCTACTGAATTACAGGATTTCCCTGAAAAATGCTGGGGATTGCTTTATATCAGTAATGCCTCCCTTTCATCAACATGCTAGTGCTAAACACATGCAGATTAATATTTATTTCTATTTTTCCTTCTGATGTCTAACTCCTGCTAAAGCTTTCTATGAGGCCCATTCAAACAGAATAAAGCTTACTGGGGTTGAGATGTTTTGGTTTATTTAGCAGTGTATTTTGCATACTTCTTCCCCCACTTTAAAGAATAAAATTTTCATTCCAATATTTCAGTATTTAAAATAGATTTCACATTGCCGTGTTTTTACATCTTCTTTGGGCTTTTAAAATAGGGTCAGAGGTTGAGAAGCTTGCAGTTGAAATTCAGACATAAATTTAGACCATACTTTATAAGCTTTTTTTTTTGTAACAGTGTTCAAGAGAGATAGCCCAAAATAATGCATTTTTATTGCTAAAGAAAAAGAATAATCGTATCAGTTTTATACCAATATCTTCGTATTCCAGGGAAATATATTTTTACAAGTCCATGTACATGCAAACATAATATGCTAAAAATTCAATTACTGTATTACACTCAGGCTTCTGTCTCTCAAAAAATACAAATGCCATAAATACCATCCCTCAAATTAAAGATAGTATGGTCTACATCCAGTGAGTAGTTCTAAGCCTCTATTTAAAAGAATCAATATCCTGAAGGATAAAAGGTAGAGCTCGTCTAGTATCAGGGGCAGGGGTGAAATCCAGCAGGTTCTGACAGGTTCTGGAGAACCAGTAGCGGAAATTTTGAGTAGTTCGGAGAACCGGCAAATACCACCTTTGGCTGGCCCCAGAGTGGGCTGGGAATGGAGATTTTGCAGTATCCTTCCCCTGGAATGGGGTGGGAATGGAGATTTTGCAGTATCCTTCCCCTGTCACGCCCACCAAGCCATGCCCACCAACCACACCACGCCCACCAAGCCATGCCCACAGAACCGGTAGTAAAAAAAATTGGATTTCACCACTGATCAGGGGACAAGCTATTCCATGGTGAGGGGCGACCATTAAGGAAATCATCTCCTGACACTTGATTTCTCAAGGAACAGGTATCCCCAACTTCATCTCCTGGTTAGACTGTGGAAAAGGGGCAGATTCTACCTGGAGAAAACAAGTAACATGTTTTTAAAGACATTAACAAACAAAGTCTTAGGAAAAGTGACAGAATGCTGAGAAGTCTAGCTCAATATATTTAGCCTAAACAAGTAAAGGTTCAAGAAAATTGTGAAAGAAAATTTTAAATATCTGAAGACTGTCAAAAAAGAAGAATCAAGAAAGCAGAAATAGAAGCCAACAGATGAATATAGCAAGAAAAACAGGGGCTTTTAAAACAGAAATTGAATAGCCATTTGTCACTATGGCTGTAGGCTTCTCCAACATTGCAGAACCTATGACAGGGGTCAGCAACCCGCGGCTCTGGAGCCACATGTGGCTCTTTCATCCCTCTGCTGCGTCTCCCTGCCACTGGTTGCCGCCAAAATTTTGAGAGGAGCTTCCAGTTAAGGGGGGGGAGCAGGTGGAGACTCTATGGCAAGGGGCAGGTTTTCCAGTCAGCTCCACAATTGATAGGGCTTTTGGTTAGGACTGGTAGAGGAAAAAGGACACCGCACTAGGAGGAGACTATGGTGGGGGAACCGGAATTTCGGTCGGCTCCAGAATTGAACGGGGGGCTTCCGGTTAGGACTTTTGTGGCTCTTTGAGAGTTTAAGGTTGCCGACCCCTGACCTATGAAGAGCTGTCCATTGTTTTAGCTCAGATCTACAGAGCCTTCTTACTCTTTACTTCAATTAGTTACATAGTTATACTCTATGCTTGTCAACCAATCTTCCTGGATTTTAATGTTCTGGTATGGTAGAGTGTGTGCTAAAATACTCAGTCCTCTTCTGTAAGCACAGCCTTTTAAAGCTATGTATTATTTTATTTTGCATTTTTAAAATAAAGCAATCACACCAGGAGTCCTTGAATGTGTTGGTTACATATTACAAATCTTGAAAAAAACTAATCATTTTCTATCACAGAACATGAATTGCACAGCAGAAGATAAAATGGAACAAGCAAACAATCCATTTACGATATAATCAATTTACGAAGAACACAATTCAGTTTATCCACGGGGGTATGAGTAACTTTTAGAAAAAGCTTGTAATATGCATAACTTCTTCATGCGGCATGAGCTTTTAAAAACACTTTCTCTTTTTTCTATTCTTCTCAATGCTTTTTTTTTTGCCATCCCATAAAAGTACTTTCAGTTTTTCTTAGTTTTCACTAGCACTGCAGGATACCACAGTACTGGATTCCAGAATATGAACCCTTTGTTCTTTTTTCTGTCAGATGTTTCCAGTTCCAAAGTTCAACTCTTGGTCTGTTCTCTGTCTCAGACTGCAGAAAAACTGAAATAATTTAATTACATTCCAGAATTATGAAATAATTGAGTGTTGGGCATAAATTTATTGACATTCTCAGAAAATGTGATAGATCGATATTGAACCTATAGTGAGTGGGTATATTGTGAATCAAAGAAATGTTTATTTCCTTTCTCCCAATCTTACTTTTTTTCTTTTTACATGGCTATTTAATCCCCCCCACACACACACCACCTTCAATAGCTACTTAAATTTTACAAGGGCTTCAAAGTTCAGGCAGAATCAATTTCAGGCAAAATCAAGAGGTGGAACCCGGCATAAAACAGTTACCAAAATTTCCCATATGATTACAGGTTGGCTGTACTAATAATCTAATTCTAATATAAGCAGTGAGGAATGTTGTTGTTCTGTTGTTGTTGTTGTTGTTGTTGTTGTTGTTGTTGTTGTTGTTGTGACTCAAAAACCTTCCAAGAAGCAAAGCTCTCTCTGCCTTTCTTTGTTTGGGGAAATGCTGCGTTCATGTTATGGTAATGTTACTTATAACCTCTGAGCTTCAATCAATCTTGCAACCTCAGTTTTCTCAATTTTTAGTATAAACAAAAGATTTAAGACACTATTTACCTATTTTTGCTAAATGGGTGAGTGTGGCTTTCATGGTAGCAGAGAGATACATATATTGACTATATTACTAGTACTAGCACTACAGATTAAAAGGTATTATGTAGGGGAATGAGAAAACATGGAGGGTCACATAAGCCTCCATATATAATTCCAAATTGTGCAAATTGCAAAATAAAAAATTCATTTAGAAGTAAAGAGAAGTAAATCTGATACCTTATGCTGCTATGGAAGTCAGTAGTTGACTTACACCATATCAACATAGCCTAATATGTGTATAGGATTCATGTGAATTCTTTCTTGTTTTTAAGAACTTCAGTCCTCAACATCCATAAAATAGATAAAATCCCCTCTGACTTTCTGCAACACTATCTTGCTTTGCTTTGCCACACCTTCAACAACATACAATAGCAAAATACAACAGCAGAAGCATGAACAATATTGTATTACTCTGATTCCTCTACTGTTTTTTTCCCTTTGCAGGAAAGCTTGGCTGACCAGCGTTGGAAGTCCTAGCTCACGCATTGACCGGACAAATTTTTCTAATGAAAAGGAAATCTCAAAACTTGATTTCTCTGGATTCATCACCAGATACTAAAAAAACAAATCATAGAATTATCTTATTTCTCCCATTGCATCAAACTTTCTATGTCTCCCTAAAGCAAATTAGGAAAATGTGACAATGATCATATTTACATTCTGGCCAAATGTTTATATGGTGTGTTAAGGCAAAGAAAAGTATCACTTGGTTACACTTTTTTTTTCTTTACAGATATTTTATAAACCCCTGGTTAAGGCCACCTCTACCAATTTGGATATTATTAGGCATGTTGTTTTGCTATCGTGCATGTTTACTTGGAAGTGACTCCTTCTGTATCCAACAGGGTTAGTCCAGGTAATTCTACTGTATATATGCCTGCAGCTTTAAGGATCTGTCCCAAATGTAAGGGTGGAATGATTTACATCTTAAAACGAATATATATGACTGCATTCGGTGAAATAATTTATTAAACCTTAAATATTTAATTCTAGACACTCTAAACCAAAATGTTTTATAACAAATGAAAACAAATTTTAAAACCTTATCTAGTTCTCTGGCCAATGAGCGTTCCTCTCCCTACAGTATTCCAATCAGAAGCTATCTGTCATCATTACTCCTAGATGGAAAATACCAAATGTGTCACATTAAATTTTGAAAAGAATGGTGGTGGTATTTTTGCACATGAGGTAACTGTGCTGAAATAAATTTTGAGTGCCCTAAAACTAGTTTAACTCTTGTCTGGGTGGAGCTACTTCCACCTTGTTGCTCCACTCCTTGTTTCTTCTGTTTTCATCTTGGCACCGCCCATACAATGGGGCCTTGGCCTTCTTACTAACGTTTTATTTTATTTTTATTGACCTTCCTCTCTTTGCCTTACTGTTGTATTGAGATAAAGCAAAGTAGAAGAGCAGATGGTCAGAGTAATCTGAAATCAAGAAACGGCTTCTTGCAGAGGTGTGAGCTCTGACAAGGGGCCGTGATACCAACCTCTGACATCCCCCAGCTTAGGAAATACTGAAATGTGTCCAGTGAAACGAAAATAACATCTGAGAAAATTATTTTTTGAGCATATGGGATCCAAGCGAGAAGAGCTTTTCCGGGTTGCTTCTGTGAGTTATTCTCAGTGTGCTAATGGAAAAAAAGATGGATATTTATTTCTACAGAGATGAAAGTTGAGCATTTTCCATGGCATTGTATATGATCATTGACTCTAGGTTTGCTCCTTCAAATATCAAGGCAGAATAGAATAACAATGGATCTTCTATTTTCACTTGTGCCAACAATATTGGCAAACTGCAAATATGCAAAACTACTGACATTTATATGTATCATCTAAGCAGGCATTCCCAGGAAACTATTGATCTGAGTCATTAATAAAGCATGAATTATTTGCTAATTCAAATGGGCACTTGAAAAGGCCTACAATGTGTATGAAAAAGAGTATTTTTTTCCACAACCAAATTAATTTTCATTGGATCTTTTATTCAAGTTCTTGCCTGCTTAGTAAGTTGTTATACTTCCAAACACACACGGCTTTTGTGATCATCTACAAACATCCTTTGTTAAACTCCTTAAGGACAACCCTTGTAAATCTGAAATACAAAATGGCAAAGATCAAGTGTAGGTCTTGTTCATTAGCCAGAATATCTTTCTGATGGGAACCAGTCTGTATTTTCTTTTGGGCCATAATGAATATGAACAATAATTCTCAAAAAAGTTTTTTTTTTGGCTCATTCTCTGTTGCTTAGTATGTTAAGGAAATAAAAAGATAATGTAAGATTTGTTCAGAATCCCATAGGTATCTCTGTGTTTCAAATGTTAGGTAAAATACACAAGAAAATTATTTTATGGATCTCATTTTTTTGTTTGTCATGTTTGTATATTTAAACCCATCCCCTATCTGAGCAAACTTTCAAAACCGATGAATCAGAAATTCTAGTACAGCATCTCCCAGTTTAATAAACTCCCATCCAGTATAACCAGAGTGAGCAATATGTGGAAAGCTGCTCTCCTGATGCTGAAAGGTTTTCAGAAAATATGGTCAGAGGATCAGTGGAGTAAATATTTCTAAAATGATGTGAAGTGCTAGAATTTCACGGAAGCTAATTTTCACAAAAATTAATGGGCAATAATATAGGAAATCAATATATGATTCAGGAAAAAAAAGCAGGAGGCATAGACCAACATCCAGAACACCAATGGATGCATTCAGAACATTCATGCAGAAATGGATGAAAATTGTCAATGCCCTACATCTAGCAGACCAGGGCATATGCCAAAACATTTTACCAATGAAATAGTTCGTATTCATTAA
This sequence comes from Diadophis punctatus similis, assembly GCA_023053685.1. Lineage (NCBI taxonomy): Eukaryota > Metazoa > Chordata > Lepidosauria > Squamata > Dipsadidae > Diadophis > Diadophis punctatus. Next base: position 34,784,528 of record JALIGW010000001.1, on the reverse strand, counting down.
AAGTGTATTCATTGGAGTGGTAAATGAGTTGGGACACTCACTCAGTTTTTATGAATGAGTTGATTCTTGTTTAATTGAATATAGGATAAATCTCTTAGAGGAGTAAGGTCAACTGCTTACTTGTTGAACCCTTGTGAATTGTGATAAAAATCTGCCACAAAGAAACTAGACAACATAGGAGGTAGGTGTTTTCTTCAGGGATGGGTAATTTGATCTTAAGGTTCTAGAAGTCTATTGAATACAGCATTCAATAACATAATTTTTCCAAACAATATCTTAGAATCATTAGTAACAATTAAGTCCCAAGCTTTATTTGATAATGAAGATTAATTGGATCCTTTCAGTGTTAATTAGAATTAGAATTAGAATTTAAGAGCTGAGGTGGCGCAGCGGTTAGAGGCAGTACTGCAGGCCACTTTAGCTGACTGTGATCCGCAGGTCAGTGGTTCAAATCTCACCGGCTCAAGGTTGACTCAGCCTTCCATCCTTCCGAGGTAGGTAAAATGAGGACCCAGATTGTTGGGGGCAATATAAATATACATTGCTTACTCGTGTAAACCGCTTATATACCTGTGAGGCGGTATATAAATCTCACAAATAAATAAATAAATAAATAAATTCTTTATTGGCCAAGTGTGATTGGACACACAAGGAATTTGTCTTTGGTGCATATGCTCTCAGTGTACATAAAAGAAAAGATACATTTGTCAAGAATCATGAGGTACAACACTTAATGATTGTCATAAGGTACAAATAAGCAATCAGGAAACAATCAATATTGATATAAATCGTAAGGATACAAGCAACAAGTTACAGTCATACAGTCATAAGTGGGAGGAGATGGGTGATAGGAACGATGAGAAGATTAATAGTAATAGTAATGCAGCCTTAGTGAATAGTTTGAGGGAATTATTTGTTTAGCAGAATGATGGGTTCGGGAAAAAACTGTTCTTGTGCGTAGTTGTCTTGGTGTGCAGTGCTCTATAGCGTCGTAGGAGTTGAAACAATTTATGTCCAGGATGGGAGGGTTCAGTAAATATTTTCACGGCCCTCTTTTTGACTCGTGCAGTATACAGGTCCTCAATGGAAGGCAGGCTGGCAGTAATTGTTTTTTCTGCAGTTCTGATTATCCTCTGAAGTCTGTGTCTGTCTTGTTGGGTTGCAGAACCGAACCAGACAGTTATAGAGGTGCAGATGACAGACTCAATAATTCCTCTGTAGAACTGTATCAGCAGCTCCTTGGGGAATTATTTGAGATTGGATGAAGAAACATAAATAACCTGAGTGGCATTGGTGGGTGACTTATACTGGCGATTAACTAAGGAGAATTCCCTTTTGTTTCTGTTGGATCTCTTAGCATCATTCAATACTGTCAAGGAGGAATGATTTTGCACTGGTTCCTTGTAATTTCTGCAGAAGGAGAGTATGTCTCATTCCTCTTTTCACCTTTAAAAAAAAACCTCCCTTTTGTCTCTATTTTTTTAACATTTAATATATATAAAAACAACTCTTTGTGTCTCTCTGATTGTAAGCTGTAAGTATAACTGAAACACACCCCAAAATTTTTATTTATTTATTTATTTATTGAATTTATATTGCTGCCTATTCGCCCATGGTTACTCAAGGCGGCTTACAGAATATAAAACCACATTTAAAACAATAAAAACTAACAAAAAGAATCAAATAAATTGATTTTCTTTTATGTACACTGAGAGCATATGCACCAAAGACAAATTCCTTATGTGTCCAATCACACTTGGCCAATAAAGAATTCTATTCTGTTCTGTTCTGTTCTGTTCTGTTCTGTTCTGTTCTGTTCTATTCTATTCTATTCTATTCTATTCTATTCTATTCTATTCTATTCTATTCTATTCTATTCTACAATGCACAGTATAACAATATAAAAAAACCATCCCCCACCCCGGCAACAGCAGATCACACGAGCCATTTAATGGGCTCCATCCCGCTCTGGGTTCCCCAGACCTGCTGGCAGAACCAGGTCTTCAGCACCTTCTGGAAGAGTATTAGAGTGGGGGCCATTCTAATCTCTGGGGGAATGATATTCCAGAGAGAGGGAGCCACCATGGAGAAGCCTTTCTTCTGGGTCCTACCAGGTGTATCTCCCTCAGGGATGGGATCTGCAACATTCCCTGCCTCCCCGCTTTGATGGGTCGGGTAGATGTGACCAGCAAGAGATGGTCCTTCAGATAACCTGGTCCCAAGCCATGAGGGACTTTAAACATGACAACCAGCACCTTGAATTGCACCCGGAAGCAAATTGGCAACCAATGCAGCTCTGCAGGAGAGGTGATACATGTGCACACCGGAATCTGCACAAAACCATGCGAGCCGCTGCATTTTGCACCAACTGGAGCTTCTGGATGCTCTTCAAGGGCAGCCCCATGTAGAGCGCATTGCAATAGTCAAGACGGGAAGTGACTAGGGCATGAGTGATTGTGAGTAAAGACTGTTGGTCCAGGAAAGGGCATAAGTGGCGCACAACCCGCAGTTGCGCAAAGGCCCTCCTGGCCATGAACGCCACCTGCTCTTTGAGCAGGAGTCGTGAGTCCAGGAAAACCCCTAGATTACGCACAGGGTCTGTTTGAGGTAGCTCCACCCCATCCAAGACCAAAGGTGGCAATTCTCCCTGAGCCAACGAACCCCAAATCCAGAACCACTCGGTCTTGCAAGGGTTTAGTTTCAACCCATTGCTCCCCATCCAGCCCCTAACAGCCTCTAGGCACTGCTAGAGGGAGGACATGGCATCACTTAACTCACCATAGGCCGAGACATACAGCTGAGTATCATCAGCATATTGGTGATACCTCAGTCCATGGTGACGGATTATCTCACCCAGCAGCTTCATATGAATGTTGAACAGGAGTGGAGAGAGTACCGAGCCCTGCGGAACCCCATAAAGCAGTGGGCAAGGGCTGGATCTCTCCCCTCCTATCAACACTGACTGAGAGCGGCCCCAGAGGAAGGAAGTGAACCAGGATAGCTCAAGGCCTCCCACTCCCATCCCCCGAAGCCGCCCCAGGAGAATACAATGGTCGATGGTATCGAAAGGCACTGAGAGGTCAAGTAGAGCAAGGATGGATGCACTACCCCCATCCCGCTCCCGCCAGAGTTCATCCAAAAGTGCGACCAATGACATTTCTGGCCCAAATCCAGGCCTGAATCCTGATTGGTAGGGGGTTGAGATAATCCGTTTCATCCAGAAACCTCTGGAGCTGCCACGTGACCACATTCTCAACAACCTTCCCCAAAAAGGGTAGATCGGAGACAGGTCGGAAATTATCCAACTATCTATATTATCTAGTACCCATTATCCAACTAAATATATTATCCAATTATCCAAAATTATCCAATATAATTTTGCCCAATACTATAATTTAAATATGGCTTCCAATACACCAGTGTTTCTTAACCTTAGTTACTTTAATATTTATGGACATCAACTCCTATGTCAGCTGGAGATTTCTGGGAGTTGAAGTCCACACATCTTAAAATTATCAAGGTTAGGAAACAGTGCTAAACATGATAGAGAAAAATGATCACTTATAATTTATTAGAACATGCTAGATTTACAAGGGACGGGGAGAGAAAGGAAGCCACTATTCAGCTATGAGGCCTACCAGATATCGGCGGCGGCTGCTGCAGCCTCATTTCTACCCAGCTTCTCTACATGATTGATCTCCACTACTGAAAGCAACTTCACAGTGGTTGCTTCAGGCAATGGACTGACTGACTTCATCCATCCAAGCTAGCAATTGTAGATGCATCTGTTATATGTTGAAAAAGTCTTGATGCCAAGTTAAAATATTAAATAGAATATAAATGATAAAATGAACAAACACATAAAAAACTTTAAGCATGTGCTAGAATTTATTATTTATTTGTATCTCACCTTTATTATTTTAGAAATAACCCAAGCTGGCAAACATACCCAACACACCTTTTATTATAAGCAGAAATGAATGTCTGCATTTAAAATGTTTTAATTTTGCTTTTAATAACTTTTTTTTCCAAATTATTAAACTTTCAGTACAGTGGTAGGTTAAAGGAAAACTTCTAAAAAAGTGAAAACAGAAGTAGCCAATTATGTAGTTAAACTTAGAAAAATAACATTTGTCATCACAATTTTCAGCTACTGCTAAAAGCATAAAATTAAACCCCGGCTACATTTTGAGCAAAGATTCCACAGCAGTGACACCTTCATTGTAAAATCCCATCAATCAGCCTTTTCTCTCTTGAAAAAGGGTGACATCCAGGTGAAGGTATTAAATAGTTAGATCCATTGGGGTTGGGGGGAGTATGAAATAATATTCAACATTATTGTCAGTCATATAAAGCTGCATTGGAAAAAAGCTTGTATAAATAAAACTGCATTATTTCCTTTAATCAGAATTGCAAAGCTGTATGCAATCAATACAATATTAAGTATAGGCTAATTATTGAAATATTGAAACAATATAATGTATCAAGATATATAACAATATAATAAAAAGGGAAAAGAGGCCAGGGCTTCAATTGTATGGCTATAGTCACTATCTTGACTTTTTAAACTACCTGATGCCTTTATTATGAAGCTCTTGCCTATAGTTTTAAGATCACTCAGCTGTACTGACATTGTAGAAATAGTGTAATATGGTTAAGTCTTGTTCTAGAATATTATGGACAATTGTTTAACCCCTTATTATACTGCTTTGGTTTATAAGGTGAGCAAGCTTTATTGTGTTGACTATTGTATTTAATTAAACATTCATTTATCTAATGCTGCCAAATGCATTAGCACGCATTAAAGGCAAAACTTATACATGACAGAGAGGTCCTAATGTCTTTAATGGTGCTTTAGAATAAATAACCCAACTGAATAATACCACAAGATTCAATGGCTTCAGCAGTCTGTCTCCAGCATTGCCTAGCCACAATGGGCAAACCATGTATAGAGTCAACAGCTTCCCATTAGTGAAGCATATGCTTCCAAAGAAGAAAACCATGTTGTGATCATGGGTAATAACTGAATATTGATGGAATTAACCTACACAAGTCTATCAAGCCCAACCTCCGCCAACCTGGTGTTTTGCAGAATTACTATTTGCAGATTACTTAGCTAGAAAATTCTGCAATCTGTTAGAAAATCTGCAATCTGTTTCACATATCTGGAAAACAGCTGATAGAAAAATAAACTAGGTTAACCTTCTAAAAGCTTTCAAAACATGTAGCCATAGCTTCTGTACTTTCCTTGGGTACTCTGAATTTTGAAATCTAGTACCCATTGTTAAAATTTTAAAATCTACCACTCATCGATTCGAGTATTTTAAGAAATGGAGAAATGGAGAGAACAGTCATTCTCACATAGATTACATCATCTATATTCTAGATCAGGAGTGTCAAACTTGCGGCCCGCTGGCCAGATGTGTCACATGCTGGCTCCGCCCCTGTCCGATTTAGTGAAGGGGGTAAAAGTCCCGATACGTCACGTGACGACACTGTGATGATGCAAGTTTGACAGCCCTGTTCTAGATAATGCATTTAAGTATTAGCAAACATGCAATGAGACTTCAGCTTAACTGTGATAAATAGGGCATAGCATCCTATTCTTTTTGCAATATTGTCCATTGTGGGAGCTCATAGTACCCCAGTCATCTTTTTGTCAACAAACCTGATAACTAGGCTAGACTTTAGCTCTCCAGATCCACTTGCTGTCCCTGGATTATCTAAGTGGTTTAAATCTTATACCCAGTGTTATTTGAAAATTTCATAACAACAAACCATTGCACATTAACCTTTTGCGGGATTAGACCTAAGGGAATTCAAAGCTTTATCTTAAAAGTGAATAAATGCATATTATATAGATACAATGGACTGCAGCTTATGGACTCAGGTCACATTCTGTGACCATTCCAAGTTTTTAATGACCACTGTGAAATGTGTAAAATGTTTCTAAGAGAACTGGTTTATTTTACACTCTTAAGATAACCATTTTATTCTTCTTAATTACAATTACAGTGAATTGGACTTGTTATTTTTAAAAAGGGATGTTTATAGTATTTCTCATAAAATGGCTGCCATGAGGGACATAACCAGTCACAAAATACCCATTTAGCAGAAATAAAGCATTATTATCTTTAAAATGTTTATGCCACTCACTCCCATATGGCTTTGGACAATAAGGGTTTGCAGAGGTGGGTTGTTCCCGGTTCGGACCGGTTCTATAGATAGTGGAAATTTCCCCCTGCTCGCCGAACCGGGAGCGATTGCCGGCTGGCCCCACCCCCGAACCGGCTCTAATGGAGGCACATATGGTGCTGGCATCTTGTTTTTGGCTTCTGCGCATGCACAGCTCAGTTTTCAGCACTGCACATGCACGCACAAAGCACATGTGCACCCGCACAGCATGCAATGTGCGCGTAGCCATGCGGCGCGGGAGGAAGCGAGGGAAATATTTGCTCTTTTAATTAGGATAAAACCGCGGGAACTTTTAGAGTTGGTTTTCACTGGCTGTGCCGATATGATGTATCCAATAAACATGTTCTTTGAGGAATCTATCTGCCTTGGAGTTCTGCTTTTCAGGGATACATTACTTGGAATGCTGACATAGTGCTTTGCCAGATGTGAGCATGAAAGCAAAAGATGTGCCTGCTTTGAAAGTTTAAAAAGGGAGTCTCATTGGTACTTCTGCAGAGGGCAAAGCACCTCTTGCTAAGCATTTGCCCAACCACACTTGGCAGTTTATAGGCATAAACATTATAGCTCCACAACCAGCAGTACAAGAAAACTCTGAAAGCTGATGTACACTATTTCCTTGAGTTTCTTGGGATGTTCTTTACATTGCACCTCACCTATCTTTTTTTTCCCTGAGCTGCTGAGCACATTTCCAAAGCATGCATTAGGCTGCAGCCATCCGCTGCCACTCACACCTTGCATTTCATTTTGTAAGAAGGAATCTCACATCACCATTAACCCAAGGTTCACACAATAATAAAATCCAATGGTTTATACTTTGAAATAAAGAAATGGATTCTGAAGACTATACATCTCATAAACAAATAAGTATATGTTCTCTAAAGGTAAAGGTACAGGTAAAGGTTTCCCCCTGGCCAGTCATTTCTGATTCTAGAGGGCCGTGCTCATCTCCATTTCTTAGCCAAGGGAGCCAACGTCATCCAAAGATAGCTCCGTGGTCATGTGACCACAGCCAAGGTGGCGCAGTGGTTAAGTCCAGCACTGCAGGCTACTTCAGCTGACTGCTAGCTGCAGTTCAGCTGTTCAGATCTCACCGGTTCAAGGTTGACTCAGCCTTCCATCCTTCTGAGGTCGGTAAAATGAGGACCCGGATTGTTGGGGCCAATATGCTGAACTCTGTAAACCGCTTAGAGAGGGCTGTAAAGCACTATGAAGCGGTATATAAGTCTAAGGGCTATTGCTAAGTGCTATGACTATATGCCAAGGTGCACAGAACGCTGTTATCTTCCCACCAAAGTGATACCTATTTATTTACTTGCATTTGCATGCTTTCAAATTGCTAGATGCGCCGGAAATATGTTCCCTATTTTCATAGATTTTCATAAAATAGAGAACATATTTTATATTTTCTACTTTTCCACTATTTTGTTGCTTATGCTAATCATAAAAGTGTGTCTATGTGCTACCAGCTCCTGACATTCAGGAATCTTATTCAAGGCTGAAACCATATAGACTGGGTACTTAAAGCCTGGAATCACATGAAATTCAAGACACCATGGCCCATTGTAGTATATTTACTGTATATATTGTACCTTTCCTGGAGAAATGTCAGAAGACACACTTCATTTTTGATAAGGCGCCATTAATGCAGTTTAAAAAAAACCTTGTGCTTTGATGATACCTATTTCTCACCCTGTACAAAATTTGGCTGTTTCAAATAACCAACTTGGATAAGTTATATGTAGCAGACATATAATATTTTCTGAAATGAAAAAGCCATGATTCTAATTGAAGGCCAGCAGAACACTTAAAACCACTCCCACAAATTTTGCTGTTATGTGTACTGTTATAAATATATAAATAGAACCCCGAGTAGAAAAAAAGTGCTATTTTTGATAATCTTGAAAGAAGTAAAATTTTACATACAGTTAAAATAGGTTAAGTACTCACCACTTCCTTGCCACTATTCCACGAAAATTGCACTCCTGTAATTCTGTTTTATATTTAAAAGAAAGAATAAAAGTGAGGGTTTCATGACATTAGTATTTCCATAAATACACCTTTTAATAACAATGTTTTTGATAATAAAGGATAATTCATCAGAAAACAAGAAAACAATTAGATTAGAAACTCTCTATTAAATATATTTATCCTGTCACAAATCTTGTTTACAAAAACAGCATAAAATAGGTTTGTAAAGGCCTAAAGACATTTAGCAGTCTTCCAAAACACCAGCCTTTCTCTCTTTCTCATCCCATTTCAACATGTGCCTGGAATTGATCAGGGCTATTTTTACTATTTACAGATATATTTAGACCTCAAGTGATCCAGCAATGCCTATGGCTGTAAATCTAGGACTCACAGATAACATCAGCCAGTGAAAGTTGTTTTTAATCCAATAGCTGATCACAGACAATTATTAGCTACTCAGTTCTTTTCTTCTAATTTCAAATTTGTCAATAACTATGTCCTCATCCTATTCATAACCCCCAGGCTCCTCTGGATTTGTGCCTAAACAAACAACTGATTTTTGTTACAGGAGAAATAGAAATATATAGAAATATAGAAATATAAATAGAAATAGAAGTATTCCTCTTCTTCTTCTATCTGAGACCATGAAATGTCCATGAACATTTGTCCATTGTGACACAACATCCCACTGGCAATTTGGGAGCAGGTGTGTGAAAGGAGATTGATAATTTAAAAATATGCAAACTACTGAAAATCGTAATTACTTAATTATCTGTTACATTTATTACTTGTCTTCCTTCTAGGAGCTTTTGCCCACAATATCATGGAGAATTCTGGTTAGGAGGCAGCCCAAAATAATCAAATGAGCTTCTATTGTTTTGGTAGATTTCTACTTTGGGTCCCGCTAGTCCTACTCTGGGTGTGGGGGGGCGGGAAACCACCCCAAAACCTCTTGCATTTTTTCTTTAACATGATGTTTGGGAAAGGCTATCAGTTTTATAGACAATGAGAGAGGGGTTTTGTTGGGATATTGTGTAGGTTAGATAGTTGGATGAGAGTTGCTTGAAGAACTCTACCAATTGGGAATGAGGAACAAAACAAGGGAAGACAATTGTGAAACAATTAAATGTGGGTGAGGCCTGGTACATGAAGGGTTTTAATTGCTGTGTGTGACTGAGCTGTAGGAATAACTGTGAAGAACAGGAGAAAGAATCACAATCAAGATAATGGTCAGATAACAGAAACTTGAGTCCAAAACAGAAATGTAATTTGAAAAAATATCTCTGACTTGAGCCTCCCTAGGAGAGGCACATTCAGATTTTCAAGATTCTGTGCCTGTCACCCTATAATAAAAGTAGTATTAGCATACATAGTTTTGGTTTTTCAGTCAAGTCTACCACGAAGGACTGAGAATCCTAGACTGCCAGCTATTTCTAAATAGGCAGGTATCCTGATCCAGGCCAAGGACACACAAATATACCAAGCTATGGTTTTGTTCTTTTTACTAAAGGAGGCTTGCAAACACACACACTTACAATATAGAGGTAAGTTCTCCCAAAACTTCAGCAAGTGTTCCAAATCAACATTCCACATAGGAGGAATGTTAGGTGAAGTCCAAGGGTCAAGCTTGTGGTAGATTCATCAGTCAATCCAGATTCAAAGTCAGGGTTGCAAGGTTTACAAGTTAAGGCACATGGAGTGGGAATTAACGGGTGGTTTCTTGTCAACAGGGAGCTTGTGCTTGCTGCTCCATTTTAATAGAAATAGCCCTGGTGTAGTTCATTTAGCAGAGCAAGATTCCTTCCGCGCAAGCAGTCTCACAGAGCGCCTTTGTTCTACTCTCTTTGCTGTTGAGGCTGTTGAGCTCTTGCATTGGGAGGGAGGAGGCAGTAATTCCATGCCCTCATCTTCAGAGGGCAATGGGAACTGTGGCTGCTGCTTGCAGTTTTGCCCTACCTCCTTTGGCTGCTCAGATGGTGCTGATGCTGATAGCAATAGCAGACTTATATACCACTTCACAGTGCTTTGTTCTCTGTTCAGTGGGGTGGGAGCAGCACTGGTGTGAGAATATATTACAACTGAACATCAGGGGACGGAAAGTCAACCCAACTCAGTTCTAGGATTCTATTGTTGGCTGGAGGGTCTCTTAACAGTTGCTGCTAGCTGGCTGGGGAATTCTGGGGGCTGAAGTCCACACACTCTAAAGGTGTGAAGTTTGGACAGCACTAAGATGGATCTTTAAGTACTGGCTGAAATTCTCAATAACAGTTTACCTATTATGAGCCTTACTGCCTTGTTTTGCACTAGTTGAAAATTCTGGGCAGTCCTTAAATGTGGCCCCATTTATTTATTTTAAAAAATTGTATAGCCACTTATCATAAACCAAACTATGGGTGGCTTACAATCAAAACAAAACCACATATACAGTACATAATAAAAACAATAAACCCAGTGACCAAAAAAAAAAAAACCCACAGAAAAACCTGGCACTTCAGTTATCCTTTCCTGATGCAACTTACACATTCTTTCTAACCTCACCCCATGTAGAAAGTATTGCAGCAGTCAGGTTGCAACAATGAGCAACAATTGACCATGTTTAGAACTGCCCTACGTTTGCATGAAAGGTGCAATATTATTTGAATGCTGGGAAATGAGTTTTCTATTGCTCCATAATGTAAAATAAATCATAATTATGTTTAGATTAGAGTACGTGTGGAAAAAAACATAATTAAGTCAAAACAGAATGAACCAAGATACTGAGATTTCTTTTTATTCAAGTCTGGCAAAGATTTATAAGGCTTTCTTTTAAGTCTGATGTCACTGACCATTTTATAGCTCAGCCAAGTTCTCGGCAATCTTTGACCTGCTTCAGTAGTCTTCTAACATCTAAAGGAGGAATCAAATTCATTTTAAGATAGCTCAGAGAGAAAATGTATTCATATTTATTTTTGTCATTCTTCTGACTACAAGGCTACTTATAGCTGGGGTTGTGACAAATACATATAATTACCTCCATATATCTCCATTATACATTGAGAATGCCTTCTCAGTGGATTTTCTAGATTTCTCAGCATACATACCACTGGGTATATGATAAATATGTTCCCTAACAGCATAACACTAAAGGGAGAGATTACCTAGGCAAGAAAAAATAGCAACTATGTTCTAGGGCAGGGTCCCCCAACTCCCAGGACATAAACTGATACCAGGCCACACAGTTGGAGGTGAGCAGCGGGTGACCAAGTAAAACCGAAACCATTCCCCCACCCCCACCCTGGTCTGTGGAAAAATTGTCTTCCATAAAATTGATCCCTGGTGTCAAAAAAGTTGAGGGTCTCTGTTCTGGGGATTAAAAACAGACTCTGAAGGCAGAAATTGTTTAGAACCACAGAGTTGGAAAGGGTTTTTAGTCTATCAGGTCAACTGCTTGCTCAATGCAAAATTCCAAGGTAAAAACATCTCTGACAAATGACAATTCAATCTGGTTGTCCCAATATGCTTTTTCAAAGGCAACTGGATTTTCGTTGTTTTTCCTCGAAGACATTTTGCTTCGCATCAAAGAAGCTTCATCAGTTCAGTCAGAAAAAGCATCTTTGAGACAATCATGACATGGACGACGGAGAATCTCCATTCTCCATCAAACTGCTTGAATATATCCAATGAATATATACATTCAAACTGCTTGAATATATCCAATGAATATATACATTCAAACTGCTTGAATATATCCAATGAGGGATATATTTTTATACTCCTTTAAATATCAAGATCCTTTGCTGAACTAATTTTATTGTTGAAAAAAAATTCTAATGTTCATTCGGAATATGCAATGCTGTGGTTTAAATCCAGTACTGGATGTCCTGCAATTTAGAACAATAGAAAACAGATCTTGATGCTATGTAACAACTATCCAATATTTGAAAAGTGGTGTGTATTAATTAATTAATTAATTTGGTGAACATATCCAACATATCTTCCTGGTCCAAGGTCACCAAGCTGGTTTTAATGGATAAGGTGGGACTTGAACTCACAGTCTCTCACTTTCTAACCTGGTTTCTTAACCACTAGACCAAATTGGCTCTCTGTTGTATCTTCTTCCACTCGGCCTTCTCAAGAGTAAATAGCCCCAGTTCCTTCAATCTGCCTTTGTAGTACTGAATTTCTAGCCTCCTGATCATACTTGTTCCCTTTTTCAGAAGCGATTTTTATTTGTCTGAATTTGTGTGGAGCCCCAGTTTTGTTACAGTGTTTGAGGTAGGCACTTTGCTATATTGCTTGCTCCTGCAGGGATAGTTGTTGAGGACTTGAGGAGCCTTGAAGGTTACTCTGATCAGTGCCTCTTAACAGACAGCAAACTTTTACATTTGAAGGGTCCAGCCTGCACAGGTTTCTTTCTGTTCTTTATAGACTGTTTTTTTCTTAGATAAAAGCCACATTCTCTCTGCTTCCAGGATTCAGTTTCCTGCTTTGTGTACCACAAATGTGCCTTTTTCTTCCTGTAAAGTCTCAGATCCTATTTCTTCTCCAGTGCCCTGAAAGCTTTTTTTTCTGCATTTCTTTCTTCCAATGGTCATTCCTATCCCACTAGGCTTAATAAATTCTTTAAAAAACTGTTTCAGCACATTTTAGTCTAAAAATTCAAGGTTTGATTTTCTGAGTCTTCTTCATACTTCATCTTTGTTTCCATGCCACCTATAATACTGATCACACATAAGTGAAATGCTAATTGATATACTAAAACATCTGACATGCCACAAAACATTGTAAAAGAATGCTTTGTCTCTTTCATGTGCCTGAAGTGCCTCAGACAAGCACCTGACCAGTCTCATCAGAAGAGTGTTAAGCTACAACAAAAGGAGAGGGTAGCGAAAATTCAGAACAGAAAATGCAGTCAAGCACTGGATTCAAGCAATCAGAAAAAGAGAGAAGCGAGAGGCCAGAAAATAGAAACAGAATTCTTTATCAGCCAAGTGTGATTGGAAACACAAAGAATTTGTCTCCAGTGCACAAGCTCTCAGTATCCATGCAAGCAACAATTGATAAATCATGATCATAATCATAAAATACAATCATCATAAATCATAAGATACAACACTTAGTCAGTCAGAAGCTCAGAGTTTCGCAGGACCTCACAGCAGGGATTCCAGTATTTAAAACCCTGGATGTTTTTAGACCAACATAAACAGTATGGAACTCAAAAAGCAAGGACCAGTTCTTCACTGGGTATTGGGAATTGGATCAGTGTCCTTTCCCACTCTTATGATTTTATAAATCAGTAAACTAAGGCAGACTTGTTTGCTTATGAATTTGCAGATAAGATTTGTATCCCATCTTTTCTAACATCAGCACTTTTTTATTATTTTTATTATTTTTCTATTTTTTAGAAAAAAGTTTATTGGGTTTTAACTTTAAAAACATACATATACATTCCAGTTCTTCATTTCTGTGACATCGACAGTTATTTGGTTATTTATAAATATTAAATATATTGATTCATCATCTTTACATTGTAAATAGTATTCACATTTACATTTACATTTATATAAACATTTACTTATTTTTTCTAATTTCCAACCAGTTGTACAATTTATCCCATACTGTATAATATTCTTTTTCTTCACGATCTTGTAATTCCATTGTCAATTTCACCATTTCTGCACATTCCATTATTTTTTTTATAATCATGTTTTCCGGGGGACAGTTCTCTGATTTCCATGTCTGTGCGAAAACGATTCTAGCAGCCATCAAGGTATGTATTATTAAATATTGATTTTCCTCAGGCCATTGTCCTCCAATAATCCCCAATAAATATATCTCTGGTTACAATTCAATTTGTGAGTTTGTGATTTCTTGGATCCATAATCGTATCTTGCTCCAATATCTTTTTGCCTCTGGGCAGGACCACCACATATGGTAGTATGTACCATTTCACATTTAAATTTCCAGCATCTTGGGTTGAGGTTAGGATATATTTTGGCCAACCTAGCTGGGGCCAGATGCCAACGATAATACATTTTATATAGATTCTCCTTATATGATATCGACATAGTCAATTTGTAATTTTTTGTCCATAATTTCTCCCAATCATCTAGTTGAATAGTGTATCCGAAATTTTTGGCCCATGCTATCATCTAACATCAGCACCCTTGATAAACTGTTGAAAACAATTCAAACCAAACATTGTCATAAAATCTAAAAGCAGACCTATCAAATACAATAAAACAAGCATTTATGAAAAAAAAGTAAACCCTTTATCTGTGATAGAGCACATACTTTACCTGGAAAGGTCTCAATTGTCATGGTGAGCCTGGGAAAATCCCACCAAAAACACTGGAAACCATTGCTAGTTGATACAGAAAAATGCTGAGTCAAATTGGTTGGTTAGTTTATACTCAGCATTCTCCTTTGGTGATGGAGAATGAATGCTTCCTAAGCCATGACCTGCAAAAGCACATCACTGGGAAGTTCCCAGTCTCCTGCACTGATGGACAATTTAAGATATTGAGAGTATGTTGGGCAGATGCCCCAAATGGTACAAAGAACTAAGTCCACCATTTGCAGTATGGAGAATAAACGGCAAAGCACGGAATTACTCAAATATTATCTGCCACCCAGGACAGCTCCTGGCAAGCTTGGAAGGTAAGCAGGGTCAAGCATAGTTAGTATTTGGATGAGATTCCTTGAAGGGCTGTAGGGTAAACTAGAAAGTTTTTAAAAATCTGATTTGGTGGAATTTTAAGGTTTAAAGTTTATTAAAATATACAATCTTATACCAAACACCAAACATTTTTAAAAAATGCATAACAAACATATTTCTTAAAATGGTAGAAAGCAATAGGAAGCTACTTCTGCACTGCTGGAGAAAAAAACCCCCTGCAGGAATCTGTTTACAAAGTTACTAGGAGTTAAACAAAACTTAAAGGAAATGCCATTTTTTTACACACAACCAAATAAAACGCCAAGGTACAGCCACCCATTATTTTATTTTTATTGGGCCCATTTGGGGACAAGAAAAATTCTGGAAAATAAAGAGGTTGGGGCCAGGCATTTTGCCTCAAAGCATGTCAGCTTTTAAAAAAAATTTCAAAAGTTTATCTTTTAAATGTAAAAAATGCAGAAGAGGCTTGAGAGGCATGCAGGGAGATTAAGGCTACTGAAGTCTCTTACTGGGGCCAGATAGATATAGCAATTATATCTATTAAAAAGTGTACCGTGTAGGTGTGTGTGTGTGTGTGTGTGTGTGTGTATGTATATATATGTATATATATGTGTAGCATTTTTTGCTGATAAATGAAAATAAAGGGAGACTATTATAGATCTATTTCGAGCTACTTAGCTCTCGTCAGATCATATATGTATATATATGTATATATATGTATATGTATGTACAGTATATATATGTGTATATATATATATGTATATATATATATATGATTGCTGTGTTGCAGGAAAACCACGGTGAATATTATTTTACTCCCACTACTAACAATATGTGCCACTGTGCTGTCTGTTACACAGCAATTCTGTCTTGAGCTGTTCAGAAATTGGTCTCATAAAGTTTAATGTTGAATAGGGGAGCTGACACTCAAAGCAGTTGGGTATTCCTTTTCTCCTTCAATCACGTGGCACTTTTCAAACTTGGCCAAGGTAGGTGGTCTGTTGTTTAGACTCCGCCCTTTACATTCTTTCTCTGCCTCCCATTGGGCGTTGGTCACTAAGCAACCAGTCAACGTTAAAGCTTGGGGCTACAGTTTGAAACTACAGGCCCTGCCATTCTGCAGGGAGCTGTAAATTGGATCCCTTTCTCCCAGTTATCTCTCTCTTCCCCCACCTTGTTGGGCCACCCTCATGAATCAGATAGAGACCAGATTTAGTCGGCGGAAAAAAGGACCTCTGCATCAGTAGTAAGTGTTCTGATTTGGGTCTTCCAGAAGTGCTCCCCCATGAGTGGGTTGTGTGGTGTCTCTGCCTCAAAACACAGTGTTGTAAAAAATCTGGATCTTTATCCTGGTTTGTGGGAACCTATTCTTCTCCAAGCTTTAGAAAGAAGCAGCTGAATGCAATTTATTGCTTTATCAGACAAACCAAACACAGCAGCATATTTTGGTGGTAAAAGGAAACCAAGTGAGGCAGATATTGGACAGGTGAAGTGGTTTTTGCCGGCACAGTCATGGGGGGTGGGGGAAATCATCATAAAATCATCCCAGCTTCTTCCCTTGAAAATGCCCAAAATTGCCCTGTGATGTCTTATACTCCCCGTCTTATAGAAAATACATCATCAAAAGTAGACTTTGTAACATGGTGCTTTGCAGGTGCTGGACTACAAGACCTATCTCCCCTATCCAGCATGGTCATGCTGGAGGAATTGTCAGATTTCTAGTCTACCACATATGGAAACTACCAGGAAACGGGGTCTCACTAAGAGCCATGGCAAGGTGGGAGGGGGGTCATCTGAGCTTTCAGATAGTCAGGCATGGAGATGGATGCCAGACCTTATCTTAAGAAAGTTGGGGAGGGTGTTTGAGGGGAATTGGCTGGGAAGCGATAAAAGCAATTAGAGGAAGAGATTCAGGCCAAACCCTATATATGCCAAGGTGATGAAGACGCTGAGTTGCCCTACTGTGTCAGAGGCTGTTGATAAGATCATGAGTCTAAGAATAGTAGGGAGATGGTTATGTCTGGAATGTTCCCAGGAAGTCATTAATAAGGCTGGGGGTAAGAGGCTGTAATTGATGGGAAAGGGAGGGCAAGAGGAGATACAGAGAGAGTGAAATATCAGGAATGGGAAACATGGGGGGGGGGCGGAGGAATGTTGAGTGGAGACAGCCAGGCTCATGTATTTTATTTTTTTATTTATTTATTTTAAATTAAATTTTATAAGAAGGATTTCCTGAACAGCCACTTCTAATGAATGAAGCAGGGATATTTCTGATTTCTTGTTGCTCAAAAGGCCACAGTCCTGGCAGTTCTGTACTAGAGTTGTGAATAGCTAAGAGACTCAGCTATAAGCCTTGAAATGGCTAACATCAAATCTTGCCTCTAGCATTGCTGGTATTTCTGATTGTACCAATGACATCAGGGGAATGTTATTGACTATATCTAGAACAGTTTCCTAACTTGGCAATTTTAAGATGCGTAGACTTCAACTCCCAGAATTCTGGGATGTTGCCAAAACCTGATCTAGAATAATTACAGGAGATTTATACTGCATGAAATAACTAATTAAGCGAATTATCTGGATCCTTTTCAGTCAAGGTCCAGACCTTGGGGGGGGTGGAGGTAGTGGAAATGGTACTGGTTGTGCTTTTGGATGATCTCTGGCATGGGCAAGGTGGTGGCTATGCATTTATCCTTGCCTTATTTGACCTGTCGGCTTTCCATACTATTAATCATATTATTCTTCTGACTCAGAAGTATGGGGATAGGGTGGCACACTATTGTGCTGGTTCACCTCCTTTATACAGGGTTGGTTCCAGTTGGTGATGATTGGAGAGGAGAAATCTCACTCTCAGCCCATGATATGTGTGGTGCCAAGTGGGTTGGTGGTCTTCCCTCTTCTATTTAATATCTATATGAGACCACTGGATGAGCTCATGCATCACCATGGGGTGAGGTATCATGAATATGCTGATGATACCCAATTGTACATCTCCACCTCTGGCCAATCAAGCAATGCTATGGATGTCCTATCCAATGTCTGGAAACTGTGAGGGTCTGGATGGGGAACAAAAGGCTTCAACCAAACCTTAGTAAGACTGAGTGCCTTTGGATTTTGAGCCCCTCTGGTTCTGGGACTTAACCACATTTGGTACTAGATGAGTTTGCACTGCCACGAAACAGATCCTGCTTGGAGATTCTCAAATTTCTGGAGGCAAGTTGTTCCACTGATTAATTGTTCTAACACAAAAAATTTCTCAGGCAGGAAATTTAACCAATACAATTTTTTTATTAAAGAGAAAAGCAACTATATGTTTTTCATACTCAACTATAGTAATGTAAAATGACATGATAATTATGGAAACATGCCTAAAAAGCATGATGTCTGTGATTGTATCAAACTAACGATTTGAGTCATACTAATGAGGCAAACTGGGTTAAAGTGTTGTGGGAGTGGCTTATTTTTAAATTTCCCCCCATTCCATTTTCTGAATTTGAATTTCCCTCGCCAAATGTCATTATTGGTTTCAACAGGGCAGTAATTTAAGTGTGAGAAGTAGCATGGATGAAAGTTTCCAGTTTTCTATATTTCACTTTAGCTGCTTTTAAGAAGTAGAAAAAGAAATAAATAGAAATTATCATTTTGGGAACTTTCATACCAAATCTGCCTTGACCATGTGACTGCACATTTCATGGGATCATGGTATTAGAAACTGAACAAAAAAAGCAAGGATTTAATTCTTTAGTATCAATTCATTTCTACAATATGCAGAACTTCCAGATTAAATCCTCAGTATCTCTTGTTAAAGGACTCAGGTAACATTCTTTTCTATTGACTATCCTCTAGATCAGCAGTCACCAACTGGTGGTCCACAGACCACTGGTTGTCCGCGAGAAAATTTTAGTGGTCCGCAGAAAATTATTTGCATTTTTTATATTGCACTAAATACTATTTATCTTTCTAAAAAATTCATATCAGTGGTCCGCAGGATTTCAAATTATGAATTTAGTGGTCCCTGAAGTCCGAAAGGTTGGTGACCCCTGCCTAGATCAGGGGTGTCAAATTCGCGGCCCACAGGCCAGATGTGTCATGTGCTGGCCACGCCCACCCCTGGTTTAGTGAAGGGGGGAAGTCACAATACGTCATGTGACAACACCGCGAGTTTGATATCCCTGCTCTAGATGTTTTGACTACAACTAACAGTGATAACTGTGGAGAAGGTTACTTTAATTAATGCTTCAATATATACTTTATGCGTTCCTAAATTTGTACATCAGATGGATAATGTATTGCCTTTATTGAGAACAAGCATTCCCCAATCTTAACCTTAACTTTCATTCTCATCCTTCTTTTCTTCCTTCTCTTTTTATTCCACATTTTCTTATTTTTAGCCCAGATACATTCAGAATATTTAACCTTCAAGTCCCAGAAAGAAATAGTATTCTAGACAAGACTGAATGTACACCAAAGAAAGAAGAAAGATACTTATTGGAATGGCGCAACAATCCTCAACCACAACATGCAAAGCTACTTAGAATGCATACCAAGTTTATAAATGAGCCAGTATTATATATGGAAACAGAGGATACAAAAACAAAACAGGTGCTCACTGTTTAACTATTATAAAATGAAATTGAAGCCCAACTCATACAAATGATACTCCAGCACACATACTCTTCAATGCTTCAGCATAGCTGTAGGAACACATTTGAAAACATTCAATATTTAAAACAAGGCACAATTTGCCATTGCATTCAAATCAAGACAAACAGTGGCTAGTTAAATTAGGATTTGTGAAAGTAGCCCATGCTGATTCTAATTTGTTTTAGTTTTTTTTAAGCTTTCTGTTTATTAAATTTTTAAATTTCTCAGTTCAAAGCAGTGTACACAATGCTCCTTTCTGCTATTTCCCCACAACAACAATCCAGTGAGGTGGGTTGGGATGAGAGACCGAGAGAGCAACTGATTCAAAGTTATTCAACAACTTTCCATGCCTAAGAGAGGAGCAGACTTTACAGTCTCCCAGTTTCTAATAATTCTAACTTAGTATAAAAATGAAAAAGAAAAAAAAAAGAATATGTCTTATCTCTTTCTGTGATGGGAGCTGGAAGGGGAGAACACTTGAGCCTGTACTGGTAAGTTCATCTTTACCATTGTCCCCAAACCTGGCTTAGATAATTGACATAATAGCTTCTCCCTTGAGAATCTCAATTCTTGTTTCTCTATAACTGTGATATTGATGAACTCATTTCTTTTTATTGCTTGTGAAGTCTCATTGGTGGCCGACCTTTGAGCCCACTGTACAGCGTCCTAAACCACCTTATGACAAGCAGAGCACTCACCGGAATGATTTCCAGAAGCCAAACTGTATTTTGTCTCGGCCCGTTAAACATCCCTCTAAGTTACAGCCTTCATATGGAATAGGTAAGTCTACAGTGATAGGAGGAGTGGACTCTACACTGTTATCAAAAAAGACTGCTCTAATTTTACTATTGTCAGGCCTAGAAGCCATCTTGGGCATTGGATCTTCAGGCCTGCCACATTTAGTGCTGTGGGAAACTGGGAGGGGGGATTGTAGAGAGCTGGGGAGATATATAGTCATAATAGCATTTCTTTCTGCGAGAGTCAAGGTCACTCTGCCCTGCACCTGGAGGGGTGTGGCTGGGAGGCCTCTCCAGTTGGGATGGTGCATTGATTGGACCATGTGATGGACATGTGGGTGCAGGGGAAGGGACTTGGACTTTCTTTTGGGTGGGGAAAACCTGGAAGCTTTCAGATTCAGATTTTCCCAGATGTGCCAATATGATATCTCTAATAAAATGGAACTTTGAGGAAACTCAAGCCTCGGAGTTTTCTTTCATTGGGGGTGTTACTTGGAACCCTGACATCTATTATGAAAAGTAAAGAAAGCCTAACCCTGATATGATCAGAACAAAAAATGGCCAGCCAATATTTCGTACTGCTTGTTGGAGGTTTCTTTTTTCTGACAATTGCTGAACATATTTGCTGTATCCTGGAGTAGTATATAAAACTAAATTCCCATAATCTAAACACCAATTGCACATTGTCCAAAATATTGTACTGTATAATCTTCCTCTGTTCCCATTTAGCCACTGTCACCTTTTCACAGGCAAAACATCTGTTTCCTTTATTATATATTATAAGGCTTATTTTGAACCATGTTGTCCAAATAAATTAGTCTGTATGGTACTGGTAGTGATATCATTGAAACATATGCCAATTGAGTCTCAAGAGGCATTACTTTCTGAATGTACAAATATGCATTGAGTAAAATAGAAAAACAATGTACAAAGCATAACAAAGTTAACCTATATCTGTCCATTGATATGCTCATATCCTGTTTCCCAGAACCATTTGATTAACCACCAAAAGAACCAAATGCTGGATTAATTGGGATGCAAAGATGACCCAGTGTAGCTTTTACATTCGTATGATACATTGAAGATCAAAATTCTTTCTGATTTGCAATCTGTTGTAGTTTTACCGTGTTGCTTTTTATCCAATACAGAGCCATTTTGCCCTTTGCTCTGACTTTCTACCTGTAAAGCAAGTTCTCTACCATTGGACAATGGCATATTTATACATTTCAGGCAGATTTCACAGCCTATTTACTTCTTTGTTTCATCAATCTCCAAGGGCTATATATTTTGATATTGGGCTATAGTTGGCTGTTGGTTAGTGGAATGGGGCAGGCAGCCTTGTTAATAATATGCAATGGTCATAAACTATTCTTTTCTTGTAAGAAGAAATTCTAACCTTCCTTGCCAGAGAGTCAGCCCCATCATACATTATTTCCAACATAAACTTTCATATGGTGGCTTGCATTCCTTCATAAATCAGGGACAAGCAAAGCAAGATTAGCACAGTTGAAAAGAAGAAAAAACAGAGGATTAAAACACAAAAACTAGAATGCCCTGCTTATGTTAATACGATTCATAAATACTCTGTTCTAAGAATGACCCTCAAGCAAGACTTATATGTCAAAATCACAGTCTGCTCACAGCAAAAGGAGAGAAAGGAAATCAGAAGTTATTTTTATTTCATTCCCCAGAACAAAAGGGTATTTAACTTCAGTGAAAGGTGACTACTTCCTATTTGATCACTAGAATTTATCATAATTTCTGTTTTGTTCAAGTAGATCGGATACTATCATTATTTCATGGTGTGGACCAGAGGTGTCAAACTTGATTTCATTGAGGGCTGCATCAGGGTTGTGTTTGACCTCGGGGGACTGGGGGGAGCATGGCTGGGGTGTGTGTGGCCTGGGTGTGTGTGGCCAGGGTGGGCATGGCCAGCTCAATGTCATTCGTGTCAGGGGAACCTGTAGTGGCCAAGTACTAAGGCAGGACTTCCCTCAGACTCTCCCTCACATTATAATCTCCTTCCTTCCTTCCTTCCTTCCTTCCTTCCTTCCTTCCTTCCTTCCTTCCTTCCTTCCTTCCTTCCTTCCTTCCTTCCTTCTTCTTTTTCTTTCCCTCTTCATTCTTCTTTCTTTCCCTTTCCTTATTTTTCCTTGCTTGCTCTCTTCCCATCTTTCCTTCCTTTTCTTTGTCTTTCCTCTTTCCTTTTCTCTTTTCCTGTTCCTTCTTGCATGCTCAAATGCAAAAGGGGAAAGATTTCTCCTTTTGTTTTGTTTTTAGTTTGTTTTGCCAGCCCTCTGCCAACGAAAATGGAGCTCAGGGGGCCACGCACTACATTTTTGGCCACGACGGCCTCTTGTAGCCCTCTGTCAGTGAAAATTGAGCTTCAGAGGGACAGAGGGCTGCAAGAAGGCAGTCGCAGCTGAAAACAGGGCCTGGGGGAACCACACATGGCCCCCCTGAGCTCCGTTTTCACTGGCAGAGGGCTGCAAGAGCCTGTCACGGCCAAAAACAGAGCCCAGGAGGGTCGTGCACGGCCCCCAAGTTCCATTTTTGCTGGCAGGGACACCATGGGCTAGTCCTTTGGTGTTTCCAGGGTGGCCCCACGGGCCAGATCTAAGTACCCCATGGGCCAGATCTGGCCCGCGGGCCTTGAGTTTATTTATTTATTTATTTATTTATTAGTGACATTTATATACCGCCTCACAGTGCAAGCACTCTCTAAGCGGTTTACACCAGTAAGCAATGTATATTTACATTGCCCCCAACAATCTGGGTCCTCATTTTACCTACCTCGGAAGGATGGAAGGCTGAGTCAACCTTGAGCCGGTGAGATTTGAACCACTGAGTTTGATACCTCTGGTGTAGACATTCATTTCTGCTGTCGATATCATAATGTTTCTGCTGACTTTTGAAGTACTCTGAATGTAGCAAGATGTTTGGACACAGCTTAGTGAAAGAAAAAAAGAACCTGTATTGAAGATGTTGAACTTGATGGAACTTTTCCTTAATGGGCTAATCACAAAAAGATATTCTGTGTAAACAGTTATGGCTTGTTCTTTCAGATTAAGAACTCCTTCTTACAGGAGTTGAAAGCTAACCTGAAAGTAGAAGTTAACATTTTGATCTTTATTTTGAGATCAACAAGAGCCCCAGAACAGCTATGATTTTTTCGTGGGCATTTTTACAGGGAATGAAAAGACATCCTGGGTGACCCAGGAACTGATTTAGCTTCACTCTTAAGCTAGTCCTGACAGATATTTATCTAGCTCTGCTCTAAGACCTGTGGGAACAGTATAGGAAGACAAATGTTACAAATTCTAAATAGTGTTAAATTTTGCCATTTTAAATGTATTTATTTAATGAATAAAAACTCATTTGAACCCATAGTCACGATCCTAAAAAGGGAAAGCATATTTAAATCCTAAGCATGATGGATTCTGGCCACTGTTGGATGAATCATTCAGTGCCTGCCAATTGTGGCAATTCTTACAATGAAAATTAGGCTGGAGTTAGATCTTCCACTGATGCATCAAGACCTTTTATGTTCATGTAATTAGCAAGAATGCATTCTCATTTAACAGAAGTTTGTTTTGTCCTTAATGAGAATTCCCCAATCTTTCTGTGACATCAATTAAATTTACTAAATGAGAGCACATACTTTTCTTAACTGAGTATTCTCATTAGTGGATAGTCTCTTGCCTGTACATTTATCACAAATCATCAGTAAATTATGCTTAAAAAGAAAAAAAAATGTTAATGCTTTAACTCTACATTTCAGAATGCCACTGGTACTTACCACTTTAAAAATATATGTAGAGCAAAACCTACATATTAAAAGAGCCCGGCTGCCTATTGTTTCACTCAGAAATTGCTAGAATAAAATATTTCCCTCTGCATCTTCTCTCTGTAGACTCATAGTTATGCCTTTGGTTGATTTCTCTTTAATAAGATGGCCCCATTGTTTGTTAACTTTTGTATAAGCTCATATAGTCATCAAGAATTATGATGACTCAAAGAAGATTTTTCCTTTAACTACTTTGTGTACTTATATTGTAAAAGATAGCTATATAATTGCAGCAAACCGTATTACATCAGTCGGGGGCGGGGACAGGGTAGGTTGATTAGGATGCAATGTAGGGATGACCCCTCTAGATGTTGTTGGATTTCTGGGTAGAGCCAATGGAACAACTGGAAGACAATCATAATATGACTTAAGCATGAATATACAGTACATAAATATAACTACATATTCTGCCTAGGAATACTTTTGCCGCCACCCCCTCACCCAGTGATACCTCTACCAGTTCTTTGCTGTTGATGGAGACATTCTGAGATAGAGACATGGCTTCTTATTAGATGCATGTTCTTTGCCAGGAAAGGTCTCAAGCATAGTCTGGAATTCCCAGTTACAAAGGACCTGTAGTGGCAGAGTTAGCAAAAGACTTTAGAACCAATTTTGGAAATTATGGCCAATCAGAACTGGGAGTACTGTGATAAACAAAATAACAAATTTATGAGATATCCAGTCTTTTATTACCTCCTTGGTTAGTAATCAAATATGGCATCCATTTCACTTAATAAAATACAATACTAAAACAAAGCTAAACAATAGCTGACAGAAAACTGCAAATAAAATGCAATGAAAAAATTATGCTGCCAAAAACTGGAGTAAAGAAGTAACAGAGTTGGCATCTAAAGGATAGTAAAATGAATGTGTAATGGACTGCCTCATTGTAAAACAGCTTTATAAGTTTATTATACAGCTCCTTCCCATAAACCTAGCTTTAAGCGTATAACCTAAGACCTTTGCAATTTCATCATAAATAGAAAACAGCATCAGTTTCCCAAAAGTTGTACAATGGGATTTATTTAACTGCTTTATGCTTGTATTTCAAATCATCAGTAGCTGTTTTTTTCCCCAAGCACAACATAATAATTAAATTTCAGGCAGAAATAAAAATGTACCCAGGCCTTCTAAAATGCTAACCATGAGACCATGCATGTTTCTCTGGGAAAAGACTTCCACTATATGCAACTTGTATGTACATACTAGACTTGTACTCAGGGGTGGGTTCTAATTTTTTTATTACCGGTTCTGTGGGTGTGGCTAGGTGGGGGGCATGTGACCTAGCCACGCCCACTGAAACGGTGGTGAAAATTTTTGGGATTCTAACAGAGGGAAGGAGGGGGGGAAAGAGAGGGGGGAAACTCCCAAAAATAGACCACCGGAGGATTTAAGGTGTGGGAAAGCCATAAGTTTCCTAGAAGGAATCGAAGCATTCAGCTTTGCAGCCCAGAGAACACGCCTATGTTTATAAATCCGGCAGGCAAGTTGGGGGGGGGGAGACAACGGGAAGGAAAGGGTGGGAGATAGGAAAAAATGCAGTCGAGGCGCTGGACTGTGCAAGCAGGGCGGGAGGGAGGGAAAAAAGTTCACCTGATCCTGGCTCGGGACAAGGGGGGAGGAGGAACCGGCTGCAATCCCCCAAAACACCCCCAGGCGTGGTGGGAGCCGTGGGAAACCAGAGCCTGGATTGCACGCATTCGCTTGTGCCCTGCAATCACGTGTGTCGCCCCACCCCCACCCCGGGTTCCTCCTATTGCGGCTTAGGTGCAATATTGGAGAGGATCACTAAAGTATCTGGACCAAATAACATCTCGTGGTCCGCCCCACCCCATGCCCTGCCCCACCTGCCACTCCAAAATTGTACCCCACTGCGAGATGCGCATCTTACCAGAGACTGGCAGCTCCAGATCTTGCAGCTTTTTCAGAGTTTTCTTTAAAAAAAATGACTCTCCAGCCAAGCTTGAAAACTTCCGAGGTTGCTTTGGGAGGGGGCAGTTGGGCAGCGTTTCCCCCCCTCCCTGGATGCCTGCAGCCTCAGAGCCTTGGAACAACTCCTGGCCCTTGCACAGTAAAGAAAAACTTATGAGTACGAAACAATTAACTTCTCGCATTCACGAGAAGTTTTTATTTACTGTGCAAGAACCCCCCTCTGTCTACTCCACTCTCTGTCTAAGGAGCCCAGACCTCACAACAACCCTGGGCTACAGAACAGGTTAAATTAGCATCATAACTCAGCAGTGGGCTTACAATATCTGTCATGTGCATTTGTATTTGTGTATATGTGAGACAGAGAGAAATAGAGAATGAGAGAGAGGACACTCTCTCTTGAACAATTTCCTCCTCTGAATGGTACCTAAATGTCATAAGGAGGAAGAAATGGCAGGCTGAACATGCAGGTGGGAGAAGATTATACTGCATTAGCTAGTTCAAAACACAAAGAGTTGCTTGCAATAACATTGCAGGACACTTTGTCCTGGATAATCTGGCTTTGAGAGGCAACTGTTTAGGATATACTGCAAGTTCCATAGCAGAAAGAGAATTCTGAATGTGGGACTTCTTCAATAATCCCTCCTCCTTTTCACTACTGTTCAGGTAGTCCTTGACTTACAACCACACCCAAAACGTCCATGGCAAAGCAAGACAGTTGTTAAGTGAATCTTGCCCCATTTTATAAACTGTCTTGCCATAGTTGTTAAAAGAATCATTGCAGTTAGTAACATGGCTGTTAAGTGAATCTGGTTTCCCCATTGACTGCTTGTCAGAAGGTTGCAAAAATCCACACGACCCTGTTTCTCTGCAACCATCACAACTACATGCCAGTTGCAAGCTTCTGGATTTTGAGCACATGACCATGGGATGCTGTAACTGTCATAGGTTTATCAACTGTAAGTCATACTGTAAGTCATTGTAACTGTAAGTCATATTGTAAGTCACTTTTTTCAGTGCTGTTGTAACTTTCAACAGCCACTAAATAAATGCTTGTAAGTTAAGGGCTACCTGTACTAACTTTATTCTGTTGTGTATGATTGATGCATCTCATATACTGTATGTTATTGCACATTTATCTAAAAGTATATGATGTATTTAATTGCCACCATATATGTGAGGGTTTTTTTCTCTGTTGTGGTTGTTGTTTTAATCACAGTTCCACTTGCATCTCCTCAACTGTCGAGTCGCCTTCCGAAAATTTTCCAAGAGCAGCTCACTTTCAAATGTAACTATAATGCCAGAGAAACTCCCTGCATCCCCTATCAAGGAAAGGTAAAGCAATGTGCATCCTGTGCTATTCGCATTAATCAGGAAGCCAGAAGGATGTGTTTATTCCAAAGTCTCCAATGCATTGTTTGAGCTCCAGGGAATGTTGTCATTCATGTTAACGTTGCTGGACATTTGTAATTAGTATACCTGATGTCTCAGTAGCCCCATGATTTTAGAAAGACCTACCAAGCACTGAGCTTGCTGTATTGCAATTTCATTGCCTTAACCAAGATTCTTGGGCAAAACAGCAACAAACAAAAGAGAGAGAGAGAGTTGCTAATACTGGGGGACAACAATCAATTCTATTATGCAAGTCTCCACTCTTGTTTTCTTTCCTTCAAAAGCAACACCAATTCCTATTGAAGCATACAATAATCATACAATAACTGACCTGAATCACATCATATTACAGAAAAGGTCTTAACGCTGCATTTACCTGAAACATGCCTCAGTGAATTCAGTAGAACTATGCCCAACTAGACTGTCATCCATAATTCCAAACTTTTTTTTATTTTTTTCAAGGCAAGCAAAAGCAACTTCCAAAATGTTGTAATCACTTTATCTTTCAGCTAAAGAGAAATAAATCCTTTGCTTGCAAAACAGTTAAATCTAAAAAATTTCCAGTTGCATGAAAAACATGCTTTAATTTTCAAACATAATACCAACAAAATTGTCTTTTATATTCAGTTTTGTGACTTTTAAAGCAACTATATTTCCTTTTAAAATCTAACTTCTGATAATTTATTTGGATATATTATTAAAATGTCCTTGATTTTTTAAAATAGCCATTAAAAAACAACAGTGGTGCCTAAATCTGAGTCTCACACCTAAAGACTGCAGCCTTTAAAAGCCAGGCTCAGTCAATCCTGCATAGTTCTAACCTGGCTTCCCCATCCCCCCACCCCCACTGATTTTACTGAAGTGGGACAGAAAGCTGAAAACTAAGTTGTGTAATGTGCTTCTGGGTACCTACAATATTTAACATTGAGGTATGATACAAACCATAGATCAGGAGGTTGAAATGCTAGGATCTATTTCAAAAACTAAGATCAAAAAGAAATAGATGAGAAAGAGGTCAAGTCTCACCTGAAGGAAAGATTGCGGAGATTCAAACAAACTGAAGAAAATAGGGCCAACAATCAATTAAGTAAATCAGAAGATTAATATTCAAACCAATCAATTTTTAAATATTTTTTTTATCTGAGACAATCTATGAGAAGCTGAATCCAATTTCTTTTGTTAGGTTTTTTTTTCTATTTTCCTTTTCTTAAAAAAAATCCTATTGTTCTCCTGTGACTGTAATGGTCAAAGTCATTGGGAACCAGTCATAAATTTTTCCTAGTGAAAAAGCAAACAGTTTAGAATTGTATCCATATGGACATAGCAAAAAAATGAAATTTAGTGCCCAACAAAAATAAGAAGTGAGCCACACATGCTGTGAGCAAGAGAACCCTGGAACTGAGGAGAAGGGAAGTCCAATCTGGGAGGTGCATTTTTCTTTTCACATGTTGTTTTACCCTTCCCGGATTTTGCAGATCCAAAGATGTGATGGCTCAAGTCATTCTTCTGCTAAGAAAAATGTAGGTTGCGGACTAGAGGAGACAAGAAGGATGTTATTCCAAAACTTGAACTTATAAATTAAGTCTGCTTGTAGCTGTACCTCCCCACTTAAGTTCCCCCAGTTAATATCTATATTATTTTTCTTTTCTTTTTTTAGAAACAGGGCACAATTGTTTTGACAGAGAAAAAAACAGACAGGAAGATACTGCCTTCTATACAGGGGCCAGACTTACTGGAAGACCTCAAATCAGAAAAAGGAGACCCAGTAGAAAATGGTGTAACCTCAGTCGACGTTGATTCATTCGATGCCCAGAAGACATCACCACATTCTGATGCACACTTATCAAAACCAGCAATGGATTTGGAAACCAAGGCAGACCCCAGAACTCCAGAAATGGACCAGGAGAGTTCAGAGCTTCCTCAAACTGACAAAGTGAATGATACTTTTAGCCCATCGAAAACAATTTCCCTTAGTAAACCACAGAGCCTGTTACCTCCTCTTGGTGAAGCTGAACCATCAATACCTGACACTCAAGTAGTCTAGAATTGTCTGGATGACAAGAGTCTGCCTGGTATAATTTCAATACCACTAAACACAGACTGACATCAGCAAACTTCAAAAGAATAATTGTAATGCAGTATGTTTTTATGACTATAAAACTAGTTGTCCATAAAATGCCCCATGAATCTTTTACTTTCTTCCACTAATGCAATTATTATGGTTTGTCGCTTAGTCAGCCAAGTGTTTAGATAGGATTTGGCATTTTTAGCCACCTATCAAGTCTTTTTACTATTAAAACTGTCTTTGTTTCTCTTGCCACAGTAGTTCTACTTGTTTGTTTGTTTATTTATTATTATTTATTATTAGGTTCTTCTATGCCACCCTACTCCCTAAGGACTCAGGGCGGCGTACAACATTTTGAGAGAACACTAAACAATAAACTTATTTAAAAACAGTTTTAAAAAGTTAAAAAAGACATCCAGCAACTATTGCAGTAGCAATAGACTTATACAACGCTTCACTGTGTTTTACAGCCCTCTCTAAGCAGTTATAGAGTCAACATATTGTCCCCAACAAGCTGGGTCCTCATTTTACTGACCTTGGAAGGATGGAAGTCTGAGTCAACCTTGAGCCTGGTGAGATTCGAAGTGCCAAACTGCTGGCAATCGGCAGTCAGCAGAAGTAGCCTGCAGTACTGCATTCTAACCACTGCGCCACAGCTCTTATATGGCTTATATGGCCATATGAATATGGCTCTCTGCACCATATCCACTATCCAGACTTTTTTGTTTTTCTTATCAACAATTGTTAAGGGTGTGGTGTTATGCATACACTTATGCAAAATGATTTTCTGGAAAGACCAATATCTAATTAAGAATACCAGTTCTGAGTCCGTTAACCACTAATAATGTCAGGTATGAAAGAAATCCTGATATTTTCCATATGTTGCCATATCGTTCTGATTGTTTAGTAAGATGTTGCATGTTAGGAATCCATCTGATGTTTGTAAAGCACAAAGCCTTAAAAAAAGACAAGGCTATTATATTTTGGTGCAAGAAATATGATTTTTAGATGCTTGATGGCGTCATTCTATGATTAATAGAAGCAACTGCTATTTTCGTAGGAAATGTGACAGCTAAAGTTCACAAGAATATAAGCTGTGTTCCATTGTTCAGTGAAGCCAGGAAGAACACCTCTATAACAACCTTTACATTTGCTAAAATATTTTCCTGAACTGGATTTGATCTCCAGTCACATCTGCAGACTAGTTTTAAAAATATTTATAGATTTATCCAGCAGTGAAATCTACTTACCTTCCCTACCGATTCGGAAGTGCTTACTTTTAGGCTTCCTCCGTGTAAGTAGGAATAGTAAGAATTATATGTCATGGGGGGGCATTAGGATTTTAGAGATGCTTAGGTGGGGCATGGCCAAAAAAAGGTTGGGAACCACTGGTCTAAGTGCTATTGCTATTGCTATTATGCTACATGTATACTCTATATGCATTTGCCTCTTTTACAATACTACTGACATTATGTTATGCATATTATATGGGTGTACTGTTTATACACCCATACAGGGAAGAAAAGGAATGTGTTTTGATCACTTTCATCATCTCCAATGTATGATTGATATACTTGATAAGAGTTAATCCAAATCTTAATCCAAACACAGTATTTGCCTGTATAAAAATATCATAGTGTTATATTTGTGCTTGGTAGCATTTTCCGTAATTGCAGAAGCTGAGTAAGGAATGGAATCAGGTAGCCTTGAAAATCCAGAGTACACTATAATTAAAATAAGGTGGCCAAGGTTAAGCATACAGAAATTTAAAATAAATAAATAAATCTTGTACTACTACAAATCAGAAGTCTTTTCAGGAAAGAATTCAGTAGCTTGATCCAACAGGTATCCTCCAGTAGTGGGTTCTAAAACCTGTTGCTACCGGTTCGCTTGCACACTCACGCGCAACACTTCTGTGCATGCGTGGAAGCATCCTGGGTGGGTGGGCGGAGCATCCTGGTGGGTGGGTGGAGCCTCCCGCCGCCGTGGCTACTGGTTCACAGAACCAGGCCGAACCAGGAGCAACCCACCTCTGGTATCCTACCACATATTTTTAATTACAAATGAGCCTTCAAATATTTTTAATAAGAAAAGGGTGGGGGTGACTTGTCTCCATGTGATAATATAAGAAAAAGATGTAGCTTTGTACTAATTTTGTGTTACTTATTTACGTATTTTCACTCATTTTAAAATCTGGAGAACAGCAAGAATCACCCAAGAGTTAGTAGCACCATGGAGCTTTGCTTGTCTTTGCCAACCCTCCCTCCTGATAAGTTATTAGCATGGGATGCTTTGACAGTAATGTCACCTCACAAAGCTATCTCCTTCAGACAAAGACAGATGACAGCTGTTTAGAATAACAGGGATATTGACCACTCCCTATGACACAGATCCAAAGATCATCTGAGTTAGTAAAAACTATTTGTGGCAGAAGACACACAACACATCCTGATGCAGCTCTAAATGCCATATTTCATATTCTTCCCTTTGGTTTCCTCATCTCAGGAATACATTTGAAGGCCAATGGGGTTTTCTGTGGAAGTAAAAATACTCCTGTTCAAAAAGCAAAATTCCACTCAGGGGAACAAAGACTTGTAGTAGCCAAATCCAAACTAAGACTGAATGCCAAAGAGTTGTTTGAATATTTGCAGATTCCATCCTGAATTTTCACTCAGATAGGATTTTGCTTTCTCCCATGCTGGGAGATTGGATTAAGCTGCCAGACCTTTACCAGAAAGGAACAAGTGACAAGGTCACTAACTGTCCCAGAGGGTAATACACATGAGCAGTTCAATATATGTAATATTGTTAATAATAATAGCAATATATCAGTAAATCAATCTGTTCAGAAAACAGTCATACTATTACACTGGTCATTTGCTTCAAAGCATCATTGAAAGTAAATCTGCTTTTGAAAAAGCAGAAGACAGCTATGTGAACTTTTCAAAAAAAGGCATTTTCAGACATCAGACTACAACCAAGAATACTTTGCTTTTAGTAGAACTAACTCTACCTCCATCTGAAGTGGGACCTTACCTGTAGATCAGAGTTAATACAGATTCACATATTAATGAATTCATTTAATGGTCTTGCATTCATCAATCGTGCTTTTATTCAACAGGGAATAGAAATTTGTTTATGGCATATAAATCCCAAGTTTCTATGAAGCCTTTGCAATAGTTTTTTGAATCCAAAGGCCAGAGGAATTACCTAGTTGCCCCATTTCCTATTCTATAGAGCTACAATATTGGAGATGACATGGTAACTGGGAAGAGGGGATACTTCAGAAAGCTCCTGATTTAATCCCCAATTATAGTAATGCGATATAGGAAAGATGGGAAGAATTTAGCCTGAAGAAATCCTAATGTGACACAGGGCTAGAGTAGGTGACCAACAATCTGGTTCAGTGTATCATATATAAACTGGAAGCAGGAGAACACTTTATATACTTGGAAATCTCTGACACAGACTTCCCATCTGGGTATCAGCCAAGTGTGTGGACTTCACTTCCCAGAATTCCCCAGCCATGATGACTCACTGAGAATGCTAAAGTAATAGTACTCATATTGATTGGTTTCAGGGTTGGGTAATGTTATGTTGGTACAATAGGAGAAGGGCTGCCATTGATTCTTCTGACTGATAATTCCCTCAGCTTGCTGTCAGTCCACCCTCACCTTAAAACTGATTGGTAATCCAAATATATTATCACACGTTGAGTAAGAATATCAACATACATTCTCTTCCATCAATATCATCTCATAGTTTAAGGGGAGGGAGTAGCTGATGGGAAGGGGAGCCACAGAACAAGAGACCCCTTAGGCCAGAAGCAGCCTAATCTATAAGCAAACAGCTGCTTCATTTTAATTTTGTGTAGCCCTTAGACTGATTTTGAAATACTTCTGCAAGTAATCAGTTCAGACTTTTGGCAAGAGCATTCTGTTCAAGCCTGCTGTGTGGTGTCAGAAAGTCAGTGTCAAAAAAAAAATTCTAGAAAATTTTGGGTTCAAATGCATACAGTGATTCAGAAGATTTTAAAGATTAACTTTCAGCTAAAACTACAACTTTTCCTCTTGGGATTGATAGATAAACAGTGGGGAAAAAGGCATGGAACTTTTTTCTTGTTTTTATACATGCTAACTGTAGCAAGATTATTTTATACACAAAGATGGAACAAGTTGGCAATGCCTACAACAGAGGAATGGTTGAAGATGATACAACTCACAGAAATGGCCAAAGTGACCTGTTTCATTAGATAAAAGATAATATCTATGTTTAGTAATGACTGGAAACCCTTTATGGACTCTTTGCGTAAAAAATACTTATGATTAATGGTTTTGATGATTAAATGGATTTAGAAAGAAGAGGCCCACAATGTAACTTTAGAGAAACAATGTGTAATTGTATTTATAACTGCTATATGGGAGATTGGAAGCCCTTCTGGGTATTTTTTTTCTTTTCTATTTTTTCTTTTACTCTTCAGGTTTTTTCATTTTTCTTTTATGTTTTTTGACTCCATTTTACTTTATATTAGACTTATTCTTGTATTTAAAATTGTGAATAAAATTATATACAAAAAATAAATACAGTTAGTGTATAAAAGGATGTCTGAAATTTTGAAAAATGAATAGCCCTAATCCTTTTTGGATTTGGCTCTGCCCTTTGGTTGCTTAAAACCCATGCAGTTCAGTCAGCCTCTCTGCTGGGTTCCCTAAACTAGTCTGCCATTTTAGGTCCAGGGGCAATGTTCCCTGTAATATCAGAAAACGGCGCGCAGCAGTTAAGAAACTGCTGCGTGGTGTTCTCTTTTTATCTGCGCAGCCTCACAGGCTTGCAGCCTCTGCCATTAGAAAATGTTGCATCGAAGTTAGAAACTTCTGCGTGGTGTTCTCTCATTACGTGCGCGGCTGTGCGGCCACGCACCTTACAGGGAACAGTGTCCAGGGGATAATGTAGGCTTGTGAGAGTAAGTAAAATTAAACCTACCACCTGGGAACTATTTTTTTCTAT
Source organism: Diadophis punctatus similis (assembly GCA_023053685.1). Taxonomy (NCBI): domain Eukaryota; kingdom Metazoa; phylum Chordata; class Lepidosauria; order Squamata; family Dipsadidae; genus Diadophis; species Diadophis punctatus. The sequence goes on along the minus strand of JALIGW010000001.1, from coordinate 34,750,086 downwards.
AGATATTATGAAAGTTGAAAGCCACATATCTTAAAGTTGCCAAGGTTGAGAAACACAAATAAAGCTGATCGCCTATATGTCTGGATTCATGACATCATTACTTAACTGACATAAATGAAGGCAAATGACATGTGGGTATTTGCATAATGACACCCTTAGGCAAATAGAAAAATTTGCATAATGATAATAAGGCAAATAACAGAAATCTCTATGTGTGAAGTCTTTCCACATTAATAAACTTTTGTTAAAATGGGTCCCTAAAAATACATGTCTGGTCATTTTTTTATACAGTCTATGTGTGTGCAACTGGATAATTTTAAAAATAATTTTTGCTTTTGAAAGCTTAACTATAACACTGTTTTTTAGAAGCTACTTAACCAAACATTTGGCATATTTATACAGAAGCTGCAGCAGGAGATGGCCTTTGCACAGTGTTTCCATAACTTTAACAGACCAACTAATCAACAGACTTTCCCTGACAACCATTGGCTCCCTAAAAATAGGACTCATCACAAATCCCAGGAGGCTAAGCAGATTTAATTGGAAGATGAGTCTTCGTGTCACAAAACATCCATTTTTAGATAAAAACCAGTCCCTGAATTGGACTTAGGAAAAAAAAAACCTCACTGAAACAAAACAAAAAAGTAAAATATCTGTGGAAAATAAAGACAAATATTTGTATTAAAGAAAAGTGCAAATGAAGACTACAGACTATATTTCTCATGGAAAACTGCTTGAAGAGTCTTGATGACTACAAGTCCACTTAGTTTTTCTGAAAACAATACTGTGCACAAAAAATGTCCTCAAATATTTGGGGGAGGGTGCTTCCTCCCAGTCTTGAAACAACAGGGCAGAACAAATCTTGCAAACATTAAAAGGAGAAAGTTGTCCAAGAAAATGACTAAACTGACTATTTCACTAAATAGTAACTAGGGGAGTATTCCTCTGGAGATGAAGAACTTCCTTTGTCTGCCTTAGTTGCTAATTTCCATCAACATTAATCTTGTCCTTCATTTCTCATGACTAGAGCTCCCTCGACTACATTAAGGAGGATGTTTGTACGAGGCAATCTTCCAGGAACGCTAAAAATCTATTCTGCAAAAGAATCTTTAAAGAAAAAGCCCTCACTTGCATTAACCAGTGATTGAACTCCAGACCAGCTAGGCCTGTCCTGTTATGAACTGTGAAAAAAATAATTAAATCAACAACCCGCACAATGGCATGCAAGTAATTGTGTGGCAGCTGATGCAGCTGAAATTATTTGTCAGCAGAAATAAAAGAGGCAGCATACAGACATTAACTGGAATAAAGCCTGTATTATTGTCCAGAGGCTGATGGAGCTTTCTGCATTCTGTTACCCCTGAGATACAGAGGTTTACGATTTCTGCAATGTATCCAGAGGACACTGGATTGGAGAAAATTGGTCAGGGACTTTTTTAGTAACAAAGAGATACGCGGAATCCCAGAGTGTCCACTTGGAATGTGAATGGTTAAAGTGCTCTCATAAAAAGTCATAGTTCATGGATGCTGGCCCTCAAAAATGCCTCTCCTCCTTTGATAGATTCTGCATGTTTTTTCCTAAATACTTGCCACACAAAAAGCAACCACTACCAAATCATAACTTAGTTGCATAAGTCAGAAAAGTGGATGTCAGGGACTAGATATATTTCATGGCTACTTGTTGGTCATCCTAAATAAATGACAGACATCTACAATTTAGCAGAAAGGATAGATTATTTTCATCCCCTGCTTCAACTATAACCTGTCTCCTTCTATCTTCAGCTCACTAACTGTTCTTTGGGGTATGGAAAGGAATCGGACACTTCCATTGACTTGTCATATGGTAGAGATGGAAAATTCATGGTTACTACATATTGTTAGATGATAGCTTGTATTAGATAGCTATAACTGATAAGAATAATAGGATTTATAGTTCAGCAAAATTTTGAGGGCATGGGTTCTCTATTGTAGCCTGAAAGGTTTTCATCTATTTTTTCCAACCAATTCTTTTGATTTTTATCACATTTCTACACCACATACAGTAAGTGACTCTGGGCGATTTACAATAAAAACATGCATCAATATAAAATTTAAAAAGAATTAAAAGTTAAAAATAGAAGTTAGAAATGTAAACGTTAAAGAAGTGGGGCGTCAAACTCACATTGTCATGACGGGATCACATGACATATTGGGACTTCTCACCTTTGCTAAACTGGGCATGGGCGTGGCCAGTGCATGACGCATCCAGCCCATGGGTCGAGAGTTTGCAAATTACACTTAGACCCCCGTGACAATTGACAGAGCCAAGTCTTGAATATTTTTGAAAAGCCAGAAAGGTGGGGGCTCATCTCGGCTCTGGAGGTAAGATGTTCCATAAGGCTGGAGCAATGGCCAAGAAGGCTCTCTTCCTGGATTCAACTGAAATTTTTTAACTGATGACATCTGCAACATACCTTGCTTGCCTGATTGGGCGGGACAGATTGATGTCAATTGGGACAAGACAGTTCCACAGATAACCTGATCTCATGCCACAAAGGGGTCTTTTATGCTCTTTTCCATGCCTATATGTTACATTTTACTAAGAATCGTTTCTCTGACTAAATGTTTGACTTAATAAGCCAGAACTAGACAATATTATTACCTTTTTCCTCTAGAAGGGTTCAGAGTTGTACTGAAATTTCTCCCAGCCATGCCATGGCATTTTAGGACAATTCACCTTAATAAATCTCTGACAAGTCCTCAGTATTTGATGCCCGAACTCTACACATCACTATCCAATATGTGCAGTGACTTTTCCTAACATTTAAAAAGCATTGTAGGAACCCAGACAAAAGGCATTACCTCAGAAGCAGCTGAGTAAACTCTCCAGCTGGGTTACTGATCTGTGTGGACTAAAAAAAATTCTTCAAAGAAGCTAGGAGGAGATAAAAGGGGACATTTTGTTCTCTAGGTTAATGGGAGAGGCTTTAATGTCTTCCTTCCTGTTCAACTTTCCTAGTTCAGGCAGCAGTATGAAGCAAGGACTTGGACAATGCTGCCCATATAAATGTTCCAACTGCTCATTTCTGTAAGATTATGACTTTTTGCAATTAAGCAAAGCAGCTACTGTTACTTATACAACCCATCATTACAAGCTTATAGGCTCTACATTAACTTTAAGCGCTGATTTGTTTATTTGTTCAAAGGCTTGATTTGCCTTTGAACAAATAAACAAATCAGAGCTTAAAGTTAAGGTTTTGACCAAGCAAAAGGAAGTTATCAGTACTTACCAAAAAGAAGTATTACAGAACCTCTTTCTTCCAGGGTTAGTTAGTGATTTTAACTCCAGAAAGCTAAGCAGACTCAACCCTGATTAATACTTGGATAAGATCTACCAATTATTCCCAGGTCTGTAAACTAGATTGTGAGACCGAAAAATACATTCTAGAAGGCAGCAATAGCAAAATTATTCAAAACAACATTTGAATGTTCCTATGAAATCATCAAAACTTAAACTTGATTTTAAAAGTGACTTTCCTTAAATAGTGTGTTATCTCACTAGTTTGATTACTGATAACATGACTACTGAAGATCTCAAGAGAATGAGAAGGTTTCGAGGATTGTAGCCTCTATGCAAAGGTTCTAAAATCATTTCCAAGGTGTGGCACCTCATAGAGCTGCCTAACATGAAAAATAATCACGCTACCTGGACTCTCCATGTTATATCCCTTGTGTCCTGTATGGTCATAATGATATTAACTTCATAGTTATAATATTGGAAAGAAAGCATAAAAGCCGCAGTGGCACAGTGGTTGGAATGCAGTACTGCAGGCTACTTCTGCTGACTGCTGGCTGACTGCAATTTGGCAGTCTGAATCTCACCAGGCTCAAGGTTGACTCAGCCTTCCATCATTCCGAGGTGGGTAAAATGAGGACCCAGATTGTTGGGGGCAATATGCTGACTCTGTAAACTGCTTAGAAAGCGCTGCAAAGCACTGTGAAGTGGTATATAAGTCTAAATGCTATTTCTATTTCTATAACCTTAGCCTAATAGGAAAATTCTGGTTGAGCAAGAATGTTGTTATCTATGGCAGGAGTGGAGAACATTTTTTCTATGAGGGCTCCTTGCCCATGGAAAAAGTCAAACAAGTGAAAACAGCGGAAGATGATTGGAGTCAGATATAATGCTGGGTAAAGCATAATCTACAATTGGACATTGCCCAAAGTGGGTAAAAGTTAAATTTAGCTTCTCACAGATTAAGGTTTCAAAGTAGTGTTCATGGAACTCATTAATTCATGGTTAATTAAATAACTGTTTACTGAATTAACAAAATTGGCTGGGTTGTTATAGCTGAATCTTAAATTAACTATTGTTTTTTAATCCAAAGAGAAAAAAAATAGCCAACAATATTTTAACTGAACAGGTTGTATGAATCTGCCAATATAAGCTTTAATGGACAATTATCAATATTGAAAATTCTGATTTGTTTCAGCCTTACTTGGCTACTGGGGTTAGCAATGGGATATCTGGATTAGACTGTGTCCAGCTGCATGTCCAACTTCATGTCCAACTGTTAATAATTAATTGCATCCAAATAAAGTTAAATACATAAATAAATCTACTGTGTTTTTATCTCATCCCTATGAAATGTTGCCCTTCCAGTATCTCTTATCCCAAATAATGTGGATTTCAATAGGACCTCTTCATTAATATAACTCTTTTCCATCTTTACCCATTGTTCCAGCATTTTTGAAATCGGTATCTTTCAAATGTGCTGATATTCTGTGCTGGACCCACATTGTGGAATGAATTGTGTCTGGAAGGGGAGCAAGTCCCCATTGGGATCTGCAGGATGATGGTCAATTCGAACCAAGCCCACTACTGCATACAAATATGACATCATAATAATACATATTCAAAAGGGGCAGGACTTGGACTTTGATGCTACAATAAACATCTTGCCTACTTCGACATTCCTTTCAGGTGTTGCTATAACAGCCTTTATTACCATTTACAAATCCTACAATTTAGGAGGGCTCTAAGAAAATATTTATTCCAGGCCTTTTAATACATGTGTTTTAATTTTTTCCTGCTAAGAATTTGTGTTATTTTTCTTGTTTTCACAATTTTCTCTGATTATTTTCTTTACTATCTTTTTGTGCTCCAAATGGCCCAGGAAGTGGGTGACATGTAAATTTCTAAATATATAACCAAACAATGTTGATGGGTACTGTATCTCCAGATCTCTGGAAGTATTAGAAAGGCTGCATTATCTGAAGATACAACTTAGCAAGACTGTACAGATGTTATATAAAATTTAGCAACAGCAGGCTTGCCATATTTGGACTACAAAACTCTGGATGGCTTCAGATGGCAGCAAAGAATTGGAGTTTTCTGTTTTTACTCATTGCAATTTAGTGCACATACAATGCTTTGTTGCCCAGATTTGGTAGCCTAAACATTAATACAGTGCTACAGTGCTAAGGAGAGAAAATAAACTAGTTTCTTCATTTAGAAAAGATCAACACTGCTGAGAGATTTGTGTCTGCTTTTTCAATATGCCATATACTATCGGGACTCTGGTCCAACAAGCTTTTATTTTCTACTTTATCAGTGATACAGCAGAGTCCCAAAGAGAGCGAGAAGCTTACTACCCCAAGGAGGGAATCTGGGGCTTATTGCATATTTAAAGCAAAATACTCTATAGAACTATGTTTGCCAAATTTGGCACCTTTAACATGTGTGGCTGGGGATTTCTGAGCGTTGAAGTCCCAAAATCACTGCTATACAGAAATTTCACACTAACATACAATGCAAAGAACAGAATAACCACATTTTAGATTGGTATATGCTGCCCTGACCCTTTTGGTTTATTACAAAGTGGTTAATTGAGCAACCAGAATTAACCATAGGCAAATAGGAAAACAGCTATTGTGTAACTAATTCTTTCTGTTCCCTTGAAAAATCACCAGATTTATTGCAGCTTTCTTTACAGCCTAAATAAAAGTACCCCCAAACAAACAAATGCTAATTAGTATTCCCATTCTGGCCACAATAAATTTACAGCTACCAAATCAGAGGTGGGTTCCTGCCGGAGCTACCCGGTGCGCAACTCCGGTAGGGAGCGGCGGATTGCGCAACCGCTCTGGAGCCCTCTCTGCCGGTCCACCCGGCGCGTTGCCATTTTTTTCGGTGATTTTCGGTGATTTTGGGTCAATTTTGCTTCTGCGCATGCACGGAAGCAAAATCGAGACAAAATCTTGCGAGGGACACACGCACGTGCGAGATTTCAGCGAGATTTTGCCTCCGCGCATGCGCAGAAGCAAAATTGTGCCGAAATCTCACGCGCGCATCCCCTCGTGAGATTTTGGCGTGATTTTGCTTCCGCGCATGCGCAGAAGCAAAATCGCGTGAGGGACGTGCGGGGGTAGTGAGCCCCCCCCCCAAAGCATGGAGATGCGCGCGCATGGCTCCGGCAGCGAGGTAAATGAGCAACCCGCCCCTGTACCAAATCCTTAATTTCTGTAGGAAATTATATTTTCTCAACACTAAAAAGAAATAGAACTAATTAACTAACCTCTTTACCTAGAAATATGACTTCCAGAAATCCTAGGTTACCAAGCAGCTGTAGAGGAACTAATTGGTCAATCAAGGCAAGAGTTATGAAGGAATCTCCCTTCAGAAGCAAATGAGGATAATGGGTTTTGTCACTGCTGCTGTACAAAAAAACACTCTCTTTTTGACTCCCTGGCCTAGAAACAGCCCTTGATAGAGTAGACACGGCTTCCAGCTTGTTAAATGGGCTACATAGTAATGGGCAGGAAAACAGACTTGTTCTCTTAAAGTATTGCAATTCAGTGTGCGGCAGAGGTGGGTTCCTCCCGATTCGCACCAGTTCTATAGAACCGGTAGTAAACCGCTGGTGATGTCACAGAGCCGGTACTGTTGGTGCCGGTCCATGGATGCCGCCATCTTTTTTTGGGGGGGGGTTGAAAAAAATTTTGAGGAGAAATATTTTGCTGGTTTTTGCTTCTACGCATGCGCAGAAGCTGGATTTTCAGCACTGTGCATGCGTACCAGCTTGTTTTTGGCTTTTTGGATATTTTTTGCTGGTTTTTTGCACTGCGCATGCACACGGTGGGAAGAAGTGAACCGGCGGCGAGGTAAGTTAGAACCCACCCCATGGGCAATATTTTCATCTATTAACACTTCCATTAGAAAGACTAATATTTAATTATGTAGTATCAAGTCATTTTTTAAGTCCTAGTGGCCACATAGTTTTTCCCCAAGATGATTTATCCCTAACTTATTCTTTCATGTATCCCAATTGTGTGATCATCACCTCTGTAACTGAGTCCATCCAGCTGGCTGCTGGTTGTTCTCTTTCTTCTCTTTCCTTCCTCCTCTCCCAGTATTAGAGCCTTTCCCAGAAATCTGGGTCTTTGCATAATGTGTCCAAAGTAGGGTAATTTGAGCCACACCATTTGTGCCAAAAGTGAGAACTCTGGATTGAGATCCATCAGTTTGTTTTCTTGGCTGTCCATGATATTCTCAGTAGTCTCTCCAACAACAAATTTTCCAACTTTTCCTATACTGCCTCTTTAAAATCTAATTTTTACTTCAATAGAAGTCACAAGAAACACCATGTCTTGCATTATTATTAGCTATAGCATTGTTACATTAGCAGGGGACTACAATGCTAATGCAGAATAGTAGTTTTGGTGCGAATTTACCAACTGTGTTGTGTGACATGCTTAAAGGCTAACCAAGGTGCACCACAGGAGGGCAAGCTAGCTTGCACCAGAAAGATGAATGGATCTTCCTGCAGCAGCATCCAAGGTTCCCCCTCCCTCCACCAGAGCTTCCTTACAAATGGGTGTTGCAAGTGGGAAGGTTCAGAGCTTGCAGGAATCTGACCGCCTTCATGGAGTACCAGCTCGACTCTCCACCAAAGTGGTACCTATTTATCTACTTGCATAGAACATGCTTTTAAACTGCTAGATGGGCAGAAGCTGAGGCAAGTTACGGAAGCTCACTCTGCCACACAGTGCTAAGGCTCAAACCATTGGAGCAGAGACCATATCCAGTGTCATTAAGCCACTGACTGCCACGCTTCCATGGCTTGCATGATTCTGAGCTTTGTAAATATAAACATATTATGGCATTTGAATATCTTTTCCAAGACCTTCATAACTGCTCTACCAAGTGCTAAGCTGCAGCATATGTCTTGATTGCTTGTTCCTTTACTATTGATGGTTGTTCCTAAAAGGGTATCCATCACTTCAATATCTTAATTTCTGTTCTAAGGCTAGTTGTTCTATTTGTTGTCCTTAATTTAATTTTCTTTATATTTAATTTTAGTTTTTATTTATTTGTTTATATCCTGCCTTTATTATTTTTAAAAATAATTCAAGGCAGTGAACACTTTCCCCTGTGCTCTTTGACTTTTAGTATTAGGGCTTGCAGATCCTTTTCATTTTGGGGCAACAGGGCTGTGTCATCAGAATAGTACAAATTATTGACATTTCTTCCTCTAGTTTTAAAACCATGCTCATTTTCTTCCAACCCAGGAACCCGTCATATACATTTCACATGCAGGTTGAATAAATAAGGGAGAATATGCAGCCTTGTTACATTCTGTTGCCAACCTGGAGCCAGTATATTTCACCATGTTCAGTTTGTACTGCTTCTTCCTAACCTGTATATAAGTTTTCATGAGGAAAATAAGATGTTCTGCGATTCTCATTTTTTTCTGACCATATTCCACAGTTTGATGAAATCTACATAATCAAAGACTTTTCTACAATTGATGAAGCACATAGTAACCTCTTTTTGGTATTCTTCAGCTTTTTCAATTATCCAGCATGCATATGTCATGTGTTCCTCTGCCTTTTCTAAATCCACTTGAACATCTGGCATCTCTTTTTTCCATGTAGAGCTCTAATCTGCATTAGATGATCCTAAGCATTATTTTGCTAGCATGTGATATTAAGGATATCGTATAATATTTGCCATACACTGTTACGTTGGCCACTGTGTCACTCCCCAGGTTTGCTGGCATAGCTTAGTTAGAACCTTGACTGATTTTTCATCTCTGGCTTGCCATATTTGATGTAGTGATTAATGTGCTAGCCTAGAAACGAGGGGGCTGTGAGTTCTAGTCCTGCCTTAGGCATGAATGATGGCTGGGTGACTTTGGGCAATCACTCTCTCTCAGCCCATCATCCGGCACTATATTGATAATATAGGTGATTTTTTTTTATCAATGTAGGCGTTTTTTGGTAAAAATATAGGAGTGGCTTACTATGAATTGATGTTCTTGCTATTGTCACTAAAGTGATAATCTGCCTCTGACATCTTCCTATATTACTGCTGCCCAATATAGATGCTTGCTTGCTTTAGCTGGGCGGCTGAGATGACATGCCTTGGTTGACCCTGCTGGGAATATATACTCTTGGCTTGCACTCCTGACATTCTTTGCTCATCCCTCCCAGAAGCATCCACCACCATAATGAGGGAGCACAGTAGGACATGAGGGAAAGATTAACATGGACTGTTTTATATAAGCCAAGATAAAAAGGCATGGAAATCATTTTCTCTCTAGTCCAATGAATATCTGAAGAGAGAGAATTAATGCTTTTGTCTTGGTTCATCTATTTCTATCCCTTCATCCCAATCTCTGAATTGGTAGAAAATCATATCAGAATTAAATTAGCTGCTCCCACTGCTGTTCCTTGCCTCTATTGTCTCTGTTTCCAATCACTGTTAGTTACAGGTAGTCCTCAACTTATGACCACAAAGGAGTCCAAAATTTCAGTTGCTAAGTGAGGTATTTGTTAAATGAGTTTTGCCCCATTTTACCACTTTCTTGCCACAATTATTAAGTGAATCACTGCAGTTGTTAAATTAGCAACGCAGTTGTTAAATGAGTCTGGCTTCCCCATTGACTCTGCTTGTCAGGAGGTCGCAAAAGGTGATCACATGACCCCGGGATACTGTAATTATCACAAATATGAGTCAGTTGCCAAACATTTGAATTTGGATCACGTGACCATGAGGATACTGCAATGGTCTTAAATGTTCGAAACAGTCATAAGTCACTTTTTTCAGTGCCATTATAACTCTGAATGATCACTAAATGAACTGTTGTAAATCGAGGACTAACTTTAACCCTAACTTCACTTTCAAGTAATAGGTGACCGAAGTCAACAGAGATTGCCCTTCGATTACCGTATTTTTTGGAGTATAAGATGCACCGGAGTATAAGACGCACCTTAGTTTTGGGGGAGGAAAATAGGGGAAAAAATCTACCTACCAGGTATTCATCTGGCTAGTGTCCTTAGTCTGTTCAGCTTCAACACATTATTTTATCCCCTGGTTAGGGCTGAAAAAAATATTCTTCGAAGTGAGTAGGAATGAAAACAAGCCTGCAAAGACTTAGGGCTGGTAAAAAACTACTTCGAGGGAGTAGGAATAAAAAAAATCCTGCAAGCCGGTAAGATCGTTATCACCTTGTTAGGGCTGAAAATACCTTTTTCAGAGGGAGTAGGAATGAAAACAAGCCTGCAAAGACTTAGGGCTGGAAAAAACTACTTCGGAGGGAGTCGGAAGCCGGGAATATCGTTAGCGCCTCGTTAGGGCTGCAAAAAAAGCTTCAAAAAAGCTACATTCGGAGTATAAGATGCACCCAAATTTTCAGCCTCTTTTAGGGAAGAAAAAGGTGCGTCTTATACTCCGAAAAATACGGTATGTCAGAATAAGAGGAAAACTTTTAATATTGGCACTGCTAACGATGATTTAACCTTTTTTATTCACTGGCTGTGGATGAGACACAGTAAAGGGAACATCTTAGGGATACTGCAGAATAAAAATGTCACCATGGTGTGTTTGGATGCAACTGGGGATGTATCCCATGTTGGACACTACCTGTTTGACTAGAAACCTCCAAGGTCCCTTCCAACCGTATTTTTTCTATGTTCTATATAATTTGTAGCAAAGATGAAGGCCAATTATTCTGAATGTGTACTTCAGCTCTTGACTTTTTCACCTTGAGGGCTAAGGAAGTAGAAAAGTTGGAGCAGGCAGCAAGTGTAAAAATGCAGTCATCTGAATTAAAATACTTCTCTGTGCTCAGTAGACTGGCTAAAGATCAAGTCTGAAACCCTGTTCCAGGCTGAAAGAGCCCTTCTTTTCCTGAGCTGTAAGGGAACAAAATTGCTTCAAAGTCCAAGACTGGCGCTTCCTTCCTTGCTCAGGGCAGCAGCTGCTCCCTGAATGACAAACACTGGCTGTTCCATGAACCTGTAGCCAGAGACAGTGTGCAAATACAGAGGAACAGACATTGTTGGCGCCAGCAGGCTTGCAACTCCCCCCCATCCTCCCCCCCCCATTTTTTTTTCAATTTGAAGCTTGGCAAAGTATTTACAAAGGGAAGAAGTTAGGTAAGGATTCCAATGTCTCGGAGGCAGGGGGGGGCGGTGTTTTTTGCTTCAAAAAAGCATTCTTTTACTTTGATTTTCTAAAAAAGCTGGTTTGTTGCAAGCAAGCCAGGATCCATCTCAGATGAAATCCAGGAATCCAAGAAAGAAGCTAGCCAGAAGTGGGGACTAGTTTGGCTCTCTGAGTCACGTGGTTCAGTATTTACATTATAAGATCTCATTGTAACATACCAACAGGCGGGGTTAATTTCTTCATGATGTTCTCTTGAGATCTCAATCCTTCCTTACTTGGCTGTTGTTATAAATCTTATTCACACAAATCAAAAAACACACAGAATTACCAAGATCCACAGATTCTTTTTTCTCAGTTCTCAAACCATTACAAACAGGATTTCTCTCATGAAAGCTCCAAAACACATTGATTAGAACTGCTGCTCTTTAATTATGATTTTGGAAAAAAAAATCTCAATCATTACCTAATGCCAAGTTAGTCCATTGCTCAACCTAATGCGATGCAATCAATAAATCTCCAGCCAAGTTCTCTAGGATAACTTCACGATGAAGACAGCTGCCAAAACATGTGACCAAGCAGCCTTTTGTTCACATCATTTATGCAGCATTAATTTACTGCAGTCAAAATGTCCTACGCAAAATACTGCTGCCGGACAAACAAATGCATTCGTACTATCAAATTATTTTTAAAATAATCAGGTGGTATCTGTTGGGCAATTAACTTCTGCCATTAAAAGTGTGGAAAGTGGGAGATAATCTGTTTTCCTGTGTTTTCATACTCTTTTTAGATCTAATTATGTCATTTTTAATCACCACTACTTCCTGCCAGATTCATTTGCTTGTTTATTATTTCAGCTGAAGTCTTCCCAGTTTTAATGTGATCATGAAAGCTTGGTACAGCAGTAACCATAGCATGCAATAGTAACCTTTTATCCTACTTGCTCTGTGCTGATGCTTAAAAAAAGTATTTTATAATGTAGAGTAAAAGTGTCATTTCGTATATGCCTATTATATACTGAAATATTTGAGAAATCTTCTTCCCCTTCAATTTTTGAAGCAGTCAATGTCTCTAGTTTGATAGTCCCCAGTAGGTATTTTCCATTCTTAGCACTCCTATGCTTGTGTATTTCATGCAAATATGGCCTTGAATATTTATGAACTTCACCCAAAGCCTACTAACATACACTAGTTAATGAAACTTAATTTCAGGGACCTTGGATGAGGTCCTAGAGGCATACATGACCTCCAGTGTGCATTAAAACTAATACTTAGATCAAAGGCTTTGTGAGTGCAACAGGTGGAAAACAAAACTAAGCAAATCCCAACTCCAGTCACAATCCCATTCTTTGCAGCAGTTGTCACTGACCCTTGAAACAATATTTCAATGGCCAAAGAATGTTGTCCTTTGCACAAATTCCTTAAAACAAAATTCATTCTTAATTGAAAGTGAGACATGCCTTTTTTAAAATAAAAATGTATCTATTAATGAAAACATGACTATATTTCTTCCGTGGCATAGATTTTATGATATTTTGTGACATTATGCAAAAACGGTATTTTCCCCTAAAGTAGGTTTAGAAATCTGCCTAATTTAATATGACATATATTGATAGTTATTTTCTATTCTTTGTCTTGTGTTTGTATTCTATGTATTTCTTTCTTGCTTTTTTGTGTTTTGTAATTTTTCTACTCCTTTCTGTAAAAATAAGAATTTTTTTTTAAAAATAGAATAGTATCTCTATTCATAATCAAATACCATTCAGTAAACTGTCACCAAGCAAGAAAGGGATAGAAGTCTTGTTTATTAATCTCATATTGCTGTGTCTGGAGCTGAAAGTGTAGATTTCCAGTATCAGGACTACAAATGTATGGTTCACATGTGACAGGCCAGGTATGACCTGAACGTGCATCAACACCAGTGGTAGGTGTCTACCGGTTCGCCCCGGTTTGTGTGAACCAGTAACAGCAGCGGCAGGAGGCTCCGCCCACCTGCCCAGACGTCATCACGGATGTTCTGCGCATGCGTAAAAGGTTCTGCGCATGCGCAGAAGCATCATGCATGCTCCCGTTCCTGAACTGGTAGCAAAGATAAGTGAAACCCACCACTGATCAACACATGTGCACATTGGCTCTAGTCATGCTTCTAATTCATTGCAAAAGGAACAAATCATATATATCTGCCTACATCACTTGATTTCATATGCAGAACTCAAAAACTGCATATGATAATATATTGGAGGGGGGAAATTCATACAAAAGTGCATTAAATATATCTGTAACAAATATTCACATTATGAATAAAACATTGTATGTAGACTTAATAGAATTGCAAATTGATGCAGAAATAGGATATAATAAGCTAAATATTGAAGAAAAATGAGAACTGTATGGAAACTTACCAGTTTCAAACAAAGGGAAGCAACCACATTTTCATCTCAAAAGCACAAAGATGGAAAAGAGGCATATAAAAACAGTGTACATACTCTGTCTCCAATTTTATGATTGTAAGAGTTTGAGAGAGTAAATGTCCCAAAGTCATCTAGTAACCTTCATTGCTGAGTGAAGACGAACTTGGATTTCCCCAGCCCTAACTCTGCAGTTGGTATATCACATCATCTTTTCCCATGCAGATATGGAAAGCAAAATAAAAAAATTCTAAAGTAAGATTGGAAAATATACAGTTAAATTTAAGAACTATGGTGTAAATTCTTATCCCAGGTTGCTACAATATATTGTCATAATTCTGAACAGCTTGATTAAATCATGATTTGTTGAGCAGGCCAGAGTGATCTGGTTCAAATATAAACCTAGTAATAACCTTGTTTTTTTACCATGATAAGCTCCTTTGAAGCCAGAACTAAACAAGTCACATCGAATATATGAATCTAGCTTTGTGTTCACATAACTTCCTCTCTCAGTTATACAACCAGGTACCTTGGATGATTGAGTGTAATATGGTATCAGATAAATGGACAATGGGCATCAGTTTTAGGTGAACTAGAAAAGAAGTGCTAAGGGACAAAGTCAAAAGTTGGTGGGCAAACCAGGGAGTAGACCTGAGGATTAAGCTAGGATTCAGAAACAAAGGATTAAGGAAGATACTAGAACTCAAGAAAACTTTGTTGTTCAAAGAATGCTTACCTGGAACTGGAAGACTTCTTATACTCTTTTCTTGGGCCAGCCTAGGTGGAAGAGTTCAGGATTAGAATTAGGGTTCAGAATTTGAGCTAATCTCCACATTCTAAAGTTAATTTTCAAAACCTCACATCATTACCCTCACCCACCTCAGGAACAAGGCTGATAAGAGTTACTGCCTTCATGCTGCTGCTGCTTTCACAAAAGTAAAGTGCGTGAAGGGGAAGGCCAACCTTCACCTTCTCTCATTTTCTCCACTTCACTACCCTATCAGCTACTACCATGCTTGCTGGAGAATATCATCACTGCTAGCACCGAGGCCAAATATAAATGTATGAGTGCTGAGCCCATGTTTTAAAGCCATAGAGCTATCAGCTGACAACCATGATGGATGGGTTGCACCTTGAAGCAACAGAGAGATAGCAGACTATGTCTTTCACACTTTGTCTGATATAATATCACTGGCCACCACTGGTCAATTATATTCAGGTTGATTTAGGCCTCCAAGGTGGTGACTGATTCACAAACAAGTGGGGAGAGCTCAGTTTGAAAGATCTCAACTCTCTCACAGCCCAAATAAGGGTAGTCATGGAGGCCAAAGCAATGGGAGTATGCCTGCACAAAGTTAAAGTAAATACCCAAAAGGTGCTGGGATGATCCTAACCACTTAAAGGTCACCTGGCTGTTATCCAAACTGAGTGGTTGATGAAGTTTGTGTCATATTGAACTCTGGCATGATTGCTGTGCATTTAATAAAGAAAAGTACTATAAAACCAGAAAGCTAAGAATGATTTTAAACTGTATGTAATACAGATGGGGATCAGATGATGGCAATGGGGTTTTTTGTTTTTGCACTATAAAAAGAGGATGATCTGTTGTTCTGTACTTAAAGGGAAATGGAAAAGGTTCTATCATGTGTTGTTGTTTTCAAAATAGCTTCCAACTGGGAATGTACATCCAGAAATCATCTCAAGAGATGCTGGAAGAAAAGAAGCTACCATGTAAAGCAGCTTATATGAAATTGGCTGGGATTTTGAAACATTGTTTTCAATAGTGATATAATCAAATCTTAAATTCCTCGAGCAATGTAGAACAGTGAACTGTTTAAAAACCATTTTAAAATATTGTTATCCAATCCTATGTGTATAATCCACCTGGCTTGTAGCTTATCTGATGTTTTGGGCAGAACAGTATATTTTTCCAATCTTTAAAAAGCTAGATAAGTGATTTTCCCCCTCTCTCTGGAGCTCAGGGAGTTGAACTACAGGACACAGTTCTTTTCTATGGACCTGACTAAAACTCTGTCCAAATGGAATTCTGATAAGTAGGAAACACACTGACCAACCCCACTTCCCGCTCAGATTTAAACATCTCCGTTCATTCCAGTAGAAAAGTTTTCATTTTATAGGAGGCCAAGATCCCACCCTTACATGTATCTGGTTTATTTATTTTATTTATGAGATTATTTCTTGCTTTCAGTGACAAACATAGAATAAAGGAGCATACAGTCAGTGGAAGATGAGTATGGATAATAACGTAGTAAAAGGAGAACAGATATCAACAGGCCAATAATAATGAGCCATTGCAAACAGCAGTGCAGTTCCACTGAAAGCCATGAACTGTCAGAGAGAACAATTAGATCCATTCATCTTAGACTAGTAATTCTGAAGATGCATGAAAGGGCACGTACACATGAAGAGTTATTTTTATCATTTAAGAAGAATCTCTCAAGCAATTTGTTAAAATGCTCAGGATACCATAGAAGTATATAATATGCTGATTCGGAAAAAAAATCCACCTTGGTTCTGGACGTAATTATGATGTTATCTTTCAGAATAGGAAGCATTGTAAAGTGTAGATCCTAGTTTTGCTGCCAGTGTAAAAATATAATTCCAAATTAAAAAATAAGTATAATCTGAAATTCCTAGATTCAGCACTCTAGTTGAGGAAACATGAATTCTGCTTGGTCTGATTCTTCTCAGTTTCAGAGATTGCATTTGCAGAACTCCAAATGGTATTCTATTTGCTGTGTGAGGAGAAATATGGCAAGCTTTCTGATTAATATTTTATAAGCAAGAATCTAATATTACCCAGTTCCATTATGCTAGCACCAGCCCTATTATTAGACAGAGTGGGATATAAGCCATATGTCCTATTTTACATAACACTGTCCTCTGTCTGAAGACAATCTTTTACTTATCAAAGGCTACAAGAAATAAAATTGATCAAAAACGAATAAGTACTTTGTTTCAAAGAATTGACCAGTATGTGTCAACTTAAAAGAAATAAAAAGCTTCGGAAAGTAGAGCAAGGACTTTGAAATTGTTCATCAACAATTACTATCTCTGAACATCAGGTACAACAAGTACACACCTCTCTTAGCCGTAGTTGTTTCATTATTGTATATACATTCCATTCATGTATATATGAAAATATGATGCAAATATATGCTATTTACATACAAGTACCCACAGAAAGTTAGAATGAGAACTGTAAACTTACTCCTCCCTCACAAGGTTGTGCCACCTACATAAATCAGATAAGACATCAAAAGAAGTATGTTGTATAATGTAGGTATCTAAAGCTTTCAGATTTTTTTTTCATTTGGATTTTTATATAACATTAAAAAAGAGATACATTTGAATATGAGACATGAGAAGTGTTCAGTTTTTGGCCACCTGCCGGTATCTTAATGAGATGGCATCTAGCTATAACTGAACAAACAATCTAGATTTTTGTATTCTATTAATTTTAGTAAACAAACTTATTTGGCTGCTTAATTCACATACTTTTTCAGACTTTATTCTGAAATGTATCTGGCATATAGCTGCGTTTCACTAAAATGTAATGTAAGGATAGCTATTATTCTGTTTTAATTTTTTAATAAGTTAATGAGATAGGTCCATTTTTATTTTTAACTTTAAAATCTTACTGAAATGGGGAAGAATTTGTTTATTGTTAATATTACTGATATTGTCTGGGATTAAATATACCTGCATCATTGACCTGATTAAATAAGTGGAATATAATCGTCAAGATAATAATGAAATAAATAGATTGCAAGCCCATGGTGGAAATCATTAGCATTCCAGTCTCCACTGCTAGAATATACAAAGAATATGATTTTCTACTTTAAGCTGTACATTTCTTAAGATTAGTCAACACTGTATATGATGCCTGAACAAGTGACAGCAACTTTTTGACCTTGTCTGGACTCAATAGTTTATCATAAGGAATTCTGATCTAAGAAAGAACCCACACCTGCTATCTTAAATGAAATCAAGTCTCCAGGGTCAGAAAAATTTACATCTCAGAGTAGTGAGAAGCTGGCAGAGGTGATCTAAGAACTGTAATCTGTAATCTCTGCAAACTCTTGAGGAAATGGTGAGGTACTGGAAGACTGAAAAGAGTAAATAGTCTCAATATTCAAACAAGAGAAAATTGGGCAGCTTTGCAATTGGCTGAACAACCACACCCAAAATGTGCTCATAAATAGTTCTGCATTAACTTGAAGGGAAGTATTAAGCTGAGTTCCCCATGGTTCTGCCCTTGTTTCTGTGTTATTTAACATTTTTATAAATGATCTAACCCATGGACTGGAAAGGATGTGTTTCAAATGTCTGACAACACCAAACCACAGAGATTGGCTAATACATTAGAAGATAATTCAGAATGAGCTCAACAGATATGAACATTAGGCCAAACCCACAAAATGTTGTTAAAAGATGACGTGTAAGGTCTTGCATCTCTGTAGAGAAAGTGAGACGCAAAGGCATAAACTTGGGGGAACCAGTTTGGCAACAGTGAAGGATCTAGGATTTCTAGTGGGTTACCACCTAAACAAACAGTGTGATACAGCAGCTAAAAAGTCAATCTTGAGTTGCATTAACATCACAATCTGATCATGGGAAGTAACAGCTCCATTATTTCCTGTGCTGGTTATGTTACATTTGGAGCAGGGGTGGGTTCCACTTACCTTCCCTACCGGTTCTGATCGCGACAGAAGTGCCCGTCATGATGCGCAAAAGACCCAGAAATTACCCTCTGCGCATGCACAGAAGCCTTTGCACATGCACAGAGGGTTTTTTGACAAGCTGCAGTGACCGGAGGACCGGTTCGGGCGCATGGACCGCCAGTCATCGCTGCCGGTTCGGCAAGCGGCGATAAATTTCCGCTACCGGTTCTAAAGAACCGGTCCGAACCGGCAGCAACCCACCACTGATTTGGAGTATATATTGTTTAGGTCTGGGCATCATACATATATTAAAAGGACATGGAGAATCTGAAGTGAGTTCAGGGAAAGAGTTGTGCGGATAATAAGGAGTCTGGAAAGCAAAACCAACAGATAGAAGAGTTAGGTATATCTTTGTTGCAAAGCAGAAAACTAAGAGGCGGAACAGCAGCAACCAATCAAAATCTAAAAGGCTTTTACATGCAAAATTGGACAAACACACCTATTGAATCTGAGGGTGTGACAAAAATAAATGAATTAAAATGTAAAGAAAATAAATTCATATTGAATATCAATATTTTCCTGATGATAAGAGCTGCTAAACAGTGAACCAGTCAGCTTAGAACAGTGGGAACTCTTCAATAGAGGTTTTTAAATGGTTCTGGATAGCCACCCATTAGGCACTGGGCAAACACTGAACTAGATGGTCTGTACTCTATTCCAATGTTCTTTTATTATTTTAACTTTTATTTTTTAAGCATTTTAATGAAGGTGTGTGTGTGTGTGTGTGTGTGTGTGTGTGTGTGAGAGAGAGAGAGAGAGAGGGAGAGGGAGGGAGGGAGGGGGAGGGAGAGGGAGGGAGGGAGGGAGAGATTAGATTGGAAAGTTGTATACCATGAAATAACCAAACTTTTCTTTTAGAGGACAAAAAGTTATTTTACATCCTGCAGGAAGTCTAACTATTTCTATGGATTTCCCTGCTCCCCAAGTCTGATGGAAAGAAAGAGAGAGACACCGAGGCAGAGAAAGAACACTGTATTCTGGAATATTTGATTTAGCATTAAGAGAGGCTATTTCAGTGTTAAATGCTGTCATTTTATAACCAATATTTTAAACTTTCAAACTGGTTCAGCACCACTTCCTCTTATGTTCTCCCCATAACTGGAAGTGGAAATTAAACAACTGCAGATTTATAAAGCCACAAGAAAAGATTAACCTGGTATAATTTTAATTGTCCTCAAGGCATAGCTCTGTCAGGAAAAATGGTGGCAAATGTCATAAAGTGCTAAAATTTTCAAGGTTTAGATCAATCTGAGCATCTTTTCAAATGCAATCTTGTTGTACTTCAAGTGTCTTCTAGTCTAGAAAATACTAATTGTGATTGGTTTCTATGGGTTTCTCAGTGGGAGTCAGCAAAAGTTTCTTGGCACAACTAAGCAAAAGCATTAAAATATATTCTAATTAATATACGGTATTAGGATGGTATTTACATAGGGCATTAGAATGGTTTTCTAATAAAAATATGGTATCAAACATGATGGCATTATGTGAATATAGATTGTGAAATATTCACAGAAAAATGTACTTTTAAATACAAGGGCTATATATTACACCTTGGGTCTCTTTGGGTGATGGCTAGCACCTCACTGTTGCTTTCTGGTAAATGGATCTATGCCATACCTGCTGCAGCGACCATTCTGTGAGAATGTCCGTAATATGCTCTCCAGTTTAGAAAGCTAGAAGAACCCCAGTGATTTTGTACAATAGAATTTTAGCATACAAATATCACTGATACTATTTTCCCCTGTGGGAAACGTCATTGGTATTCTGAAGATTTTTTTCAGCCATCCCGAAAAATCACCTCAGGTTTATTGTGGAAGTTGAAAGTATTATTTGCATTTTATTTGTAACATATTTATTAATACAATTTACAGATTTAAGTTATCTTTATATGTTTGTTTTCCTTCTTGCAACAATCTGAAATAAGTGAGATGTTAATCCTAATTTAAATCCTATTGATTTTAATGTTCCAGAATGATTAAGATTGCAATTCAACCCAAATAATATTTTTGTGTCTGTGTGAAAGAGAGAGAGAGAGAGAGAGAGAGAGAGAGAGAGAGAGAGAGAGAGAGAGAGAGAGAGAGGGAGAGAGAGAGGGAGAGAGAGATTTAACAAGATGTTAAAGTTTGTCTTAAATAATATGTATTCAATAATTGTAAGAATAATTAAACTGTTTATTGTGCAAAGCATTTCATCTGTTCATATATTATTGCATAAGTCATAAAGTGTTCTGTTTCCTTTTGGCTTAGTATTGCTTACTGTATCAACTGTAAACTAAGCCATTATGATGTGTTCAACATATAATGGCTAAAAAGAGGCTCAATATTATCTATAAGCAGAAACATATTATTGAATATGTTTAATGTGTTATATCACCCCTACCTTATCCTCTCAAGGTTATCTGGCTTATATATGCAGCAGTACAAATCTATACCACCCACTTCCTCCTCCACAAATTCTTCTCAACCTCCAGAGTTGATTAAAAGTCATGTGGAACTGCAGAGAAAGCAATGGATACCTTTATTTTGGCAGAATCAGTTGTATGAAACCCAAAGCCTTTAACTGAGCAGATTTAAAATATTTCTCCAGAGTTATTCCTTATTTGATTCTTACAAGACAAAGGCTAAGACTGAAACATGTGTAATGAGTTCCAAAGCCAACTTGGATCAGATAGTGAATCAACAAATGTCAGATTATGAAACAGTGGTTATCTTGAGAAATAAATCAGACTTTTCTGCTCTGCCAAAATCCACCAAATATTAGGAATCTTAGCTTAGTCTTGAATAACATCATGAATTCCTAATAGCATGATTTCAGTCTCTCTCACATGTGGTACTAATGTTTATTCAATATATTAAGCCATCATTTGTTTAATGTAGGAGTAATGAATTGGTTACTTAACAGACAGTGATAGATAATATACTATCTACCTTCCTACAGATTCAGCTTTGCTGCTACATAAGGTTTATATGAGAAGTCATTATTGGCTGGTTTCATCCAACTCATCTGATTTTTTTTTGTTTCCTTCAAGTAAAATGTTGTCAGAATATTTACTATTTACTAACAATAGTACAGTACCACATATACCGCAGACTCTTCTATCACAGGGGTCTATTTAGTTAATAGATTAATATTAGGAGGCAGTATTCTTACATGCCTATATTTCCTCCCTAGAAAAATATTTACAGCTCTCCTGCTGATTTTAAACAAATAAATTATTTCAAATATCTTTTAAGATATAGTTGTTTACAATATTTTAACTGATAGGTTATAATCGTTTTATGTCAAAAAAAAGTTCACTTAGTCTTGATATATTACATAATATATTTATATAATTGAGAGCTTCCTTGATGTCCATTGCCCCAACAGTCAGAATATAAATAGAAGATTATTGCTAGATAAATTTGTTATTGATTCATTGGAAAAATGACTTATTGAATTGAAAATACATTAAATATTGTACAAATCATAGAAAAGGATTTAGAAATAGTAAGGCAGATAAATTAATTGTAGAGAGAAAAAAGTAACCTAACAAAACCAGGTGTGCACGAACACTATTCACTATACCTCACCATAATTTTCCATCCTTTAACTTAACCCATCTCATCTGCACACATATTTATATATAAATTTAAAATAAAATCTTTGTGAATAGATGAACACTTGTTTATCAAGTTTGTTTGTCAATAACTGTCTCTAGGAATTCTTCTAAACTTAGTGTATTATTTAAATACACTAAGTGGGGTGGGAAAAAGTATAATACTCTAGACCAGTGATGGCGAACCTTTTTTGGTTCACGTGCCAAAAGGGGTGGTGGAATGTGGGGGATCACGTGTGTGCGTGCCCACACTCATAATTCCATGCACCCCCGCACATGCACGCATGACCCCCCTGCTCCCAGCATGCAATGGCACGCCCATTTTTCGCTCTCCCCAGGCTCCAGAGCCTTTCTAGGAGCCTGGGGAGGGCGAAAACGGCCTTCCCCACCCCCTCTGGAGGCTGGAAACAGCCTGTTTCCCAACTCCCAGTGGGCCCAGAAGGCCCGAAAATCAGCCGGCTGGTGCACACATGCACGCCAGACCTGAGCGTGCCCACCGATATGGCTTCGCGTGCCACTTGTGGCACCCGTGCCATAGGTTCGCCATCACGGCTCTAGACGTTGCTGACCTAATCTCCATGCATATCTCATAATTGCTCCTGCTACAGCTAGGAGTTGAAGTTCAGAAATTTGAAAGACTTGTGAGAAGAATTTTGTATTAGAAAAGTGATCTCAGAAATAAAGCAATGCATTTTCAACTCCCAAAGCATTGCTTAAAGTCACCTGTTATCAATTAAAACTGATCTGTAAAGCAATCATCAATTTTCATTAATTACTTACCAAATGACCAAATGCATTTTTGCACTCCAACTTTCTATATTTACTTCTTGATACAATAGAAGCCTCTTTCTCCTTACTTTCCTGAGGACTATCCCAACTGCCAGAAAAGATGAGAAGCTATGTTAGACATGTATTTAAGTGCAGGGAGGTAAGAGTTCTGTATGGACAAACTTTTTAACAAAGAGCAAATCTTGAACAGTAACAATTGTACATAGGAATGTAGCCTTTCTTCATCAGTCTAACTCTTATTTGACCACCTTATCTGTACTACAGAAACAGTAAGTAGGATTACTTAAACATTTCAGGAGGACTGAGAGTTGTCTTTTCTCTGACTGTTCCTGTTTTAAAACAACATGTATTACAATTTAGATTTTTAAATAACAGATTTATTCATCTACATCCTGATGAAGCACAGGTTCATGTAGAGTAAAAGCATAACCATTAAGAGTATCAACATTCCCTAGAACTGTTTATAACATTATTGAACAAAATTACCACATATTCCCCTGGTAGTTTTTTGTTTCAACAGTCATGTTTTATGTCCTGTATTGGCAAGCATTGCCAATTTGCACCCAAGGAACCTCCCTTGACCCTAAAGGCAGCAAGATAATGGGGAAAAATGTATCAGGACTATGGAAGAAATAAGACATGACAAAGTCTGGCTTATATTAGCAAGTTTTCTTGCTGAATTGGTTTAGACAGGCTGTTCAGATTTCTGGCTGTCAATCCTATAGATTTATAAGCATCATTTAAGCCAACTTCATATTCAATGC